>OX422208.1:456735999-457950412 GCA_949130495.1 Sambucus nigra | reverse complement strand
CAAATTATCCCTATTCCACAAAATGTTACCCCAACATCACAAACATTGTCCTCAACTGCCAAACAACCCCGCTTAGTCATTATTTCTTACCCCTGGAGGTCCCCAAGTCTCCCACTCCTATTTAACACTCCGTATGCGCTTCATGCAATGATATGCATAGACAATCTTGGACAAAACCACAATACCCTTCTCTAAGGTGTCGAAAGTGACAAGCCACCTTTGCCCACCCTCTTCTTTCATAATCTTCTCTTTATCCACTTTCACAACCAATTCAGGTAGTCTCCAAACACATGACAGACCCTTCCTACAAATTATGATGGGCGGGTAAATGGCCGACGGTGCTTCCATACGGAACCCAGTATCATCCGAACTGATTCAGTCAGATCCTCCACCGAAAATAAGTTTGTTATGCGGTTAGGAACTATTTGTTCCCACCCATCTTGGTGCAGAATCTTCCAAGGGAATTAAAAATAGGACGGACGGAGGCCAACCAATTTCACATACTGGTACTCTCCAAGCTGCAAAACAAACTACAAGTCTCCTCACCATGGAACCAACTAACAAAGAGAGTGGGCTCCATTCTCCACAAACAACTGACCCAATTCTCTATTGATGGGATGAAACTGAAGAAAGGTAGGATAAAGAAATTAAGGACAATCACAAAAAGGGGTACTCAGGAGGAGCCTCCAGACGAAACCTATCTGCAATCCACACGAACAACATCACTGTTCTCCCCCTCAAAAAGTCAATACAACCCTCTTTCCAAGCATCGAGACCATTCAGGGTATCCTCTAGTACCACCGCCATAGGAATACGACGGTAAAACATCCACGTCCCTATCGTAGCCACTTGAGGATCAACCATTAAGTCCCATATCACTAGTAATAACCTCGCAGTCAGGTCCAAAGTAACAGCTCCAACAAATCTAGCATCATCAATACCCCTCTAATGCACCCAATGCATAATCGCTAAAAGAGATATTATTCCTCCATTAACTATTAGTTGAGCCACTACAAGGGAATTATGGAGCAACTCAGCCATAAATGCCCCCAGAGAACAAACAATATCAGGCTTAGCTATGACAATACTGGGGCTAACCCCCAATATTGCTAAGAATTCCTCATAAGATGATAGACTTCATCCAGGCCAAAATGGAAGACATGATCATCAGGGTACCAAAATTGAACCGCCGCTACTAGAAAACAGTCTATTGCCTGATTATGCAACCCAAAACCCGACACAAGATAAAAGTGTCTTAGTTCATATTATAGAGGAACATGGCCACTAAACCTTCAAGATAAGAAGATAATTCTAGGTACATGGGAAGGGCCATTTGGGGAATAGATAAATGAGAAGCAAGAAAATAAATGTTGGTGTTTGTGAGAAAGCACACCCCATAAACTCCTTTTATACCCAAGAACCCATGCAAACAAAAAAAATTCCTGGAATCCCATTTAACCCCCAGCCCTATAGAACTAGACAATTATATATAAAAATGCAATTAAAGCATAGGAGAGATTTGACTTGACCCCCATGTTGATAGGAAGGTCATGGGGTATGGTGAGAGTAAACCCTCTGTTTTAGAAAAAGTCCATTTTCTTCTTTCAATTTCCAAAAATCCTTATTTTGAAAAGTTACCCTCGGGTCTTTTCATTTTTATTACTCCTGTTTTAATAAACATTTTTTCTCAAAATTGTTTTCGTTCTCATTTTTGTCTTCGCAAAATAAAACAATCTTAGCAGAAAATCAAAAGTATATATAAGAATGGTCAATAAATCAAGAAAAATACCAAAAAAATGAATATTTTTCACATATATATTTGCTTCACATGATTACATTTTGTGATACAAACAAAAAATACAAATGGTACTTTGTCCGAACCCTCAACCATACAAAAAACCCTCAGCCCTGGCGACGCACATGTTTTCCTTGACAATGAGCGATCGATCCTCCACTCCCAGAGCCAGAACCTTTATATTAGGTGGCAGATAACACCAAGTAAGAATGGTAAGACTTTTTTTATATAATCAGACATGGGGACCATCCAGTCCTTGAGGTCTCGAGCCAATTGGTCGACACCCGTACATACTACAATAAAAGAGAAACAAAAAGACAAGCCAATACATAAAGATCATGAAAAGGATGAATGGAATTAGGTAACGAAAAAGAGAAAGACTATACCTCAGGCCAAAGAGCCTCATCCGTAAGACCCATCAACCTAAACACCGATGCATGAGGACGGTGTGGCACTTTCAACACTACTCAATTGAAAATTATAAGAAGGGGGAGTAACTTGAATCAACAGAGCCTCCTCTATAGCCACCGACGTACCGCCACCCGTGCTGTGGGTAGATACTACTAGTAGACTGGTACATCTACCCGTAGTAGTAGTGGTGGAAGGATATTCTCCACATCACATATATAAGAGGGCATCAACTATCTATTCACAAAGTCCAAATAATCACAACTCACCACCATATCCATGTAATGCTTATAGGGCTCGCCTATTATCGCTGTCGCCCTGGCATTATAAAACATCTCCCTTGATCACCTCATATAAATAGGGGGAGTTGAAAATGGAACCTCCACTTCCTCCTCTCATATCTACCTCATCACCTTCTCTCTCGGGTAATAGACGTACCTAAACTCGTGCACAATTAATCGCAGCATCTGAGCATGCATGCCCGTAACCCTTGTGTCCCACAGAGTCACCCTCCAAGGGTCTAAGGTCACCTGTAATCCCCGATAGAGAATTAATATCTACTCAAGAAATAAAAAAGGAAAAAATAACTCAGAAAGCATAAAAATTAACCTAATCACTCATCAGGATATTCCAGATCCACTACACATCCTTCATAAATAAAGACTAGTTCGATCGCGAGTTGAACTTCTTCCACCAAAACATCCGATAGAAGTAACCCAAATCATCATGCTTTAGGGCCAATAACCCCGCATTGTGCCCAATCACCTTGTAGAACCACATCTACAAAAATAAAGAAATTAACAAAGAAGAATGCGAGGAAATGCAAAAAGAAAAATAAATACAAATTTACCTTCAGAAGGCACTTGGATCATCTAAAAGTTTTTTGACAGCATCGACTTAATTCGTTCAGGGAAAAATAAAGGGATACAAAAGTAAGGCTCCCCTAATCATACATCGAGACTTCAAAAATCGTCCTTAAATATGGCAAAAATCAAAGTTGGATGACATCGTCGCTCGTCGCCACCAAGAAACCCCCAAGCAAAAGAAAAATGAATATACGGGTCATCTATCTTACCAGCTGCCCGTCAATCACATCCAACCTCCTCCTTATAATATTCTCCCTTAAAGAAAAAATCCAGATAGAATCCCTCGACATGATTCTATCCATGTCTTCCAAAGGCGCCAGCACCAACTCATGCGTAAACCTCAAAGTACGACCCACCCAATTTTGGAACCCCTCGAAATCCATCCCTAATAGCTGATGAGCATCAATGGGAGTAACGATCATCTCCCTCAACCCAAGATGGAATGTGTGGGTAGTTTCCCACTATCTCTCCCCAAGAGAACATAACACCACAGTGGAACACGATGTCTCATCCAACGCTTTTGCCAACGTGCTATACCCGGTGTATGATACCATTCAGTGCACGAAAATGGGGAGCTTCACCAAAACCTCTTTCAACCAGTCATCCCCTGAGATTGAATTCTTAAAGGATATATGTTAGTATGTAAGAAACTAAAAGAAAAATCCTTCATTAAGCGCAAAGAACAAAGAGAAAAACAAATTGGAAGGCCAAAAGTCACCATAGTTACATAGCAATTAGGGTTCTTTACCCTGGATGAACAATGATTTGTGGGCTCATGCAATAAGATTCTCTCATCAGTAGTTGGCTCAAAAAAGTCAAAGGCATTATCATTTCCCAATGTAAGAGGCACCACAGATCGCCACTCTAGGCCAACCTAGTCATATACCGTCAGCTACTCATTATTGTAAAAATCACTTCAAGTACAATACATTTGAATACTTAAAGAAGAAAAGGGTTAAGAAAGACTCTTAGAGAGAGAAACAAGAAGATTCAAACACTTGAAGGTGTGAAAAATGAAGAGGGGTCATCCCCTTTTTATATAAGGCTAAGAGACATGCAGATCAGGAACCGCGAATCATGTCAGTCGGTAGCTGCCTTCTCCTCTTCCTAAGAAAGCCCAGGAGTCTATGCCTTTGTCGATTGGCTCCTCCCAAGGCCTGAATACTAGGAGTGCCCTCCAAATTTTGTACAGAAAATGCCAGAAAGATCCCGAAATTGCACTAAAAAATCCAAAAAATCCTTGAAAAGTATAGAACATTATTTTCTCTCAAGAAAATAATTTCCGGAGGTCTAAGCCCTTTTAAATGCTCAAAATTCCAAGCCAGATTAATCTTACACTTTTATCCCCAACATACTCCATAACAGAACCAATGATGCACCTACATCCAAGTCTACTATAATTCCCCAACAGGAACCTCAAAACTAAATATTCTGTAGTGGAATTTTTAGACAACACCATCCCTAATGAAATAAGAAGTGTGCCCACGTCTTTTCGAGAAAAAATTTCCCTCTCCAAACCATAACTTTTGGTCCTCAGAATTGACCCCGACCCGTAGAATTGGCCATCACAACTTTAGGTTCTCATAATTTACCTTGGCCCTCATAATTGGTCATCATAACTTTAGGTTCTCAATATTGACCTCGACCCTCAAAATTGGTCATAACAACTTTTATCTCAGCCCGTAGAATTGGTCGTCATAATTTTAGGTCCTTATAATTGACCTGGACTATTAGAATTGGTCATCACAGCTTTCGGTCCTCAGAATTGACCTCGGCCCTTGAAATTGGTCGTCCAACTTTAGGTCCTCAGAATTGACCTCGACCCTCAGAATTGGTCATCACAGCTTTAGGTCCTCAGAATTGACCTGGGATCGTAGAATTATTTGTCATAATTTTAGGTCCTTAAATTGACCTTGACCTTCAGAATTGGTCAACACAACTTTAGGTCCTTAGAATTGACCTTAGCCAATAGAATTAGTCATTACAACCTCGACTCACATAATTAATCGCCCCAGCACAACTTTATGTCCTTAGAATTAAACTCGACCTGCTAAATTGCTCATCATCGTCTACTTAGGTCCTCAAATCTGACTTTGACCCGCTAAATTGGTCATCCTCGCCTCCATAGGTCCTCATAATTGACCTCGACCAACTAAATTGTTCACCCTTGACCCTTAGAATAAACCTTCACACCTCTTTGAACCGCTAAATCGGTTATCCTTGTTCTCTTAGATCCTTAGAATTGACCTCGACCTATTGAATAGGTTATCCTATTATCCTTTGATCCACATAAGGGACCTAGACCCTCTGATATGATCACCCTCATCCTCTAGGTTCACATAATTGACCTAAAATTCTCTTCCCTAATGTCGATGTTGTATCTATTATTAGACGACATTCACTTGTTACAAACTTGCCCATCGAGGGGCTTTCTATTAACATCCCATATTTTGACCCCCTAAGAATCTCCTTAAGTCCCTAGCACTCACTCGTTCACCATAAATCATAAGTCATACTCCGAGTACCAATCTAGAGGCCATAAGGTGAAAACGGGCTCTAATTAACTCCAATAAACTTTCTTGACTGAGTCAAAACTCAATAAAACTTTAAAGGGATCTATATACCCTTTCCAATAGTCCATCCCATGCATAAATTAGACTTATGGTTCTAATGAATGGTCCATTTTACTCCAAAAATTGATATGGAGGCCACCAAGCACTCCTGAGTTCCATTTGATTGCGATCAACTTTTTATCCTGATAAAATCACAAGAATTCTTTGAAGGGATTTGAATTCCTTTTCCAATAGTCTTCCCCATGCACAAATAGGACTTACGATTTAGATGAACGGTTTGTTTTACTTTAAAAACTGATCTGGAGGCCACTAGGCACTCCGGATCCCCATTTGACTCCATTGAAATCTCTAGCTTGAGTGAAGCTTAATTAATCTTTGAAGGGCTTGGAATCACCTTTTGAACTGTACACCCCATACATGAATCAACCATATGGTATGGATAATGACCCATTTTACTCTGAAGGGTCACCGAGTACTTTCGGGCCCTGTTTGACGTTTGTCATCTCTCTAAACTGAATAACGCTGAATGAAATCTTGAAGTGCTGAGAATACCCTTTCCAATGATCCATACTGCACATGAATTGTCCTTACGGTTCGGATAAACGATTCGTTTCCCTTCGAAAACCTCTTGTTTAGAGACCATCAGACGCTTAAGAGCCCCATTTGACTTAGATCAACTCCCTAACCTGGAAGTGGCTCTTGGATTCTTAAAGGCTCTGAATACCCTTTAAAATTATTTACCCCATGAGCGATTCTGACAAAAGATTTGCATTTTACAATCATTTTTCTGGAAAACTTATTTTAGACTACCAAATGGCACCCCAGGGACCCTACCTATCAGTAGTGTGCCTGAGGTGCTAGGCCGATTGGCAGGTCCATAACCCTGTCGATCGGCAGTTCCCTTGTCCCTATAAATATATTCCATTCCCTCAGTTTGAAATGAACTCCCTGAACACCCCTCCCAATAATTCAAAGAACATTCTCTCAAATTCAGAGCTGTTCCCTTTCCTAAAAATCCATTTTTCCACATTCATTTCCATCACTTTATTACCTCACTTGGTAAATTCCCCCACCTCTCCATACTACCTTCATACCACTACAAGATTAGCATATCTACATCCAATATCAACATCAAGCGTTCATGAGGAGGTCCAATTTCACACCCTTATTTCTTATTCCCTCATTTTTGAATTACTTGCTTTATTTTTACTTTAGCATTTTGTTTCATTACATCACATACATTAATCTCAAAACTTTATTTGTAGTATTTGCACTTACTCTTTATTCATACAAAAAACCCAAAAATAAGAAAAATGGGGTTAATCAATAAATTCCAAAAAGGGAGTCTCATTGCACACTCTCACTCTTAAAACACATTTTCTATACACACACACACACATAAGAGAAATCCCTAGTTTGATTTTAGATTAAACCTCACCCTATTTTATCTTTGAACTAAGTGGAATTTGATTCCCCATGGGTTACATAGGCATCTTGGGTTAATCTTGAGATTCGAGTCTTCCTTTATTCATGTTTATATATTTCACTCTTCTCTCTCTCTCACTCACACACACACACACACACACACACACACACACATATATATATATATATATATATTCTTTATGAGTTCATATTCTTACATGTTTGTGTTTCGCCTAATATATAGGTTCGCTCTTCCATAGTGAATTGTGATGCGACATACACTTATATTATATTTTAAATTATTATTCTCAGGAACACTCCAAGGATCAATTCACTCTATCCTTTTCAATGACGCGAGTTGAATGAATACATTCTTCGCTTATATTAGGCACATGAGCAAACACTTCACAGAGTCTAACGTGAGAAGATTAGCACATGCCCATAAGAGACCTAAAGGGTGGGATGGGTTCCTAACAGCTTCCGATTTCGTAACTTAGTCCCCAGACCATTGAACTAATTGTTTTTGTAAGAATTAGTAATGTCCATGATGTCGTTCTCTAGAAGCGATGACATTTCTTTTACCTATTTTGTGCAAAATAGGTGGATACTCTATCTATACACATTTCTCACATATTAATAATGGTTGAGCACCCCGATAAAGGGCGCAATCCCCTTGTGCACTCCAGAGGGAATTTAGAAAGGGAGGCCCTGGGATGGCCACACCGTTTATAGTGTATCTCAATAAATGGAGAGCTGCTAACTGAAAGAGACAACGAAACATATCTAAAGAAAAGGGCTCCCATTTCTACTAAATGGAAGGGGAGATCTATAGGAAAGGATATAATAAGAAGGAACTACGGTTTGTGGCCAAGAGATGTGGAGAAGGTTTTGAAAGAAGCACCCATATATGTGGTGCTAAATTTTATGACCAGTTGATGACGCGAAGATATTATTGGATGATAATGGAAGCTGATTCTATTAGCTTTGTGAAGAGGTAAAGGGCATGCCAAGTTCATGGAAACATGGTTAATGACTCCTCAGTAATTTTATAGAGCCTAGAAATCCCCTACCCCTTCCACACCTGGGCATTCGATCTGGTAGGTAAGATCCACCTAACTTCTCATGGCAAGTCTTTCATCATTGTTACTACAGAGTTGTTTACTATATGGGAAGAATCCATCCCCTTGAGGAGAGTCATAGCTCAAGTGGTGATGAAATTTATAAGAGAATATATAATACGCAGGTTTGGCATTCCCAAGGTTATCCTCATAGATAATAGGAAACAATTCGTGTGCAAAGAGATGGCGCTCCTGATAGATAAATGCAAGATTGTTCACAACAGTTCATCTATTTATTATCCTTAGGGGAATGGCCAAGCAGAGGCTACGAATGAGGAATAGATAAAATTTTTGAAGAAGATTATTAAAGATATTCCAAGGCTTGGGATGAAAAGTTTCGAATGGTGTTATGGGCTTATAGAATTTCAAAGAGAAAGCCAATGGTGTTTACACACTTCTTTTTGGTTTGTGGGTTATAAGTTATCCTACTAGTAGAGTTGGCAGTACCCTAAGTTAGGGTGGATCTAAGTAATGGCCTCATATTTTATCAAAGGCATGTGTAACTGGAAGCTCTGGACGAGCACCGAGATAAGGCCAAGGAAAATTTCAAAGTCTATACCCAACAACTATCTAGGGCTTATGAAAATTTAGTTAATCCTAGAGAGTTTCAAGTGAGAGATTTGATATTACGGGCATCCACTCATCACCTGAGAATGATGACAACATTGAAGTTCATGCCAAATTAGGAAGGACCCTTCATGGTACGAGGAGTAAGAAAGCAAAGATATTTCTTAGATCTTAGAGCCCGAGAGTGATTGTATTCAGTCTATCAACTGTAAGTGGCTAAAAAAGAATTATGCTTGAAGTGTTTCAAACTTTTTTGATTTCAAATGATATCTCTAAAATAAATAGTCCTTTTAGTAAAAGGAATTTTGAGCAAAAGACTATTATAAACAGCACATACGTATGATATTTTATAGAAATAAATGAATACAAGTTTTTTTTACCAACCACGTATGAGAATCTTTTAATGATTGTAACCTGTATTTTTTTTCAGTGTTTTTTGAGCACTCACTTACTAATAATTTGCAAGTGGATGCACCCATATTTTCTTACTTATTATATTTGCCAAAACTTAAAAGAAACAAAATATACGTTTTCCTGTAGGCCAAATAAATTTTCACTCTTAATGTTTATGAGAGGGTATATAAGTTAAAGAACTATACTTATACTTCAGGGTATATACATCCCAAGGATAAAGTATAATGTGAAAAATCCCTTTATTTATAATAGCTCAAACACCCTAAAGAATACAGGGCACACAATCTCTTTGGCCATTGTAAAATTAAAAGAATGACAGTTTTATTTTATCTTGAGAACAAGTCTTGAAAAGGAATATCCTTACTTTTGTTCTAAGAGTTTTTTGTTTAAATGATTATTTTGGAATATTTAGAGGGGGTCAATCACCCTCTAAATCATTGTTGAAAGTTCCAAGTGAAATAAGGAATAGGTACCCCAAAGATTACGGGGCAGTTTTAACATGTATCTTGCCAAGATTATGAGCAAGTACTCCCACACACAAAAAAAGAAGCAATTCACAAAAGACAGATAAAAATGTAAATAGAGATAGTACGAGGACGAAATAAAGATAATCAAGTGAAATAAAAAATCTTTGTTCTTATTAATGATATAGACTCCTTTGAAAGGTGGTAGTTTACACAGTTACATGATGCAAACAAAATGCATAGATAATTCTCTTCATAATACATCAACTCGATGAAAGAAAAAGAAGATTCTCTCTGGAATGGAAATCAACGAAAGAAGGACTAACCTCTTGAACAAATTCTTCTTCCAGCCTAGAAATTTGGGGATTATCCTTCAAATCTCTAGCCATGACCCAAACCAAATTTGCCTCCAATAGCTAGATCTAACTACGAAGTCGAGTGGCTTCTGAAAAATGCCTCTCACTCCTAGTGATTCGGCTCGAATATTTCATTTATTTACCCTCTTTCCTTAGGCATTTTATCCCCCGGGTACTTTAATTCCTATATTTATGCTCGCTAACCACACTACCTCTATTTTATATGTTTACATGTTTTGCGAGGTATAATTGAGATTTTGTAGGTATTATGGTGCTTCGTAGTGCAATTGGTGCTATTATGGAAGTTTTTAATGTAGTATTTAACTTCAGGGGCATTTTAGTCATTTCCACGTTCGAGCTTCGTGCCTGAACTCTTCAAGAAAGTTGTGTCCCTTCGTGTTGGCTTTGCGTGGCCTCTAAAGGTTCATTAATTTGGTTCCTAACGAGCATGTTATGGCCATTTTCTGGGGGAGCTCCTTCTTGGTTAGTAGGATAATTCATTTTCTTTTCTTTTCTATTTATTTCTTTTACAACTTTTTATATGAGTGGTTTGTATGGCACTATTCATTTTCTTCGTTGTTAATGCAAGCTTTCTTTTATTGCTTCCTTGCTTTGTTCTTCATTTACTTTATTTGTATTTAGTTTTTGTTGGTTATTTAGTTATTTGTTTTTGTTAACTAGTTTTATTTCTTGCTCTAATCTTGTGTAGTAGATAATTTGATGGTTGGGGTCATAATTCCGCCATGAATGGGTCTCAAGCTTTGAAATCTAGATTTTGGGTAAAAACGCATTTAATTGAAACCTCATGTATTAAAGTTGGAGTATTAGGCATTTAAGTTTCTTTGTCATGCAACAATAGTGTTTGTAGCGATATTCTGAAATCAATCCATATGTGACCATTTTCGATTAAATGTTTAATCTCGCATTGTTGGGTTAGTTCCCTTCATGTGTCATATTTATAATTAATTGAATATGCTCAATTAAATGTTTTTGAACCAAAATCCTTAATAGGCATTGTTTGGCCCATGACAGGGTTGTGATCCTAATCCCATTTTATTAATCTTGTGTGACACCCCGACTACTTAAATACCGGGTAGCTACTCCTTTATTAAATCAATACAAAATGCCAAGTTGGTTCAGTTAATAGCATCACTGTCGAAAACATTTTAATGATTACTAACCACCTAGTATTTAAAAAGTAAGTTGCCAAATTTTAAATTAAATCCAATTAACATGTGGTAAATGAAATGTAAAAGAATAACATCACCATAAATCATAAAGTCCCAATAAGATAACCAACAAATAATAAGGAGTCTGGAGGAAATACTCCTCACAACAATCCCACAACTGAAATAATAAAACAAGTCTGAATCCTGAATTAATTACATGCCAAAAGACTGAATAACTGAAATAAATGAAATGTCTCTAAAAGAAATGGGCGACATGCCCTACAACTGATGAAATCTGAATATAGAGTCAAGGCAAATGAAGCGTCTACTAGCAAGGCCCTGTAACTTCCACAACAGCTACAGCTCATCACCTGACTGGAAATACTATGCATGGTGTCCTTGTGGCTGGGCACCTAAAAAGGTTTTTACAAAAAGTAGATTTGAAAGCAAACGGGTCAGAGCCCGAAAGTGGAGAGTATTTTAAAAATAGAAAGTGTTTTAATAACATAAAAATAATGAATGCAAATTACATGTTAGAACGTGCACTCACATGAAGTACTCACCTCTCGACTAATTGTGCACTCCTAACGTACCGTACCCATCTAAGTGACATACATATCTAACCAAACCGTAATAAGTTCTTCCCCTTACTACTCAATTCCCATTATACATTCTAGCGTTATCAATTAAATAGAGGGCTTTAATTAAACTCGGATTCTCAATTAGTAGAAAAACAATTCACTATCGGTTAACCAGTTATATTTTCTCAAAACATTTCCATAATTATACTCACAATGCCAACATGAAGATTCCCATTATTTAAGTGTATATTATTCACGTCATAAATATACAATATAAGCACCCCGAGGCTCAGCTGCGGTGCACACATACTCTGCTATTTATCCCGGTACATCACGTACATAAGGATTACAAATTCCGAATCTCTCTGGAATTGTTAGAATAAGCACAACACACAAAAATGGAGGCGAACATAATTCAACATATCCATGGGTCACGTACATACCTACGCTCCATAGTCAGCTGACTTATTAACTTACAAATAAGTCATTCTAGCATTATGTTCTATAGGCACCAATCTAAATCCGGGCACACAAGGATTTGATGGCCCTAAGCGAACGTAAACCTCCCGTGAAAGCAAGTATGGTAGGTATGTCATACACATAAAATTATATACATATACTAAGCATGCACACATCTTAGTAATTACTATCATTTATTAGTGGTATACCTCTCATTCTTATACCAATGCGCGTGCCTCCGGTTTATATATACACATTAACCATTATGCTCACGTCGTAAATAGTTACTCACGTTCTAACCCATAAATATCATTTGGTTCAAACCACACTTCTATGTTTTACTCCTCAATATATCCCAAATGTCAAAACTATATCGATTAGTCATCAAGGAATTGTCATCTCTACAATTAAACAAGGTTACAGAACACTAAAAGTCAAATCAGGCCAAAAAGGCCAAACTGTCAACTCGTTAGAAGTCTTGTTCGAACGAGGCTGTTCGAACGAGAGTTCGTTCGAACGAAGTGGGCATTCTAACGAGATCTCGTTCGAACGAAAGTCATCGAACGAACAACCCACTCGTTAGAAGTCAAACTATCAACTCGTTAGAAGCTCGTTCGAACGAGCTCGTTCGAACGACCTGGGCAGGTCTTCTAACGAGAGGCCAATTTCGAGCCCAGATTTTCTTAACTCGTTTTTCCAACTTTTCTTCACCTCTAATCTCATCTAAATGTCATTACAACAAGGTTTCAAGGTTTCTAATCATCCCTAAACATATTAAATTCGTATTACAACATTTATATGGGGTCTAATCATCCCAAACCACATCTAATCATGAAATCTCCCCAATTTTCCCCAATTTTCAAGAACATGAACCCTAGAAATTTAAAGTCTTCCATAGTTATGATTAAATCCATTTTTGTAATATAAAAAGTAGTAATTCTCTTAGTTCAATCATCCAATAACAATTCTACATGCAATCCAACATTAAAATCTGAATTCATAACTCCAATTTCATGGGTTTTTATAAATCTCCCAAAAACAATACAATTATATAAATTTCCTACACATGGAAGAAGCATTCTTTGCAAAAATGAAATTAAACCACTTGCCTTATGTCTTTCTCTGATTTTGATGTCGAATTGATGAATTGTTCTCTCTCTCTGCAGAATTCTCCTGTCTCTCTCTCTCTCTCTCTACAAGTTCTTTTTCTCCAAGGTGACAATGGTGGTTAAGGTTGCCCTAAAGGTTCAATCAGATATTAATTTCTAATTTTCGTGGGTTTTAATTCCCAAAATTCCAAAATTATCAAACTACCCTTTTACGTTGCCGGTATGGCCTAAAATGCCCCGGGACCCAAACTAAACCCCCGGCTAGTGTTTTCTGACTATTTCGACCCTTCCGGACGCGTTGACGCACTCAAAACGACCATACGGTTAATAGAAATAAAATTCACTTTTTAATTAAAATAATTATAATCCTGACGCGACTGTCACACGCGTCCCAAATTTTTTTCCAAATTGCCGTATTTAAATCTCACGACAAATTTCATAATTCAATATTCATACATAGCCATATATACTCATTAAAATCAAATACCAACTCGCATATCGCTAGTATTTTATCCGGATTAATTTCCAATTAATACACATTTAATTCAATTAATCCCATAAATAAATATCACAAAAATACGGGGTATTACACCTTGTTTAGTTTTAATTAATGTAATTAACTATTTTTCCCTCTTATAGACCATCATCACCTTTTACATTTTTATTTGAGAAGTAATAAATCGATTAAAGTCTGTCAAACATTCCCTGTGTATTTTCAATACCCCGACTATCTTCTATACTCCATTTGAGTGTAGTTAAAGTTTAGATTTTTGCATTGCGGCTAGTCCGCACATGACCTAGCCCGTCTATAACAACGATTGGTGTAACTACATGGACGTTCGATTTCCACCAGTTCCCTAGTCTGTCTAGACGTATTTTGCCTTCATAAAACTTTTTATAAGGATGATCGATGAGATGAAAAACCGAAGAATCGATCTAGTCCAACTTGAAATGGTAGAAACACTCAAGGTCATGGATAACTGCTAAAAAGAGGTGAGTATCTGAGGATGTGAGGTCAACAGGTGCAATGGACAAGTATTTGTGGAGATGGCTAATGAGAGATTTCAATTTGAGGATGGTACGGTTATTAATGTTGAGAATGCTCCTTTGGGTGAAAGTCTCGGGATGGTTCTCGAGAATTAAGTCCAAGATCTCTCGCGCGTGATCTCTAAACCTTTGAGGTTGTCCTCGCGCCATAAGTCATTTATAAATCCTTTGGTAGCTTCCAACTCAATGTTGTCATAGCCCGTGTTCAAAGAACTAGGCTCACATGGAATTAGGGATATCCCCTCTATAGAATCCTCCTCAGCAACATCAGATTGGGTGGCCTCAGTGCTGGTCTCATCGTCACCAACCGCTTCCCTAGGCTCACTCGCATCCTCTTGAAAATAAGGATATAAAAAATAGTGAGTAGAAGTAAATGCTAACTTAAACAACTTGAGCCTAAATAAGATGGGAAAGAAAATAAAAAATTAAGAGGAGGAAAGAGCTTACCCCTAAGCCCAGAGGACTGAGCATTCTTCCAGCCAGCATGTGAAGTCCTCCTTGACATGCTGCATTAACCTGGCAAAGGGAAATCAAGATGATGTTAGTAGAACACTTGATCGTCAAAAGAAAGACTCTAAAAAAATATATAAAAAAAGAATAAATCAGATATGACAATATAATATCTCGAGGTTTCTCGTTATGACAATTATAGCTTGTTCTATAGGCATATAAACACTTGTCGTACTAACCTGAGAATAAGGAAACATGGAAGTGATGGTGAGTACTTGCACAGTAAAATAAAGAATGAAAAAAAGAAAAGGGGAAAATATAAAAGAGTGAATAAACTATAACAATGTAATACCTCACTCACAGTAGTGCCCCTAAGTAGTTCCATAGTCATAGGAACACTCGCAATAATAACTTGATAACAAGGAAACATGAACGTGTTAGTAAGCACTTGCACAGAAAAAGAAAATTAGGAATAAAAATTTATTAAAATAAGCACTTGAGGAGCCACCTCAATGGTCCTCATAGTATTTCCAACAGATAAAGGGACTTCAACACCACTAGTTTGAAAATTAAGGAATAAAGAGTAGGTCACCAACATGTCTTACACCTTAATGAAAGTAAGAAAGGTGAACTACGTATTACATCATAAATACCTGAAGGTCCCCTACTGAGGTGTGCTCAAAGGAAGGCACACAACGAAGCCTATAGCAATAAAGACTTGCGAGGGGATCACCTGAAAAGAAAACAAATAGTGGTGATCCAAAGTGCTCACAAATAAAGAAAATTTTCTTTCTCAAAAATGAAAAAGAGAACTAAAAAAGAAGGGAGTAAAAACTTGAGGAGGAATGGAAAGTAAACTGCTCACTTGAACACCAATTACATAGGTGACTGGAAAAGTAGTGCTGGTACTAGCCTAAAAAACAGAATAGAAATAATCCACTACTAAAGTAAAGCATAGAGCCACAAGTTATTGAAAATTGGAATTAGTAAAATCAAGTACCTGAACCCTAGAAGGGGAAAAGGTGCTCAAATCAACCACAGGGATGGTATAAGTGCTCATACAACCCTGTCAACAAGTAAGCTTGTTAGAAAATAAAAATTACAAAGAAATAAGCTAAGTTAGACTTGGAGTTGATCTTTGGGCCATCTTGACTCTTGGCCACCTTGCTCAAACTTACTTCTTTTGGAGTTGTCTCAAAGTCCATGAACCAATCTCTTTTCCAATTAACAAAAGAGTGCTTAGTAGCCCCATTATTATTAATCGCAACGTAACAAGGACATTTAGGCAATGCCTAGTGGAGGTCCTTGCACATCTCCCTCTCTGTATCATCCTCATAACCATCTATGAACACATGAATTCCCAAGAGAGTGAGGCCTTTCAACTCAAAAATGTCTTCAAGGGTAATAGAAAATTCACTCCAACTAGTAACAAAAGTGGGAGATTCAGCACTCTAGTGAGAGGCTAAAATGTTGAAAGTGTTGGTGTGATTTGCAAGGGTACAAGTCTTCAAATTAGTAAGGGTCCTCCCCAGACCAAGCTTCCCGACAGTAACCTTGTGGGTGGGCTCAGCCAAGATATAGTGTACCCATAAGTCCCAGTCATCTGAGGCACCTCCAAAAACATCAATGTTAATATTGGAAAATGTAAAGTCACATTTATCCACTCGAACGCGTAGGATGCTATCAGTTAAGATAATAGGAGCATTAGAAGACTCCAAAAAACCCAGGAGGTGATACTCGTTGATTTTCTTTACAAATCCAGGTTCAAACATCACGAGTGAAGGCATGAAAGTGTCATTCTCTCCAAAGTTAGGGGCAAGGTGGTAAACACTAAAATCCCTCTTTGAACGATTCTCAAGGTACTCCCTTTGAGCCTTGTAAAGGGTGAAAACGTTGCTAACTGAAGTTCCAGCACCCCAAGATCCACCAGTGGCGGTGGTGATGGGAATAGTCATGGAAGTGGCCAAAATGGCGGCATTTATAGCAGTCACGATTGAAACAGTGACTTGAATAGGTAATGAACCAATAAGAATCTTACCGGTAGATGTGGAAACAACGACGGATGAAACAAAGGATGAAGAATCCATTGATATGGTGACAAGATTGAAAGAAACCGTTAAGGAAAATGAGGGTTTTTGAGGATGAAGCTCTCTTTCTTTCTTTAAGAATTTGAAATGGGGTGCAAATGCCTTGTAAGAGTTATTTTTTTTAAAATAAGCATTTATACCTTTAAATGGGGTGCATGTCTGATGGTTAGGAAGGAATAATGATGATTAACCAAATCATTAAATAAGTGTTCCCATGTAGACATGTGTCACCTTGAGATGCTAAAATGTGCAACAGTGCAGCAACCATGTCATGGGTATTAAATGCCTTGAAAAGTAATGATTTGACTGAAGGAAAAATCCCTTGAATTCCCAAAATATGATGATAATTGCGTGCACAACTCTTTGTTTTTATCCAATACAAACACTTTATCACGAGGGGATAATGTAGAGGGGAACCCTTTCAACTCCCCATAAATAGGTCCATTAGGGAAAGGGGGTGTCAGACGAGTGGGTGCACAACCAAGCGAGGAGGCTGCCACATGTGTTGGCCCCAAATGATCTTTTAATGAAATAAGCCCAATTGGGCAAGGAAGTGTCATGGGAGTAGTACAAAAGACCAAAACGGACCAAAAGGGACACTTAATAAGAGGGGCCACAATGAGTGGGTCCAAAACAGGACTGACCTCAGTCTTGAAACATTTAGCGAAAGGGTCCACATAGAGGGGGTCCAAGACAAAATAAAGTTAAGATAAGATATTTGGCGCAAAGACAGAGTATTACGTGAGGAGTTGCCATAATGAGTGGACCCAAGACCAAAAGAGGGACAACTGGTCAGACAAGCCTCAAAGTTGGCGAGGGGGTGCTTAACGAGAAACCCAAAGACAAGAGATAAAATATGCGAGCAAGCCCAAAAGATTGAGGGGATGCTCTGTGAATAGTCAAGTTATTATAAACTATCTTGAATGTCGAATAATTACTAACATTGTTATTTTCTTACACAGGTAGCCTTGATCGAGCAAGCAGGGCTCGAGCAGGCTAGTTGGGATATCTAAGGAGTTTCGAGTTGGTGGTTAAGAGACAAGTTTTGTTTGGAAAACTAAGGCCAACCACTTTGATACCTTAGTAAAGAGAGAATACTAATAGGTAAGACCTAAGAGGTCACTCAATCACTCAAACAGTACACACTCAACCAAATAAGTGAGTATCCATGGTGGTGCTCGCAAAGCATTTTAAACTAGCCATTGGCAAGTGGCTCCCAAGTCCACTCACAAGTTTTCAAACTTTGTTCACCAAGTTACCATTTCAAAAGATATTTACCAAATCACACCTTTTGGCACTATGACAGACACATTTTCTTTTTACCTTTGGTATGCACTATGTGTCACTTGTTAGGGGGGAAAGCGACATACAGTTAGTAGAGACAAAAGATACAACTCATATAATATCTCAACATGTATCCCATTTTGGCACTCACGTGCTACATAAGCTCTAGTCCTTACCTATAAATAGGATCCTTAGGTAAGGTCAAGAATAAGAGAAGATAAGTTAGTACTGTTACTCTGCCTAATTCTCACCGGAAAGTATTCCCTCCTTTCTTTCTCCGTGGTATATGAAGTGATTGTCTCTTCACTCCCAATAGCCATTACTTCCAATTGATCCTTTTTTTTAGATATTATCGTTATTGTAAAAGTTGTAGGTAATCATTATTTTCTCAGATAGCAACTATAGAATCTCCATTATTACCAGAGATATATAGTTTTTTTATTTAGTTTCTCTTGAGACCTCGAAGACTGCTTCCATTGGAGCGGGTCATGCCTCACTAATTCTAGTTATTCACAGACCCCATTACAACTACTCTCCTACGCCTACCTAAAACATGTGATATTGATAGATTTTCCAAATAGGATGTTATGATAGCCTTTAATTTATTAAGTGAATATATGAAGCTTTATGGTTGAAAAATAGGAAATGTCCATATCCACCAAATATACAAGATGAAAATAATCAATTATGAAAAAGAATTTTATTTAATAAGAAATGTCTTTGGTAAATTTTATCAATGTAGTAATTGCTTGAACTTATGAAGAATGCCATGTGATATCAATTTAAATAAATTCACAAATTCCTAATTTAAAGTTATTTATTTGGAGTCAATTTTATACAAAATTAAATCAACCCCTAAACATGCAACTACGTGTGAGTGTGTGTGTCCAACCATCACAAATAAAATTACTAACTCGCAGATTTTAGGAAAAAAACCCTTTCAAGTAAAACCTTTATTTCACTACAATACTTACAATGATTATAATGAAATCCGCAATGATTTAACCACAGAAAACCCACATAGATCGCAACCCATAGTCACCAAGAAACGCAACTCCAATTCAGTTCAGGAATACCCACAAGCACTCCTTATTGACACGTTGTCGTCTTCATCCGAGTACTCCTCTCAAGAGACCTAGATCAGTAATATATATTTTCTCTACAAGAGAAACTTGACACAAGATTTGTTCTTGGGTTCCAAAACCATTCACACAAAGAATTGGGATCTTGTGAATTAAAAACAAAGGGGATTAAAGCCCTTAAAGTGAGAAAATAAATTATTCTACCAAAGCAGTTTCGTCTCTTGAAAATTCTCAAGTCTTCTAAACCAAAATGAAGTTGGAAAAACCATTTTATTAAAAATCTAAGGCGGCATCGCTCAAATGAAAAAGCAGTGTCGCTCTAACGGATACACGTGTCATTCAAACGACATCGCGTAACTAAGGCCTATCGATTGAACGAGGTATGTTTGTCTCTCGAACGAGAAAATTATTATTTTTTATTTTGGTTTCTCTAGTAAATGTTCCACCTTAAAACTTCGACAAATATTTTTGACAAAAAACTTAAAAAGTCCGCTCCAACACATAGAGGAATTTTCATAAAAGATATCCTAGTATTCTAAGTGAACCATTAAGGACTTAAAACACAACCTTACCAAAGTTAAACATACGGAGGCTTGGATACTGAGAACTTGATTTTCGGATCCATCTTGACGCATGAATGATCTCCAATTATTCCTCATCGGTTGTAGTAGTATACGACATATTCAATTGATAACAAACAATAAAACAATGTCCTTACATATCTCCTCCTATGTCTATGCCAGTACAAAATAAAAAAACATCCGAATTATCAAAACAAAATGCATATTCAAAGCTAATACCCTCCTATTAACCCAAAACTGAAAAGGTACTACACATGTAGGTCTACAACTTTCTTCAAAATCTTCAACTTCAAAAATCTTCAAATCTTTAAGCTTTTCTCATCAGAGTGTGCACATTCTGATCATCAATTTTTATTGGGGGTGTTCGCGGTTCGATCCGATACGATTTTTAGTAATTTTAAGGATTGGACCGATTAAACCGTTCCTAAAAAAAGGGACCAAGAACGGACTAATTAAACCGATTTTTCGAGCTTAGTCAGTCCGGTTTTTTGTATGGTCGTACCGGTCAAACTTGTTGGTCCTAATATTATTGAAACAACCCAAATTTTACCATCAAAACAATCCAAATTTTATCATAGAAACTGCTCAAATTTTACCATAAAAACTATTCAAACTTGTCAAAAACAATAGAATGTTGTTCAAATTTTAACATAAATAAAAACTGTCCAAGTTTTCATTTTATAAAATACCAGTAATGAAGTGAACTTAGGGTTTCTTTCATAGGTTACATTTGATCCCACAGCAAATAAAAAACGAAATTGAAAAAATGAAGTTGAGAGAAACAACAACATAAATCTATTGATATATATACATATATCTACATATATCTACATATATATATATATATATATATATATATATATATATATATATATATATATATATATATATATATATATATATATATATATATATATACATACCGGCTGTAAGGCTAAGCGAATGACACTACAAGAAAACTGATTTTTTCCGGCACTTTTTTCTCAGCGTTATTTAAAAATGCTGAGAATTTTCTTTTTACCGGCATTAATTTATAAGTATTGAAAATTCACAACATTTATATTGACGTGCCACACAAATATATCATTTTTTAATTATATTTGAAATAATAGAGAATTAAGGTAAATGTCACGTTCCTTTATATATTTGGATTTTTAGGACAATGCTTTTCAAGTTTATAAATCTAGTCACCGTGGTACAATAGCATTTATAAATCTAGTCCCTATGGTACAATACCTTTATTTTTTTTTGTTCCCGCCAGCGACACTATTTTTCACCATTTTCATGGTATTTTTAGTATAGGGATTAAATTTATAAAATTATATGAAGTGTCCTATTTTTATACACGTTGAGCACTATGAAGAGCTTTTCCCAAAACCCCTTTGAAATAAATATGGTATTTTTGAGGGATTACATGACTAATGCCACTAAAGAGGGAAAAAAAAGCTCCCTCCAATTTTTGGCGGCTCTTGTTTTCTTAAAAAAATACGGCTCTCTCTCTCCCATCACGCTCTCCCCGCATCTACCTCAATCTCTCTCCCATCACGTTCTCATCTCTAACGTATGTGCCTCAACCTCACAAACCTAATCTTCTCTGAACTTATCTTTGTATCAAAAACCTAATCCGCCTCAATCTCCTATGCTCTTTCCCCTATTAAAAGAAGGAAGAGGGACCACGGTTCTATCATCCATCATCGTTCAGTTATCTGAGGCTTTGGAAATCCATACCGGATCAGATAATCGCTGGGTTTTGATCTTTGAAGCTTTGAGGTAAATTGCATTTTTTTAATTTCGGTGTATTTTATTTTATTTTATGTTGTGGTACAAATGAAGATTAGTTTGTCACTTTGTTTTCTTTCATTATTTAATAACTTAACAATACTCTGATAATTTATTTAGGCCCAGTTTGGTTGCGCAAATTGTTTGATTATGTAAATTGATTCATTGTGAATTAGTGAATTGTAAATTAGTGAATTTGAAATGAGTTAAATCCAATTTTACACGATGTTTGGTTATTTGAAATTGATGTTAAGGTTCTATGAAAAAAAGATAAAAACATATAAAGAGAGAGAGAGTGGGGCAGGGAAAATAGAGAGGGAGAGGAGACATGCACTTTTATGTGATTTCTATTTCAAATGGATTCATTTCACATTTTTTGTGAAATGATTCAATTTCACATTTTGCACATGAGCTAAAATGGGGCAATTAATGAATCATTTCATTAATGAAACCAAACACAGTTAATGAGTCAATTAGTAAATGGATCAATTTATTAATGATTCAATTTACAATTTTGGGACAACCAAATGCAGCCTTAGTGAATTAATGCATTCCGAATTCTATTTGAGCTTTGGTAACTGACGCAAGCAGTTCTGTGGTGAATTGTGTTTTTTATTTTTTATTTCGGAGTATGTTTTTTATATTGCATATATTGGGTTTTGATTGGATTCTCTCTCTCTCTCTCTCTCTCTCTCTATATATATATATATATATATATATATATATATATATATATTTATCGTACCTCGCTACCACCTGTATGTTTGGTACATATGAACCGGACGGCCATTCTTCTGGCAGTTGTACTCATGTTGTATAAACGACACTACGTCCTATTGAAGAGAGGGTAGGATGCGTCAAACACCCAACACCCCTGAAAGAAATCACAAATATAAAATAAATCTAAAAATTGAATGGACTAGGATTAATACTTTGAGGAAAAAAAATACATATCTTACCTTGGTATTAACACGGGCAAAACTACGAATGTAGTAAGGTCTTTGATTGAATTATGTAATTTCTATCGGTAGCTCTGTTCAATGACAATGACCTTCAAAGACTATGAATAATTGCAAGACCGTGTTGCTCTTACACTCTGTCATCTTGAGAAAATCTTTCCCCCAACATTTTTTGATGTTATGGAGCATTTGACAGTCCATTTAGCTGAGGAGGCAATGATTGCTGGACCAATACAATTTCGATGGATGTCTTCCATCGACATGTACGTTTCATGTATGCATTATGTTTGTGTCACCTAAATTAATGCATATGAATACTACTTTAATTTTTTTACAATGACAAACAAGTTTTTATTCAAAGAATATGTTCGTAACCAAAGTCGTCCAGAAGGTTCAATTGCTGAAGGATTACGAAATGATGAAGCCGATGACAACTCAAGTTCAATAGTTAAATTGACCTTTACTAAATGATGAAGCCGATGACAACTCAAGTTCAATAGGTCGTACATTAGGTAAAGGAGTAGCGTTTATGCTTGATGACATTTCATTTTTACAAGCAAATTGGTACGTGTTATTCGATTTCGCCGCAGTGAAGCCTTTTCGCGAGTAAGGTAACATTTGAATGAAATTTAAACTTTATGTAATTAAATATCCCTTTACATTATTCAATTTATAGATACATGTTTTACACGAAACATATAACAATGTTGAAACGTGAGAGACCTCGTATAGGACACTGCAAAATTAACCGCATTCACAACGAAACGTTTCACACGTGGTTTGGGGATCATGCCCCAATGGGATAGGAGATGCATGGGATATATTGTAAATGGGTTTAGGTTTCGCCCAAAACAGCGTGAGAGAATAGTGAATACTCAGATTAGTGGAGTTATGCTTGATGCCACCACCGAAAGTTTGGCAAGTGCAAAGGACAAACCAATGTTTTAAAAGACGTGATGCGTGATCGATGCGTGGAGGTCAAGCATCAAGTATTAGGAGCATAGGCGCGCCTATGCGAAGCATATGCGTGAAAAGGTGTTTTGCCTATTTTTCATATTTTTTTAATTATACCCAGGCTTGTAAAATAATAAATGCAGAAATATAAGCATAAATAAAAATAAGATCTAAAATAAGTTTTCTTGGTGATTCAAAAAATTACAATGTAAAAGCAGAAATAAGATGTAAAATAAGAAATAAGAAATAAAAAGAAAGCAATCAGAAACTTACTTGTTTTCAGGTAAAAGCATAAATCGGCAAGTATAAAAGCAGAGATCGGCCGGAGGGGTTTGTTTCTAAAAATAGAGATCGAAGGTAGCTTAAGCAGAGATCGGCGGGAGCTTAAGCAGAGATTGGCCGGAGATGTTTTTGTTCTAGGTTTTCCCAAAACGTTTTTTAGCTTGTTAATGATTTGTTTGGGTTTGATTTTTTGATCGGGGATTTTGTTTATTAAAAATAGAGATCGACTCTTTTGTTTTTTAATTTTTTGACCGGGGCACACTTTTTTTTATATCCTTGTTTTCTCAACTTAATATATGAGAAAAAATTATAATTTTTTTTAAAAACATGTAAAACGACGTAGTTTTGCTTTTTAAAAAATGCATTGCGCGCCTATGCGCGCATTGCGCTCGTTGACCCCGCATTTTCCCAAGAATACCCCTAATGCGTTGCGTTTCTAAAAACATCACGCATATGCGCGCATTTGTGACGCATACATGTGCCTTTTAGAACACTAGGACAAACAACGCATTTTGGGGGATGTAACATACTATGGAGTATTAATAGATATATTTGTATTGCGCTATTCAAATGATTTCAAGTTTGTGCTATTAAAGTGTAATTGGGTTGATACCTATTTAGGAACGGTAAATGATGATTTTGAGTTCACATTAGGGAACTTTAAACATTCACTATACAAGCATAATCGACTGTCAGTTGAACCATTTATATTAGCATCTCAGGCCAAACAAATTTGGTATTTGCGAGACCCGATTGAAGAAAATTGGCAACCTGTCGTGAAGATGACACCGAGGGATTTGTATGACATGGTAACGATACGTATGGAGATGACACAATAGATGCAAAAGTTGAGTCGTACATCATCCAGCAACTGGATTACACTCTAATCAACCATGATGGGGATATTACATGGGTTAAGGCTAGTGTGGAGGGAATAACTATTGACAACATAGTTGATATAGATGGCGGTGATGATATTCGTGTTGATATTGATGAGGATTGTAGTGATGAGGATGTTTCTGAGACTTATGAAGATGATTCAAAGGCGGATGATGAAGCTAATGAGAGTGATATAGTGAAAATGATGAAAATGAGGAGACCAGTGATGGTTATGATATTGAAAGTGATGGTTATGATACTGACATGGATAAAGATGACAATTGACATGAATTTTTCAGTTATGAGTGGTTTTATTTTTAAGAATGCTTAGATGTTGACGAAATTTGTCATTCTTTTCTTAGTTTAATATTTTAAAAATGACTAATAACTGAATGCATTTGATTTGGTTCACATCATATGTATCATGTATTAATGGATAAATAATGATGGAGAGTCATGTTCTTTTTGTTTTTTGTTTTATTTCTGTATTTGTTGATGATTAATGAATGACTGCATTTTATATTTCTTGCCTTTTATTGATTAAAATGTGTCTATGAGAATAGAGGTGAACCTTTTAAAGGGTGGATTGTTAAGGTCAACTGATCCAATTTTCATCCCAAGTCTTTCTTCAAGCTTGGAACATTATCTTTAACATTAAAAGGGGTAAAAACACTACAGTTATTAACATAATCTATTAATCTATTATAAAATGCACAACGCTACTTAATTTTCCTTGGTTATTAGAGTGTCTAGGTGGACATACAAGCTCAACCCGCATATTAAAGATTCATCCATACAATTCACCTCCTTGGACCTATATAAGGCACTACCTTAAGGATAAATCTTCAGTCCAAAATGAAACCTTTTTATCAGCTGAATTCACTTGGATAAATCAACAGTCCATAATGAGATTCTATATTATCCAACTTTGGTGCCTTTGATTGCCAACATAATAGGATCCTTATTTGGATTGCACTCCCTGTGTGATTGAGAGAATTATGGGATATCCTCTTCTTGCATTTCACCTCCTTCCAAACTTCAAGAACATTTGTGTAACAACTCGGATCTTTGTAGGGGAAAGATTTAAATACATCATCATTTGATCGTCTACCAGACTGCCTTTTTGTTCAGCCACAAGTTTTGCCTCCAAATTCTCTTCAGTGTCTACTTTATCTTCCCACTCAGGACTCCACTTCTATAGGAACATCACTCAAATGATGATCCACACTATAGTTGTGACTTTTTGTATCTCCATTCACCAACAGGTATGCATCCACTATTATGCTCTAACTTACTTCCTCTTCAGTCATCATTCTTAATAATTCTACTGTCTGCGTTCGTGCTATCTGCCTGATCTGGACGAGCCCTCACCACATAAGTAGGCGCATTTTGCATTTCTCCTTCTTTTGCTTCTAGCATATCTCTATACTCATCTATATTCATAGCTTTAGGCTTGAAACCATCAATTTGTTGAGTAAGTTGCCTTCCGTTAAAATAATATGATTCATCTTGACAGTTTATGCAATTCCAGCTCGAATGACTAACTCACTTTTTTGCCACTCCATTTAAACCTCTTCATGAGAATATATTTTATCCTTCTATGTATAACCAAAACGATCCTAATAAAAGTTCAAAATGAACCATGAACTGAAATAGCATCCCAAATAAACCTACTTCCAGCGTACTGCGTACTAGGTGCTATAGCATACCACGCACCTATATCACGTATCATATCGTTCCACGTTCCAGGTAACTTTGGTTATGAAATCCAACAAATAGGTGGAAAATTGGGTGTAAATTATGAGATCCATCTAAGAGAATGAAGGAAGCATCTTTATTGTTAGTTCTAATGGGATTATATTGCTGTCTTAATATGACAATGAACTATTAGTGGAAAAATGAGCTTCGGTTTTCTGATCTATCAATGTTTGAATGATGGAATCCGCTTTGTTGGTAGTTCTAATAAGCTTGAAATGCTGAGACAGTAGAATATTGACGAATACGAATATTTATCTCGTGTTCCTGGACTTTTGTATTTGGGGGGTAAGATAAATATTACGCTTCGACTAATACTTGTACACAACACCTGGAGTTGAGTGTCCATGTGTTTGGAAAAGAGTGGTGAGCTCGCAAGCTTGACTTGAAAAAGTTTGAAAGAACTGTAAATAGCATACAATTTTGATGAAAGTACATTTTTGCCATTAAAGTTAGCAAAATTATATCAAACACATAAAAGTTAAACGAAATTGCATTAATTAGTATATAAATTTATAAGGTCATATAAAAGGGCTTAAATGTTGGAACATAATTTTATTGAATATCTTAGAATTTACACAATTACACATTAAGCCCTATATCTTTCATGAGTTGAACCCGAACGAGCCTAAAGAGCTCACTCTTCTTGAGCTTAGATTGTTTACCAACAACTTTGAAATTGAGTTCAAGATTGGTTGATTTCCATAATGAGTGAGCCCGAGAGCCTCAAACTATTCATAAACGACAACACGATACGTTTATAGCTTTATAAGTAACATAGCCTCCAATAAATATACACTAAGAATGAAGAGAAGGCTAAATAAATAAGTTGCAGTGTATCTCGCTATTCCCACAACTGTTCCAATAAGTATTAAGGTTGGCTGAAAATCTGAGATGATCTTTAACGTTTGAAGGACTCAAGGGTGGTTGCCCCCCCCTTCTGTTAGCCAATATGTTCACATCTTTTTAGGTCAACTGACTACCATAAACTACTGAAATATATTCTTAAAGAGTAGTCAATTCCAAAGCATCTCATAACAAATAGGTATTCGATCAAGGATCCAAATCGTTTCCCCCCCCACCCCCCACCCCACCCCATAGTAGCTTCAAGCTTCTAGTTAGTCAATAATGAGACCTAGAATCTTTGGTTTCTTAAAGAACTTAAACTGCAACCAAAGTGCTGCGTTTATGGCTTCATTTTTCAAGCCAACTTGAATAGAAACGTTACTTCAATGCTATGTTTCTGTGAGTACTCTATTTTCTAATGTGCTTATATTACCTATGGAACAACCATCACAGTTAAAATTTGATTACTTCTTCACTAAGGCCTTTAAGCAAGCAGGGGAAACTGTTATTTGAAAGGTTTACTTTCGTTGAATGTGTATTTCTTTTCTTAGTGCATATGGCAACTTTAACCAATGAATTTTGTAATCTTATCGTTGGCAGTTACATTTATTATTCTCCAATATTGCAGTAAATTTAATGATTCTCTTCCCTACATGGTGTAATTAAATTATAGGGTCATGACAGGCATATATTTAATTTCGTCCATTATTCTGTGTCATAAAAGCTAAAACGCAGAATTTCCTGTAAAGATTCTATCTCTGTTTTTATTTTTTTATATTTATCTTTTCTATAAAGTAATGCCACTTTCTTTTAAAGGTTGGTTGCATTGCATGGTTTGGGGGCATATAATAAAGCACCACCAAAATATCTTCAAAGTACTCACATATAATGGGAAGTAGCAAACCCGACCCTGAGCGATTGCACAACGCCCTAAATGTTAGATGCTCTTCTACTAGATTAGTGTTGAGTAGTTTTTTAAAAAGGCAGGGGCCATTTACAGAGCAAAGAAGTAAAGATAGGGGCCTATTTTAGTCAGTCAAAGTAAACTGGTATGGCCAACAAAGTAAACGAGTAATCTAACAGCCAATAACCTATGGTTTGGAAATAAAACAAAAAAGATGGTAAGGTTTTGGGCTGCAGATTTTTTTATTGGCTCTGTAGAGTATTCACTATATGCTTAAGAGCATTGCGTTATGATTTGTGATTAAAATTGGGTATTTAAAATTGTGGTTGTTTTTAGTCTTAAGCATATATAGTGAATACACATATATTTTTCTGAAAGCTAAACACAAGGTGAAGGAGGAAAAAAGAAGCCCAAATAAGCTCAACTTTTTTCTCCTTTAACATGATCTGAGAAGACGCCCTTTATTTATTTATTTATATTTTTTGTTGCAGTTGGGTAGTTTTATCCACTATATGGAAACTTTTATGTCTGGATTTGTGGTGGGTTGCACTGCTGTTTGGCAATTACCTCTAGTCACACTAGCTGTTGTTCCTCTAATAGCTGTAATCCGAGGCATTCACACCACTACATTATCCAAGCTGTCATCCAAGAGCCAAGAAGCTCTTTCACAAGAAGGAAACATTGTAGAGCAGGTGAGACAAATTAAAATTTACTTTACACCAAAGTTTCTAATTATTTATGTGGGTATTTCTGAATTGAAATAAAATTGCAGACAATAGTTCAAATTCGAACGGTTATGGCATATGTTGGTGAATCAAGAGCATTACAAGCCTACTCCTCTGCATTAAGAATCTCCCATTGGAAATCAAAAAAACTGTTAGACAATAGTTTAAATCCCTGGCCTATACTTTCATAAGCTAATGTCAACATTAGCTTATGAAAGTATCAAGTAGTTTAAATGGTGATTTTAGTTTTGTATGTTCGTATTATTTTGCTTAATTTTATATATAGGTGTTTTATTTAAAATCATATCTTTGTTAGGTAACACTATTTACCTACTATCACAATACCATTATCACCACAACCAACATGGAATCACTGAAAGGAAATCTTCAAATTCTGAAAGGTTATCTTCTCTGAGGAACACCAAGAGAAGCAAATCAATAAGAGAACAATGGAGGAGCTGAAGCTGGTCAATAAAAACAATGAAGACGCCGAATCCAATCTGTTCAATACGTATGTCTTCACAAGACAACTTCATGAGCATATCTTTAATCCTTCTATATATACCCAAAATGATCCCAATAAAAGTCCAAAACGAACCATGAACATGGAAAGTCCGGAGTTTCAAAAAAGGATTGGAGGTCTTTAAAGCTATAGCTGATCTTGCAGAAGCAGAAGGTATTTTAATTAATATTATTATTGCTCAAATCCTACTTGCCCTGCATTTTGAGGGAGATCAGTATGCATTCCTGTGCATGTGCTGTTACAATATATTCCCACCTATGTGTGCGTGTCCTATTTATTTTTCTGCAATGTGTATTGCGTTCATACATATGTCTGTTTTCTGTTAGTAATCCCTTGGGTTATGAACATTTGTTAGTGAATCTAGAGGTACATTACATATTTTAGTAGGTAGAGATCCCTGTCTTGCCACATGCACCACATTGGCCCTCACTTCTCACCCCACGTCTTTTCAATTATTTTTTACCTTTGAATAATTTTTATAAAAAATATTGATGTTTAAGAGAGGTGAATCATGTGATAAAGAAAGAGAACAAGGACTCCTCAAACGACCGACAAGAAAATTGAGAAAAAGAAAGAACTAAATTTATAGTGGCCTAATGTTCACAACATTTTCTAGTGCTCACAAATCACATCGCATAATTTTTTGAGCAAACTAGTACGTAGCTCCCTCACTATTTTCTTTTTGCTGGGATTTGATATAGCCTAACATTTGGGGTATGTCTTAAAGCTTAGCATATGTCTTAAAGTTGGCTTAGTATATCCTAGTAACACGAGAAGCTTCCTGCATTACAAGGCGACAATCCCGTTTTGAAAATTTTATTTTTGGCACTAAAAGTAGTTTTATTTTTATGAGTAATGGATTTAATGAGTGCTTATATAGAAGTTTGACCACCTTATTAAATGGTGTTACTTCAGTTTCTTTATAGTTTGTATGAGAAGTTTTCACCTGTATAATGCAGGTCATCATCCTGATCTTCATCTCGTTGGATGGAACAATGTGAAAATTGAGATATGGACACATGCCGTAGGTAAGGAATTCCTAGTATCCGAACAATTCTTCGCAAACTCTACAGATATGGATACATGCTGTAGTCAGTCCATTGAAGACTCCCAAGCTTAATATTGCTCTGCTTAGGAAGGTACCTCACATTTTGTTTCTTTTTTCACTTTACAACGTACACTTGTATCTTATTGATATTGTTGAGAATATAAAGCCCACATAGGGAAATTAAGCCTTGCACAATAGTTAATAAGATTCAATTAAAGTTAAATGCAACCATCATTAAAGATCTAAAGCTATCTAGTGTGTTATCTGCTGCGAGCTCTACGTGCAACTTTGACTTAAGATGTGCTTAGTAGTTCTTTTCGGAAATGACACCCCTTTCTCCTCACTGTTATCTGTTGTAGATTCACTTCTGTTGAAGTCACAGTCCCCAAAGAACAACCAAAATGTCTCAAAAAGGCTTGATGGTACAAGATTTAAGTAAGCTGGATGTGACACAACTGCATCCTCTTTCACCTGAGCTATTCATGATGCAGGCCCTCATGATTGGCACATGTGGTGCTTCTAATTCATCTGCTGGTACAAGCATTGGTATTACTATAGGACTGCACCACTGACAGCTATGATAGTTATGGTAAGAATGGATGTCACCATCGTCTGGATAAGTTGGGTCTTTTATTGAGCATAATACACAATTTCCATCAATTTTCATGTTTTTTTGTTATATGTAATGTAGGTATTTTAAGCACTTGTGTTTGTAATTGGGTTGAAATGCTAATAGTTGCTCTTTTCCTTTTTAATTGTTCGACTGATTTGGATATTTGACTATTTATGTAGGATGGGGAAAGCCGATATTTACCAGATGTGAAACCAAGAATTAAGGATGAGCTGGAAAAACCTAAGATTTGGAAGTTGGTTGAAATCCACGATCCATCTCAACTTCGTTCTCTGAGACTTGTTGACAGTTTAATGGCAGCAAGAGTATGTATCCCGCTTCATATTATATTTTCCTGTAGTAGATACTTAATAACATGACATAAAATCTATTGAGACAAAATTATCCTGAGATTATGAGTAAATGTAAGAATACGAAGACAGGAAAAGGGAACACACATTAAAGGGACCCTTGAAAGGTGAGATAAAGCTTTGTGCATTTTATCTAGTAAGGTTCAAATAAATGGGAATGCAAGTATTGATGTGTCCTGGTCTGAGTCATACCAAAATAGTTAATCATCAAACAATTTTTAGATGAAATAAAAGATTTAAGAAATTGATATTCAAGATCTAACGAACGCAATATCATTTCTATAGATCCTTTCAACCTATATCATTTTATTATGCAGGATTTTGTTGCATCAAGAAGCAAACACATCGGTGCTAAAGTATTTGACTAATTGTTTTCATCTTCCTAGGGAATGAGTCATTAATGGTGGAAATAGTGAACATGGAATTAGTATCTTGGACTGTTGTATATACTTAATTTCTTAATGGATTGTTAAATTCAGAAATTATATCCTTACCCCTCACCCACCCAAAAAAAAAGTAAGAAGAATGAAAATTTATTCTTACCAAATTTTACATTTATACTATAGGTTTGATGAGAGAGATTTGTCCCTTATTAGTCATGAAAACTGATGACTTGAATTTTATAGCCTACTAGATATGTAAATTACCCTATTTCTCTATTCCTTTAGTCTTTAATATGTATCATGTGTTCTAAGGCATGCCCAAAATGTGTGCCATCATACTATATAAGATACGATGATTGATTGTTACAGTAGCTATTTTAAACTGAAGAAAAATTAAATTTTTCAACGTAAATTTATACTATGTACCTTTGGATGTTTGCATCCATGAACATTGGAATCCGTACTAATTAGGATGGGTATTTTTCATATTCCAACCCTACTACTCAAGTTGAATTTCTTGGCAATTTACTTAACTCTTCAGATCATCTTCATTGTTCGTTTCAGAGTATGAGGTTGATTTATACAAATTCGGGGGGGCGCCATTTTGGCCTTGGCATATACTGCTCAGCACGAACTTTGGAAATGGCAAAGGAATGAGCGGAACATAACAGGAAAGGTATTGATACAGTAATTAAAATATCATTTTTGTCTTTCTTTATTTCTTTAATGAGCTTTCCCTTTACGTGTAATGCTTTGCCACTTGTAGGCATCTACTAATGTGCACCCGTAATTTTGGCAACCTTCTAGTGGAATAAGATGTCAATCAGTCAATGATCTTCATCATGATATTAAAAAATAAGTAAAATAATATGTCAATCAAAGTGATTTCGTAATGCATATAGGTCTATTTTGCAACCCGAGCAACAATTAGAAAAAATCAACCAATTTCAACCTGTAGTGGTACCACAATCAAATCACCATTTAGCTCCATCTCGATAGGTAAGTAGATAACTACTTTTTAAAATCATAATTTAAGACATTACATTTTCATGACTGAAATAATTCATTTTTTGTAGATTGAAAATTCTCAACACTTGGCTTCCCCGCTGCTCGCGTTAGTGAACAAACGAATGCTACTTCAATTCAGGTATGTTACTAATTTAAAGAATTTTAAAGGGCACAATATATCTACGCTTTCTTGGGGAGTTTTTGTATACTTGACATTGGGTTGTTGGTTTATTTGGTTATATATAGTCTTAAAAATTTTGGGATGTCTTAAAAATAAATGGAACTCTGCCGATTTTTTTCCAGAAATATATGGTTGATGACATATTCATCTTGTTTGTAGAAAGAACCATCAAAGAAAAAGAAGCACCATCAACCATAACAAATGGTCTTAAATAATCTACTTAAAATTGTAGACCTTATTACTTCCGAACTTCCAAAAGTGGTTGTGGCACGTGGATTCATTGTGAGCAAGGACCCTTCAATAAAAGTTGGGGGTACGCCATTGGGTGAAGACTTTTGAGAAGTATATATTGAGAAAACATTTGTAAATGAACCATTGCCCATGCCTTATGGAAACAAGTCCACAATTGGAGATGAATATCATTCAACTGTAGTGTGGCATATTGCTAATGTACTAAATTTTAATTTTAATTTTAAATTTTTAATTAAAATACTAGAAAATAAGTATCAATGACTAACGATTGGACTTTTTATTTGTAGGTCGAAGAGGATGTTTCACTTTGATGAAGAAGGATCGTACATTATATAAAATTTTGTTTCACTTCATGTTTTCTTGCTTTTTCTTATTGGACATGTGATACATTTTATTTTGTGGATGGATAATTGTTCCAAACACAATTATGTTTATTTACGATGAATGGTATTGATTTTAATTTAATGATGTATTAATTTGATTACTGCCCTCTTAATTTAATGTTATGGCAATGTATTTGCACATAAATACAATACTTATTATAAATGATTTTTCTAACACTTGTTCCTAGCCATATATTGCAAAATAATATCAACATTTTTTTTAATGCCGCTATTATCTTTCTCGGCATTTTTTTAGTGCCGCTAAAAGTGTGTTGAACATTTAATAGGTGTTGCCAAAGGTTATTATCGACATTTTTTTAATGCCGCTAAAAGGTTATTACCAGCATTAATATAAATGCGTAAAAATGTTACTAACTTTTTGCGCCATTTTTAAAAAATGTCGTTGTTCTTTTACCACATTGGCTACCGCACTTGTGAAAATGCCACCAAAAGTGCCGTCAACTTTTCGCGGCATTTTGTAAAATGCAGTTATTCTTTTACCACATTGGCTATTACTACACTTGTGGAAATGCTGCCAAAAGTGCCACAAAAAGTGTTGTCGGCATTTTTAGTGCTTTTCTCGGCATTTAATTTATGCCGGGAAAAATCAATATTCCTGTAGTGTGAACGCCAACTGTGAGGGCTGAGAGGCGACAAGGAGTGGCTGTGAGGGCTGAGAGATGAGTGAGAGAGACGAGAGAGTGAGGGGATTGGTTGTTCGAGAGAGACGAGAGAGTGAGGTGATTGACTGTTGTGACACCCCGACTAATTAAATACCGGGTAGCTACTCCTTTATTAAATCAATACAAAATGCCAAGTTGGTTCAGTTAATAGCATCACTGTCGAAAAAGTTTTAATGATTACTAACCACCTAGTATTTAAAAAGTAAGTTGCCAAATTTTAAATTAAGTCTGATTAACAAACACTAAAAGGATAATGAAATAATAACAACCATTCACCATAACGAAGCAGTAGAATAACCAACAAAATAATAAATAGTCTGGAGGAAAACTCCTCACAACAATCCCACAAAAGAAATGAGTAAAACAATGTACCCTGAATTAATTACATGCCAAAAGTCTAAAAATCTAAAATAGGAAATGTTTCTAATAGAAATGGGCGACATGCCCTACAACTGATGAAAACTGAATATAGAGTCAAGATAAATGAAGCGTCTACTAGCAAGTCCTGTAACTTCCACAAACAGCTATAGCTCGTCACCTGAATGAGGATCCTAAGCATGGTGTCCTTGTGGCTGGGCACCTAAAATGGTTTTTACAAAAATAGATTTGAAAGCAAACAGGTTAGAGCCCGAAAGTGGAGAGTATTTTAAAAAATAGCAAGTGTTTTAATAACATTAAAATAATGAATGCGAAATACATGTTAGGACGTGCACTCACATGAAGTACTCACCTCTCGACTAATTGTGCACTCCTATCGTACCGTGCCCATCTAAGTAACATCCATATCTAATCAAACCGTAATAAGTTCTACCCCTTACTACTCAATTACCGTTATACCTTCTAGCGTTATCAATTAAATATAGGGCTTTACTTAATTCAGATTCTCAATTATTAGCAATACAATTCACTACCGAATAACCCGTTATATTTTCTCAAAACATATCCATAATTATATTCACAATACCAACATGAAAGTTCTCATTAATTTAAGTCTATATTATTCACGTCATAAATATACAATACAAGCACCCCGAGACTAAGCTGCGGTGCACACATACTCTGCTATCCGTCCCGGTACATCACGTACATAAGGATCACGCATTCTGAATCTATCAGGAATCGTTCTCAGATAACAACAATCACAAATAATGGAGGCGAATACAGTCACATCACATGTGTCACGCACATACCTACGCTCCCACGATCAGCAGACTTATTAACTTCCCAATAAGTCCTTCTCTGACCTATTTTCTCGAGGTACCAATCTAAATCTGGGCAACACAAGGATTAGATGGCCCTAAGAGAACGTAAACCTCCCGTGATAGCAAGTATGGTAGGTATGTCATACACATAAAATCATATACATATACTAAGTATGCACACATCTTAGTAATCACCATAATTTATTTATGGTACACTTCTCATTCTCGTACCGACTTATAATGTTACACAATTTACATATTCCCGGTTAATATAATTATTTAAGCCGTCAATAATTCTCGCATCGTAATAGTCACTCACGTCCTATTCCACAATTTTCATTCAAATCAAATTACACTTCTATGTTTTACTCCTCAATATATCCCAAATGTCCCAACTATATCAATTTATCATCAAGGGAATGTTATCTCTACAGTTAAACAAGGTTACGGGACACGCGAAATCAAAACAGGCCAAAAAGCCTAAACTGTCAGCTCGTTAGAAGTCTCGTTCAAACGAGGCTGTTCGAACGAGAGTTCGTTCGAACGGACTGGGCATCTAACGAGATCTCGTTCGAACGAAAGACATAGAACGAACATTCCTCTCGTTAGAAAGAAAACTGTCAACTCGTTAGAAGCTCGTTCGAACGAGCTCGTTCGAAAGACCTGGGCAGGTCTTCTGACGAGAGGCCAGTTTCGAGCCCAGAATTTACCTTATTCATTTTTTTCAACTTTCTTCACCTCTAATCCCATATACAATTCGTCCCAACAGCATTTTAAGGTTTCTAATACACACTAAACATTCGTAGGTCATAATTAAACATTTATATAGGGCCAAATCTTCCTAAACATTATCAAATCATCAAACCCCCTCAGTTTTCCCCAAATCCCATGAACATGAACCCTAGAAAATTAAATTCGTCCATAAACATAACTAAATCCGTTTTTATGATATAAAAGATGTATTTTTATCTGAATGATCACCCTAACATTGTTCTACATGCAATCTCCTCATAAAATTATAAATCTCTAAATCCAATTCAATGGGTTTTTATCATTCTCCAAGAACAATACAATTTCATAAATTTCCTACACATGGAAGAAGCATTCTTTGTACAAAACCGAAATTAAACCACTTGCCTATAATCTTTCTCTGAATTTGGTGTTGGATTGATGAAGGTTGATTTTCTCTCTCTCTCTCTCTGCAGAATTTTCCTTTCCTTCTCTCTCTACCAGCTTTTCTCTAAGGATGATAATGGTGGTTAAGGTTTGCCCTAGGAAGCTCTTTCAAAACTCATTCCAATAACCCCCGTAGCCCATTAAGTCATAAGGTGTAGTTAGTGGGTTTAGTGGGTAAAGTCCAAATCAGATTTTTAATTCTTAATTTTCGTGGGTTTTAATTCCCAAAATTCCAAAATTACCAAACTACCCTTTTTCGTTGCCGGTATGGCCTAAAAATGCCCCGGGACCCAAACTAAACTCCCGGCTAGTGTTTTCTGACTATCTCGACCCTTACGGACGCGTTGGCGTACTCAAAACGACCATACGGTTAATAAAAATAAAACTCACTTTTTAATTAAAAAATTATATTCCTGACGCGACTGTCACACGCGTCCCAACAAAATTTCCAAATTGCCGTATTTCAATCTCACGACAAATTTCATAATTCAACATTCATATATAGCCATATATACTCATTATAATCAAATACCAACTCACATCTCGCTAGTATTTTTATCCGGATTAATTTCCAATTAATACACATTTAATTCAATTAATCCCATAAATAAATATCATAACAAAATACGGGGTATTACAACTGTGAGTGGCTTGCCTTGTGAGAGAGAAGAGAACGGCTGAGATGAGAGAGTGAGTGTTAACTTAGGTTTTCTAACTTCTTTATTTTTCAAAATTACCGACTTATCCTTAGTTTTTTCTAGGTTCAAATATCATAAAATATCTATATTTATACGTAACTGGTCCGAGACGGTCCATATTAGTTAATTTTTGTGACGGCCAAAGGACCGGACAGGTTGGACTGGCTTCCCCCCCAAAAAAATTGGACCAGACCGATTAAAAAAACCAAAAAAATTAAGGCGATCGGGTTCGGTCCACCGGTCCAATCGATTTTCTGAACACCCCTAATTTTTGTACCTACACACATGAGACAAAGAAAATACCTTCGTGATGCATAATTAAGTGATATAAGAATAAATCAATCAATAATCAAATCTCCCCCATAATGAAAAAAATCCACCACAATTAATTCTCCCCCTTTTTATTTGACCGAAATAGAAAAGGAAACGAATAAAGAAAATAAACCTGGAGTTGTCACGACAGATATGTATAGCGAATATGAATCAAACTACGCTCATGCAAAAGAGTAACTCAAAAGCTTCCACAAACTATTTTTGATTTTTCAAATTTTCATGCAAAAATGCAAAAATAATTTTACAAAACTCACGCACCATGAATTTACACCAAGACAACCCAATCATGGAAACAAAATGAATGGGTGTGAATATATTCGATAGGAAAATCTACTTAATCAAACATAACATATGTGAACGATGCATATGAGTACTCGTAACGAATGAATGTCAAAATGGTATATACGTGTTAACAAATGTTGAATTTAAATAACATCGACTCAATCCACCAACACATCAAAGTCAAGAAAGATTCCCACACAAATAACATCTAAAACTATAAATGTTTTTTCATGACACTGTTAGGACGTGCAAACCTCTTCTTCATTTCTTTCCATCCAAACTCCCTCATATATAATAATCATTTATTTTCCTTTTGGTGTGTCCCCTTTTAGCATATTGATCTTTTTATTGCCTTTAAATTTACGGGCTGTTTTAAACGGTGGCTCTCATGACGAGTTAATTTTGAACTCTCGGAGCCCTTTCCCTTGAACACTCGTAATATTTTATTGAAATTAAATTCTCACGGTAAACGGTTTTCACATGGATTACTTACATTGTCAAGTTTTATTGCATATGGTTCGTTTTAAAACTCATAATTGAGATGTCAACACTCCGGCCAATATGTGATAAACAAGTACAATAGTAAAAAAAATCTGTGCTAGTGTGCATTAAAGGAACTCATGAGTAAAACCTGTAGGTAGTAACAATTAATCACATTTCAAATGACTCCTAATATTGTAAAGCTCAAAATTAAATGATGACGCATATCAAAACACTGTCCAATAGTCACATGGATATGGAATGAAATTGTGACTCGATCATCCTAAATGTCCATTCATATACGGTGTAAAAATAAAATACAAAACTCTTTTTGTCTTTTTCCAAAAATTTTATCAAAATAAAATCTTTTTGTATTTTTCAAAAGTTTTGTCAAAAACAAAAATTTAATAAAAAAGTAAACAAGTTATAACACTAGCTAGAATATATCATGAAACACAACTAGCGTATGAGAAACATGCTAACACAATAATTTATATGATATAGCAAGAGAAGAATCACTTGAAAGCAACCGAGAATCAACTAGTCTAACATCTAGTGCCTGTAAAAGTGATAGCCAAACCCAAATAGGTGTGCAACGACGCATAGGGGTTTTGGGAACCAGGGGCACTCTAGACTTAAATTTTTTAGGACCTTTTCGAAGATCGAAACGAAAGCGTCTAAGGTGACCTTTCCTACCATAATATGAACATGTGTAAACGGGTGGAAAGACACCTATGGGTTGACCTTTTCTAACGTCATTGGGATTTATTGACCCTCTAAAATAAATAATGGTCTTGTCTTTAACACTCGAAACATGAGAATATGTCGAGCCACTACCATTGCTACCAACACTACTCGAGTCTATGAAATCATTTTTTATCTCCAAAATTTTTTACTCAAGAAAAGAATTAGACTCTTCCAATTTTAGGGATTCCTTCTCTAAATGTTCAATAACTCCTAGAAGGTAATCACGTTCATTCTTAAAATACGCACACTTATCCCTAAGAGTCTCCTCACATGCCATAAACTCATCGAGTAAAATATTTTTATCAACTTTGGCACAAACACAAATTCTAAAATTTTTAAAGTCCTCCAATTCTTTTTCTAACAATAGGAATCTATCATCACTCTTCTTTTTGGACAATTTTAAAGCATTAAATTAATGGTCCAAAGAAACAAATTTCTCACGATAAAAATCTCTTTGATTTTGAACCGTTTGCAAAAGATCCATTGCGAATTTAAAATGACAATTTTCTTTTTTCAAAAAATCAATTCTTTTTGTAAACGTCAAATTCAAACTATTTAAATCATCAAAGTTCTAACACTTGTCATCGAAGGGGGGCATCCGATTACATAAGTGCTCCATTGAAAAAATTGCGATTTTTCACAAAAACAGAATTTTAAAAATCAATATAACACAACTTTGTGGAAACCAAGGATCATTTGATAACTTAGAGAAACCCACTCTGATACCAATTTGAAGAGTGTCGTGTGATATCGATTTGAATAAATTCACAAATTCCTAATTTAAACTTATTTAACTGGAGTCAATTTTAAACTAAATTAAATCATCCCCTACACATGAAACTACATGTGTGTGTCAAACCATCATAGATAAAATTACTAACTAGCAGATTTTAGGAAACATCCCCTTTCGACAAAAACCTTTATTTCACTATACTACTTAGAATGATTACAATAAAATTCGCAATGAGTTAACCACAGAAAAACCACATAGACTGCAACCTTGAGTTAGCAAGAACTGCAGCTCAAATTCAGCGCAGGAATACCCACGAGCAATCCTTATTGACACGCAGCCGTCTTCAGCCCAGTACTCCCCTCGAGAGCACCTAGATCAGTATTAGAGATCTTCTCCATAAGAGAAACTTGACACAAGATGTGTTCTTAGGTTCCAAAACAATTCACACAAACTACTGGGATCTTGTGAATTGAAAACAAAAGGTATTAAAGACCTAAAAGTGAGAAGAAAAAGTATTCTGCCAAAGTATTTTCGTCTCTTGAAAATTCTGAGGTCTTCTGAACAAAAAAGAAGTTGTAAAAACCAATTTATAGAAAATCTAAGGCGACGCATTGCTCGAACGAAAAAGCAGTGTCGCTCTAATGAATACACATGTCGTTCAAACGACATCATGCGACAGAGGCCTGTCATTCGAATGAGAAAATTATTTTTTTTTATTTTTCGTTCGCCAGTAAATGTTCCGCCTTAAAACTTCAAAAAATATTTTTAATGAAAAACTTAAAAAGTCCGCTCCAACACATAGAATAATTTTCATAAAAGATATCCCAATATTCTAAGTGAGTCATTAAGGACTTAAAACACAACCTTACCAAAGTTAAAATTGTCGAGGCTTGAATGTTGAAGAATTTCATATTCGGATCCATTTTGCGCATGAATGATCTTCAATTATTCTTCGACGGTTGTAGCAGTATATGATAGACTCAATTGATAACGCACAATAAACATAAATGTCCTTACAAATTACTTTTCAAAAAACAAAAACAAGATACATCAGGGTGTATTGGGTTTTGAAAATGGGAAGAAAAATTAATAAGTACTCCATTTTTTTTAGACTAAAAAGGGATGTCAGATTTAATTTTAAAAAAAAGAAAAATCACCCTTTTAAAGAGTCCCGATTTTCTACATGCAGTTGGTCAGGGTGAAACATCAAAGATATGGAGGGCTATATAATTTATATTTTTCTCAACATCAATGTAAATAAAGTGTAATAACCCTCGCTTATGAGACCGTATTTTATAGTAATTACTTAGTATAGTAATTAAAGACAAGTGTTGGGTGATGATTTGAATGTTAATTCAATGTAGAAAAGTTGGTATCTGTCATGAGTTTGCATACCTATCATATTTATGGGTAAATATTGCTATGCCATGCTTATTAATATCATCTGAATTCAAAATGATATTTGGCTTAATAATGAGTCAGGAACCTAAATTGAATTTTAAATTGTCCAAATGATAATTTGGAGGTTGCAGTTGATTCCGGAACGTGCGAAATAGTCAAATAATGTACCATATTGTATTTTGTAGTTTTGGGCATTTTTGACTGGTTGTGCCTTAATTATGCAGTTGCGTATTATTTTATCGCACTATTAGTTAATTTAGTGGGATATTTGTCTTAGGTCACGACTTAAGCTTTCTAAGTCTTCCAATTTCCCTAATTCCCTTCCTAAATCTAAAGAGAGAAAGAGAAGAGTAGAGAGAAAGATTAGAGCTTTGGAGATTTTGAGAGATTCTTGCTCCTACAACCAAGAGACCTGCAATTTGCTGAATCAAGGCAAGTTTTTACTTGCTATTTGTGTCTTGAGATAGATGATTTGCTATGGTAATGATGTATTGATTTTGGTTTAGCAAACTTAGGGTTTTCCTTATGTATTTATGGGTTTTGATTCATTCAAAGATTATTAGGATGATTCATGGGGCTTAAGATGGTTAATAGCATCATTGATGTTATCTTGATGTTGGTATATAAGTTTGGTTTGAAGAAATCTGAGTTGGGGTAGAAAATGGATTCCAAGACTCCATTGCCAATTCTTGGCAAAATCGCAGGCCCGAATCGATTCGGCCCCCTGGGCGAATCGATTCGGTTAGGTCTTGTGAACCGAATCGATTCGGAATTTATCCGAATCGATTCGGCAGTTATGCAGAAACCCAAACCTTCTGACCGAATCGATTCGGTTTCCATCCGAATCGATTCGGCAACTTTTCAGAAACTCAAATTTTCTGGCCGAATCGATTCGGCCAAGGGGGCGAATCGATTCGGTAGCCCTACACTTTTCCAAAATTTTTCTTTTGAATTTTAACCCTTTTTCTTTAGGATTAGTAATTAGGGACCTTCTTAAATGAAGTAAACATAGGGTTTTAGAGTATTAGTTGAGTTGGGTAGACATCCTAGACTTGAAAGGGTTCATCTAGGGTTCTTTTAAGGGGGAATTTAAAGTGATGTTTAGGCATTACTTTTATCTTGTAGTTTTATAAGGGTCTAGAACATCTTTAGGTCAATTTGGAGACCTTAGGAATTAACTTGAGTTAGATTTGACTTGAGGGTTTATGTTAAAGCCTAAAGGAGGCTTTGGAAATAACTTTGGAGTCTGAACTTCTTATCGAGGATGTTATGACGGTACGTAATACGTATAGTCCCGATTTAAGCTTATACATTTGTTAAAATGGGAAATTGATAAGGTAATTGATAAATTACTAAATCATGTAATGGAAATAAATAAAATGGATGTTACACACCTCTCTAAATGCCATCTTAAGGGAAGTCCGTGCGAGAGGTGAATCCCCCTGGCTAATGAATGCAGGGTGGATATAGTCCTAGGCCATATGAGCGCTTGTTTTATTTTTCTGCGATGGGTAGAGATTCTGGGTGTGGTCTTGACTACCCCGCAGGCATATGGCCGTTTCCCGACGATTTCGATAGGATCCCAGGTTGTCTTATGTTAGGCCCTGGAAGTTGATGGTTATTTAGGGACGCGCACAATGGGGAAACCCGGACGAGCGGTCTTAGAATCGTTATATTTATACTTATGACTATTCTAATTATCGAGTTGGACTCGATGGAACATGAATGCCATAAAGAACAAATTTATGCCACAAAGAGCATGCTATTGAGATTAGTGCCATTAAGTGCACATGATAATAATTGTATTCCTGATAAGGAATGTCAAGGAAGATGTAAATGGAAATATGATGAAAAATGATAAAGGCTCATATGCACTTTTAATTCTGTTTTATATGAACTTTGTTCTACATAGTCATTTATTAGCTTTAGTTTCCTCACATGATGTTACCATGCTAGACTATCATTCATGCTTACTTGCGCATCATTGTCATACCTGTCATTTATCTATTGATCACATATATCCGGCCCTGACCGATTTTCACTTCCTGTTGTGTATATATATATATATATATAATCCGTTCAGGTGTTCCGCCGCACGGTCGCCCGTAATGATCTTTCCTTCCATATGTCTTGAGGAGCCGTGACATTTGTGCGGGTCTCATGGGATGTTTTGTGTAGACGCCTCCATTTATGTTATCTAGTTATGATCAGTTTATTCGGGCATGTTGCCCAAACCGTTGTAATTGTATAATGGATTTATTATGTAACACCTGGAGCTTATTATATATTGTATGGTTAGTATTGACCGACGTTTCATTCGGTCCTTTTGTATCTTTGGGTTTCTTATATACGCTTGTGGGGGCTTCCACCCTCTATTCCTACTATGGGTTGTTGAAAATGTTCTCTTCTTATTTAATAAACAAAGTTTTTGATAACCCGTTTTCTGGAATATAGTGTGGTTATTCCTTATACTTGGCATATTGTAGTGATGCTGAGAATGATATTTATCAATGATTTTCTATTTTATCGAGGTATAGGGCTGGCCACCCTTTATTTCGGATAACGGGTTGTCACAGATGGTATCAGAGCATCAGGTTCTAGAGTCTTTAGGATCTATGCGGACTTGTCACGTTCTACCGTAGCGTTCTTTGATATAGAACTTAATGTTAGGATTGTTTGTTGCTTATGTATGCGATCTTCTGCTAAATAGATTGTTTTGAATTATGTTTTAACTCTGCCTCATCTTTATCTCAGATGCCGCCAAAGAGAGGACGTCCCGCAAGACGTAATAGGGTTGTAGAGGATGAGTTTGGTCCTCCACCGCAGCAGGGGAGTATCAGTGCCGCTGAAGTGGCAAATATTGTGGCCCAAGCTGTCAACGCCGCGATGACTGCAGTGGCCCAACAAATGCCATAAGCTCAAGCAAGGGGACAAGAAGCACTAGTTCCTACGGGACCTTCTCAGTGGGAACGGGTGAGGGAGTCTTTCCTTAAGGGACATCCCCCGAAATTTGAGGGAGGTTCGGATGTTATAAAGGCGAACCAGTGGAAGAGAGATATGCAGCGCCATCATAGGATGGTGGAATGTAGTGAGGAGAAAAAGCAAATTATCGTTACTTTCAAGCTGGTCGGACCGGCCTTACACTGGTGGGAGTCAATGACGACACCCGAACAAAGGGATACTATGTCCATCACAAATTTTTGGGCTTTATTTGATGGAAAGTATTTCCCTCCCGCAGTTCAGAGGGAAATACAGAGAAAGCTTCAAGATTTAGTACAAGGGGAGAGATCGGTTGCCGAGTACGAGGAGGAGTTTACCCGGTTAGCAAGCTTTATACCGGATGAAGTAACTCCAGAAGCGAAGAGGATCTCCAAGTTTGTGGGAGGTTTGCACTGGCGAATAAAACAACATTTGCTTGGAAATCCATCTCTGGTGACCTTTGGTGATGTGATGAATGCTGCTTTACTTCACTGTCAAGAGCATAGATTGTTTGTTTAAAACAAGAAGAAGGTTGTAGTTTCGGGGCAAGCAGTGAGACAGGGAGGAACTGGGAGCGGAGGGGGAACATCTTCTTCATCCCAATCCTCGGGGAACAAGCAGGTTGAGAGGGATCCTCAGCAGGGGGATTCGGTAAAGCGTCAACATTTCGGTGGGTTTAATGCTGGTGGCAATAATAACAGGCAGGGTCAAGGTGGTCAGCAACCACAGGGTGGTAGAGGTGGAAATGGAGGTAGAGGCCAATAGGGCCGAGGTGCGGGGCAATTCCGAAATAACCAAGGTAGGAATCAGGATAATACGACAAATAAATGTTTCCAGTGTGGGGAGCTGGGCCACTACAAAAGGGCGTGTCCTCAGTTGGTTGGAGGGCATCTTCCAAGGGCCCCACAACAGCCGTATGTACAGTTTTTGCCCCAAGCACCTAATCCGGTTGCTCCTCTTCAACAGGGATAATTGTAGTACGGTCTGGTTTACCATATTCAGGAGGCTCTGCTTCCTCCAGCTCCTCCTGCACCACCAGCGATCGAGGGTAAGTTTCTCATTCATGGGCATATGGGTCGAATCCTATTTGATACGGGTGCTACACACTCCTTTATTTCTAGAAGTTTTGCTCAGACTACAGGTTTGATAAAATCTGCTGAAAGTACCTTCACTAGTGTCAAATCCTCTATGGGCGAGGGCTCATTGATTTTCTTCGTATGTAAACACGTAGGAATTAACCTTGGTGACTTGTGTTTTGAGGCTAATTTGCTCGTCCTTGATATGGTCGGGTACGATGTAATTTTGTGTATGGATTGGCTAGTGAAGTATCGTGCTATAGTAAATTGTTACGATAAGAGTATAGTTTTTGCGGTCCCGGGACAAGAGATGTTCCTGGTATTTATGCCTTATATGGAAGGGAGCACGAGTGCTTATCTATACTGTATTGCGGAAGACGCATCTAGAGATGTCATGGTTCCCCTAAATTCTCTTCCAATCGTTAGAGATTTTGAAGATATTTTTCGGGAGATACCGGGATTACCTCCAAGTCGGGAAATAGAGTTTGTGATTGATCTAATGCTGGGAACTCGACCGATCGCCAAAGCTCCTTATCGAATGGATCCTGTGGAGCTGAGGGAGCTGAGAGATCAGATTCAGGAGCTAATGGAGCAGGGCTTTATTAGGTGTAGTACCTCACCATGGGGTGCTCCGATATTGTTTGTGAAGAGAGACGGTTCTCTCCGGTTATGTGTGGACTATAGAGAGTTGAATAAAGTCACCATCCGGAATAAATACCCTTTGCCTCACATTGACGACTTATTTGATCTACTTAGGGGAGCTTCCTAATTCTCCAAGATCGACTTGAGGACGGGGTATCACTAATTGAGGATACGAGAGCAAGATGTATCTAAAACGACATTTTTGACCCGTTATGGATCTTATGAATTCTTGGTTATGCCCTTTGGGCTAACCAATGCCCCTGCAGTGTTTATGGATCTTATGAACAGGGTATTTCGGGATTTCCTTGACCAGTTTGTCATTGTCTTTATCGATGGCATCCTAGTCTATTCTCAGACAGAGTCAGATCACGCTACTCACTTGCGGTTGGTCCGGTAGAGATTAAGGGATCATCAATTGTATGCAAAGTTTGAGAAATGTGGCTTCTGGTTGAAGGAAGTTCAATTTTTGGGGCATGTGGTGTCATCCCAGGGCGTGTGTGTGGATCCGGGTAAGGTGATCGCGGTAAAAGAGTGGGGTCAGCCCACTACACCTACTGAAGTTCGTAGTTTTCTGGGCTTGGCGGGTTATTACCGTCGATTTATTAAGGGCTTTTCCAAGGTTGCTAGCCCATTGACGAATTTAACCCGGAAAGGAGTAAGATTTGTATGGGACAGTTCATGTCAAGCGGCTTTTGATGAGCTCAAGGATAGACTAACTTCGGCTTCAGTTCTGGCATTGCCAAAGCCGGGATTGGAATATCTCGTCTTCACTGATGCATCTCTTCAGGGATTAGGAGGTGTTCTTCAACAAGAGAGACAACCCATTGCGTACGCTTCTCGTAAGTTGAAGCCTCATGAGAAGAACTATCCGGTTCATGACTTGGAATTTGCCGCCGTTGTATTTGCCTTGAAGATATGGAGGCATTATCTCTTGGGGGAAAAGTTTAGTCTTTTCACCGACCACAAATCGCTGCAATACTTATTTTCCCAAAAGGATTTGAACATGCGCCAGCGTCATTGGTTGGAATTCGTGAAAGACTACCAATTTGATATTCATTATCACCCCGGAAAGGCGAATGTAGTAGCAGATGCCTTGAGCAGGAAGCCCGAGGGAGACTTAGCTGAGGTATGGAAAGCTAAGTGGAGAGAACTCAGGTTAGAGGATGCAGGAGTGAGAGCATTCCTTTCTGTGATGACGGTTACTCCCACGATTATAGCAAAGATTGTGGAAGCTCAGAAAGGAGATAAAGTTTGTCAAGACCATACACGCCAGTTGTTGTCCGAGGGAGCGAAGCCGTACTCGATTGGTTTCGAGAGCGGACTACGTTTCCATGGAAGACTTGTGGTTCCCGACGATGGGGATTTGAGACGAACGGTGATGGCAGAATCCCACGGGTCAAGGTTTGTGGTACATCCAGGCGGGGACAAGATGTACCAAGATATGCGTCGTTTGTATTGGTGGGCGGGTATGAAGAGGGATATCTCAGAGTTTGTGTCTCAATGCACTACTTGTCAGTTGGTTAAGATCGACCACCAGCGACCGACAGGTTTGTTACAACTGCTCGAGATTCCTGTATGGAAATGGGAGAGCATTTCGATGGACTTCATTATGGGCTTGCCTAGATCGCAAAAGGGTCATTATTCAATTTGGGTAATTGTCGACCGTTTGACTAAGTCGGCACATTTCTTGCCTGTGCGCACCGATTATGATACTGCTCGTTATGCCCAATTGTTCATCGACGAGATCGTCAGACTTCACGGGGTACCTTTAAATATTGTCTCCGATCGAGATAAAATATTTGTGTCCCACTTTTGGCAAAGTTTCCAAGGAGAAATGGGGACCGAGTTGAAGTTAAGCTCTTCGTATCATCCTCAAACAGACGGTCAGACCGAAAGGGTAAACCAGATGTTGGAGGATATGCTTCGTATGTGCATACTCGATTTTAAGGGCAGTTGGGAACAATACCTTCCATTGGTTGAGTTTGCTTATAATAACTCATACCAATTTACTATCGGAATGGCACCCTATGAAGCTCTGTATGGCAGGCCTTGTAGGTCGCCCGCTTGTTGGTTGGAAGTGGGTGATAACAAGTTCCTTGGACCTGAAATGATCCAAGACACTTCTTCGAAGATTGAGCTTATTCGAAATCGCATACGGATAGTCCAAGATCGCCAAAAGAGTTATGCCGATGCGGGTAGGAGACATATGGAGTTGGAGGTTGGAGACCAAGTGTTAGTGCGAGTGTCCCCGATGAAGGGCATTAAACATTTTGGGAAGAAAGGAAAACTTGCACCCCGCTTTGTTGGACCTTTCCCGGTGATTGAAAAGGTTGGTCCCGTGGCATACCAACTTGCCTTGCCGGAACCCTTACAATAAATCCATGATGTATTTCACGTCTCCTCTTTGAAGAAGTACAGAAGGTGTGAAGGTGCCCTTTGGCACATTCCTTTCGAAGATATTGATTTGCAACTCGATGTTTCTTATGAAGAACAACCGGTTGCTATCCTTGAGTTTGGGGAGAAAAATTTAAGATCTCGTGTGGTGCCCCTAGTGAGAGTTCATTGGAGTCATCATCATGCAAATGAATCAACTTGGGAACGTGAGGACGAGATGCGGGAGAAATATCCACATCTTTTCTTATGAGGTACGCCTGAATTTTGGGGACAAAATTCCCTCATAAGGGGGGGAGTATGTAATAACCCTCGCTTATGAGACCGTATTTTATAGTAATTACTTAATATAGTAATTAAAGACAAGTGTTGGGTGATGATTTGAATGTTAATTCAATGTAGAAAAGTTGGTATCTGTCATGAGTTTGCATACCTATCATATTTATGGGTAAATATTGCTATGCCATGCTTATTAATATCATCTGAATTCAAAATGATATTTGGCTTAATAATGAGTCAGGAACCTAAATTGAATTTTAAATTGTCCAAATGATAATTTGGAGGTTGCAGTTGATTCCGGAACGTGCGAAATAGTCAAATAATGTACCATATTGTATTTTGTAGTTTTGGGCATTTTTGACTGGTTGTGCCTTAATTATGCAGTTGCGTATTATTTTATCTCACTATTAGTTAATTTAGTGGGATATTTGTCTTAGGTCATGACTTAAGCTTTCTAAGTCTTCCAATTTCCCTAATTCCCTTCCTAAACCTAAAGAGAGAAAGAGAAGAGTAGAGAGAAAGATTAGAGCTTTGGAGATTTTGAGAGATTCTTGCTCCTACAACCAAGAGACCTGCAATTTGCTGAATCAAGGCAAGTTTTTACTTGCTATTTGTGTCTTGAGATAGATGATTTGCTATGGTAATGCTGTATTGATTTTGGTTTAGCAAACTTAGGGTTTTCCTTATGTATTTATGGGTTTTGATTGATTCAAAGATGATTAGGATGATTCATGAGGCTTAAGATGGTTAATAGCATCATTGATGTTATCTTGATGTTGGTATATAAGTTTGGTTTGAAGAAATCTGAGTTGGGGTAGAAAATGGAGTCCAAGACTCCATTGCCAATTCTTGGCAAAATCACAGGCCCGAATCGACTCGGCCCCCTGGGCGAATCGATTCGGTTAGGTCCAGTGCTCAGGTCTTGTGAACCGAATCGATTCGGAATTTATCCGAATCGATTCGGCAGTTATGCAAAAACCCAAACCTTCTGACCAAATCGATTCGGTTTCCATCCGAATCGATTCGGCAACTTTTCAGAAACTCAAATTTTCTGGCCGAATCAATTCGGCCAAGGGGGCGAATCGATTCGGTAGCCCTGCACTTTTCCAAAATTTTTCTTTTGAATTTTAACCCTTTTTCTTTAGGATTAGTAATTAGGGACCTTCTTAAATGAAGTAAACATAGGGTTTTAGAGTATTAGTTGAGTTGGGTCGACATCCTAGACTTCAAAGGGTTCATCTAGGGTTCTTTTAAGGGGGAATTTAAATTGATGTTTAGGCATTACTTTTATCTTGTAGTTTTATAAGGGTCTAGAACATCTTTAGGTCAATTTGGAGACCTTAGGAATTAACTTGAGTTAGATTTGACTTGAGGGTTTATGTTATAGCCTAAAGGAGGCTTTGGAAATAACTTTGGAGTCTGAACTTCTTATCGAGGATGTTATGACGGTACGTAATACGTATAGTCCCGATTTAAGCTTATACATTTGTTAAAATGGGAAATTGATAAGGTAATTGATAAATTACTAAATCATGTAATGGAAATAAATAAAATGGATGTTACACACCTCTCTAAATGCCATCTTAAGGGAAGTCCGTGCGAGAGGTGAAGCCCCCTGGCTAATGAATGCAGGGTGGATATAGTCCTAGGCCATATGAGCGCTTGTTTTATTTTTCTGCGATGGGTAGGAGATTCTGGGTGTGGTCTTGACTACCCTGCAGGCATATGTTCGCTTCCCGACGATTTCGATAGGATCCCAGGTTGTCTTATGTTAGGCTCTGGAAGATGATGGTTATTTAGGGACGCGCATAATGGGGAAACCCGGACGGGCGGTCTTAGAATCGTTATATTTATACTTATGACTATTCTAATTATCGAGTTGGACTCGATGGAACATGAATGCCATAAAGAGCAAATTTATGCCACAAAGAGCATGCTATTGAGATTAGTGCCATTAAGTGCACATGATAATAATTGTATTCCTGATAAGGAATGTCAAGGAAGATCTAAATGGAAATATGATGAAAAATGATAAAGGCTCATATGCACTTTTAATTCTATTTTATATGAACTTTGTTCTACATAGTCATTTATTAGCTTTAGTTTCCTCACATGATGTTACCATGCTAGACTGTCATTCATGCTTACTTGCGCATCATTGTCATACCTGTTATTTATCTATTGATCACATATATCCGGCCCTGGCCGGTTTTCACTTCCTGTTGTGTATATATATATATAATCCGTTCAGGTGTTCCGCCGCACGGTCGCCCGTAATGATCTTTCCTTCCATATGTCTTGAGGAGCTGTGACATTTGTGTGGGTCTGACGGGATGTTTTGTGTAGACGCCTCCATTTATGTTATCTAGTTATGATCAGTTTATTCGGGCATGTTGCCCAAACCGTTGTAATTGTATAATGGATTTATTATGTAACACCTGGAGCTTATTATATATTGTATGGTTAGTATTGACCGACGTTTCATTCGGTCCTTTTGTATCTTTGGGTTTCTTATATACGCTTGTGGGGTCTTCCACCCTCTATTCCTACTATGGGTTGTTGAAAGTGTTCTCTTCTTATTTAATAAACAAAGTTTTTGATAACCCATTTTCTGGAATATAGTGTGGTTATTCCTTATACTTGGCATATTGTAGTGATGCTGAGAATGATATTTATCAATGATTTCCTATTTTATCGAGGTATAGGGCTGGCCACCTTTTATTTCGGATAACGGGTTGTCACATAAAGATGAAAATAAATAAAACCCAACCACAACATAATAAGGATAAATAACAACTGTATACATAATTTAACTAAGGTAAAATTAAAACTCTAATAAAAATGATTCCATTTAAATAAATCCCCTTTGTACATAAGTCTCAATTAAAATGTAAATACATATGGAACCACTTCGGTTCATAAATAAACTCCTGGATACAAGTCCTAAGATGCTAACAAAAATGAAACAACAACTTTTACTCTAAAGATAATGAACTGGAGATCTAATCATTGCAAGACTGATCGCTCTATCCTAATATTCATCTACATAACAATAACAATACAGAGTGAAAAGGTTTTATTGATGTGGGACAGTTCTCTAAAGTTGCAAGAACTAGCTTACATTATAAAAGCAATAATAATCGTGCGACTAATTTACGATGAACATGCCAGCCCATCGACACTCATATGCAACAGATACCTCACCCCTCATTATAAGTCAAAATACTACATAAGTGTCCCAATCTAAGGCATAAACAACAATAATATTAAGTCACTACCACTAGAATAATATGAGAACATCGCATTACAAATTACTACCATGGGATGATACTAAATACAAATGTACAGTATACAACCCAATATCCATCTTTTACTCATTAAGATACACATTATCTCATAATGTAACATATTCACTTATCTTACTATCTTTTAATAAAACCTGTCTATCACTGGACTATACCACATGTACAAAAATTTGATCTCGTCCAACCCCCACTTCCAACTCGAACAATAAGATATCTCATATTAAAACACATAAATTTTACATAGAGGCTTTTCAAATAAATTGTCCATTACCATATTGATTTCATATATTTATGTGAGTCTAATAGAAATCACACGTAGGCATCTACCTTTAGGGGACCCACTCTTGCTTCTATCGATAAACCTATAGGAGTCCCTAACCTAACGAATTTAAAAGCATTTACACACAACTGGGGGATCACTATGCAATCACACAACGAGGTAGTCCTATACCAAAACTTGTATGATGAATTACGTCATTCGTATCTCACACCACGAGGTGCATAACGAATGAACGTTTGATTAAAATATATTAACACGCAATCACATAATCAGCTATACAAAAACTCGTTCAATGGATTGGGTCATCCGCATCTCACAACACGAAGTAGTGACCGCCTAAATGTGTGATAAAACATATTGACCTCAAGAAAATCCTATGTCATAATCTAGGAGTGTTATACACAGTCCTAAGCATTTGAATCAAATCCCTGACTAATTCGTATGTTCACATAAACAATTATTATATACGTGTGTGTATATATACGTATGTATGTATGTATATATTTGCGCACTAAATATATATAAATACATGATAACGGGTATTCTCAAGCATACTAAAATCACCCCACTTCTCAAACACCAAATTGTCCATTAAAATAAAGGTTTATTAGTTCTCAAACCTTAATTAAAATCCTACTCCTCGTTTATCACATTCTAAACTATAAGTGTGTGTGTGTATATATATATATATATATATATATATATATATATATATATATGCCTCATGGTTCCTCCAAAAATAGCCAGAATCAAACAACCATACCAAAAACCTAACTTCGTAAAATCTTCAGGGTTTGATCGATCCGGTTCATACACGGTTCAATCTGACGAGCCAACCATAATCTCATTCATCCAGAATTTATGAAAGATGACCCAAACTTCCATTATCAATAGAACAAGATTTTATACAACATTCAATACTCCACTTTTATTCATATAAAGTACGGTTTCATTATCATAAACATTTTATACAAAGATTAGTGTCCTTCAAACATAAGTAAATATTCAAGTATGCCAATTCCTAAATTAAACCTAGTTTCAATGTATACATTCAATTTATTTAGTGACACATGCGATTGAAGGCCCAAACATGAAATTAACATCGGACTTTCATTAACACAAGTAATTTAGTCCTAAACATGAGTTCTAACACCAAAATCGTATTCAAAAACGAGTTATTTAAATGTTTTTAACAAATCCCTAATTTTTGAAATTAGATTTACAAACCTAACGTATCCCAATACATTAACGCAATTAAACCCCAAAAAACATTATTAAGATAGAAAATTTATTCCATAAACATGATTCTAATACTAAATTAACAAACATGACAATGAAATAATAAATTAGTTGCAGATTATGTGGTGATAAAACCAGAAAATTATTTCGTAAATGGAACGAATGAGCGATTCTTCCTCTTGATCCCTTGTTGTTCATCTTCAAAATTGTAAGAAAAAAAAAGCTCTGATACTAATCTGAAAGGGGTGATGGTCCCCGAATATATAAATTTTAAACTTCTTATAAAAATTAACCAAATTTTAATTTCTTCAGAATTACACTGAGATTAAAATAAAGAAATATTTGGATTACCACTTAAACATAATTTTAATCCAATTCAAGTTAAAATTATGCCAAACAAACTTAATTATGCCCACTTGAATTAAATATGCCAACTTGAATTAAATTTTCAAATTAATTATGCCAAATTGAAATAAATTAAATTAAAATTACCTAAACTAAAACAGCACCAAAATTACACCATTGTTGTGATTTGACCAATTTTTATATTTTCATCCTAAGCATACATCTTGGTGTTTTCGCAAGATAAAATAAACAATCAAAATACAAGACCACGATGTACGAGGAAAATCCACAATGGAAAAAACCTCGGACGACCTAGCCACCAAATCCACTTGGTATGGTTTTACATAAATAAGATATAAAACTTACTTCCTCGACTTGACTCCCTCTCAAGCCTTGATGCCTCTACTTTCTTATACTTCCTCCTAGTTGATAACTCTGGAATCCATCGCAGTCTCAAAATCCACCGATGGGGCTCCGCTACCATCAACTACACATGAAACCTTTCTTGGTATACACACCGCAAAATAACGAACGAATTCCTCCGTAGCAAAATTTTCTCCTGTTGGGTAGAGATGAAACACGGTAATAAAATATATTCTCGAACAATATAATATATGTAGTAACTTGGATCAAATTAATCATGGGTGCAAACTTTGTATTTTGGTATAAATTAAACATGAAAAGCCACACACAAAATGGGACTTTTTGGATAATAATATTTTCCCTCTAATCCTCTCTAAATTCTGAAAAAGTCATTTGAAAATATTGTTCCCGACTTCTTAAAAGTAGGTAAAAAAGTAGTGGGAAAGTGGGAAGTTTATTAAGAAAAATTATCAAAAACTAATGCTGGTCATTCAAACGACTTTTGAATGTCATTCGAACGACATGGTTCAAACGAGTTTACTAACGAGATTACTAACGAAAATGCAAGGATAAAATTCGTTAGCTATGTCGTTCGAACAAAAACTTCTAACGAGAAAACAAAGAAAATCTTGTTAGATAAGTTGTTCGAACGAGAAAAAATTATCGTTCTAACGACATTTTAGAAAAACTGAAATGCTTTTTAAGGCCAATTTTTTTATGCAAAGTCTTAACATGGTTGTTTTGATAAAAATAAGACGTCGTTTTGACAAAATATTTATAAAAAGACACCCATAATAAATTAACCAAGTCTCTCTCTATATTAAATCCATTCATACCTTTAAAGACCTTGGAACTAATGAGATGTTGATAACGTAAATGCTTGGCACATAAACCAACAATGATGTAATCTTAAAACTCTTGGCCACTACGTATTCAAATCAAACATTATAGGCTTGAAAGGATATAATAAACTACTATCCTATGACTCAATTAGTTTTATCTGGAATTAAGCCAACACTACAAATAGACTCGATTGTAAATTTACCCTTACAAATCTCCCCCTTTGGCTATTCCAGGACAAAACCCAAAATACAAATCCTATGAGCCGTCAATCTATTCTAAAAGTAAAAAAGGCTACCAAAATAAAAAATAAAGACGCTTGACTAGACAGATGGGATACAAAGCTTTGCTGCTTTAAAATATTGCTAATAAAGATGAAAACCCGCACACTTAAATACACCATTAAACGCATAGACAATATAAAAATATAAATGATATAATTAAATACTCTCCCTTTGTGTAACCTGACGTACTTAAGAAAGCGACGTCTCCCCCTAATATAGATCTCCCAAATTAAAAGGTTTAGATACCATTTCTTCCTCTTTTTGTTCAGGAATAGACAAAGATTAAAATGCATTAAATAACCTATTTCTCCCAAATTAAATCAAATACTCTCCTTAAATGAAACAAGGGATAAGGATAATGGAAAATAAGTATATTATGCAATGGTGAATAAATTTCCAAGAATAATTAAGCACATGGCACGAGAAGCAACTAATCCAACACAAAGATTAACAAATACCAACTATGATGCGATAGAAAAATGATACCAAAAAGAATAAATTAATATGAGAATGAGATATCAATCGCAATAAGATGAATATTTATTTTAATCATGAATCGTACATGGACTAGATAGCAAGGCAAGGACTCAAAAACAAAAGAAATACCGTATATACATACACACACACAAAAAAAAAGAAAGAAAAAAGATACCAATAACTCACACGCATATATACATATGTATAAACACCACATATGACATAAAATACATTGAGCTTTCCACACTCATATGGAAAAAATGTGTCTAAATAACACGTGGTAAACGAAAGTGAAGGTGTGTGAACTAGCAACAAAAGAATTAAGACCCAATCACTTAAACATGTTCATGGAGTTCTTATTTGAATCCAATACTTTATCAAACTTAAATATAGCCTCACGTGACAAGATAAAGTGAACTCCAGGAACAAACATACACCATGCAGATAAGCCTAGAATTTTCATAATTTTGCAAACCATTTGAATAATGAAAAAAATAGCATAACTAGGATACATTGTCATTTTGTAACTCGTTGATATATCCATCTAAACTTCCTCAAACATAATATTATTTATCTTTTCTATTGAATGACCATATCAAACTACTTTGTCCTTAGCTAATTTTAATAATGCCACATTTTTTAGGCCAAATTTCAATGGTGGCTTTTCATGCAAAGTAATTTTGACTTTCGCAGCCCGATTTTATTGATGAACAACTATACCAGATAAATATTTTTTTATTCTATTTTTTATTAATCCGAGCAACGGTTCTTACATGCACAAATCCTCCATAGTCATAGCAACATGTACATGACTAAATTGATAGGAGGACATCTCACTTAGATCGAATATATATGTGAAGTTAAAGATCAAATGAGATCGTGCATGTATGAGTCGAGGAATATAATAAGAGAATCCATTAAGCAAGTCAAAGTCAAACTATTCCATGAAAGCATGATGAAGAACACTTTAAGGATTCAAAATCTTTACCAAAAGTTCTAGACACATGGAAGCGGGGATGATATTGGATCCAAACACAAGTATATGCCACATAAAATGTGTAAAGCTAAAATAAACAAAAATAGAAAATCTTTTAGAGTTTTTTAAATTTTTTTAAACAAACACAAAGACAACCCAAAAGATAGACAAAAATATTTTTGTATTTTTTTAACTAATACACAATAAATAAAAATTAAATACAAAAGATACTCAAGTCATAATTCTAGCAATACATATATGATGAAGCAAAGACTAGAAAATTACATAGAAATAGACAACTAGCAAGAATATATCGTGTAGCACAAAAGCTAATGTATGCAAACAAAACTAACACAATCAACCTTTATATTTAATAAGTGAGGAATCATGTGAAAGTAAATGAAAATCATAATGTTTATCATATAAAGCTTCCAAATCGGATCGTCTAACCGACACAAGTGAAACACAGCGCTCTCGAGATTTAGTGACCTTGGTGACTCTACCCTTTAACTTTATAGGACCATTTCTAAGATCAAAGAAAACCTTCCTAAGGTGCCCCTTCTGACCACAATGTGTGCAAGTGAAAACACGGTGTGAAGTATGACCTAAGGATTGACCTTTTATAGTGTTCCTAGAAGATTCCCTCAAAACTATGGTTTTGGATTTATTAGTGGAAGTACCTTGAGTATCGAGGCCAATAACACATTTGTCATCTTTAATTTGGACAGTTCCTAAGATTTTATGTAATTTCTTCGATCTACACTCCATATCAAATTTGACCCGACTTGAGTCTTTAATTTTTCTTCAAGTTTCACTATTCGAGACTCAAGTAAACATACTCTCTTTAAACTCGAGAAGATCTTTCTTCATAGCCTCCATAAAATCTCTAAGTCTATCTCTTTCACCTTCTATGTACTATGTCTACTCATGAATAATTCTCTCACGTGCCTTAAGGTCTTCAACTAAAACTCTCTCATCATTAGCCACGGCACGTTCTCTTATTTCAACTTCTAACTTTATGTTTGACCTTTTAAATTTCAATAATTTTCCATATAACTCACCGAAGTCCACTTGAAGTTCACTTTATGGTATGATTCATTGTCAATGCTAATATGACTTGCAAAGAAAGTAGTGAAGTTACGCTCAATGGGGGAATCGGGTCCCTCTTTTGGTTCACTATCACTAAGGGTTGCATTATATAACTTTAGTTGTTTTCCCTCCTTCCTTAGTTTAGTAGGACACTCGAATTCCCTATGGCCATAACCCTCACAACCATAACACCTATTTGACTCGTCCCTAATTAGATCCTCATTATGATTTTTAGGGAATCTCCAGGCTTAATTATTCTTAGACTTCTCATACTTCTTAAAATCATTTTTAAGTTTCCTCTTATTAGTCTTGAGAAATATTTTTTACTTCCTAGCAAACAAATCCATATCTTCCGAGTCAATCTCAAACTCATCATACAAAATCAATGATTACTCCTTTTGGGCTTTCAAAGCTATGCCCTTATCTTTCTTCTTCTCATCATTGGAGGGAAACATGTCAAGTTCATATGTTTGTATGTCACCTACAAGCCCTTCTAGTTTTGTAGAGTCTAAAGTGCCTAAGGAATTTAAAATGGTCACCATTGGAATAAATATATCGGGTAATAACCTCAAAATTTTCTTCACGACACGGTTTTTGGGTATCTTTTCTCCCAAATTAAAACATGAATTCACAATATCAGACAATCTCGCATATAACTCATCAAACGTCTCACTTTCTAACATTTTAATGGTCTGAAATTGAGTGGTGTGGTTTTGAAGTTTGGAAGCCTTCATGACACTTGTTCAATAATGGGTGAGTTGGAGTACATCCCATGCCTCCCTAGACGTTCTACACATCATAATTCAGAGAAATTCCTCTGGTGTGACTGTACTAAAAAGGGTATTTGAACCATAAGAATTGAAATTGTCTAACTTAAGCTTAGCCTCACTCCATCTTTCTATTGGTTTAGGAACACGGACCTCTCCTTATAGACATGTTGGTGGTGTCCACCCTTTAATTTCCTACTGCCAAACCCTCTCATCTTGGGATTTAATTACTGACCTCATATGCGCTTTCCAATACGCGTAGTTGGAACCATTAAAAATAAGAAATTTTGCAAAAGGTAAATTTTTCATTTTTTTAAAGCTTTTTTTTAACAAAGGATCTTAACACAATAATTTAGTGTTTTCGCTCTAATACCACTTGTAAGAAAAAAAATGCTCTGATACCAATCTGAAAGGGGTGATGGTCCCCGAATATCCAAATTAAACTTCTCATAAAAATTAACCAAATTTTAATTTCTTCAAAATTAAAATGAGATTAAACTAAACAAATATTTGAATTTACACTTAAACATAAATTTAATCCAATTCAAGTTAAAATTATGCCAAACAAACGTAAGCATACATTTTGCCAAATTAATTATGTCAACTTGAATTAAATTAAATTAAAATTACCCAAACTAAAATAGCACCAAAATTACACCATTGTTGTGATTTGACCAATTTATATCTTTTTAGTCCGAAGCATACATCTAGGTGTTTTTTCAAGATAAAATAAACAATCACAACACAAGATCATGATGTACGAACAAAATCCAAAACAGGAAAAACCTCAGACGGTTCAGCCAATAAATCCACTAGGTATGGTTTTACATAAACAAGACAAAAGACTTACTTTCTCGACTCAATTCCCTCTCAAGCCTTGACACTTCTTCTTGCTTGTACCTCCACCTAGTTGATAACTTTGGAATGCACCGCAGTCTTGAAATCCACCGATGGGGCTCAGCTACCGTCAACTACACACGAAGCCTTTCTTCGTGTGCACACCGCAAAACAACGAACATACTCCTCCATTGGAAATTTTTTCTCATTTTGGGTATAGATGAAATTCGGTGCCAACAATATGATCTCGGACAATATAATACATGTAGGAACTTGGATCAAACTAAAACATGGGTGCAAACTTTGTGTTTTGGTAGAAATTAAACCATGAAAAATCAACACACAAAATGGGACTTTTTGGATAAGAATATTTTCTCTCTAATCCTCTCTACAGTTTGAAAAAGGTAGTTGAAAAAATTGTTCCCGAAGTCTTAAAAGCATGTTCAAAAGTAGTGGGAAAGAGGGATGTTTTTTTAAGCAAAATTGTCAAAAACTGACGCTGATCGTTCAAATGACTTTTGAATGTCGTTCGAATGACGTGGTTCGAACGAGTTTATTAATGAAATTACTAACGAAATTGTAGGGACAAAATTCGTTAAATATGTCGTTCGAATGAAACTTCTAACGAGAAAATAGAGAAAATCTCATTTGATAAGTTTTTCGAACGAGAAAAAATTGTCATTCTAACGACATTTCAGAAAAACCAAAATGCTTTGTAAGCCCCCCCAATTTTTTTAAGGAAAAGTCATAAAATGATTTTCTGAGAAAAATAAAAAGTCGTTTTGACAAAAGATTTATAAAAATATGCCCATAACAAATTAACCAAGTCTATACATACACACACACACACACACACACACACACACACACACACACACATATATATATATATATATATATATATATATATATATATATATATATATATATATATATATATATATATTAAATGCATCCATACCTATAATGAAATGTTGATGACGTAAATGCTTAGCACATAAACTGACCGCTTCGACTTCAACTCAAACCTCATAATTTTGAAAGGATATAACAAACTACTATCCCATGTCTCAATTAGTTTTGGCCGGAATTAAGACACCACTACAAATAGACACAATTGGAAATTTTCCCTTACAAAAGTTCTTCTCATGTTTCGCCAAGTCTCTTTGGTAACTAGGGTTTTTGTTTTCTGTGTAAAATGTCCAACCAATAAAGGTTAACACCCTTAAAATAACTCTAAACCCACAAGTGACAAAAATGCCTAATTGGACCTCTAAATGAGCCTAAAAACTATCCAAACAAGTCCAAAACTTACTCCAAAGGTATAACTACCTCATTGGCCCGATCCAAAGCACTAAAAACACGTCCTCATGCCTCTGTATCACTATAAAGGCCTACCCAAATGATAATACCTCACAACACACGATAATACCTCATAGTCAACACACGGTAATACCTCATAGTGTACATAAAATATACACTTAATATTACGCGTAACTATACATAGTCAAATCTCATATAATTAATATGACCAATGAATTATGTAATTTTTTTGACTTAATTCCCCTTTTAATATGCTATTGAATGAACCCCCGATTTTCTAATATATTTAACTTGCCCCCACATGCGGGGATTATCTCAAAATAATGAATAAAAATATGGGGTTAAGTCAAATAATTTATTTGACTTTGCCCCTTTTTTATAATGCAAAATTAGACTCAACCAAATTTGTTGGGGGTAAGTCAAAGAGATTAGCAAATTGGGGGATAAGCCAAATAGCATATTAAAAAGCGGGGAGTAAGTAAAAAAACCGATTAATTATTTAAGACATGCGGCATAAATTCACATAACATGCAAAATTTAATTAAAATATAAAATATGCATTTTGTTATTACCACATCACACAAGTAATAATTAATCCAATTTATTGATTTATTTCTCAATTAATAAATTGTAATTTAATAAAGCCACAGTAATACGGTATATTACAGTCTTTCCCACTAATATTGTAGTTCTCGAAATTCGCCAAAGCATAAGGTTCTAACCTAAACCGTACAAATACCATATGCTCATATACAATTAACCCATACACATAATCACGAGGTAAAGAAAAATAAGTCTCACATATGCTTATTATAGTATGCCATGAAAGGGGTTCCCATACACCCAATACCATATGTACATATCCCACATGCATCACACACACACACACACACACACACACACATATATATATATATATATATATATATATATATATATATATATATATATATATATATATATATATATATGTGTGTGTGTGTGTGTGTGTGTGTGTGTGTGTGTGTGTGTGTGTGTGTATAATGACTAAGTTTAAAGTAAGGAACATGGCGTACTACCCAATGTCTCGACTCTCACTGAGGTTGCCTCACATGTAGACACGATGGTGCGAAACTCCCCCTGATTTTCCCTATTATGCAAATCCTTAGCATTATTATAATACCCCATAATTTTAAGTGAATTAAATCTTAGATGAAATAAATTGTGATTCATTTATTTATCTGCAGTGATTCGTGATCTCACTAATTTAGGTCTATTATTTGGAATTTATGATTTAAATTTATATGTAGTGACTCATGATGTCACTAATTTATTTGTGTAATTGAAATTAATTTTATGTCGAAAGTATGTTAAGACACAATAATAATCATTTAACAAAAGTAAATAATTAATTTAGTTATTTGTAGAAGACTTTCGAGATGAGTAGAATATCTATTTACACATTAAAATTTTGGGTTTTAAGCCCCATAGGTTTATGTATGGATTGGGATAGACTTTAGGCTATTTGGTATTAGTTTTGAACTTATTTGGTAGGGTCTAAATGGGCCCAAGACTTAATTTCGTGGTAAACATTATAAAAGGGGTTTAAGGCTTAGGTTAAACCATATATTTCATATTATAAGGGAACTCTAAAGGCAATGTGGGAAAGCTAAGAGGAGAATGGAATTTCAAAAGTCAAGGAGAGAAGATGAAGAGGGAAAGAGGAAGAAATGTAGATCTTGGCATATGGATTCAACCCACTCAAATCGAGGAAAGTTTATTTAGTATAAGACTATAATTGAATTTTTATTATGATGCTACTATTCATTGGATTCTTAATTTAATGTTAAAATAATCTTAATTAGAATTTGTTATGAAATCGGGACGATTTCCACGAATTAAAGTATAAATTGTCAAATTTATATTATAGCCATAGTAATTCATGATATAAGTTTAGGAATCCCTTACAAATTTTATGATACAAATCGAAATTGGGCTTGAAAATGAGTGGATCCTCAGTAGAGTTATTGATATATTCTTAAGATGATAATTAGAGATTAATATTCAAATCCTATATTGGAAGAACCTAAAGTTATCTTAGAATGGTTAAGATTAGTATTAGGACTAGGATATATGAAAAATGTAAATTTTGATTCTATTTAGGGACCTGAAAATATGAATATGGGGTCAACAATGGTGGATAGTTAATTAAGGGGATGTTAATGGAGGTTTTGATTGTGTAGAATTTTTCTGAAGTAAATAAGTCACTTAGAGGCAATTTTTGATATGGTATACTTGTGAATACAAATTTCTAGAAAAAAGAGTCCTAATTAAATTAAGTTAAGAATGCGTAGGAAGTAGTTTCGTAATTATTGGAGTTGTGATGAATGTTTGCTGAACAACATGGAATGCTAAAAAATTCTGAAGTGAATATGAGACTTTGAAGTTATTTTTGAAATACTATATCTATGAATTTTTATTTTGTGAAAATAGAAAGTCCTAGTTAGATTGAGTTAAGAACATGTAAGCGCTAGTTTCGTAATTTCTGGAGTTTTGGTGAATAGCTTATGATTATTTTTGAACAGCGCATAGGGTTAAAATTTCTACCAATTTGTTGAAAATTGACCGACTTCCCTATTTTCCTTAAGTTTGACCCTAATTTGAAGATTGTGTTAAGGAACCTAATTTGTGATTCTTATCTCATTAGGTATAATGAGTCAGTGGGGAGAATTCTGAACATTAATTAGATAAATGTGTTTGGAGTTAAACCGTGAATCATATACGCAAGAATTAACTATATTATTGAGAGATTATTGGATATGATATTTACTTAGTAGTTAAATGAGGAAATATATATATATACACACACACACACACACACGTTATGAGTTGGTGTATATGTAGAAATAGATGTACTCATGGTTTGGAGGTGGAATGAACTAAAGGTTGATTTTAGTAAGGATAGTATTTGGAGATTTGTGAGACTCATTAGGGGTAATTACCTGTACATATTATGTGTTATAAAATGTATTTATTATATGTGTTAACATATTCATGTTCCTGGACGACCTATGAGTTAGGGTTGCTTATGTCTCAGGACTGTATCACGCGTCGACATAGGTGGGCTAGGCATTGTGTAGGTTATTATTTTAGGTTCGATGTGGCAACACCGCTTACGAGGAGATAGGTGTAGAGGCTTGTATCCATTGTCACCGGGGGTATGGAACATGCGATGATGTACTGCGTAGGGTCCGACCCGCTTATGTGTATTTTGTGATATCCATTTGGATGAGGAACTCCTCCGGACTTATCGCTAGAGCACGAATGGGACACTTAAGATAGATGGTTTTTGTGTAACTTATACATATGAGGACACTAGTGTTAACCCTTGGGATGCCTAATCGGGTGTAGCGTGTTTTGAAATATTTTATCTTAATATATAATTACTATCAGTATTTAAAATAAAAGATCGTAGCATAACCATAACCATGAGCATGTAAATGTAAGTATTGCAGTGAAAAAAAATACGATTTAAAATGAATATGTGGTTTTGGTATTTTATTTCTGTCATTGACTGAGTTTATTATTTGATTAAAAATTAATGGCATGAGGCGTTGTAACTGATTGATCAATAATATCATTTTTAATTTATTTCATTGCTGTTTTTATTGTACTACAAATAAGTTCAGTATTTTATTTATGTCATTGACGCACTATTATTTGATTACAAATTAATTGGCATGAGGCATCAACAGTAATTTATCAAAAAGGGTATTATGTATACGACATATGTCAACCGTTTCGATCTCATCGATTACATATCATATGATTTAAACTTTATGTATAGAAGTATTCTTCTTATTAATATTTATTTATAAGTATTGTTATTGTTAATTAATTTGATTATTTTTAATATTTCTGTACATAAATTATTTCATTACATAAATTTTGTTCTAATATAAATACGCATATGGTACTTTACTTATGTTATTGACACACTTTATAATGTGAACCACAATATAAAATTATTTCGAGCAAATAAAATATGATTTTTAGCAAAAAATAAATAAATTTCAGCAACATAAAAGTATTTCCAGCATTCTTATTAAAATATAGATCTCCCGTAACATATCTTGTTTTTCTTTTTTGGTGAGGCACAACTTACCTTATTAAACATAATTAAAATATATATAAATTTTAAAATACAGATATTAAAGTTTTAAACTAAATTTGAAGCAAATCGCCATCAACATAAGGGTATTTAACTCTTATTCATAACATATTTAGTCATATAATATCACACTTTAAAATAATTGAAATACAATCGTTCGATAAAATGCACTATTCATATCTCAATTCCTTAATGAAGTAAATATAAACACCAATTAGCAACATAAGGACTGTTAACTCTATTTCATAACGTTTTTAGTCATATATATCATCCTAATCTGACCATTTTATCAATTATTAAAATAATCCACCAGACCCACTTCTCCTATTCTCATTCATACAGCAACTCACGAGAAGCCCCACCATCTTACTAAGTCCACTGCTCAACTTCTATTACATGCACGTGTTAGTGGGCTTGTTGGAAGTTATGCACGCTATGCATAACTTATACCCTACGTGGTTATAACCACCTCTACTCACTATATTATAAAGTGTTGTATTATGCTCAGTTAAAACACATAAAAAGAAATAATGAATCTCTTGTTCAATCTCCCGTTCCTTAACGTCTCCTGTTACTATAATTCTAATATATCTGCACTAAAATGATGGAATTAATATTTAATTATTTATTAATTACAAAATTCGACCGAATTTTGTAATTATAAATTAAATAAAATTTTGATCCTAATTAGTGTGGTCAAAATAAGGGGAGGAATTTGATTAAATTAATGAATTAATCTTAGAAAATTATTATATCAAATGTCACATGAATTTGGTATATTTGTGAGACCCTTTAGCTATTTTAGTGGATGGTAGATGATGAGTTTAAAGGGAATTTCGGGTACCCTTCCACCCTATATATAGTGAAAGATATCTCCACCAATTGGAACACAATAACACACAAAATATATCTAGGTTAGGAAGGGAAAAACCTGCTTTTCCAAATTTTTTCATAAATCAAGATTTTGGGCATTTTGTAGAGAATTTTCTGGAGCTTAAAGAATGAAGAACAAGGAATTTGGAAGTCCTTCTTGAGGACTTCAACTTCAACAAACGAATCAAATCTCAATGGAGAAATTTTACATAAAGTTTGTAGTTCAAATTAAAGTGGTGATTGAATGGAATATTGAAGATCTAATAAGAATTAACTGTTGTAATATGTATAATTCTTTTTCATGTTAAAATATAATTATCATGATCATTAGTATTACGGGATAATATTTACACTGATTTGTTTATCACGATGAACGAGAATTACATGCTAAATTATGTAAGAGAAATTTCTTTTGAACGAGTATTGATTCTTTCAAATTGTTAAGTTTTTTTGTTTGATTTAAAAAAAAACTGATTAAGAACAGTTTTACTTGACAAATATGATTTAAAACGGTTTTATTTGTTTTGTTTACCAAATCTGTTGAAAACAGTTTTATTTGTTTAACAAATCTGTTGGATTTTTTTTTAAATTTTAGTGAAATTGTTAAAAATTAAATAAAATAGTTTCATTTATGTACTGAGACCATATATATGTTGTTTTAATGTTATTTTAATGGTTACCTAATCCATTTCTATCAAACCTATAAATTTCAAGCAATTATGGAACAAATATTTTCAAAAAGCGCTTGCGGTGAATAGTGTTTTTCTCCCCGAACTTGTTCCTAGCGCGACGAAACTTGGTAGTCTGATTGGAAATGGTCCAAAGACCATTTTTCACCACCTTTGGTCGTGATGTAAACTGTTTTTTAGTGATACGAGATTGTTTAGGCCTTCAAAACTCTAAATTTCCCATTTATGGAAATAATCTTGGGGGGAATCTCACTCCAGAAAAATTATTTTTGAATTCCGTAAAAAGTTTTGAGATTTTGGAGTATTTTTCAGCAGTTTAATGATGCTAGCTTAGTTTTTCTATTTTTGGCAAAATATCATGTTTTTCATATTTTTTACGTGCTACATCTAGAACCGATTTATAAACCTTGTTCTAATGATCCTGTTTTAGTTGAATATTCGTGCCAAACACAGGCCAATATATTTCATATGGCCGGATATTAGACTTGTGTCGATTTAATATTCATATTTTTATGAGTCTCATGCCAAATACAGGCCAATGATGCACTTATTTATCCTTATTAAGTATGACATTAATCGCGTGGTACATGGAATGAACCATGCTCTTTAATTAGTGTGGAACTGCAATGACTCACACTAATGAAGTATTTAGTTAAGGTGCTTAATGATGTTCTAAGATACTTGCGCAACTTATGTTAATAAATTCGTTATGTATAACCTTATTAGGACCAAGTGGGAGACTATTGGAATTAATATTTAATTATTTATTAATTACAAAATTCGGCCAAATTTTGTAATTATAAATTAACTAAATTTTTGCTCCTAATTAGTGTGGCCCAAATAAAGCGACGAATTTGATTAAATTAAGGAATTTATCTTCGAAAATTATTATTCCAAAGGTCACATGACTTTTGGTATATTTGTGAGACCCTTTAACTACTTTAATGGATGGTAGATGGTAGATGGTGAGTTTAAAGGAAATTTTTGGTCCCCTTTCACCCTATATATAGTGAACCATTTCTCCATCAATTGGTACACAATAACACACAAAATTTATCTGGGCCAGGAAGGAAAAAACCTGTTTTCCCAAAATTTTCCATAAATGAGCATTCTGGGCATTTTTTGAGAGCATTTTCTGGAGCTTAAAGAAGGAAGAACTAGGAATTTGAAAGTTGTTCTCGAGGAACATTAACTTCAACGAACGAATCAAATCTCAACGGAGAAAGGCAATTTTACGTAAAGTTTGTAGTTCAAAATAAAGTGGTGATTGCATGAAATATTGAAGATCTAATAAGAATTAACTGTTGTCATATGTATAATTCTTATTCATGTTAAAATATAATTTACATAAAACTCTTATATATGTGCTGCTATCCACTCATATATATCGCAGTATATATATCTCAAGTAAGCTAAAGTGTTCGAATGTACTTTGATATATATCAGCAACTAAGTTATAAGTTATAAGTTATCGCAGTATATATCAAAGTATATATATCGCATTATATTTATATCAAAGTATATATCGCAGTATATATGGAAGTATAACTTAGTTGGTGATATATATCGCAGTATATTTTATGGTGTAAAAAATAGCTTTTTTGGCTTTAGTCTCATCTCCTAAGATTTTTTAGGCTCTCATCGCATGTGTTTTCAAATTTATATTAAGTCCCATAACCACCAAAAACTGCACATAACTACTCGGTAACTAGCCATATTTCTTTTTGCAGACAATGACACTTGTCCCATAGTGTTTAAAATAAGACCAGTAACTAAAAAAAATAAAGACATAGAAGTGGGTACAAATAAATCTTAAAAAATAGGACTAAACACTTAAGATCCCATACTCTCTTATATATCGCAGTATATATTTAAAAAAAAAATGTTAGAAGATATATATATACTACATGGGAAACATGGAATCACCCAAAAAACTGGCAATACTTGTTCTATATATAAGGAAAAACAAATTGTAAAGTCTCTTTGCAATTAATTCAAATATCTATACTGCAAAATTTATTTCTATCTTCCGGTTAGGATCAATAACCTATAAGTTTAAAGTCAACTGCCACAAATGAATTTATGTCCTTCTGCAAATTGACCTTTAAAATATGATGTGTAAATTTTGAAAGAGTACTAGTCCCTATACCGTCATCTTTCAACGTGCCACTTGAGATTATATCTTTAACCAGTGTTAAATACATAACTTGACATGCTTCTCAAAAGCACATATAAACTTACATAATAGAGAGCCCTGTGATAAATACAAAATGCAGATAAGACCCACGTATGCCAACTTTCCCAAACCAAAACCCATTTTCATCTCCATAGACACAAAAAACTTAAACCTTAAACCACAAAATATACATAATGAAAGATAAACTTACATAATGGAGAAGCAATAAATGTGAGTCATGTGATTGGAATTTTATGGCAGGTGGACTATGGAAGGGGAAAGAGAGATAGTAGAGGTTGGGCAAGAGGTAAGAATGATTTTGTGGGAGATAAGATAACTTTAGAATAAAACGTGCATGAGTGATTTAAAGGGAACTTATTCCATTTTGTGGGAAAAATTCTAGAGGGATTTTGTGGGAAAGAGTTCAAATTTAAAAATATCCGTGCAGTGGGAAGTTAACCAAGTATGTAAGGAGTTTTTCTATTGGACATGTGCATTTATTTCATGTTAAAAAGTAAAAAAATCTGAAATTTTAAGATCAATTATTTGGTGGATAGGTAGGCAAAGCGCTCCATACGTATATATAATAAGATATATAATTATATAAATTAATTGAGAATAAATCCATGTTGTCTAATGGTCTCGACAATTATTATTTACCCCAATACTACGTAAAATGAATAATGGATTATATGTTATTTCTTATGGGTAGTGTTGTGGAGATTAGCTTTGAGACGGTGATATTATACGTGTAGATAGTTATATCCATGTTATACGATAGTTAGTTATGCTTGATTCTTTATAGTAGTAGGATAATATTTCATTTAATTAAAAGGATAATAAAACTGAGAAAGTATTACCCTTATTAGACTAAGAATATGTTAATAATGAGCCTTACTTGTGGTATATGGTTTGGACTGCGCCGATATTATGTTATATAGTTGTAGAGCATGTATTGAGGAGATAATTTCCAAATACGCAGTATGGTATGTGTTTTTGACCGTACTAGCTTATGATGATAATGATGTGGATATAGATGATATTGATATTGATACTTTCTTGGGATAATTTACCATGATGAAGCTAATAATAAATGTAAAATTGTACTTTAAATTTGGTAATGATGTAAAAGATTTAATCATGGGTAACACATTGGGCTTGAGAGTAAACGCTTATGATATGTAGGGTTGTTTGGGTTCAGTTAACTTTTAAAAAAAACTAAAAGACTAGGCAAATATGTGTAGTCGTATTGTGGCACAAAGTCAATTAAATTTTTATACTACTTGAACATGCTGTTAACATCTCCCTTGAACATTTTTCAGGTTATAGGCCATCGATAAAACCTCATTCCTGATCTGATTTTGAGCTACTTTCCATTAATGACACTGTAGAGTGTTGGTGTCGAGCCTTCATCCTCACTCACTTATTTTTATTTATTTATTTATTGGGCTGGCTTGTGTGCATGGGTTACCTGAATTCAGAGTTGAATTTATATAAGAGATACATTTGTTGTCTTTTTTGTAGCATCAGTTATATGGTATCAGAGTTTGTGTTGTTCTACTTAAGAGTTCATTATCTATTTATTGTACTTGGTCAATTTTATTTATTTTTTTAAGCTAAGAATGTTACCAATTTTTTTTATTCTCGTGATTTTGGTTTAGACCCTATCAACCTATTAATAAATTTTATGGGGTGTCATAGTTGGTATCAAAACATCTAGGTTCTAGTGTCCTTAGGATCTATGTTGCATCCATCTCATTTTCTTTTAAACATTCTTTGATGTGTCTAGAGCCTATTATAGGATTTACTCTAGTGTCGTGAGGGCGTATGTGTCAAAATTATTTGTTATCTTTTGATGGTTGGAAAGACTTCAGGAGTATTGAAAATTAAAAAAGCATGATGTAACAACCAACGCAATACGGACAACAGGGTGGCCAGCCTCCTCCACCAGACTACACCGGGCGCTACTAAATAAAATATCATTATGAGCATGTGCCAGATATGAGACATATAAAATTCATTCCACAAGATAATAATAAAATTAATCCTAATAAATAATAATTATCAATGCGATATAAAATTCATGACCACCCTACTCTCCAATAAACAACCAATTCGAAATAAATATAATCTCATTAAACTGAATCCATAATGAAATATCTGAGTAAAAACCATAACAATTGTGGAACTGAATGTCCCACCAAATCTATAAACCGAGCCTCAATATAAATGTGAAGGAATGGAAAACTAAAGTAAACTACTAAGCATAACATTAATACTCCAGATGCACCTCCGCGATAAATCTCCAAATACTCCTATGCGTAAATCTCTACGTCTATGCAACTACTCCACCACTAATGCCTGGAAAATTCTAGTCAATGCACATCATTAGAGCCCCGAGCATGAATACCAGCTACTCCCTCAAATTTGGGTTCGTGAATCCAGACAATAGCATTATACAAGATAAATATCACAGTAGAATATTTTAAATTAAATGATATAATTAATAATGATGCGAATAAATAAACAAGATATACTAGAAATACTCAACTATGCCATCTCATCATCTAAGTCCAATCATTCAATTATTTAGATTAATTTAAGTTATTCTAACTATTTAGTTTTCCTCATTACAACCATTACTTTGTGGGACTCCCACTTAAAATCTTTATCTCATTTTATTTGTTTGGTTGCGGTACTCCCACTGTTCTACACCACACACATTTCCCTCATCACAACCAGCCAATTAATTTAAACTGTCGACCCTACAAGTTATGTACGAGGTTCCACGTACGACACGTCTTCATAGCTAGGCATCTCATATAAACTGTCATCCCTGCAGGTTATTTAGACGCCACACACCCACACGTCACAATAGACATCCAACTCGTTTCAAATTTTCGGTCCTACACGTTATTAACGACGCAAATATATTTTTAATACCCATTTTATTATCTTAAGTATTAATATCAATTTCTCAATTTCTCATCTTAATATATTTTTATATACCCCACCCTTATTATCGATGTGAGATCCTCAAAAAGACCCTTAGTCCCATACCTAAGGGTCCCCAACACATAAATACATCCCACCTTAATTATAGGATGATTTTCTATCAATAATCTCTTCCTAGTCTTATACCTAGACTAGTAAATTGACGTCACAACATAAAAATCTACCCCATCCCGAAATCACTCATCCGTAAGAATTTACACTCACTTGTCCCATACCTAGAAAACGTAAATCGCAACTAAGTCCTACCGACTAGTCCCATACCTAGTGAGAATCCTAAATTATAGGTGATAGCATAATACCAAAATCCCATCGTACACGCGATGATAAATATCAATATCAACCAATCACATAATCACATAACACATATAAGCAATATCGCAAATTTATTCGTGATGGCACAATTTAATTTAATTCAATTAATAATATCGTCGTCGTTCTTAATACAATTATTTCCATTTAATCATTATAGATTAATCAACATTCAAGGTTATGAAACACACCATAATCGTCCACTTATTTTAACTATATAATTTTCATGTGTGTATATATGTCCTGATTTAATTTAAATAACCCCATAAAATTCTACATGCGATCCTACACCCATAATAACCAAAACCCATTACTCTCTACTACGCACCAAAGGTTTCTATAAACACCCGTGACTTTGGAGACTGAGAAATTAAATTTTTGGGAAAATAAAATTTAATTGAATTGGAGAATTTAAAATTTGGGAATTGAGGTCCAAAATAAGAGAACATTTCAAAGTATTTCGGATGATGATTTTTAGGGTACCGTCGATCCCGGAAGGGTCGAAATAGTCAAAATGACTGTCATTGGGTTTTATTTCGGTTCCGGAATGTTTTTAAGTCAGTTTGACTCAAATTGGAGTAAACGAGTCATTTAAAGTGTATTAACATTTAAAACTGGGACTTATGTTTTAAAGGCTTAAGAGGCTTACATATTAAGCCATCTCATTTGTGAGAAGAGAGAAATAGAAGAGAAAGAGAAAGGAAGAAGAAGAAAAGAAGAGAGAGAGGAAGAAAAGCTTGGAGATTCCGGCCCGAACGCGACATCGAGGACGATCCAACCTCTTCAAATCTGAGGCAAGTGTCTAATCTTGATAAATAAGTCATTTGTGTATTTCATTTCATAATTTGTGGGTAAAAGAAATGGATTTTGGGTATTAATAACAAAACCTAAATTTCTTTGGGTTTAAATCTTGAAATTGATGTTTAGATATGGGTTTGATGGTGTAGAAATGGTTGGGGTCAACTTTGGGTTGATTTATTGGCTTAGAATCATGTTATGATGAAGGTTTAGGGGTTGGAAGTGAAAATTTAGGGTTTTGAATTCGTGGGTTTTTATGAAGAAGAAGAACCCTTCAAATTCTGCAGACCCGAATCGATTCGCCTCATAAGCGAATCGATTCGGTCTAGGCAAATTGGCAGGTCTGCATTGATCGAATCGATTCGGACCCAAGGCAAATTGATTCAGCTTGAGATAGAATCCCAAGACTTTGGACCCGAATCGATTCGCCTTGGAGGCCAAATAGATTCGCTGGGCCGAATCGATTCGGAATAGGGCCGAATTGATTCGAAAATAGGGTTGTTTTATGGAATTTTCTTAGGATAATTTCAAACCCTTTTTGGTTGCTTTATTGTTTTAGGACATGAATATATGATGTAAGAAAGATGTTTTGGAGACTTAGTAAAAGTTTCTCACATGATGGGACCGCGGGTACTTATCAAGAAATTTTAGGGGACTTATATCCATATAAATTGGAGAGGGTCATATCGATATAGGGGGGAATCTCATTGAGAATGGGAGTCCTAATTAGGGGTCATAAGTGGGCCTAATTATGATGTAAGTATTGGTGTCCTTTCAAGAGAGTAGTGAGAGTATGATATGAAATTGTAGGCCGAGGGTAGCGCCAAATCCTTATAGTAAATAGGATTTTATTGAGATTAAGGTTTGAGGGGCCGAAGAGAGAGAGGGGTCACATATCCTTAGAAACATTTAAATTAAGGAACAATCGGTAACCCAATAGGAGTAAGGGTTCATATGATCAATTGAACCGTAGGAGAAATTGGGAACGATATGGATCGTACTATCAACTAGAATGTGTGGTAGTACAATTCTAGTCGGGATAGTTTATACATAATTGAGTGGAAGTAATCATTGGAATTCCAATACTTGAAATGAAGTTGGGATAAGTGGAGGTTTATAGACTATTAGTTATGTATATGCCAATGGTCAAATAGTACTAGAGATATTTATGTACTTTCGAATATAGATGAGATGTGTAGTGATTGTTACCTACACTAAACCTTGGGTGATAACCTAAATGTTGGATATATATATATATATATATATATATATATATGTTGGAAGTCTATTCATCATAGGAGAAATGGATGAATATGCTTCAAATGAGGTATCATATTCACATATCGAGGTAAATTAAATGAGTTTGGGGTGATGGCTAGTATATTGAGGTTTATGTATACTTATAGCCGAGTATATGAATCTTCTATATACGAATGAGAAATAGCGTGTATATTTATGAGGATATGTGAATATATATATATAATTTTTTAAATATGGTTATATGTGTATACTCATGTGGTGGATATCTAAACCGTATGTGATGGTTTTATCATATGATGTAATCATATGGATGTTTATATATTGTGGATGTGAATGATATATATACTTATGAGGTTAAGCATACCCTGCTCATGCTATCATTGGGATGTTTCCGCGCAGAGGGTGAGCATCCTGGCTCAAGGAGCAGGGTGTGGATATTCCCCAGGTCATAGTCTTCCATTGTGTTATTATGTGATATGCATTTCTTTTGGGGTGAGACGCGGTGGGTATGTCTCGTCTCATTGACCGATTAGGATCTATGACCGCTTCCCGGGACGTCGTGTGTGTGTGTTTGGCCCCGATATCGGTGGTATTGAATCCGACCGTGGTCCCCAAGATGGTATGTGAGTAATGCCCTGAAAGATGATAGCATGGTGCAGTTTATCAGCGATATGTATAGCCGAGTATATTATGTGCATGGCCATTGTATTTCATATGTGGTATGTACACTTGGCTATGGGAATGGATGATTGTATATATATATATGGTTAGAATAAATGTTTGTATATATATTTATATATCCTATAGATGAAAGGATATGGAATTTTTAAGGAGTACATCTTGGATGATTATGGTATACTAGATTATTGGGGGTTGATGTATCGCATTAAAGGAATATTTTGGTTACATCATCCCAAGGATATTATTGGAGATTTTGAGTTGTTCTTATATGGTAATATAAATTTAGTAGTTGTAATAGTAGAATTGTATGTATGGCATACTGTATCTCTAGTATCGATATTGTCAAGGAGTAGTGTAACGGGAGGGTTCCTTGTTTGGATTTCGCTTTACGAGACGGCCCACGCACGAAACATAGTGCAATGTTGAGATTGGAGAGAAGTTTTGTCATTAACAATTTGTATGCATGTTATTTAGAAATTAAATCATATGATTTTAACCCAAATGCATATGGGTAACGTATTAAGAATTACAATTAATTAAAGTATAAACCAGAATCCATTAAACCTAGTATGGCATACATGTTTGTAAAAATAATTAAGTGTGTTTAGAAAGAGTTAGATTCTTGGGATATGATAGGAAGGCAGGTCTTGTGGGTATAGGCTATGCCAATGCTAAGCTAGGTTTTCCTTATAGGTGGGGTAACTTAATTAAGACTTCAGGACGCGAATAGGTGCACGCCGTTAGACGAGGGGTGAGTTGGGGTTTCACGAGAGTGCGATTCCACTTTAATTATGAAACAAGTGCATTTATATTTATTATGCACGGTTAACACACTTACTAAATATTTTCACAACCCTCTTATATTTATATTTTGCTATATATATATATATATATATATATATATATATATATATATATATATATACACTATTACAAGTGTCCTACCGCATGGATGCCGGATGCCCTCTATTCAGAGTCTTGGGAGCCGTGATAGGTGCGGACTGTTGCAAGACTTAGATTGTAGTCGCTTCCTACTTCTTTAAAAATCTAGGTAGGATTCAAGTTGTATATCGGGTTTGTGCCCAAGGGATAGTTATAAATGTTTATATTTATTCTATTTCAGTTATTGTACTGTCTGTGACCCGACAACTTATTCAGGTATATTCATTTGTAGTTACTCATTTCATTTTATTTTAGCATTTCATTTATCTGAGTATTTATTCATTTTCCATTATTAGTTGTTCTATAGTGTTGGTTTGTTGTCTGGTCTATGTTTTATTTAATTTTAGCATCTCACTTATATGATATCTGGTAGTTTGTCTTATATTATTTAGTACTGACAGTTGATGTTGATACTGAGCCATCTGAGACTCTTGATTTAATGGAGTATAGGGCTGGCCACCCATTATTATTTTAAGCGGGGTGTTAAAGATGGTATCAGAGCATTAGGTTCTAGAGTCTTTAGGATCTGTTCAGGTTTTCTGCGTTCCTCCGTTAAGCGTTCTTGATATAGAGCCCTACTGATAGGGTTGTTGTGTTTCCTACATTTATATTCTTCTGTGAAGTGTATTCACTTGAATGACGTTCTGACACAGTTTCTCTCGTTTCAGATATCGCCTAGATTATGTCGTCTAGGAAATGACAAGGTTAGAGATGCAATACCTATAACAGATTTTGGGTACGCTTTGACGGGAAGTATTTTCTTTTTGTGATTCAGGCGGAGATAAGGAGGAGGCTTCTAGAGGTGATTCAAGGTGATTTATCGGTAGTTGAGTAAGAAAGGGAAATTTACTCGAATGGCGAATCTTGGACTTAGTAAGGTAAGTCTGAGGAGAGGTATATAGTGTAGTCCTTTGGGGGTTTAGATTGAGAAACCCGTCAATCTTTGTTAAAATCCTCGTGATGCTGACTTTTATCGGTGGAAGGTAGGTGGAATTGTCCTATTGTGAGGAGTGTCATCTTTATTTAATAAGGGAGTAAGGAAGTTGGACTCAGATTCTTTGAGTAGGACCGAGGGAGTTATTGGGGGTCGCAATCGCGTTTTGTCCTTCAAAATGATTAGGAAGGATTTTGAGGAAGATGTTTCTCTTGTGGAGAAAAAGGTTTAGGAATAATGATTGTTCTGGAAGAAGTAAAGGACTTTAAATAAGGATCCAAGGATGAAGTAAAGCAATTGGATTATGGAAGTATAAGGTAGAATACCTTTCTTTGGGTTTAAGTCACACTTTGTGCGATATTGGCAACGTCATGCGTAAGGTATGATGAGTAGTAGCCGCTACACCGTTAGGATGTATGGAATTTCCCTAGAGGAAAAAGTGAGAAAGTATGGCCTTCGTATGACATCTTTTGAGACAATAGACCATCTTGTAAAGAGATATTAGAAAGTTATGCTATTGAATTCTGGAAGTGCGAAATGTCGAGGTTTGTTGAGTAGTGACTATAAGGTTATTGTCTTATGGATAGGTTAAGGCATGTAGTTGTAGTGTTCCAATGAGGAAAGAACTTATTTTATGGAAAGGTGTTGATGTGATGTAGAGGAATTTTATAATTAAGGAGGTTTAAAGTTTGGTAGATTTATTGTGAGTGGAGAATTTAGCTCATGGTTGTGCTAGTTTTGAGAACTAGGTATTGGTGATAGTATTGTATTTGTTGAGACCTTGTGTCTAGAACATAAGGTGTTTATTTGGCATGTAGAAAGACATGGAATTTTTTTTATATTATATTGTTATATGGGCCTTCGGGCAATATGTAAAATACGAAAATCTTTTATAAAACCTTAACCCTGGTTCAGCTAATCTCAATCCCCTACCTAGGTACACAGTAGTGTATTGGGAGGGTTCCTTGTTTGGATTTCTCTTGCAAGACCTCCCCAGCACGAAGGTGGCTAGCGTCAGGAATTGAGGAGAGTTAAACCATAGGAAATTTCAAACTTTTATATATTTAATAGGTTGCTATAGATTATATTTCTGAGAGTTATATTACGATTTGAGGCTAATGGAGCCTGATTATAGTTTTACGAGTGGAGCTCGGGTACGGGGTGTATGGACGCCCTGGGTAGCTATTTAGTTTTAAAAATCTATATGGTTCGACGGGAGAACTAGGAAGGATCGGTAAAATGATCCTGAAGGTTGATGTAAGGACTAGATGAGATTGAGGTCCTAGGCATATCTTAAATTTCGGGGACAAAATTTTTGTAAGGGGGGAAGTATGTAACAACCCGTGACTTTGGAGACTGAGAAATTAAATTTTTGGCAAAATAAAATTTAATTGAATTGGAGAATTTAAAATTTGGGAATTGAGGTCCAAAATTAGAGAACATTTCAAAGTATTCCGGATGATGATTTTTAGGTTACCATTGATCCCGTAAGGGTCGAGATAGTCAAAATGACTGTCATTGGGTTTTATTTCGGTTCCGGAATGTTTTTAAGTCAGTTTGACTCGAATTGGAGTAAACGAGTCATTTAAAGTGTGCATTAACATTTAAAACTGGGACTTATGTTTTAAAGGCTTAAGAGGCTTATAGATTAATCAATTTCATTTGTGAGAAAAGAGAAATAGACGAGAAAGGGAAAGTAAGAAGGAAAGAAGAAGAAAAGAAGAGAGAGAGGAAGAAAAGCTTGGAGATTTCGGCCCGAATGCGACATCGAGGACGATCCAACCTCTACAAATCTGAGGCAAGTGTTTAATCTTGCTAAATAATTCATTTGTGTATTTCATTTCATAATTTGTGGGTAAAAGAAATGGATTTTGGGTATTAATATAAAAACCTAAATTTCTTTGGGTTTAAATCTTGAAATTGATGTTTAGATATGGGTTTGATGGGGGTTGATTTTTATTGGCTTAGAATCATGTTATGATGAGGGTTTAGGGGTTAGAAGTGAAAATTTAGGGTTTAGAATTCGTGGGTTTTTATGAAGAAGAACCCTTCAAATTCTGCAGACCTGAATCGATTCGCCCCTTAAGCGAATCAATTCGGCCTAGGAAAATTGGCAGGTCTTCATTGACCAAATTGATTCAGACCCAAGGCGAATCGATTCGGCCTAAGACAGAAGCCTAAGACTTTGGACTCGAATCGATTCGCCTTGGAGGCCGAATCGATTCGCTGGGCCGAATCGATTCGGAATAGGGCCGAATCGATTCGAAAACCGGGCTATTTTATGGAATTTTCTTAGGATGATTTCAAACCCTTTTTGGTTGGGTTTATTGTTTTGGGACATAATTATATGATGTAAGAAAGATGTTTTGGAGGCTTACTAAAAGTTTCTCACATGATGGGACCGCGGGTACTTATCAAGAAATTTTAGGGGACTTATATCCATATAAATTGGAGAGGGTCATATCGATATAGGGGGAATCTCATTGAGAATGGGAGTCCTAATTAGGGTTCATAAGTGAGCCTAATTATGATGTAAGGATTGGAGTCCTTTCAAGAGAGTGGTGAGAGTACGATATGAAATTGTAGGCCGAGGATAGTGCCAAATCCTTATAGTAAATAGGATTTTATTGAGATTAAGGTTTAGGGGGCCGAAGAGAGAGAGGGGTCACATATCCTTAGAAACATTTAAATTAAGGAACAATCGGTAACCCAATAGGAGTAAGGGTTCATATGATCAATTGAACCGTAGGTGAAATTGGGAACGATTTGGATCGTACTATCAACTAGAATGTGTGGTAGTACAATTCTAGTCGGGATAGTTTATACATAATTGAGTGGAAGTAACCATTGGAATTCCAATACTTGAAATGAAGTTGGGATAACTTGAGGTTTATAGACTATTAGTTATGTATATGCCAATGGTCAAATAGTACTAGAGATATTTATGTACTTTCGAATATAGATGAGATGTGTAGTGATTTTTACCTACACTAAACCTTGGGTGATAACCTAAATGTTGGATATATATATATGTTGGAAGACTATTCATCATAGGAAAAATGGATGAATATGCTTCAAATGAGGGATCATATTCACGTATCGAGGTAAATTAAATGAGTTTGGGGTGACGGCTAGTATATTGAGGTTTATGTATGCTTATAGCCGAGTTTATGAATCTTCTATATACGAATGAGAAATAGTGTGTATATTTATGAGGATATGTGAATATATATAACATATATATATATATATATATATATATATATATATATATATATATATATATATATATATATATATATATATATATGTATATATAATTGTTTAAATATGGTTATATGTATATTGTGCATGTGAATGATATATATACTTATGAGGTTAAGCATACCCCGCTCATGCTATCATTGGGTAGTTTTCCCGCAGAGGGTGAGCATCCTAGCTCAAGGAACAGGGTGTGGATATTCCCTAGGTCATAGTCTTCCATTGTGTTATTATGTGATATGCATTTCTTTTGGGGTGAGACGTGGTGGGTATGTCTCATCTCATTGACCGGTTAGGAGCTATGACCGCTTCCCGAGATGTCGTGTGTGTCTTTTTAGCACCGATATCGGTGATATTGAATCCGACCGCGGTCCCCAGGATGGTATGTGAGTAATGCGTTGGAAGATGATAGCATGGTGCAGTTTATCAGCGATATGTATAGCCGAGTATATTATGTGCATGGCCATTGTATATCATATGTGGTATGTACACTTGGCTATGGGAATGGATGATTGTATATATATATATATATATATATGGTTAGAATAAATGTCTGTATATATATTTATATATCCTATAGATGAAAGGATATGGAATTTTTAAGGAGTACATCTTGGATGATTATGGTATACTAGATTATTGGGGGTTGATGTATCGCATTTAAGGAATATTTCGGTTACATCATCCCAAGGATATTATTGGATATTTTGAGTTGTTCTTATATGGTAATCTAAATTTAGTAGTTGTAATAGTAGAATTCTATGTATGGCATAACGGATCTCTAGTATCGATATTGTCAAGGAGTAGTGTAACAAGATGGTTCCTTGTTTGGATTTTTCTTTGCGAGACGGCCCACGCACGAAACGTAGTTCAATGTTGAGATTGGAGAGAAGTTTTTCCATTAATAATTTGTATGCATGTTATTTAGAAATTAAATCATATGATTTTAACCCAAATGCATATGGGTAATGTATTAAGAATTACAATTAATTAAACTATAAACCGGAATCCATTAAGCCTAATATGGTGTACATGTTTGTAAAAAAAATTTAGTGTGTTTAGAAAGTGTTGAATTCTTGGGATATGATAGGAAGGCAGGTCTTGTGGGTATAGGCTATGCCAATGGTAAGTTAGGTTGTCCTTATAGGTGGGGTAACTTAATTAAGACTTCAGGACTCGAATAGGTGCACACCGTTAGATGAGGGGTGAGTTGGGGTTTCACGAGAGTGCAATTCCACTTTAATTATGAAATAAGTGCATTTATATTTATTATGCATGGTTAACACACTTGCTAAATATTTTCACAACTCGGGCTCTGACCCATTTATAATTCTCTTTTGTTATATATATATATATATATATATATATATATATATATATATATATATATATACTATTACAGGTGTCGTACCGCATGGATGCCAGATGCCCTTTATCCAGAGTCTTGGGAGCCGTGACAGGTGCGGACTGTTACGGGACTTAGATTGTAGTCGCTTCCTACTTCTTTAAAAATCTAGTATGATTCAAGTTGTATATCGGGTTTATAACCAAGGGATAGTTATAAATATTTATATTTATTCTATTTCAGTTATTGTACTGTCTGTGACCCGACAACTTATTCGGTTATATTCATTTGTAGTTACTCATTTCATTTTATTCTAGCATTTCATTTATCTGAGTATTTATGCATTTTCCTTTATTAGTTGTTTAATAGTGTTGGTTTGTTGTCTATTCTATGTTTTATTTAATTTTAGCATCTGGCTTATATGATATCGGGTCGTTAGTCTTATATTATTTAGTACTGACAGTTGATGTTGAGACTGAGCCATCTGAGACTCCTGATTTAATGTAGTATAGGGCTGGCCACCAGTTATTATTTTAAGCGGGTGTTACTGTTTCAAGTCTTATTCCATATTAAGACTTTTCATCAAAATAATACCAAATTTAGTTTTCACTTTTTCTAATTAAGTTGCTAATTTATTTTATGAAAAACATGTCATTAAGGGTTTAGGCGACACTTAAAATGCATAGTACTAAAGTAAGAGAATAGAGTATCCATGCCTGAATAAAAGTTGATTGATAATTCTAATTTCAAAGATGTGTTCTTCTAAAAAAGCTGACAAAGATTCGTTCTTCACACATATTGAGAAAACCCAGTTAATCTTTACAAATCTTGAGTTGAAGCCTTAAAGAAAATTGGGGCAAAGGTTTATAGATGAAAGGGAAATATTTTGGAGAAGTCTTCTAGAGGAAGAGTTATGAAAAAATCGATTTGAAGAACCCATCCACGGATTAGTTTTAATTTATAATGATTAGGAGTTAGAATACTAATAGAATTATATTTAAACTAAAAAAAGGGTTTTCCCGTTAGTCACAGCCCGGGAACCGTGACAAATGTTTTTTTTTTCTAAATTCCATTTTGACATCAATTTTAATTTCGCTTAAAATCCTACTCTACAATAGTAAAACTCAAAATTTTAAATTACTAAAACTTAATAAATTCCAAAACTTTATTTACCTCAAATTACCAAATTAATTTAAATAATACCGTTAAATTTACGGGGTGTTACACATGAGTCCTAGGGCATCTCATAACTTGATTCCCTATCTCTCCATAATAAAAACTAAGATCCTCTAAGGGTCCAAACTGCCTACCCGGCACACGCTCTCCCTGTTATCCTTACCCATGTCCTCTCCCTTGAGAGAACTATGGGACTCCATTTGCTTAGTGAAGATCCTAATGATCATTCCCCACTAGAGGTTTCTTTTGTGGATGGTCATCTCAAACCTTGCTTTATCCACCTGTCTTGGTTCCAACCTAACCACTATCTTTGTTACTTTTTCCCAGCTCCCTTTGGTAACTCACGTTCTCTTGCCAAAGTATAATTGCGACATCCACTACCTGAGCCGAAGCGGTGTATGCCCAAAATTCCAGCATAACTCGTCTAATAGGTAAACTCCACCCATTAATGAATCAGTCTTTCTTTTCCTTTTTTTCTTAGTGTTCACCTCCTCAGATGTGCACATAATTTTTGTTTTAAAAACTCTCACTAATGCTCAGAAACAGCCCTCAAACCCTACTATGCGCTAAGAAAATATTTCTTCTACGTGTTCTTAATAGCATAATGCAATTATCTCACATTAAATATCACGATAAAGTCACCATATTTTAGTTAATCTCTAAGATTAAATGAGATCACACTCTCTCACTGTCATAACGCATCCTTGGATACTAACTGTGAGTAGTCCAATAAAAGTTTCACTCATTCCAAAAGTGATATCCCACTCCACAGGTCTAATTGACCTAACCACTCTTTGAAGACATCATGTGTTCCAAACATCTGACATGATTAACTTTGCCTGTCATGAATCCAATAAAGAGTTTTAACAAGTCATTTGCCTCGAAACATCCAACGAATCCAATAAAGTACTATTATCACTAGTTACCCTGTCAACGCCACTATTCCATAAACATATGTGATTGTAAAATCGGTGATCGCCTAAATATGATCTGATAATAATTTGTAAAATGTCATTTGATACTGTTTAAACCAAATTCTCAAGTTTCTAATTTACACTTATTTAATCAGTGATAAATAACAAATAAAAATAATTCATCCCCTAAACATGCAACTACGTGTGTTTGTGTGTGTGTCAAAACATCACAAATAAAATTGCTAACTCACAGATTTGAGGAAAAATCTCTTTCTGGAAAAACCTTTATTTCATTGTGAATGATAAATCGTAACTTACATACACAATGAAATATGCAATGATCACTCCTCAGAACAATCACATAAGCGCACAACCTAGAGTCAGATATGGAACAATCGCAACTATCCACACGAACACACAATCTAAATTAGCTAGGAATACCCTCGAGCACTCCCAATCGACACGCAGTCGTCAGCCGTAGATTTACCCTCTCTACAAGAGAACTAAATTTACCAAAGTTGTATCTTGGGTTCCAAAATGCTTCAAATAAATATTGGGACTTTTTTTGAATTGAAAAAAAAAGGATTAAACCCTTAAACGAATATGACAAAGTGTTCTGCCGATTTGCAGTGTTTGCATAAGCTAAAATGTCAGGTATTCTTCATGAAAACAGAGTGGTTTAATATGCTTTATATAAAAAACTTAAGGCGGCGCATCGCTCGAAAGATGCCATGTGTCACTCGAACGAGCTTCGCGCGACATCATCATATCGCTCGAACAAGCTTCCTCTATCGCTCGAATGAGATAGAGAAAAAAATTATTTCGCCAAAAAACTCCGCCTCAACAGTTAGAAAAAATTCTTTGATGAAAAAATTCTTTGTGAACTGTTAAGGTACTTAAACACAACCTTGATAAAAATTAATCTCGCAGAGGCTTCAATGTTGAAGAACTTTGATATTCGGATCCGTCTTGATGCATGATGGAACTTGAATAAATCTTCGACGGTTGTTGCAGTACACGACATACTCAAATGTAAATAGGATAATAAAACAATGTCCTTACAAATCTCTCCCTACGTGTATGGCGATACAAAATAAAAGCATCCGGATTATCAAATCAAAATGCCTATACAAAACTAATACTCTCCCATGAACCCAAAATTGAAAAGGTACTAATCATGCAAGTATGAAACTCTTCTTCAAAAATCTTCAACATCAAATCTTCAAATCATTAAGCTTTTCTCATCTGGGTGCGCAAAAATATGATCTTTAATCTTCTACCTACACATATGAGACGAAGAAAATACCTTCGTGACACATCGAGTTTGAAATGATATAAGAATAAATCAATCATTAATAAACAAATATCCCCCATAATGCAAAACTCCCCCATAATTCACTCTCCCCCTTTTTATTTGTCCGAAATAGACAAGGAAAATAATAAACAATAAAAGACATGGAATTGTCAAAACAAATATGCATAGCAAATATGGATCAAACTATACTCATGCAAAGGAGTAACCTAAAATCTTCCACAAACTATTTTTGATTTTTTAATTTTTCATACAAATATGCAAAAATAATTTTACAAAAATCACACACCATGAATTTTTACCAAGTTAACGAAATCATGGAAACGGAATGAACGGGTGTGAACATATTCGATATGAAAATCAATGCAATCACACATAACATATGTGCATGATGAATATGTGTACTCTTAATGAATGAATCTCAAAATCGTCCTAAGGTGTTGAAAAATGTGAATATAGATGACATTGTCTTAATTAAATCGACAAATCAAAGTCATATATGATTTTCTCACCAATAACGTCTAAAACTATGTAATGCTTTTTATAACTTTTGAAAGACGTGCAAACCCTTTTTATATTCAATCCAAACTGCCTCATAAATAATAATGCCTTTTATTTTTCTTTTGAGGTGATGAAACAAATTAAATTGGCCCATTTTTTTGCATATTTTTCTTTTTATTGTCGTTAAATTTTTTTGGGATCTTTTCAACCTCATTGGATCTTCGCTAATATTTATCGTGCCACACTTTTTTAGGTCTGATTTAAATGGTGCCTTAATCATAAAGGATAAATGAGTACGTTTCGTAGGTCTTCCCCATTTTTCTAAAAAGTCACACAAACTCATAAACAACGGTTCTTACATGCACTACTTTCATTATCAAGTTTTATCGCATTTCGTTTAAAAGATTGAATTGATATGAAAACATATCGACCAACATGTGATAGACAAAAACAATAGTCAAACAAATCCGTGCAAGTGTGCATTAAAGGAAGTCATGAGTCAACATGTAGGTTGAAACAACTAATCACATCTCAATTACTCCAAACATTGTAAAGCACAAAAATAAAATGATGACGCATATCAAAACACTATCAAACAGTCACATGGATATGGAATAAAATTGTGACTCGGTCATCCTAAATGTCCATTCATATAAGGTGCAAAATAAATTACAAAAATATTTTTTTATTTTTCAAATTTTTTTCCACAATAAAATCTTTTTTGTATTTTTCAAAAGTTTTATCAAACACAAAAATCTAATACAAAAAGTATACGTGTCATAACACTAAGAAACATATAACATGAAGCACAGCTAGTGTATGACAAACAAATCATGCAAACACAATCATCTATTGTAATACCCCATATTTTTAAAAGATTTTATTTTAATTATGGGGCTGGGATTAATTAATTTAAAATGGAGAGAATTTATTTATAATTATTTTGAATTTAAATAAAAATAATTATTAGCGTGACAAGAGTTAGTATTTATTGGTGATAATTATGTTGAATATTACTTAGAGAGTAAAGTAATATATAATTGTGGAAATATTTTAAAGTTGTCGTGAGTGAAAATATGACAATTATAGAAATTAAGTTGGGGCATGCGTGTCAGTTACGTTAGGACTAAATTAACGGAATAAAAAGTAATATATTTATAAGTCGCTCATATGGTCGTTTTGAGTGTGCCATTGAGTCCAAAAGGGTTGAGATAGTCAAATAAGTCTACCCGGTGCTTAGTTTGGGTTCCAGGGCAGTTTTAGGCCGAATTGGAACCCGTAAGGGTATTTTGGTAAATGGTACTTTTGGACTAAATTAAAGGAAGAAAATTAGAAAAATAAAAGATCTCTTATGCGGGTTAGATTAGGTTATGTTTTGTGAGAAAAAGGTTAGACACAAAGAGAGACCAAAAAGTGTGAAAGAGGAAGAAAAATCCAAGGAGGAGCCACCATTAGTGCACCTCTTCCACCACCGTGACTACCATCGTGTAGAACGAAAAATAAGGGTCGTAACTATATTAACAACATCAAAGGATCAGACCATCTTTTGTAACGCAAGTGTTTAAATCTTTCTCTTTTAGCATTAAATGTGCTCACGTTAGTGTAGGTAGTGAAACCCCCTTAAATTGCATGTGATTTGATGAAGAATTCATGATTAAACGATATATTAGGGTTAAATTGATACCAAGTTGAATGGTCCTAGTAAATTAAAGTTTAACTACGAATTTTTGTTGATAATTTTTTAGTAAATCTGGGATTAAAAATGGTTAATTGGAAATCTTATAAGCTAGGGTTTATGAATTTGAATTTTGGGGATTTTTGGTTTCTGGATTAATTAATCATGAATTAATGTGATTAAGATGTTAAAAATGATTCGTTTATTTGGGAAATTGAGTTGGAATTGAATGGAAGGATTTTGAGACTGATTTATAGAGGTTTCAAGATTGTATGGTGGAAAAACGTAGTAGGTGCAAGTTGGGGACAAAACTGCTCGACCTCCTTCAAACGAGATGGAGCCTGGTTCGAACGAGAACCCCTATCGTGCGATATGTCATTCTAAGGACACGCTATCTCGTTCAAACAAAATAACTTTTGGTTCCAACGACATGTCCTATTTTTGGGAAATTTTTCTTCTCTTTCAAATTTGGGTAGAAGGTTTATTCGAAGTGACGATTAGCAGTAAAATTGGGATTCAGGTTAGAAAAGACTTGTTAAGTAATGAAATGGGTATGATATTTTATGACACTTGGAGAGAACATTTATCTCTAAGTTACGAGCGAGAGAGTATTCGTAATCTAGTATGGGTAATGCAAGTAGTAATGAGAGATATTACATATAAGTAAAATATTCGGGTTGTGTGTATACCTAATGAACTTGATAGGTTGCGCGAATGTCTATAATGATATGTATTCTATGTATGACATACCTACCATACTTGCTATCACGGGAGGTTAGGAAAAGGGGACAATCTTATCTTCAGGAGCCTTCGGGGGGATATTTGACTAGTACCTAAAGGGAATGGAAGCTAGGTACGGGCTATCTAAGAATGATAGTGTTGACGGTTATATGGCTGGGTAGGTATATGCGTAGCCCATAGGCTTGGAACCATGTTCGCCTATAATATGTGTGATTTGTAAATTTATTATTTGTGGGAGATTTTAAACCCATTGTGCTTATTCAATGAGAGTTGTACCGGGACTTGATAGAAGAGTATGAGGGCACATTAGCTGAGTCTAGAGGCGCCTTTTAGTATATATATATATATATATATATATATATATACTCATAGTGGTACTTTTGGTGTTAAAGTATGTAGATAGGATATATAATGATGATAATAGCTCTGAATAACTTAAGTAAGCGAGCACTTAATGTGATTTATGAATACTTCCCAAATTGAGATAATTTTCGAGAAAACATTTAATATAGTGTTGTCTGGAAAATGCGGGTTGGTATTGCGGGTAGTGATTAGAAGGATTTTTGTCTGTAGTCCAGCAAGACGATAGAAAAATTAATGGTTTTAGAGTTGCGTTAGGCGTGCACATTAGTTCAGAAGTGGGAATCTCAAGTGAGTGTTCGAAAAGCTAACATGCGCATACTATTTGCTATACTAAAACATTTATATACTTGCTAAACTTTTTAAATGTTTTACACTCGGGATCTGACCCGTCTTTTGCAAATTTCTTCTCTTTTGTCAAATTATCACTACAAGAAAAAGTACTTTCCACGACACCTGAAATGCGTCGTGAAACTACTTCCACGACACATTTTGTGTAGTCGTTGAAGGGGGGTGTCGTAGAAAGTTACCTTCTATATCGACATCTTTGTGGTGTCGTAAAACTATTTGACGACACCCCTCAAGTGTCGTTGAAACAAATATCCACGACACGTAGTTACTAGTCGTAAATATCCACGACACCTTTGTTGTGTCATAAAACTATTTCACGACATCTGCCAAGTGTCATTGAAACAAATATTAACGACATCTAGTTACTAGTCGTAAAAGTCATTACCCAAAAAAACCTTCCACGACTACTTATTATGTGTCGTTAATGTTATTTTACGAATGAATGTAGGTGTCATTAATATTGTACATGACTACATATAAGCGTCGTTATATCATTTTACGATGTATAAAATATGTCGTTAAAAGTGTATAATTTTTTTTATAAAAATTAGCTTCTCAAAGGCATGTTGCTTATACTAACATTAACATATCCACATATATGATTGTATCACAATTAGACATTCCACAATTCTTGAAATTTAAAACAAACTTATATAATTAAGAGGAACTCATAATATTTACTCATAATCATAATATCAAAGTCGTGCGCAAAACACTAGAAGGAATATATACTTAGGTGTTACAAGTCATATAAAAGCATGGGATTATAATGAAAGGAGCATAGCCTAACAAGTTAAAATGCAATCTTCCTTAAAAAAATAGCTAATATCATTCTTCAAAAACATTCCTCCCATAATGTCTTCAACATCTTCAAAAAATAAGTCCCTGTTCAGATCATCTCTTTCTTCAATGTGGGTTTATGCATTTGTCTTTTGAATCGGTCAAGGGTTCAGACAGGAGATGTTTAGCCAGTACAAGCTGTGTTTGTGGCACCCATCCCGACTTGGAGTGGAGTAGCCAGGAAGAGGCACCGAGGAGGGACAGAAAGAACAGAAGCTGAGAGATTCACCTACAGGGACGCGCTCCGGTCTAAGGCCTTGGCTGACTTACGAAAAGTAATGAAGAAACACCATACCCACATAATTCCTTATGTTTATCGGAAATCGATACGAGAGAATGTCAAAGCAAAATTCTTAGAATAAAATTCAAGAACTATAACTATTCCACTCACATAACTAGTCAAAATGAATGTATCGATGTGGCCATGCTATGGTACTTCCTTTTGCATCATCAAGTATGGAAAACGCATCCGAGTATCGAAAAACTGGCACTTTGGGCACTAAAATTTCAACAACCCATACTTTATAACAATCAGGCCCAAGGATTTGGTGGTGCACTAGTGACTTCGGGTCTGTAGAATCAAGTTCTGCGCTTGCAACTTCTTCTCCAGTCCCCAACCAATGTAACAATTTGCAGGGAGAATTTCTTTGTGGAGCACTTTGTATACATGAACTTTCTCGATTGCACTAATAAATAGTACAAAGAAAACAATTAAAAAATAATTATTAAAGCAACTAGTAAAATAATTTAGACTTAGATAATTCATTAACAATAACCTGTAGAGTATGTGCGTGATTATGCATGGCATCCCCACCACCCTCATGTTGACCCTATAGAAATTGCAAGTGAAGTATATAAAAACAAAATAAGGGAAAAAATATATGCATTGAATCATGTTTAATTTTAAAAATATACCACATTTCGTTCATTTCCTTGCGTCATTCGACTTTCCATGTGCATCTTCCATTCCAAAAGTTGTTGAATTTTATTTTCAAGAGTCGTTACCCTTGCATTACTATGTAACGACACATCTACCTTCGTAGGCGTCACCCCAAATCCAAGACCTCGGACATGACCCAGACGTTCAGGACCAAGCACCTTTACCACTGCATCATCTCTCAACGATGTTGAGTCATGAGATGGAATTTTTTCCATCTTTTCCTAAAATAAATACAAGAATTTAACATATTAAAAAATAATAATAAACACATTGTAGCTTTTAAAAAAATTGTAAAGTGTTGTGTAAGTGTTTAAGTCGTAACTATTGCTTCACCAACAACTTGATTAACTGGATCGCCATTTTCTCTCCTATATCCCCTTATCCAAACATCAACACGGCGTATAGTTTTATTTGGGTCTTCGGCTTTCTACAAAATTTTGAAAGATAGGATTACGAAATAATGTAAGCTATTTCTGAAGTATACAACTTCAAAGGGGAAACATACCATGTTTTCCTTAAGTCTTGCATAGCCTCTACGACTAGTTGTGTGTGGATGGATTTGCTTTGCTCTAGCCTCCTTATGCTTTTCACTTGTTTCCTATAAAAATAAAAGAAATCATATATAATTGCAAGAAATACAAGAATACTAAAATTGGACTTTAGTCTATTAATAAAAATAAAAAATAAATAGTCAAATTCACTTGCATCAAATTCAGGTGACAAACGAGATTTAACAAATTCATCCCATTCGTTTGACTTCATTCCAGGGGGCTTGAGTAATGTAAGATGGCGAGTGGAATTTGTTCTTTTAGCTTCTTCTCGTATTTGTGTTGATAATTTTGACTTATATTCTTTCCAAGCTCTGCCCGTCTGACCTAAAACAATGGCCTTTCGGCATTCTTCAAGGTTATATTTTTGCTGCATCATACAGAAAAAATACACTAAATTAGTTACAATTAAATATGTACAAAGTTACATTCAAAATATTACATAATTGTACAAAGGGTAGAGAAATAAAATACTCACAGTAACAAACTCCCATATTTGATCCTTGATGTCACTTGTCACCTTATCCCAACCTTTATGTGTTACTGGTACGCATTCTCGTGCGAAAATTCCAATCATAGAATTACGGTTAAAATTACGGTTAACCATGGGGGAAGATCGTACACAGTTAAAATTACGGGCCAACAACAATAGCTCGAGCTAAGATTATTAAAGGGATTAAATCCATCCGCTGCAAGTCCAAGCCTAAGATTTCTTGGATCGGATGCGAAATGAGGCCACTTTTTATTAATTGTGTCCCATGCTAATGAATCAACTCGATGTCATATCTTTCCATCTTTGCTTATGTGAGTTGAGTTCCACTGTAACTGCTCTGCTCTATCTGCTGATAAAAACATCCTTCGAAATCTTGGGATTATTGGAAAGTTCCGCAATACTTTTGCAGATACTCCCTTCTTAACCTTCTTTGTGCGTTCGTCAACTCTCCACCGCGAGGAGCTACATTTAGGGCATTTATCCAAATGTTCATACTCTTTTCTAAATAAACAACAATCATTAATGCATGCATCTATCTTATCATAGCCAAGATCAAATTCCTTTAGAAACTTCTTCGTTGCATACAAGGACTTAGGAAGAACGTTATCCCCGGGCAACATTTCATGTAGAGACTTAAGAAGTTCATTAAATCCTTTATCAGATAGTCCGTGTGTAGCTTTATGCTTGTATAAAGTTGTAATTGCCGACATCTTTGTATACTTTGTACACCCGGGATATAAAGGAGTCTCGGCATCTTTTAACTTTTGTTTAAAACTTTCATCGCCGCTTTCAAAACTATCTTCAGCAAAAATTGCATCTTGAACATAAGCATCTTTATACATCCTATGTAAATCTGACAATTCAATATCAATATCATTAGAGTATGAAGAAGTCGAATGTTCTCCGTGAAATACCCACTTCTTGTACGTAGGATCAAAGCCATGAATGACTAGGTGTTCAAATAGTTCTTCCTGGTCTTGTTGACAAAGGTTTTTACATTTTCTACAGGGACATATTATCATATCAGGATTTCTAGCAGTTTTCTTGGAAGATTCAATAAATTTGTACACACCATCTTGGTACTCCTCGGTATGTCTACAGATAATAAAAAAAGGCATGAAATCATAATCACTTCTCAATTTCACTACAGTGTTCATTCAGAAAAATACTTTAGGTTTTTGTAATATATGTAAACGTATATGCATGCGAGTAATAATAAAAAAAAACCTTGGAAATCTCAACCAATCTTTTTCCATCTTGAGTTTCCCACTTACTAGTTTCTAGTCTGTTTACACCAGCAAACGTTAATATTAAAAAAGAGGTAAATTATCAACAATAAACGGATAAAATGTCATATTTTTTTCAATATAGTCATTCTACAAGATCTCATTACATTAGTCACATTTTACTAAATCTGATTAGATTATTCACTATCTACAGAGGTAGATTGAAATAAATATATAGTTAGATCATCGGGGCTACAAACTATAGCCATTTTTGTCTTATTCATGATTTTCTTAAGCATAGAAGTAATATAATCACCCACACTCAACAATACAAATTCATACACTTAAATCAAGTTGACCTGTTGTATACACATATGTTCAGAAATATCAATGTGGGTATATACACTTAATTATACACAAATGAAGCAAGATAAAAATACCTATATTGGATCTGATTTGTAGTATCTGAATACTGCCTAAGACAATCACCTGCAAAATAGAATAATGAAATATTGCAAATGAAAACATCAGATTTATTATTAATGAGTTTGCCCGGAAAAAAAAGAATTAACCCAAATGTCGATAAAAAAATAAAACTCACATAACGCAATTAAGAAAGAAAAGAAGAATAACACACAAGTTGTCAGATTTCACACTATATATCCAATGTCAAAGAGTAAAAAAGTTGTTTAGGATCCACAAAATTTGATTTTCAGGAACTAAGAGAAACAAACTTTCACATCTAAAAAAATAGCATCGAAATATCATTCGGTGCATGATTACGTGTCTGTAGCAAAAAGTAACAAAGTCGCAAGCCAAAACTTGACCAAAATAGAAATAATAAATAAATAGATTACAATTTATATCATCATAGCTTAATGTGGTTGTCATTATAAAAAGAAAGGCCATACCAATTTTAATCATCCAACAATACTATGGACTTTGAGGTCTGACATAAGCATCTGACATAAGCATCTAAGATATATTTTTTTGACATAGCATCTAAACATACATTACCCCTTCTTCAAAGCTAAAAATCAGAACATTTATTTATTTTTGGTCAACTAGAGGTTGAAACAGTGTATCTCACTAGATTGAAAATAAGGAAATTTGGTGTGATGATCAAATGGCATTTGTATAACACACTAGACAGCGTGATCAAATTTAGTCAGTGGGTGAACTGTAATATTTGTCCTCTTTGTCAATGTCTTTGTGGTAAATCCCTAGACTGACAAAGAGAGAAAATGGGCAGTGAATAAAAAAATGAGCTCAGAAAACCAATACTCATATCCCAAAATCCAGGGTGGGATAATTATCTCCATTTACAGGTATGCGTCAAATTCTTTATCATGTCTACATTTTTTCGTTCTTGTACTTTCCAATGCTGTTTTAAAAAGTTCGCATAATATAGAAACACAGTGTTTTCTAAACACAATATATTTGGAACTGACATAAGCTAAACAAGAACATAATGGAAAATTTAAATAATTGGAAAGTTTTCTATACTAGTTGGATCGGGAAAGAGAAAAAATACCTTACATTAATGGAGGTGAAGCTCTGTGGGTCTGCTACAATGGAGATTTCCCCGCTCTGTTTCAATGGAGATTTGTACGAAGAGTTATATACCTAGATTTCTATACCGCTCTGCTTCAATGGAGACTCTGATTCCGCTCTGTTTCAATGGAGATTTATGTACGTAGATTTATATACCTAGATTTCTATACTGCTCTGCTTCAATGGAGACGCTGGTTCAAGGGAGATTTATATAGGGCTCTTCTTCTAAACCTCCATCGAAGTTGCAGTTCCATACGGCTCTCCTTCATGACAGATACGTGAGTTTTTTATGGGATCGTGGATGAGGGTTGTTACGATAATATCCAACTTTTTTTTTGACACGCGACTGAAAATTCTAGCGCCCGCGCCTTTTTTTTCTTTCTAATTTACGACACCCAATAACGTGTCGTCTTTAAAAAAATTAGAACATATTTATTTTAATAGACAATTAAAGTAAAGGTCATGTTCCTTCCTATATTTAGATTTTAGGAAAATGCTTTTCAAGTTTCTAAATCTAGTCCCTGTGGTACAATAACATTTATAAATTTAGTCCCTGTGGTACAATACCTTTATTTTTTTGGTCCGCGCCAGCGGCACTATTTTTCACCATTTTTCATGGTATTTTTAGTACAGGGACTAAATTTATAAAATTATATAGAATGTCCTATTTTTATACACTTTGAACATTATGAGGACCTTTTCCTAAAACCCCCTTATTTTATATGTCGTGATATTTATTAGAATTGAAATGTTTACGACACGTTTCGAAATTATGTCGTGTTTATCTACTTTCCACAACACATTTTTATAAAGAGTCGTCTTTATCAACTTTCCACGACACATTTTTATAAAGTGTCGTAAAACATATGTCGTGGAAAACACTTTTTCTTGTAGTGTATTTTAGGTGCCCAGCCATAGGGCCACCAAGCATAGGAGTTCCATTCATTTGACGTGTTGTAACTGCTGCTGAAGTTACATAACCTCACTAGTAGATGCCTCCATATTTACCACTTGTTCTTTCCGAGCTATTTACTTCTTTTAGGTTATGTTTCCCCTTTCTATTAGACAGTCTTGTACTTGATACTTAGACTGAATATGTTTACTCTAGTTGCATTTATTATTTCAGCCATTTCCTTTAATATGAGTTTGGTTTGGATGGTGAAGGTTAATTATTCATTAATTTGATTTAACAGTAATTAAAAGATAAAATTTTGACATCAACCTTTTTAAATATTAGGTGGTTCGTATTTTAATAAAAAATTTCGACAGTGATGCATATTCTGAACCAACTAGATATTATGATTTAATTTAATAAAAGACTTATTAGCGGGTATTTAATTAGGCGGTGTGTCACACATGGTATCAGAACATCAGGTTCTAGAGTCCTTTAGGATCTGTACGATTTATTATGCTTCCATCATAGCTTTCTTTGATATAAAGCCCTATATTTAGGACTGTTGTATTCTTTAATTGCGCATTTTTTGTCTTTAGCTATTTGAGATATTTACTGTGGACTTATAATGTTTCTCTCACATTTTAGCTTCCTCCCAAACGTGCACATCGAGCTCCTAGAATGCCCAGCCCCAGGCCCCAAATAGATCCGGTTCAGAGAACGATTAATGCTGCGGAGGTTGCCGCTATCATATCATAGGCGGTAATTGTAGCTTTGGCCGTGGTATAGCAAGCCCCACCCCAAGCACTGATGGTGCCCCTAGCACCAGATCACGCATTCCCTTTTGCTTGGGAGAAAGTCAGGGATGCCTTCCAGAAGGCACATCCTCCGAAGTTCGCAGTGAGTTCAGATGTTGTAGTGGCTAGCCAGTAGACGAAGGATATTCAGCTGCTTTGAGGATGTAGGAGTGCACTGAGGTTCAGAGGCAGATACTAGCTACGTTTAAGCTAGTTGGAGCGGCGCTGCAGTGGTGGGAGCCAATTACCACTGCTGAGGAGAGAGACAACGTGACTATTAGGGACTTCTGGGTGCGGTTCGATCGCAAATAGTTTCCTTCCGTCGTTCAGAATGAGATGAGAAAAAAGTTACAAAACCTCACCCAGGAAGGGAAGACAGTTTCCTAATACGAGGAAGAGTTCACGAACCTACTGAATATAGTTCTAGATGAGGTACCTACGGAGGAGAAAACGATTAGGATGTTTATGGATGGTTTGACATGGAAGATTCTCCAGCATAGGTTGGGAAATATTTTATTGGCTACGTATTTTGATGTGGTTAATGATGCTCTACTACACTGCCAGGATCATCACTTCCATCTGAAGGGAAACAAACGAGTGGGGGAGTCTAGCGAGTAGGGTCGAATAGGAGGTAATGGTGTCAGAGAGGCATAATCAGCCTAGGGTCAGCAACGAAAGGGTGAGAAGAGTTCCCATCAGGGACTAAGAGGTTCAGATTAAGAAACTACAGGCGGGGCAGGTGTAATAACCTGCGTAATTTTGAGATAAAATTATTTTTATTGCTCAAATATATTGGTTATTATTTTTAAAGGTGATAATTTCAAACGGTTTCGAAATCGGAATTAAAATGGAGATTTAATTGAGTTTTTATTATATAGAAGAGTCCTCAAAATATAAAACTCTCTAAGAGTTCTCAAAACATAAAACTCTTCAGGAAAAAAAATATTTAAAAATATTGAACCGTCCGATCGAGCTGAATTTTTTTTCGTAGCTACCTCTCGTCTTCAGATAATTCTTTGTAAAATTTCATCCAATTACAACAGTCCGATCGTCCGAAATAATTTTTTTAGTATTTGTATCTGATTAAAACTTTTTTATTAATCAAACTCTTAATCCTTTATATATCAACTAATTCGTGGCTTGGCTTTTCAAATCACTTTTTCTCAAACTTTTCAACCAGAAGACCTCTCCAAAATTACTCCCTTTCATATACAAACCATAACCCCAAACTTATTCAAGATTTCAACCTTAGATTAGAAGGCTTATTTGGTGTTTTCTCGAGTTTGGGCTAAAACGAGATTTGATTATTTTCGCGAGAAGAACGCGATGGTGTGATTAGATTTTGAGGATGAATTATGTGATGATTTTGAGGTATGGGGTTTTACACAATATGATCCTTAATCTCGCGAGTATTATTCTCGTTGTTTTCTTGTGATTATTGACTCATATTTGAATTGATAAATTCATTTGGAAATCTGAAAATATTTGTTGGAATCTAATTTCGATTCATGTGATATTATATTTGGTGTTGAGCATGTTGTCATGAGATTTTAATATGGCACTGAAGTTAGACACCCGTCAATATTCCTTTTTTTGGATATGCTAGAAAAATGCATAGGTGCGGTACGGTGGTGAGGCCTGGTGATCCGGTTAATGTGTTATTGAGAAATTATATTGATATAATTGCTTATGAGATTCACATTTGATTTGAATATTCGTACTCGTATTGTGACTTTTTATTCACTGCTAATATTTGTTGAGCATCTTTCCTGTCGTATTGTGTACTTCCCCATATTTTCTTTTAGTTGGCAGGTTAGCGCGGATTTGAGTGCTATGGACCAATTGGGATAATTTTTAGCGTGGATTATTTTGGAAAGAATATTCGAGAATACAATGAGAAAACTTGTATTATTTTGATGTATAGAGCATTGGAGATTTGTATTTTTCGAGTTAGATAGTTTTTGTATGTAATTCGAGAGACTTGGTATTAATTTGAAGAGATTGAGATTTGTAGTTTTCTTTTGTTATTTTGGGATTTAGATGCTCTATACCTTGTTATATTGTGGTTTTGGTTAGTTTTATCGATGAGTAGTGCTCCGTCCTCTCTCCCCGGGCGGGCGGGGTATTACAGCAGGAGGTTTTAGGCAGGGCTTGCCTGGATAGCAGGGCCAACAACGCTCACAGCAGGACCAGCAGGGCCAAGGGAGGGGTGGTAACAATCATCAGGGCCGAGGGTAGTAGGAAAAAGGGGGGGGGGGGAAACGTTCTAGGGAGATGCTTTATTTGTGGCAACACTTGCCACAAACGTCATGATGGTCCTTAGAAGGGTAGAGCCCCGTAGCAGCAGCAGGGCGCTCGTCAAGAGCCCCAGCGACTGATATTTCCAGCCACCTCCCAGTGCCACTGCAGATACTAGCTTTGTCAGTGTTTCCAGTCCAGCAGGGACAACTATAGTATGGTTGTGTTTACAACGCCCTCCAGGTTGTAGTATCCTAGGCTCCACCCGCAGTTGAGGGTATGTTTTCGATTTAGTGGACTTTAGGGAGGATATTATTTGACACGAGGGCATCACATAGTTTCATTGGCACTAGTTTTTCACATACCACGGGGTTATTAGACACATAAGAGATAAAAATTACTAGTGTATATTCACCGTTAGGCTATGGGTTATTGATATTCTTTATATGTCGGGGAGTGGGCATAAAGATTGGGAGATTATTATTACCGATATATATGCTTATCTTAGATATGCACGAGTATGATGCGATTATCGGAATGGATTGGCTAGTTATTTATAGGGACATGATTAATTGCTATAGTCATAGTGTTGTGTTTGCCATACCGAGTCAGGAGATATTTTTGGTGGCGATGCCTCGCTCGGAAGGGGGTTCGTCCACCCAATTATATAATATAGAGGAGGAGACCTCTAAGGGGGTGGTGATGACACTTTATTCGATTTTGGTTGTTCATTAGTTCACTAATGTATTTCAGGATATACTAGGATTACCTCCCAGCAGGGAGATAGAGTTTGTGATAGATTTGGAGCCAGGCACACAGCCGATAGCCTGTGCACCTTACCGTATGGCTCCGGAGGAGATGATGGAGCTTCAGGCTCAGATCAAGAAGTTGGGTCAGGGTTTTATTCAAAGAAGTACCTCACCCTGGGGTGCTCCCTTACTGTTCATAAAGAAGAAATATGGGTCATTACGGTTGTGTGTGGACTACCGAGAGTTGAATAAGGTCATGATATGAAATAAGTATTCATTTCCCCAAATCGATGACCTACTCGACCAATTGAAGGGTTCTTCCTACTTCTCAGATAGACTTGAGATCAAAATACCATAAGTTACGTAGAAGAGAGAAGGACATGCCTAAGAGTAACTTCTTGACGTGATATGGATCCTATGAGTAATGGGTTATGCCATTTGGGCTAACCAACGCACCGACTATATTCATAGACTTGATGAAGAGGGTGTTTAGAGAGTTCTTAGATGAGTTTATCATTATCTTCATTGATGACATTCTTATTTATTCCAAGGCTGAGGAGGAACATGCCGATCATTTGAGATTAGTTTTACAGACACTACATGAGCACGAGTTATATGCAAAATATGAGAAGTGTGGGTTCTGGCTGAGAGAGGTTTAATATTTGGGGCACATTATTTCTGAAGGAGGGATATCCGTAGATCCGAGGAATGTGTTAGTGGTGAGGAGTGGGGACAACCCATGACGTCGATAGAGATACATAGTTTCTTAGGGCTGGTAGGATACTACAGGCAATTTATTTTTGGATTCTTGAAGATAGCGGGTCCATTAACAAACTTGACTCACAAAGGGGTACCATTTATATGGGATGATGCCTTCCAATTGGTTTTTGATGAGCTGGAGGAAAAGCTAACTTCAATACCAGTTCTAGCACTACCCATGCTGGGAGTGGAATACATGGTTTATACTGATGCGTCCTTACTAGGACTTGGGGACGTGCTTCAGCAGGAGGATAAGGCTATAGCTTATGCCTCCCTTAAGCTTAAGACTCATGAGAGGAGTTAACCCACCCATTACTTGGCGTTAGCAGCAGTCATGTTTGCATTGTGGATATGGAGACATTATCTCTTGAGGGAGAGAGTTTGCCTATTCACAAATCATAAGTCACTGCAGTATCTGTTCACGCAGTGGGAGTTGAATATGCGTCAATGGAGATGGCTTGAATTTATAAAGGATTATCAGTTAGACATACATTACCACTCGAGAAAAGCTAACGTGGTATCAGACGTATTGAGACATAGGCTAGCAGGTGAGGTAGCCGAGGTATGGAAGGAACTAGGACATCATGATACAATTTCCCGTTCATTCATGTCAGTGATGACGGTTACACCCGAGATCGTTACTAGGGTTATACAGGCTCAAGCAGTAGATTCATTCTGTCAGGATCGAACTATACAACTTCTAGCCGAGGGGGTACAGTCATATTTCGTGAGCTCAGATGGGGGATTATGCTTCAATGGAAGATTAATAGTTCTAGAGGGGGAGGATTTATGACATACAGTGATGGAAGAGTTGCACGGTTCATGGTTTTTGGTACATGCCGGAGGGGATAAGATGTACCAGGATATGAGGTGACAGTACAGGTGGAGTGGAATGAAGAAGGACATCACTAAATTTGTTTCAAAATGTGCCACTTGTCAGCTGGTAAAAGTGGGCCATCGGAGACCTCCAGGGTTCCTACATCCATTAGAGATCCCTATGTGGAAATGGGATAACATTTCATGGATTTCATTACAGGGCAACCTACATCGCAGATGGGGGGCACGATTCCATATGGGTGATTGTGGATCGGTTAACCAAGGTAGCTCCTTTTTTTCCAGTGTCGACCGATTATACTACGGGGTAGTACGCTCAGATCTTCATTACTGTGATAGTGAGACTCCATGGGGTGCCCCTTTATATTGTGTCCGACCGGGATAAGATTTTTGTGTCCAGATTTTAGTAGACCTTCCAGTAGGTCATGGGTACGTAGTTACGATTGAGTTCGGCCTATCACCCACAGACAGATGAGGAAACAGAGAAAATGAATAAGATGTTAGAGGATATGTTACGGATGTGTATCCTTGATTTTGGAGTGGGTTGGGAGCAAGACCTTCCACCGATGGAGTTTTCTTATAATAACTCCTACCAGCTCACTATTGGCATGGCTCCATTTGTGGCGCTATATGGTAGACCTTATCATTATCCAACATGTTGGCTTGAGGTGGGGGACAACAAGTTGCTTGGTCCAGAGGTGATCCAGGACACCTCGGCTAAGGTTGAGTTAATTAGGAGCCGTATTTGGGTTGCTCAGGATAGACAGAAGAGCTACACCGATGTCAAGAGAATCTTTAGGCAGTTCAGTGTGGGGGATCAAGTGTTTCTACGAGTATCTCTTATGAAGGGGATAATGAGGTTTGGGAAGAATGGTAAGTTGGCACCGAGGTATGTAGGGCCATTCCCTATTATTGAGCGGATTGGGCCAGTAGGTTACAGACTCGGATTACCAGAGGACATACATAGGATTCATGACGTGTTACATATCTCTTCGCTCAGGAGATATCTTCGGGATGACTTTGCCCGCACTCATATTTACTTAAAGGAGATTGATCTATATCCTTATAGTCCTTGTGAGGAGGGTCTAGTTGCTATACTAGACCATAGCGAGAGGAAACTGAGGTCAAAGATAATGTCGTTAGTATGAGTGCCATGGCAGCATCATAATGTCGAGGAGGCTACTAGGGAGCATAAGGATGACATGCGGGACAAATACACAGAGCTATTTCTACCAATTACACCTTTATTTTTTTTCTTTTACGAATTTCGGGATGAAATTCTGTTGTTAGGGGGGAAGTATGTAATACCCCGTGTTTTTAAAAGATTTTATTTTAATTATGGGACTAGGATTAATTAATTTAAATGGAGAGAGTTTATTTATAATTAATTAGAATTTAAATTAAATAATTACTGGCATGACAAGATTTAGTATTTATTGGTGATAATTATGTTGAATATTACTTAGTGAGTAAAGTAATATATAATTGTGGAAATATATTAAAGTTGACCTAAGTGAAAAATACGACAGTTATAGAAATTAAGTTGGGACGCACGTGTTAGTCGCGTAGGGACTAAATTAATGGAATAAAAAGTAAAATATTTATAAGTCGTCCATATGGTCGTTTTGAGTGCGCCATTGAGTCTGAAAGGGTCGATATTGTTAGAAAAATCTACCCGGGGGCTTAGTTTGGGTTTTTGGGCAGCTTTAGGCCGAACCGGCACCCCGAAAAGGTATTTTGGTAAATGGTATTTTTGGAGTAAATTAAAGGACAAATATTAGAGAAATAAAATATCTCTTATGTGGGTTGGATTAGGTTATCTGTCCTGAGAAAAAGGTTAGACACAGAGAGAGACCAAAAAGAGAGAAAGAGGAAGAAAACTCCAAGGAAGAGCCACCATAAGTGCACCTCATCCACCACCGTTACCACCATCACGTAGAACGAAAAACGAGGGTCGTAACTATACCAACAACATCAAAGGATCAAACCATCTTTCATAACACAAGTGTTTAAATCTTGCTCTTTTAACATTAAATGTTTTCATGTTAGTGTAGGGAGTGAAACCCCCTAAATTGTATTTGGTTTGATGAAGAATTCATGATTAAACGATATATTAGGGTTAAATTGATACCAAGTTGAATGGTCCTTGTAAATTGAAGTTAAACTACGAATTTATGTGGATAATTTCTGAGTAAATCTGGGATTAAAAAGGGTTAATTGGAAATCTTATGAACTAGGGTTTATGAATCTGAACTTTGGGGATTTTTTGTTTGTGGATTAATTAATCATGAATTAATGTGATTAAGATGTCATAAATCATCCTTTTATGTGGGAAATTGAGTTGGAAGTGAATGGAAGGAGTTTGAGACTGATTTATAGAGGTTTAAGGACTGGATGGAGGAAAGACGTAGCAGGTGCAGTTTGGGGACGAAACTGCTCAATCTCGTTCAAACGATATGGAGCCTGGTTCGAACGAGAACCCATGTCACGCAATATGTAATTCTAATGACATGATATCTTTTTCAAACAAGATAGCTTTTGGTTTAAATGATATGTTCAGTTTCTGGGAAATTTCTCTTCTGTTTTAAATCTGGGTAGCAGGTTTATTTGAAGTGACAATTAGCAGTAAAATTGGGATTCAGGTTAGAACAAAATTGTTGAGTAATGAAATGGGTATGATATTTTATGACACTTGGAGCGACGAGTTATCTCTAACTTACGAGCGAGAGAGTATTCGTAATCTAGTATGGTTAATGCAAGTAGTAATGAGAGAAACTACGTAGAAGTAAAATATTCGGGTTGTGTGTATACCTAATGAACTTGATAGGTTGCGTTAATGCCTATAATGATATGTATTCTGTGTATGACATACCTACCATACTTTCTATCACGGTAGGTTGGTAAAAGGGGACATTCCTATCTTGAGGAGCCTTCGGGGGGATATTTAACTGGTACCTCAAGGGCATGAAACCTAGGTACTGGCTATCTGAGAATGATAGCGTTGACGGTTATATAGATGCATAGGTATGTGCGTAGCTCGCAGGCTTGGAACCATGTTCGCCTCTAAAAGGCGTGATTTGTAAATTTATGTTCATGGGAGATTGTGAACCCAATGTCCTTATTCAGTGAGAGATGTACTGGGACTTGATAGTAGAGTATGCGGGCACAATAGCTAAGTCTAGAGGTGCCTTTTAATATATATATATATATATATATATATATATATACCCGTAGCGATACTTGTGGCGTGAAAGTATGTGGATAAGATATATATTGATGATAATCCCTGAATAACTTAAGTAAGCGAGAACTTAACGTGATTTATAAATACTTTCTAAATTATGATAACCTTCATGAAATCATTTAATACAATGTTGTATGGAAAATGTGGGTTCGTATTGAGGGTAGTGATTAGAAGGGTTTTTGTCTATCGTCGTACTATATGATAGAAAAATTAATGGATTTAGAGGTACGTTAGGCGTGCAAATTAGTTGAGAGGTGATAATCTCAAGTGGGTGTTCTAAAAGCTAACATGCGCATATTATTTTCTTTACTGCAACATTTAAATTCTTGCTAAACTTTTTAATGATTTTACCCTCGGGCTCTGACCCGTCTCTTGTAAATTTCTTCTCTTTTGTGAAATTATTTTAGGTACCCAGCCACAGGGACACCAAGCATCGGAGTTCCATTCATTTGACATGCTGTAGCTGTTGTAGAAGTTACAGGACCTCGGTAGTAGACGCCTCCATATTTACAACTTCTTTTTTCTGAGCTATTTACTTATTTTAGGGCATGTTGCCCCTTTATATTATATAGTCAGAGATTTATGGATTTATTCATTTACTCAGTTCAGTAGGTTGACTATTTCGATTGGCTTATTGTACTTGATACTTAGACTGGATATGTTTACTCTAGCTGCATTTATTATTTCAATCATTTCCTTTCATAGGAGTTTGGTTTGTGTGGTGAAGTTTAATTATTAATTAATTTGATTGTACACCAATTAAAAGATAAAATTTTGACATTAACATTTTTGAATATTAGGTGGTTAGTATTTTAATAAAAGTTCTCGACATTGATGCATATTCTAAACCAACTCGATATTCTGATTTAATTTAATAAAGGACTAATCACCCAATATTTAATTAGGAGGGGTGTCACATATATAGGATATAGCAAGAGAAGAATCATGTACAAGCAATCGAGAACCAACTAATATAACATATAGTTCCTCTAAAAGTGATTTGCTAACCCAAATAGATGTGTTACGATGCATAGGGGTTTTAGGAACTAAGGGAACACTAGGCTTCAACTTCCTAGAACTTGTTTGATCATCGAAACAAAAATGCCTAAGGTGACCTTTCATATCGTAGTGTGAACAAGCGTAAACGGGTGGAATGCCACCTATGGTGTAACACCCCGCCTAATTAAATACCGGGTGATCGGTCCTTTATTAAATTAAAATCAAGGTGAATGGTTGGTTCATTCTCAGCATCACTGTCGTAAAATAATATTTCCATTTTGAACACCCTAAATAATTAAGCTAAGTGTCAAAACAATTTAAATTCTTATTTTCATTTTATTAAATTCAAATATGAAAACCTTTATTAATAACCAACAGTTTAAGAATCACATATATACTAAGGATGGCAATTAACACACATGAATTAAACCATCTCGATAAACCAAACTAAGTTTAAGAACCATAAATGAAATCATCCTGACAATATCTAACTACCAAGGAGTACTAAATACTGGAAATATAAATGAATGTAAATCTATGACCAATTCAAACGAAATAGGAAATCGGGAGACACATGCCCTAATTATAAAGAACTAAAGTAAGAACTGAATCAATAAAGAGGTCGTCTAAAGCAAGGACCTGCAACTTTCACATAAGCTACGACACGTCCAATCCAAAGAACCTGTGCAAGATTCCCCTGTGGCTGGGCACCTTTAATACATACATATATATACAAGAGAGAAAATGGGTCAGAGCTCGAGTGTAAAACAGTTTTAAAAATAGTTTAGAAAGTATTTAAAATGCTTACCCGCTAATATAACCACAATGTTAGTATGCGACACTCTTGAATATTCTCACCTCTCATCTAGTGTGCACGCCTACCGTTCTACTGATCTCATAAGTCTATCTAACTTATTCCCATGAATTTTATCTCGACAAATATTAAGTCCATGGTATTTAGTTTTAGAAAATTTCTCTCTTCCATTTTCTTACATTACTTAGAACCATTTAGTTACCATTACAAAATTCACGAACACTTGTTATAAAGATGGAGCATTTATTCATTTCTTAACTACTTATACACTCAGTAGAAAGTTTCCATATATATATATATATATATATATATATATATATATATATATATATATAAATCACTCATATAATATACATATACTATCGGCACCCCACATAAATCTATGGTGCTGGCATATTCTGCTATCAAGTCTCCGTTTCACTCATTCTAAAGGAAATACAAGTTCGGAATCACTCTCAAATTGTATTAACACAATACACATAAAATGGAAGAGAAGCATAGTTCCAAGTCACTAAGAGGTCAGAACATACCCCTCACGTATCTCAGGATCGTCTGACTACCATTCTCAGCTAGCCTGTACCAAGGAATCCTATATCCTAGGGTACAAGTTAATATCCCCCATAAAGTTCCAATCGAGATAAGACTGTCCTAGCGCGAAAACCACCGCAATAGCAATTAGCCTGGGTATGATTTTTACATAGATACATAATATATGCACAGTCACACGGTCATATATATAAATATTCAAAAATTCCAAATTAGGTTCGCCCATGACCTATAATTATAATTATCCGTTATTAGCACGAATTACTCAATTATCTCGCATAACATATTTGTCTCTTTTATTCTCATTTATAATTTATTTCATACTTACTTCTCATCTCTCGAAGTATTCTCTCTCACTAAGTATAATTTCAGTAGGTATACCCTCACTTACCTTCTAGTCTAAATCTTTCACGAGTCTCAATATTTTGACAAATGTACGCATAATTTCAAATGTATGAATAACTCCCCGTTAACCCACAATTTCATCTCATATTGATTTCACTCAACGGAGTCTACTTCGACCCTACTAGTCCTCTTCATAACCCATTATACTATATAAAAGATATTCAAGGGTTCCGACATATTTTATCCGAATTAAAGAAAAAGGGGAAAAACATACAATTTTCCAGGAGGGATCAATCGATCGAGGAATGGGGCCGATTGATCGATGCTCTTGGCCGATCGATCGATCTAACAGCTCTTGCCTAGTTTGATACAAATATCAACCTACGGGTTCACTCATTCTAACCCCTCCAATCCTCTATAATTTCATCCTAAACTCACATGAAAGTTATCCAAATTTATAGGCAACATATATAAACAAGTTCTAACGTAACTACATCAATAAATCCTCAACGAATCAATCAAAAAGGTGTTTAATCCCAGATTTATTTATAAAACCAAAATTTTCATGAATAATCATAAGCCTCTATTTTAATCTAGATTTTCTTCCCAAATATCATAATAAATACGTGGGTAATCCTCTAAATACGATCACGGTTTCAGATTATATGGATTCTCCCTACAACACATATACACTCTCTTCCAAAACATATAATTCTTCAATTAAAACATATGATTTTCATTCCTAGACTAACATGGAATGTATATTAACCTGGAAATCACCAAGATAGATACTTGCCTTAGATTCAAAGGTCTGATTTGTTGATGAAAAATATATGGTTGCGTTCCTCGTCGTGCGATCTACATTTTGGTGGTGGCGGCGATGCAATCTGGTGAGTTCTAGGCCTTGGATTGCTTGGAAACTCTTCACCTTCTTCTCTAATCTCTTCACCTTTTTCTCTAATGGCTTGTCTTAGGTTTTGTGTTTGTTAACCCTAAGAGACAACTCCAAATTGCTAATATATACTAAGAAAATTCATGGGTTTAATTACCCAAAAATACAAAATGTCTAAAATACCCTCCCGGGATGTTAATTAGGCCTAAAATGCCTCGAGACCCAAACTAACGCCCCCGGATACACTTTTATGACTATCTCGACCCTTCCGGACACTCTGTCACACTCAAAACGACCATACAAATGACTTATAATTTATTCACTTTAATAATAATAATTTAGTCTTGACATGACACAGGCGCGTCCCGAATTAAATTTTTATAATTTCCATTTTATTCACTCGTGATAATTTTAATAAAATCAATCTCATATGTTACTTTAATAATCTAGTAATATTCAACAAATTTTCAATAATTACTAACTCACATCACGCTAGTAAATATTAAAAGAATAAATTTTCCAATTAATATTAAATTCATATCTCAAATTAAATTTAATAAATCTTCAAATTTAAAAGCCATAAAAATACGGGATGTTACATACTTCCCCCCTAATAACGGAATTTCGTCCCGAAATTCAAAAAATAAGGTATGCCTGGTAAAAATAGATCTAGATACTTTAACAATACTCAAAATGGACGTTCGGGTAAGGCGAATTCCTATAGTCCTCCCCGCCTCACAATAAGCTTATTTATCACTTTCAATACAATCAGTTATGGAGTCACACTTTAATAACAACACTTCACATTGTGCTCCAATCCGTGCTATTCTGATAAGGCGAGCCTACACATTATTGGCGCCCATTGTCTCAATATTATTGGGAGGCCGCACCTCACTACATAACAAACATTCATATTTATCTAATCACAAAACTCTCTTTATCATCATTCCACCCTTCGATTGGGTAATAAAAAAAAACTTCCAATGTTTCCTTACCACACAAATGGCCCACTAACCTTAAATCGTCACTTAACTGTAATTTACAATCAATATTACCGGCTCCTATGACAACCGAGGTACTAGACTCATGGAATAATGACCAAACATCTCTCTACTTCTAACCTTACGCTAAGTTTCATACATGGGATGTCTCGCAAAGAGAAATCCAAACAAGGAACCCCCCGATACACTACTACCTAGCATAGTCGGTTATCAAAATACGTTGGGTCCACCGTCCATAACCTGTACTCCTCTATTCCATCTTTTGATAGAAAATCTACATCTCCTCTCGCAATTGAAATGAAACAAATAAATTTTTCACTAATTGCACTATTACTCAGTATTGGTAGTAATCACATTCCATAAACCTCGTACATATACAATCGGGATTCTCAAAATCCCCTTCCCAAACATGTGAATATAAGTCTTGACTTTCAGAAGACAAAAGGATAAATATAATAATGCTCTCATCCTATCACTAAGTCTTGAGCGCTACACATAATAATGAGTGAAATATTTCCACTTAATGGTAAACTCAATACACACTGAATCATAATAACAAAGTCCCTAAACACCCTGGGATTAGACATTTTTGTACCACTATACCCTTAAAAGTCTCTATAATATATAATATAAGTGCTAGCCAGACCCTCTCGCAGGTGAGGTTTTTACCAGAACAAAACATGTTGCACTAGGGCAGAAACCCCGATGGCCTTGCAATCACTGCTTACTAATGTTTTAACCATTTTTATAAAACCATAATGAGTACAATAATATACTGGCATATCACATCACTAAAATGAGTAATCTCAATGAAAATATATAAATCACTAACAGTGCACCCATTTGTCCTTATTCTCGCTTTGAAATTTTTTAACTCGTGTGGTTTTACTCTCCACAAAATACCTCAACACATAACCCACTTATCTCCTGTCATACTAACCCTATTAGAGTTGTCCTTCTCTCGGACTTAAATATTCTCGATCCTGATGGCTACCCCCCATCGTTCCCTTAGCTTTGTTGGCCCTAAGGAACGTGTTACTGGATTCAATAGCCCTTACTGAATTCACCATCGCTTGGTAAGAATTCAGTTATTCGAATCATTTAAATGAGCCCCCTGATGGGTCTCCCCCTTGCAGTGTGTTGCTAACTACGTTTAATCTAGTATCACTCTCCAATAAATCTTTTGATTACTTTAGCTCCCTTCACATAAGAGCATTAACATCTCTACGGACAATACGTGACATTGTCACCACATGGATCGACTGTCCAACATAATTCTCTTTAAGTGTTGTAAACTTTCCTCACGAGTGGATCTCCCATTTAAAATCTTCTCTACCGTTGGTAACCACTTCCTCTGATACAAGAGTTGTTAAAAGTTTCAGTTCATTTACAAATGGACCCCTGTTCGGCCCTTCCGTGATGGGATCAAAACAACGTTCACATCTTATTCTAAAAAAATGATGAAGGAACATGCGGTTAAACTGTACTTAAGGTCCTTCCATTTACACAACATTTCACTATTAAATGTTGTGGTTAACTCCCGCTATTATAACTTTGCTCTGATGAGCCAAGAAAAAATTTACTCCGAATTTTTCATTTCCAGTTAACCATCATCCTCCACATGCCCAATCTTTTGAATGTATTACCTTCTTTGGGTAACACACATAATTCCCTCATTTCTAGAATTTTCGTTGATGACTCTCCTCAATTTTCCATTTGACCCTCTCCCAAGGGTACTATGTTGGGTGAATCTGATTCGTATTCTCTTTCGACTATAGCAGCACTTGGAATTCATAGGCTATGTTCTAGCCGTCTTTACAGTCCCGGCCTCTCGTGCCATAATTCGGGTGACCTCGACTATGGTTATCATCCTCGAACATACTTCATGACCTCGCTAAGCCTCGCCTTCCACTACTCGCCTAACGACCCTCATTTTCCATACTTCATTATTCGAACACGCCTGAACGTAAATAAGATTCACTAATATATACGTGATAGCAGGAGAAAAAAATCTCACCAAAGAAATCAACAATCCTAAACATAGGGCTCTATATCAAAGAAAGCTACGCTGGAAGCATAATAAGCCGCTCAGATCCTAAAAGACACTAGAACCTGATGCTTTGATACCACCTGTAACACCATGCCTAATTAAATACTGGGTGATCAGTCCTTTATTAATTAAAATAAAGGGGAACGATTGGTTCATTCTCAGCATCACTGTCGTAAAATAATATTTCTAATTTGAACACCCTAAATAATTAAGCTAAGTGTCAAAACAATTTAAAGTCTTACTTTCATTTTATTAAATTCCAATATGAAAACCTTTATTAATAACCAACAGTTTAAGAATCACATAAATACTAAGGATGGCAATTAACACACAGGAATTAAACCATCTCGATAAACCAAAATAAGTTTAAGAACCAAAAATGAAATCATCCTCACAATAGTTAACTCCCAAGGAGTACTAAATACTGGACATATAAATGAACATAAATCTCTGACCAATCCAAACGGAATAGGAAATCGGGCGACACATGCCCTAACTATAAAGAACTAAAGTAAGAACTGAATCAATGAAGAGGTCATCTAAAGCAAGGGCCTGCAACTTCCACATAAGCTACGGCACGTCCAATCCAAAGAACTTATGCAATACGACCCTGTGGCTGGGCACTTGTAATACATACATATATGTATATAAGAGAGAAAGAAATGACATAAAACGGGTCTGAGCCGGAGTGTAAAAAGGTTTTTAAAATAGTTTAGCAAGTATTTAAAATGATTACCGACTAATATAACCACCCTGTCAGTATGCGACACTCCCTTGAAAATTCTCACCCCTCATCTAGTGTGCACGCCTACCGTTCTACTGATCTCATAAGTCTATCTAACTTATTCCCATGAAGTTTATCTCGATAAATACTAAGGCCATGATATTTAGTTTTAAAAAATTTATCTCTTCCATTTTCTTACGTTACTTAGAACCATTTAGTTACCGTTATAAAATTCATGAACACTTGTTATAAAGATGGAGCATTTATTCATTTCTTAACTACTTATACACTCAGTAGAAAGTTTCCATATATAAGCATATATATATATATATATATATATATATCAATAACTCATATAATATACATATACTATCGGCACCCCACATAAATCTATGGTGCTGGCATACTCTGCTATCAAGTCCCCATTTTACTCATTCTAAGGGAAATACTAGTTCGGAATCACTCTCGAACTGTATTACCACAATACACATAAAATGGAGGCGAATCATAGTTCTAATTAACTAAGAGATCAGAACATACCCCTCACGTCTCTTAGGACTGTCTGGCTATCATTCTCAGATAGCCTGTACCAAGGAATCCTATGTTCTATGGTACAAGTCAATATCCCCTATAAAGGTCCAATCGAGATAAGATTCTCCCAGAGCGGAAGCCTCCGTGATAGAAAGTAGCCCGAGTATGATTTTTACATAGATACATAATATATGCACAGTCACACGGTCATATATATAAATATTCACAACTTCAAAATTAGGTTCGCCCACGACCCATAATTATAATTATCCATTCTTAGCACAAATTACTCAATTATCTCGCATAACGGATTTGTCTCTTTTATTCTCATTTATAATTTATTTCATACTTACTTCTTATCTCTCGAAGTATTCTCTCTCACTAAGTATAATTTCAGTAGGTATATCCTCACTTACATTTTTGTCTAAATCTTTCACGAGTCTCAATCTTTTGGTAAATGTACGGATAACTTTTAATGTATGAATAACTCCCCGTTAACCCACAATTTCATATAATATTGATTTCACTGAACGGAGTCTACTTAGACCCTACTGGTCCTCTTCATAACCCATTATACTATTTCAAAGATATTCAAGGGTTCCCACGTATTTTATCCGAATAAAACAAAAAAGGGAAAATCATACGTTTTTCCAGGAGGGATCGATCGATCGAGGAATGGGGTTGATCGATCGATGCTCTTGGTCGATCGATCGATCAAACAATTCTTGCCCAGTTTGCTGCAAATATCAACCTACGGGTTCACTCATTCTAGCCCCTCCAAACCTCTCTAATTTCATCCCAAACTCCCATCAAAGTTATCCAAATGTATAAGCAATATATATAAACAAGTTCTAACGTAACAACATCAATAAATCCTCAACGAATCAATCAAAAAGGGGTTTAACTTAGATTTATTTATAAAAACAATTTTTTCATGAATAATCACAAACGTATATTTTAATCTAGATTTTCTTCCCAAATATCATAATAAATCAGTGGGTAATCCTCTATATATGATCACGGTTTCAGACTATATGGATTCTCCCTACAACACATATACACTCTCTTACAAAACATATAATTCTTCAATTAAAACATATGATTTTCATTCCTAGACTAACATGGAAGGTATATTAACCTGGAAATCACCAAGATAGATACTTGCCTGGGATTCGAAGGTCTAATTTGTTGATGAAAAATATATGGTTGCGTTCCTCATCGTGCGATCTACGTTTTGGTGGTGGTGGCGATGCAATCAGGTGAGTTTTGGGCCTTGGATTTCTTGGAAACTCTTCACCTTCTTCTCTAATGGCCAGGTAGGTTTTGTGTTTGTTAAACTTAAGAGAAAACTCCAAATGGCAAATATATACTAAGAAAATTCGTGTGTTTAATTACCCAAAAATACAAAATGTCTAAAATATCCTCCAGAGATGTCAATTAGGCCTAAAAATGCCTCGAGACCCAAACTAAACCCCCGGGTAAAATTTTCTGACTATCTCGACCCTTTCGGACACTTTGGACCACTCAAAATGACCATACGAATGACTTATAGTTTATTCACTTTAATAATAATAATTTAGTCCTGACACGACACAAGCGCGTCCCTAATTAAATTTCCATAATTTCCATTTTATTCACTCGTGACAACTTTCATAAAACCATTCGCATAAATTACCGTACTCATCCAGTAATATTCAAAAAATTTCCAATAATTACTAACTCACATCACGCTAGTAAATATTAAAAAAATAAATTTTAGGATTAATATTAAATTCATATCTCAAATTAAATTTAATAAATCCTCAAATTTAAAAGTCATAAAAATACGGGGTATTACATATGGGTTGACCTTTTCAAACATCCTTGGAATTTATTGACCCTCTAAAATAAATAATGATCTTGGATTTATTAACGGAAGCATTAGAACACGACCAACCACTACCATTGCTACCAACACTACTCAAGTTTGTCAAATCATTTTTTATCTCCAAAATTTTTTACTCAAGCAAAGAATTAGACTCTTCCAATTTTTGGGACTCCTTCTCTAAATTTTCAATTATTCCTAGAAGGTTATCACGTTCTTTCTTAAAATATGCACACTTATCCGTAAGAGTCTCCTCACGTGCCACAAACTCGTCGATTAAAATACTTTTATCCTCTTTGGCACAAACACAAATCCTAGAATTTTTAAAATCCTCCAATTCTTTTTCTAAAAATAGGACTTTATCACCACTTGCCTTTTTGTATAAATTTAAAGCATTAAAGTCATGGTCTAAAAAAAAATTCTCATAATAAAAATCTCTTTAATTTTGAACTTTTTGCAATGGTCTATTGAGCATTTAAAACGAGATTTTTCTTTTTCTAAAACTTTAATGCTTTTAGCGAACGTCAAATTCAAACGATTTAAATCATCAAAACTCTGACTTGTGTCATCAAAGGGGGGCATCCGATTACATAAGTGCTCCCTCGAAATTTATTTTTGATTTTTTACAAAATAGATTTTTCAAAAAATAAAATCAATATCACACAATTTCGTGGAAATAGGAATACACAATAAATTAGTGTTACCTGCTTTGATACCAATTTATAAAATCGGTGATCGCTTACATAAGCTCTGATACCAATTTGTAAAATGCCGTGTGATACTGATTAAACCAAATTTGCAAGTTTACAATCTAGACTTATTTAATCGGTGACAAATATCAAACCAAAACAATTCAGCCCCTAAACATGCAACTATGTGTGTTTGTGTGTCAAACCATCACAAATAAAATTGCTAACTCACATATTTCAGGAAAAATCCCTTACGGGCAAAACCTTTATTTCACTATGAATGATAAACTTACACACACAATGAAATCTGCAATGATCACTCCTCAAAACAATCACATAGGCGCGCAACCTTGAGCCAGCATTGGAACAACCGCAACAGTCCACATGAACACGCAGTCCAAATCAGTCAGGAACACTCTCGATCACTCCTAATCGACACGCAATCGTTAGACATAGATTTACCCTCTCTACAAGAGAAATAACATAACCAAAGTTGTATCTTAGGTTCCGAAACAATTTACATAAAGATTGTGACGTTTTGTGAATTGAAAACAAAAAGGATTAAACCCTTAAACGAAGAAGACAACGTATGCTGCCGATTTGCACTATTTGCAAAAACTAAAGCATCGGGTCTTCTTTTCGAAAAGGAGTGGTTTAATACGTTTTATATAAAAAACTTAAGGCGACATGTCGCTCGAACGATGCCACATGTCGCTCGAACGAGCTTCGCGAGACATCATCAAGTCGCTCGAACGAGCTGCCTCTGTCGCTCGAATGAGACAGAGAAATGATAATTTTTTATTTTGCAAAAAAACTCCGATTGAACACTTAGAAAATATTTTAGAAAAATTGTCCCAACACTCTAGGCGAACCGTTAAGGTACTTAAACCCAATCTTAATAAAATTAATCTCACAGAGGTTTGAATGTTGAAGAACTTTGATATTCGGATCCATCTTGACGCATGATTGAACTTAAATAAGTCTTCGACGATTGTATAGATCTACGACATACTCAAATGTAAACATGACAATAAAATAATGTCCTTATAGTGACAATACACAACTTCATGTAATCGAGGCCACCCATATCCACTTAGTTGTCAAAACAATTCAATTATTCACAATATTTACTCGTTATCATGCACATCCTTAATGCACTAAAATAATTACATGTATAGTTTAACCAAGCATATAGTCATCCTATAAAGTATGCAACCACTAGTATATAACCCATTTAAGTACTCTAAACTTAATAATCACACTCATTCCATAGGCTAAAAATCATAATCATCACATCTATTATTTGAATCCACAGTAGGGCGTTGCCACTACTGGCAAAGCGTACAAGATGCTCACGAGACCCGTTAACCATTAGGTCACTCCTATAACTTGAAAAACAGTCACAAAACATAAGGGACACTTTCATGTACAAAACTATGAATATATACAGGAAAAAAATCTAATCATACCCACCAAATCTCATACACTTCTATATGGGTTGGCTTCACTCACCTCGAATGACCAAATACTAGTGAACACTTAATCCATAAACATGGGACCGCGTCAATAGCCAATACACAAATATGGAGACGAGTCTCGGCAAAACATTATTCCCAAATAAAAATTATAATCACACAATGTGTAGGTAAATAAATTATGTGCTTCGTTATACTCAAAAATATGTATACTCAAAAATATATATAACGGTTCACGTCTCAGCCTGCGCAATAATAGGTACACTTAACCATTTATTCGCATTGGGTGGTGAGTTCGTGTACTAACGCACACCCTATCCTAACATGAATAATAGAAATCAAACCTAAGTTAATACACGACCTAGAGGGTCCCAAAACACACTATCACATGAGTGATATGAACTAAAAACAAATGACATATTTAGTAAACCATATAAATTTTATACACTTTAATATCCATACCATTGCACCCACTATCAATAAGGTTCCACACACAAAATCATAAGAAACCTATGGCTACCCCTCGGCAACGATAATATCACCAACTAAAATTAATATTTAGTCCTCATCCAAACAATCTTTGGTCCCTGACCAAAATGCCTCGAATCCTCAATCGGACACCTACCCACTATCTATCCAAACTCCAAGAGTTTAAAACAACGTCTGTAATCTACTTTAATATCCCTCTATCACGGTTCATATTACTATCTTGTAACATTCATTTCCATTTCTCCCACTATCTTCAATAGTTATGATTTTGGCCTTACACTTATAAATACGATCCTCAATCGAATCACGCTCCTCACTTGAGCCTTTGGAACTCACTTGTTCTTTAACCTTTTGCATAGTCAATGCATCACCATCTATGCCCATGATGTGTAGACATAACCATTCTTATAAAATCCTCTTATAGGGCCATCTTAATCCAAACAATGGAAATATGAATCCTATCGTTCTAGTTTCCACCTCCTCAAGTGTACTAAAAAATCATTTTTAGCTAGGTCTAGCTCATACTCTCAACCTATTTAGTGACCCTGATTCTAAAAATTTCTCACATTTTCATCACCCTTAAATCCCATGCGTGTTTAATCATATACATCGAACTTAATCCTATCTAAGCGCAACATAATCTTACTCTATCTTGGTATTCAACCACACATGTGCTCATCATCTCATTACCTTTAACTTGTAAAGACATGCAACACACTGCTTCCTCTATTCAGTGCACATAATTGTATAAAGGAATTTTACTAACCTTAATTGCCATTGCAACCAATAACAACATATGAATAATACAAAGCTCTGATAGGTTAAAAAATTGAATTCTCTTATGTATTATAGTCATCCCAACTATGGACACATGACTTCTTATGCCCGAAAATGTTTCAAAAATGTGAATCTTGATCTAATCACGCTAGTTCAGATAATTATCTTCACAGTTGTGGTGAACGCCTTGTCAACCCACTTGTTACATCCACAACCATTTACTTGAAATGATATTCTACATCGTAGTCTTTTATGTTCCGTTGCTCCTCGAGTCTCGCCAATGCTCAAATGATAATGAACAATGCCTACATGTGCATCATAGAAACACTATAGTACAAAATCCTATGACAATATCTAAACGTATCAAAGAAAGCTCATTAGGAAAAAATGGAATAAGTTCAACTCAAATCCTAAGTACACTAGAACCTCAATGCTTTGATACCAACAGTAACACCCTCTATTTTTTATGTGTAGCTGATCAGGCTGAAACTCTGAAGATAGGGGGTTCGATATAATTTATATCATTCTTAGAAATAAGGTAAAGTAACATGATAATAAATAAAAACCAAACACAGCATAAGAATTATAAATAAAAATAGTATGAATAACTGAAGTGAGATAAAATTAAAAGTCTAATAAAACTAGTCCACTAAAATAAATCTTATTTGTACATTTGTCCCAACTAAAATGTAAATACATTTGGAACCACTTAAATTCGTAAATAAAATCCCGGATATACGTACTAAGAAGCCAACCAAAGTGAAATAGAAACACCTACTTTAAGGATGATGAATTGGATATCAAATCATTGAAAGCCTGATCGCTTGGCCCTATTATTCTTATACAAAACAATAACAATTCCCGGGGTAAAAGGGTCTTATAAATTTGACTAGCCCCCTAATGCTGTAAGAAATATCTTACAGTATCAATCTGTTAATAATAATGCGACTCATTTACAATAAACATGGTATCCCATAAACACTCAAACGAAAGAGATACCTCATTCCTCAATGTAAGTGAAAATACTACACGAGTGTCCTAGCCCAGCCCATAAATGATAAAAATACTAAGTCTCTATCACTAGAATAATATGAGAAGACCACATTAGAAATTACTACCATGAGATGAAAGGAACTACTGAGAATGCAAAATACATGAGTGCTAATAGGCAAGGGATGGTCTAAACAAATAAAAAGTCTATTTCTATGTTTTTCGAATTTTAAAGACCAAAACAGTAAACAAATTAAATCCAATGAAACTTTGCACAATTAAAATAGATTTGTTGTGAAAAGTAAATTTATCCAATTTTATCTTTTTAACAGAAAACATGCATCTTGGTGATAAGAAGATAAAATAAATAAATCCAACACAATATTCTGATGTACGAGGAAAACCACAATAGTAAAAACTTTGGACGGTATAGCCAATCGTTCACTATGATACGAAATTACACAAATTTATAGATGGCTTACTCAACGATTCGATCCTCGCAAGCCTTGACATGTCTTTAATCTTCAACCATTCCTCCATAGTGCAACACAAGAGTCCACCCATGCAAGCTGCAACAGTGAAAAAGTCCATGCACACCTCGACATATACTAATGAGTATCAACAACCGTCTACGGATTAGAACACAGAATCCTTAACTTCTTCATCGCAACACCATAAACACGGAGTTCGACATGTTTAAATAGCAAGTACATAGTCCACCACACAAAACACGATCTCTCACGATGATGAGAAACAAACCTTACTGCTCAAACTAAAGATCTGAAAGCATATGAATATTAAGAACTTGGTTATTCAAACACAATGGGTGAAACCAGGGTTTTGGAACTTTGGTAAACAGGTAAGGAATTAATTTTTGCAAAAAATTCTTAAAAAACCTGACTCCAACATGCCTATAAATAGTAAAACATGAATTTCAAGGGGATAAACTCTTGCGAATGAATTTGCAGAGTTCGTTCAAATGAGAATGAGTTTTCATTCTAATGAGGAAAATTCATTTGAATCAGAACCCTCTTTAATTCAATCAAACTTCTAATGACCTTCTAATGACAATTCGACTATTAAATAGAGAGTCCTCATTTGAAGTTCGTTAGATGTATGTTCCAACAAGATGCCAAACTCGTTATAATGAAATCAAAATTTGTTCTAGTGAAACTTCCTTTTAGTTCTAAAGAGATCCAAATCTCATTCTAATGAGATATTTTTTTTTCAGAAAACATTTTAAAAAGAGTTATGTGACACCTCGCTTAAAATAATAACGGGTGGCCAGCCCAATACTACATTTAATCAGGAATCTCAGATGGCTCAATCTCAGCATCAACAGACTATACTAAAGTAGATCAGGCTAACTACCCAAAAACTATAAAAGCGGATGCCAAAATTAAAATAAAACATACAATGGATGTCAACCCAATCATATCGAACTACAAAAAGTAGAATGTACACAAGTACCATGGTAATATAAAGTGCTCGAATTTAAAATAAAATAAGTACACAGAAGGAACTATACACGAATAAGCTATCGGTCACAGATAGTACAACATCCATGAAGAAGAAATATAAACAACTACAAATAACACTTGGGTATAAACCCAATATAAAACATGAATCCTACCTAGATTTACACAGAAATAGGAAGCGACTACAATCTAAATCACGCAACAATCCGCATTTTCTACGGCTTCCAAGACACTGGATAGGAAAGCATCCACGGTATCCTTGCAGTGGGACACTTGTAGTACAATATATATATATATATATATATATATATATATAACAAAAGAGAAATATAAACGGGTCAGAGCCCGAGGTGTAAAAATATTTGCAGTAAGTGTGTTAACCGTGCATAATAAATATAAATGAAATATTTCATAATTAAAGTGGAGTCGCACTCTCGTGAAACCCCAAACTAACCTCTCCTCTACAGCACGCACCTAATCGCGTATTGTAAACTTAATTAAGCTACCCGACACATTTAAGGGTAACCTACCTAACTATCCTCATGGCTTATACCCGCATAACCCACCATCCTAACATAACCCAAAAATCCTTTCCATTATAACCCCTCATAAATATATATACACATATATATATGGCTTACCAGGCTTTATTGTCTCTATTTATATGCTTACACAAATTATTAGTCTTAGCACGACACACGTTAACATTAGGTTTCAATATAAGAGTTTATTCTCTAAATAACATACATTCAAGTACTAACGACAAAACTTCTCTCCACTCTCGACATTGCGCTGCGTTTTGTGCGTGGGGCATCTCGCAAAGCAAAATCCAAACAAGGAACCCCCCTGATACACTACTCCTTGACAACGTTGATCGTAGGGATCCATTATGTCTTCCACACAAATCCTATTATTACAGCTACTTAATTATGTAGTACTATATCCAAGAACATAATTAAAATCTCTATATAACTCATTGGGGTCGATATAACCGCAGTTGTCTCTAAGTACAATCTTTCGACCCTTATAAACTAGTACATCAAAATCACCCAAGATGTACATACTAGAAAATTCATATCACCTTCACCTATATATATATATATATATATATGCCTGAAGGCACGATGATAATTTTCTGAAGTATTAAGTCATGTAAAATTTAAATAATTTTTTTTATATAACACAAATCACATTAAAAAAAATTAACATTTAGGGAGAATTTTCAGTTTATAGGACTATCCATCCTATTTAATGGTGTTGCCCTTGTATATATAACTTCTATTAGTGACTAAAGCTTATCGAATCTATAAAATGGATATGAAAGAATTCCACTTGAGAAAACCTTAAAGAAAAACACAATCGGTATATGTTTTATTATGTACTAAAACCATAAGTTTTAACTTAAATACTTAATACAAAATGAGGTTACTATAAAATTAAACATATATCTAACACCAATCGCAATAAATCTCACCGGGCAATCGCATTGAAGCTGATTGAGCCAGTAAATTTCATGAATATTTATCTGTAAAACAACATTCGTACGGAATTGTGTTTATTCAGTTCAAACACTCAAATTTAAGGTCATTTTGGATGTCGAGGCTACTGGTTCAAAATGAAGCCAGGCACTTTAGTAGAAAGTAAGTAATTTCATCATTGTATCAAAAAGAAAAGGGATGGAAGATATTAAATAAGTTATTTTCATTGCCATCAGTATAACAAACTGTATAGTTATAAATCTATAACCAATTGATGTCTATTACCTATTCTTGTGGAGCTTTACTCAAATTATGTTTCGCTTGAAACTTAGTACCTCAAAGTTGCAGTCGACCTATTAATGAAACAATGTAAATATATTGGATAAAAAATAAGCACCTTGATATAAACATAGTGTGTAAAGCTACATACAAAGGAATGCTAATATTTAAAGAGGAAACTCCCTTTGTAAGCCTTCATACAAAGGTATACAAAGGTTCCTACCTAGTACACTAAGATTACAAACAACACAAAATGCATCTAGTGTTCTTCTTTTCATATTCTCTAGAATAGTGAACTCCCTCGTGAACAAAAGAAAGGTTGAAGTTAGTGATGGAGAGTCTGATTTAATGGAAATAAATAGCCCTGAGTAAATCCAACTGCATCTGCACTGTTAGTGGATCCCCAATGTCATCTATGTCTCGGCATTCTGGATCCTAGTTGTCCCGACATTCTGGATCCCCACAATTCCTGTCCTGACATTCTGGATCCCCACTGAAGTATTAGAGATTTACACAATTGGTTTCAATGAAAAATGTGTTTTCCCAACGAAACATAAATCTATAATCGAACTGAAATATAAATTGACATGATCTTCATCACTCTAAAGATCACAAACCTACCCGTCATCACTGTAAAGCTCGCAGACCTACTCGCCATCGCTATTAAATGAATAAAAATTTATATAAACCTACCTCTACTTTCATCAAACCATGAGAAAAAAATAGCTACATATATTAGAAGAGGAAGCATCAGACCATTAATATAATTTCTTGATAATTTACACTCAAACTTAATAGTTCGATGAGGAATGAATATGAAGTAACCTTTATCCATATCGGGAATTACCATTTGACTGGCCAAGTCTAGCCTCATTATCAAATTCTCATCAAGATTGAATTTTCTTTGGAGGCCTCTTGTATAAATTTCATATTTCAAATAACAAAATGATATGGAAAATAAAACCCTTAAATGATGCCATACTACAAATGATGCCATACTACAAAAGAAACATAATAGACCATATGGATGGAGTGTCCTCTTTTTATCGCCATGATTAAGGTGTTTGAACAGGAAGAATCCAATTATGGGTAAAGAAGATCGAAAAATCTTTACAAACATCATATTCTACTATCCCCCAACATTTTTGGTAGAAAATACCACCAAAACAATTCGAACCTGGAGCTGAATTTGCATCCATAGAGAACACATTAGATTTAATCTCCATATTTCTTGGGATAGAGGCTAGGATAACACTTCATAGACAGAATTAGGTACCACTTCATAAATCAAACCATTGTCAGTGATATTCAAATAAGCCCTATAAATGTTGAAGAAATGATCCACCACATGCACTTTAGAAGATTTTAATCAGTAAGCAACTATCAATTCCTTAAATAAGATATAGCATTGGAAGATTTTCTAATCTCTACTTTTTTTTTGAAAACCAAGATGATGCAGTGCATAAGTTCCATAAACCAAGAACATTTCATAAACTATTCACTCAAACTATATATGCATACCTTTATATATAATTGACAAACTGTTCACAAACTATATATTTCACAAACTGTTCACCAAAACTCAAATATGAAAGCATTGTGCTACAAAAGCTATGTATGCATACCTTTATGTTTTCAATAAATTTGTTTAGTGAATATAAGAACTTTGATCAAATGGAAAACTTATATGTGAAAAACTTGAAATCATTAAGTGTTTGAAGTAGGCTAATTATATGCAGATCAAAATATCTCACACTTTTAGAGAGGTTACTGCAGCTGTGAGTACGATTGCTCATCGCATCTGACAGACTCATTTTAATTGCCCAGCATAATTTTGTTTCCACAATCAACAAATCAACCTTGGATAGAAATCGTTATGATCAGCAACCCCATTTATGATAAGCAAAATGTTCATGTGCTACCATTAAACTTGGGCATAAATAGTTAAACCTATATTCTGTATGGAAGAACAAAAACCATAAAAAATATAAATAGCAAATAAGAGGTACAAACCATTTGTTCAAAATCACCACAGTTGATTATAACTAGGAATTTTAAGGCTCCAACAAACCATTTGGTTTAAATACAGGGACAAACCATTTTCGTCCATATAATTTAAATTCTAGTAACCTGTTGATATGTAATAGAGACTTGTTAGTCTATTACGTATGAGTTGTCCCAAAACATTGACTGTGTGCATCAAATAATCAAAAAACACCTTTGAGTATTATTCAGGGAATAAATAGATGGGTGTGGTTAGAGAATTAAAAAAATTAGAGGTTCAAAAGTAAAGTTGAGAAGAAACTTAACTACATTTTAGACAACTTTGTCATGGATTCATCAAATTCATTACGTACATCTTCAGCCTCAAATTCTAAACTAAAGACAGATTCAACTTGAATTACAATTAAAACAATTCTCAATGTGAAAACATGCACACACACACCACTGTCCACGTCACTATGTATATGTGAAAAATGTACTGGGGTGAATCTTATTATCTGCAGATCATTGGACCCTTCTATCATATTTACGAAGGATGAAAATAACTGGTGCCAACACCTTTGTAGCTTTTAGAACGCACGGGTGAATACCCCTACAGCTTGAAGAAAGTATGGGGTTATGTGAAAACCTGGGTTCTTCCTCTTGATACTCATGTCAGAAATATATATGATTCTAAAATAGGACTACTTTTTTTATGTATGTAATCACAAAGAAAAAACCTACACATATACATTTTTGGTTGGCACGACAAATATTATTTGGTTGACATGAAAATATTTACTGTTGTAAATTAATAAAAATTGAAGTCTGAAAATAAATGAATATATTTACTGGTGTAAACCATGTTTGTATTTTAGAGGGCTTCTTTAAAGCCTCAAATTGTAAGAAAAATCAAGCTTTGAAGCCTCGGGCTTTAAGAAAATAAAGAAGAAATGTTGTTTATGACTGTCACAGGGATTCCTTGATTCATGGTTGTTTTAAGTCACTAAAAATATCTCAGCATGAGAAAAATCAATCAATTTTACCTGTGGATGAGCATAACGCATAAGGTGATTAAAGGTATAGGCACCATCCCAAACAGTAGCACCCTGCCTATGAATTATAGCTAGGTAGGTCCCTAATGGCGACCACTGTACATTACTTTTAATCCAGAAAGATAGTTTGTAAATATGGTCAGCCTTCAACTGCCTCGAATAGTTCCAAAGAACCTCCGTGTCCAATCCAAAATGAATGACAAACTAATATCTAGATTTCTCATCAGTGAGCCAGTGTTGTAAATTTCCTCCGGGTATAATGAAAGTATATTATACATAATGAAAGCATATTCCCAAATGAAGAAAATGATATGGACAATGTTTGAATGGAACAAAAAGTATTCACTGGAGTTACCTTAAATAGGCATATTAACTTAAATATCACACATAACAAAAGAATGTATTGACTTTAAAAGTAAAATAGTCAAAAATCAAAATCTTGCTGCTAACTAAAGAAATCCAGACTTAATACCAAAATAAATATAAATAAGAAAGAGACTTGAAATCCGGAATTTAAGAAGGTGGAACCGTGAGCTTAGTTTGATATAAAATCAACAGGTACAAAATTGAAAAATAGCACAACTAAAATCATAGTGTCTCAACATAGTGTCCGGGGTTGGAATCCAATATAGTGTTCGGGGAGGGATAGAAACCAATGTTAGGCGAAGCTCTGCAAAAATTATTGCCCATGTTACCGCAGTTCTGAAAAAATTGGCATGAACATGTTGAGCATTCAAATCATTATGAAATTTCATATCTAGTATTGTAATTCTACACCTCAACATTGTTTGGTAATATAATTTCTATTCTGAAAAACTACCAAATATGTACTCTATAACAGTTATCAGTTCTTGAAAAACAAAAGGTGATAGTTGAGCAAGTATTTAATAAATGATTCAACTCGAAATATGATGATAAGAAATAGATGACAACCCTGTCACAAAATCATCTCCCACCTCTGTAATTAGATTTGGCACACATAGAAACAAAAAGGCAACAATAGTCATGAAACCCCTTGTTCAATCAATTCAAATTCCCAGAAGCTAAAATAAGGATTATGAAAATCAATATTTTGTTAATAAAGAAGATTGAAAAAAATGGTTGTTTAGAAAATGACCAAATTTGTGGATTAGTAGTAAATATTCAAGTAAATGACAAAATTTGTTAAAAAATGGTTGTTTAGAAAATGGTTTTAAACAACATCTTAGTTGTTTAGCAGTCAATATTCAAGTAAATGACCAAATTTGTGGATATCTCTTTTTATCCTCGTAAAATGATGAAAAGAAGATACAAAGAGGTTATAAATAATCTGAATCCATTTCATAATGCTTATTCAACATAGGTCTCAAAACTTCTGTAAGATTTGGTAAATGTAAATATAAAACATACAACATGTTAAGGGACAAACATCTGAATTTCCAAAAAGAAACAAATAAGATTTAGTGCTTACCATAACCATAGATATCATATTTTTCCTATAAGTTGTAATCACACAAACAAACTTACAATAAATAACCATAGTAATTGTAAAAATGACGCCCACTATTTAAATACCAACCAAACAAAGATAACTAAAAATGTTCACAATAATTGTAAAAATATTCCAAGAAAAACAGAACAATAAGTAGAGTAGATATTGATATCCTACAACCAATCTAGGATGTAACGAATAGAATAATACACAATTGGAGACTATTTTTGTTAATTAAAACGGATTTAGGAACCAAAAAGGCAAAAAAAAGTATACATGGATTGTGAACGCCATAAATAGTTGGATCTGCAAAGTAAGGGAATCCAATCTAATTAGAACAAAGCCCAAAAATCATAACTATACAAAGCGAATTAATAGATCAATTTTTTTGGGATAAAGAGATCTGATAGGATACCATGTTGGTGGAGGGAGATAAAATCAACAAAGAAACCTGCAAAATAAATCTGGTTAGAATAGATACATACACACATACTCAGATAGATTTAAAAGTGAAGATTGGATGAAATAAAAAAACCTAGAAATGAAATATTGCGAGTTTGACCTCCCCCACCTTGAAGAAAGTGAAGATCAATCGATAGAGAGAGAGAATGAGGGAGTGTGGGGGGTTGCATTATGTGGAGGCGGTGGCCGGTTGTGTGGAGGGCTCCGTCCACTAGAAAGAAGGTAGAAGAGACAAAAGGTAGACAATGAAAGTTTGCTAGGGTTTGGGAGATAATACATTGAGGATACTTTACAAAAGTACCCTTAATCCTTAATGATGACATCATCAACTAAGCCTATAACATACATAAGTTTTCTACTTTATTTTATATATATATATATATATATTCCTATAATCACGTACACATACGCGCATAATGTACAGTTTTCCATACACATAACATAAACGATTATAGGATACAAAAATACTGCACCATGCTATCATCTTCCAGGAATTACTCACTTTCTCCCGGGGTCACCACCTATTGGACTATTATCACACCCCCATGTAACAACCCAGGTTTTTGAGCGGCTATTTTATATTATTTTGCCGATGGGCTAATTTTATAAAATAGGAAAAGTTGGAGTAAATATTATTTCTCGTGAGATTTAGGGATAATATTTACTATGTTTTGTCTATTTACCGTTATGAGAAGGTAAATAGCATTATATTATGATATATTGCGTCGTTATGTAGAAGGACGGTTATAACCTATACTTTAAGTTGGGTAAAATTAATGAAATAACATAAAATTGGAATATAAAATTTGTTCACATTTTCCTGAATTCCAAAATAGGGGGTGCGGTTGTTTTTAGAATGGTCGAGATAACCGAAATAAATGCCAAGTTGTATTTTTGGGATTTGGGCACTTTTTGTGGGTTATGACTCAGTTATGTGGATACGAGTCATTTTAATGGTGTATTAGCACTTAAAAGAGGGGCATTTATGTTTTAAGACCCGGTTATGTCTCCCACCCCTTTTTATTTTCTCAATCTTATGTGAGAAGCCAAGAGAGAGAGAGAGAGAAGAGAGAGTTGGAAGAAATGGAGAAAAGAGAGAGAATGGAGATTTGAGGCCGAATTTCGTTGCTACCAGAAGAGGATCCGAGACTACGAACCTCGAGGCAAGTTTCTTACTTGCTAGATATTGATTTAATGTGATAATTTGCATGTATAGTTAGGCTTTTGGTGATTTACGCCCTAAATGGGTATTTGTTGATTTTGGTGATTAAAGCCTTAAATCTTAGTTTTAACTTGATTTGAGGAATATATATTAGTTATAAATTGTGTAGAAGTGATTTGGGAGAATAAATTTTAGTTGTTATTGGAAGAAATCAAAGATTTGAGGTTTTCTGAATTTTAGGGTTCTTGAACCCGCAACCCCAAACTGGGCCAATTTGCAGGGCCGAATCGATTCAGATAAGGGGAAGGAAACAGGTCTGGGCAAACCGAATCGATTCGGATTGGGACCAAATCGATTCGGGTATTACAGAATGACAGTTTTTGCTCACCGAATCGATTCGGCCCATGGGGCGAATCGATTCGGTTTCCCTGTTTTTGTGAGATTTTTCCTAGTTTGATTTTTAGCCCTTTTTCTTTTAGGTCCAAGGTTTAGGTACCTTCCTTTGGGGAGTAATTAAAAGTCCTAGAGGGTGGGTTTTGGGTAGACTAATGTCCTAAGATAAAGTGGCATATTTAGGCTTACCCGAGGGCTAGTTGCTTAGATTAATGTCCGTATGATTTAGGAGATTAACCCGAAAAAACACAATGGACATAAAATGTTAATGATGAGACTTGTGGGAGTTACTCCTTGAGGGAGACTCACTTTGAGGGTTTACGAAATTATATGAACTCTTGGAGACTAGTTGAGATTTATGGCACGTCGGGTCTTAGGTCATTAATAAAATATGACACTAAGAATAAGAAAGACATGTGCTAATATGTAGTACTAAAAGAAATAAGTACAAATGAATGATTTTGAGAACGTAAAAGTTAATGTTTTCAAAAGGAAAAAGTAATGTTTTTCATAAATGTTAATTTATGATTACACACCTCCCGAAATCTCTATCATAAGGGAAGTTGTGCGCCAGTGGTGAAGCCCCCTGGCTAATGAATGCAGGGTGGATATAGTCCCTAGGCCATATGGCGTCGATTATACTGTGCTGGTTAGGATATTTTGGGTGTGGTCTTGACTTTCCCGCATGCATATGGACGCTTCCCAACATTTGTTAGGTTCCCAGGTTGTCTTGTTTGATGGGCCCTGGAAGATGATAGCCATTTAGGGGCGCGTCCAGTGGGGAAACTCGGAGGGAAGGTCTTAGATTTTGTTAAAGCAATGCATGATAATGAATTGGCTTTAATTACATTTCCCATTTGGAAGAAGGGAAATGGGATATATGGTTTTTCTTCGGATACATTTCCCGGATGGAAGAAGGGATATGGAAGCATATGGTATACAAAAGTATTTTTATGATACTAAAAATGACTTTTGGTTACACTTCCTGGATGGAAGAAGGTAAGTGAGATTTTATGAAAAAGGATAAAGAATTTTTATGATAATAAAACTTGCTTTAAAAATGTATTTTCCTGGACGGAAGAGAGGAAATAAAATTGGTAAAGAAATTGTTAAAATGAGAATAATTGGTAAACATTTGATAAAATGTTGTACCCTTTACATATATTCCTAAAGAAAGAAATAGGAATTATGCTTTTAGATGGTGAATAGATTTAGTTATGTTTCTTTGAGTAGCTGTAGATCGTTTCCCATTTATGTATGTATTAATTCTGTGCTGAGGGTCTAATGGATCTCAATGATCAACCTTGCCTAAGTAGTAGTGTATCGGGGGGGGGGGTCCTTGTTTGGATTTCTCTTTGCGAGACACCCCACGCACGAATATGGCATGGTGTTGAGACTGGGGAGAAGTTAGACCTTAGTACTTGGGGTAACTAGAGTATTCATTGATATTGCGCTAGGTTGCTTTTAGATTTGAGAGGTGAGAAATATATTGTTAATTGCGAGAGATTTACGCACTTAACTGTCATGCATTTTAGTCACATGGGAATCATATCAAACCGGGACCTGACCCATCTATATTTCTTTGTTTCTGCACATACTACTTGCCGTACAGGTGCTCTATCGCATGGACACCCGTATTTACATTTCCATTCCGGTTGTCATGGAGCTACAGCATATTGCGGATGTTGTAGGTTATTTTTATTAGACGCTTCCTTCCATTGTACTCTAGTTATATTCAGTTTATTTATTCGGGCGTGTGGACCAAAAAGCATTGCACTCATTTATTATATTGTAATATTTAATGTGTAATACTCGATGTAACTAATTGTATTGGTCTGTTCACCGACAGCTTATTCGGTGATTATTTATTTATTGTCACATTTTATCCGTTGGTTTTGATATCCACCGTTTTTTCAAATGGGATTGTCTAAGTGTTTTTCTTTTACTTTCAAAATTTTAAATTTGACGGTCCGTTTTCTTAAATGATTGGTGGTTATCTCGTACTAGTATTTTAATCGACGGTGATGCTGAGAATGGACCATCTATGATTCCTGTGATTATTAGAGTATTGGGCTGGCCACCTATTATTTTAGTAGACGGGTTGTCACATGCCATGGCGACAAAATCAAACCTAACGCATGGGAAGCGGTCATAGTTCCTAACTGGATAGTGAGAACGACTCATACCCAAGACTTCTCACCCCCAAAATAAAATCACACAAATAATAATGGACGATTATGACCTGGGGACTATCCTCACCCTGCTCCTCAAGCCAGGGCCTCACCCTCATCACGCAACTTCCCATGATAGTATGTGCCAGGTATGCTCACACAATCAGTATATATATCATTTGCACTATATATATATATACCAGCATATGATCACATCATATATACAAACCATCACACACGGTATAGATATTCACACCATATACACAGATATATATATATATATATACATACTATCTCTTGTCCGTATGTATGAGATTTTAAACTCGGTTATAAGCATACATAATCCTCAATATACTAGCCATCGTCCCAAACGTATTAACTTAATTCATTATATAAATATGATCCCTCACTTGAAGTATACTCATCCATTTCCCTACGACATGAATAGTCTTCCAATATAACCAATATTAAGGTTACTAACCCATAGTTTAACGTATGTAACACTCACTATACATTTTGTCTATATCCGAACGCACATCGATATATCCAATCATAATCCTGACTATATGTATACACATAACTAATAATCTGCAAACTTCAAGCTTCATCCTAAATTTATTTCATGATCCCATCAAGTATGGGAATCTCCATTGTTAATCACACATAGACATATATTAACTCTCCCGACTAACATTACAACACAACCTACTCGTGTTGATCGCATAATCCAATTGTTCTCAATTCCTCCTATGGTTCAATTGCTCCTATGAACCCTTAACATTACCACATTTACGATTTACTCCTTGAGCTTAGCATCATTAAGGATACACGACCTCTACCTCTCATTGGTCCCAAATCATATCTTAAATAAAATCCTATCGTTATAAGGATTCGACACAAATATCGGACACAATTTCCACCATACCCTCACCACTCTCTCTCTAAGAGTCCTAAACCTTATGTTATCTTTAAGCTCACTTCTGACATCTAAATAGAACTTTCATCCCTAATGAGGTTTCCCACTACCTCGATACAACAACTCCAATACAACTATATATTCCCAAACTACTTCGATCTGTCCTCGCGATTAAGGCATGTGAGAAACCCTCAAGAATACAACAAAATGTAACTCTCACATCATATACATAAGTTCCAAATCAAGAAACCCAACCAAAATGGAGTAAAACTCATTCTAGAAAAATCTAGCAAAAAGCCCTATTTCCGAATCGATTCACCCCCTCCGAATCGATTCGATCCTAGCAGCGACTCGATTCGGCCCCAGCAAATCGATTTGTCCCAACTAGACCTGTAAGTCTGCTACATACCGCATCGATTTACAAAGGGTGAATCGATTCGTCCCTATAGACCAGATGCTTCTGCAACATGGCGAATTGATTCAGCTTGTTCAGCTAGCCACGAAATGGGGTAATTTCTCCAAAACCCAAACTTTCCAAAATCCAATATATATAACTTCCCACCATCAATCTTCATCCGAAACATGTTCCCAACATCAAAATTCATCCTATATCTACTCCCCTCAAGTTATACACCATTGGACCCATGTAAAAACATCAAATGCACGGTTTAATATACAAAAATCTAGGTTTTGTTATTAATACCCAAAATCCAATTCTTTTATCCACAAATTATGAAATGAAATACATAAATGAAATATTTAGCAAGATTAAACACTTGCCTCAGAATTGTAGAATCATCCCCGAAATCGCGTACGGTCCGAAAATCTCCAAGATTTTTCGCCTCTTTCCTCTTCCTTCCTTTTTCTTTCTCTCTTTCTCTCTTTCTCACAAATGAGATAGGCTGATCCGTAAGCCTCTTAATCCTTTAAAACATAACTCCCAGTTTTAAATAATAATACACACTTTAAATGACTCGTTTACTCCAATTTGAGTCAAACTTACTTAAAAATATTTCGGAACCGAAATTGTAAGGACACAAATTTCAAATTGAGTCCTTTGTAGTTTTGGCTCAATTACGGACAAAAACGTTCGAGTCATAGGATAGAGTATATTGATCATCATTCAAGCCTATGACGTGTTTTTTGAAGACGTAGCGGCCAAGTGTATAAAGCTTCATCACATTTCCGATTTTGTTTGTGCCTTATTTTTACGTCATCAACATGGTTCCATTGCTCCTAAGGTATGAATGCATTTTAATATATATATATATATATATATATATATAGGAGGTTGGAACATTTTATATTGGATGGACATTTTATTTAAAACTGTTCTTTAATTTCAGAAATATTCCATTTAAACTTTAAAATAAAGAATAAAACCAAATTTTCAAACTTTCTGGGAGTTCGTTCAAAGTGTCGTTCGAACGAGATTGTCGTTCGAACCACATTGTCGTTCGAACGAGTTTGCCAACGAGTTCCCCATAAGGCCACTGGAATGTCGTTCAAAGTGTCATTCGAATGAACATGATGTTCGAACGAGCTTCCAATGAGATTTCTAACGAGTTCACAATGCAACTTCGTTAAAAGTCTCGTTCGAACGAGATTTCATTCGAACGAAAATGTCGTTCGAATGAGATTTGGCGGGAACAGGTATTTGACAGTTTTGAGCAGTTTTTCCCACTTTTTCCATTACTTTACCCCACTAACTTTTGACATAATATCTAAGCGCGGGAACCAAAGTTTTTAACTTCAATTTTTCATATCCTACAACCTCTAAGAGAGTATTTAGAGAGAAATTAAAAAGGGAAAAAGTTCATTGTTTTTGAGTGTTTAATTCTTCAAGAAAAATCTTTAAAACACTTATTTACACCAGATTGTTGTTTAATCCAAGTTCCATATATATATATATATATATATATATATATATATATATATATATATATACTTTGCTTGGAGTGTTTGGCACTGGTTTATCTCTACATTCATTTGAAGAGAAGTGTGGGTTTGCTTCTAAATTCCATAAAGAAGAAGTTCTTGTTTTGCTGCGGCATTCTCACATGGTGAAAGGCACCATGTGTGGTTGACGGTGTGCCTATGTCTCATTGGTGATTCCAAGATTCCGGTGGAGCTCCGGGGTTGTCTAATAGGCGAAGGTGTTTACAAGAAGAAGCTTCGGGGCTTGAGAGGGATCGAGTCGAGTGTTGTAAGTCTTACTGTCTTATAATTATGATTCCATACTTAGTGGACTTAAGGCTAGGGCCATCCGAGGTTTTTTCCCTTGTGGGTTTTTCCTCGTACATTACGACGTAGTGGATTAATTGTTTATTTTATCGTTTGCAAAATCACCTAGAACGCATGTTTAGGTAAAAAGATAAAATTGGTTTAATTTAATCACTACTTGTTTAATTTGGTGCAAATTAATATTGGGTAATGTTTATGTTAATTTAATTCAAGTCATTTAATTTAATTGATAAAATTGGTTTGGCCTAACTTGATCATATTGCAAAATATGACTTAGGCAAATTTTCTAGAACTTGGATTAATTAATATTGTTTAAGTTAAATCAAATAGTGTGTGTGTATTAATCATATTTCACATGGTTTAATTTTAATTTGAAAAAGAAATTAAAATTTGTATTTTGTTGTTTTATTAAACCATCATCTACCGCTTTCACATATCTTTCTACAAGGAAATTGATTTTAAAGTGTAAAAAGATACGATTGTGACCGATTTTTCTTGTTCTCCGAGTGCATTTCTGGTTGAGTTGTTCCATATTTCCCCTTCGACCGTTATGCATTCGGTGCATCAGAGGGGCATGATGATGGCTTGTGCTATAGTTGTTTCTTTGGGCCTGACCATGAGGCTATTACTAGTGATATGGGACTTGATGGTTAATACCCAAGTGACTGAGATAACGACAAGTATGTCTTATCGTCGTAGTCCTACAGTGGTTCTCCTAGAGGAGACCCTGAACGGTCTCGATGCTTGGAAAGAGGATTGTTCTTACTTTTTGAGGGGGAGTTTGCTAATGTTGTTCATGTGGCATGCAGAGAGGTTTCTGCTATTGGATCCTCCTGAGTACCCCTCGGTAGGTGTGCTTAATTTCTTTGTCTGACCTTTATTCAGTTTAAGCTCGTTAATAGAGAACCGGGTCAACTATTTTTTGGATTATGAAGGCTGGTGTATTTGTTGTTGGGTGACATAGTGGGGACACTTGCAACCTATTTTATAAATAGGAGAGTACCGGTATGTGCAATTGGTTAGCCTCCGTCAGTCCTCCTTTTATTTCCCTTTGCCTCTTTTACGCCTTGCTGAGTGGGAAAAAATAGTGCCTTCTAGCATAACAAACTTTTTTCGGTGGAGAACCTCACTGAATCATTGCGGATGATATTGAGTTACTTGTGTTAGTGCCATCGACCATTTACCTATATGTCATAATCTGTAGGAGGGGTTTGACATGTGTTTGGGGACTACATAAAGTGGTTGTGGAAGCGGGTAGTTGAGAAGATTATGTAGGAAGACACGGGGCAAAGGTGGATAGTCGCCTTTGACACCATGGATGAGGGTATTGTGGTTTCATCCAAGATTATTCAGGCGTATCATTTTATGGAGCACATACAGAGTGTTAAAAGGAATGGAAGACTTGAGGACCTCTGGGGGCAGGGAATGATGATGAATCGGGGTCGTTAGGTTGTTGAGGATAGTGCCTATGAAGTTGGGGGTAACATTTTGTGGAGATGGGATAATTTGTGTTTTGGGTGATTTTGGAGTTTTTCTGTGGGGTTAGGGATAATTTTTGTGAAGCTAGTAAGGAATAGTTAAGGTTGTTTAAGATGGTTTTGTCAGTGAAAAGGGGGTGGTGTGTTTAACTCCCTTCACTTATACTTCATGTAACAGTTGTATTCCTTAATTAGAAATAAAAAATGATCTTGATCATATTTTGTTTTGCATATTTATGAGCTTTGCATTTAAATTATCTATACCAATCGCTATGGAGTACATTTTATTTATATAAATGTTAAGATGAACCACAATTCTTGGAGGTTAGGAAAGAATTGCATTTTATGAAGAAGGGGTTCGTGCCCCTGTATGGCATATGGGCTTCCTACATACCTATAGGGGTTTTGAAAATTTTTAAGAGTTTTATTTTGAGAAGAAATGGTTTTTTAGAGGATTAGGTCCCACGTAATTCTAGGTAGGAGGAAATGAAGAAATTTTGAGGATAAGAAGAGTCGTAGTGCGCCGAGATTTTAGACTTTAAGGGTAAATTTTCTCAAGACGGTCCAAATTGAATGGATGCATCATCTCTTCTCAATCGAGTTCTGTGAGCATGGAGGCTCCGCTTTATAGAATTTAAATCATAATGTAGGGGCCACTCTAATTTTTCTTGAATTTTCCCCTCGGGTCCTTGATGGATTTTACGATCTTCTTAAGGGGAAGGTCTCCTTATTGGACACCGCGATCCTTGACTTTTTTGATGAATGATCTCGCTATCTGGTGACGATACCCTTGTATATGGTATAGATCCTTAAGTCTCTTTTCATCCAAGAGTGATAGCTCATCATAGCGGTTCTAATGCCAGTCTTCTTTGCTAACTTTTCTCTCAAGCATGACGCAGAGGCAAAGTATTTCTAAATCAATGGTTATGATCACTTCCATGCCGTATACCACAAAATAAGGGGTAACCCTAGTATATGTTCTGATTAAAGTGAGATAGACCCAAAGGATGTATGGGATCCAATCAACCAAATCTCTATAATTATTGATCATCTTGTTGATGATAGTTTTGAAGCTTTTATTGCAAGCTTCGACAACACCATTAGTTTGGGGTCTGTAGAGAGAACATTCGTGTCTCTGAATCTTGTACTCGTCGACCCGTTATGTGACCTTATCTTCCAAGTGGAGTCCATTATCTGATATTATCTCATAGGGAACCCCGTATCGGCAAATGATACTATTTTTGATAAATTCTTCCACTTTCTCGACATTCAACATCGCATATAACTTGGCTTCAACCCATTTGGTGAAGTAATCAATGGAAACCAAGATGAACTCATGACCATTAGAAGCTTTAGGAGTGACCTTCCCTATGATGTCAATGCCCCAGGTAGAGAAAGTCCAGGGAGAGGCCATGTTATATAATTTTCAAGTAGGCAAGTGTTGGACATTGGAAAACTGTTAGCATTTGAGGCATCTTCGAACGCAAGAATTGTAATCTTGAACCATGGTGGTACAATATTACCCTTGACTGATGATCTTCTTGGAAAGCATATGACCATTCATGCCGGGCCCATATTCCCTATCGTGGATCTTCTGCATCATTCCTTTAATACCATCCCCTGATATGTAATGTAAATTGGTTCCATCAATGTTTCTTTAGAAAAGCACTTTATCATAGATGATTTACTCGCCGAACAGTCTGGGAAAGGTCACATGGTCTCTCTTGTGTACGTTTTGGGGATACTTACCTTGTTCGAGGAGGCATCAAATGTCATAGTACCATAACCAAGACATATCAGAATCTTCCTCGGTGAGTATCTCGATGTGGTAGTAGAGAGTGGGCATAGCTTGTTTCTGAACAAGGAAATGGGCCATTGTTATTCCTTTAGGCATATTGATTATGGAGGCCAGGGTTACAACGACATCAGCTAGACTGTTCTTTGTACGTAGTAGGTAGTGAAAGGTGACACCTTTGAACTGGGAGGCTAACTTTTTTAGGTGGGCACAGAAGGGTAGGAGATTCTCTCTTTGACCTTCCATTTTCTGAATATTTTGTCGATAATGAAGGAAGAGTCCCCATAAACATCTAAGTGCTTGATACCTTTCTTGAGAGATATTTTAAGGCCTACATTGCATGCCTCATACTCAATCATGTTATTGGTACAAAGGAAGTTTAGTTTGATGTCAATCGGGGTGTGAGAGTCATCAGGGGCGATCAGGAGTATTTGAATCCCATATCCTTTCCTCTTAGCACCTCCATCTTAGAGTATTTTCCATTTAAGGTCTTGTTGGGGGTGCAGAGAATATCTCCATCAGAAATTTAGAGAACCAAACAATGATTCCTTTTACGGGGTAATCATCAAGGTATTCATATATGGATCTCACTTTCATATCTTTCTGCATGATGTACATAATATCAAATTCAGCTAGCAACATCATCTAGTGGGCCATTCAACTGGACAAAGAGGGATTTTTAGAAAGTATTTGATAGAATCCATTCGTGACACTACTCTGATAGGAAATGAAAGCATGTAGTGTCGTAACTTTTGTGTGACCCAAACTAAGGCGACACATACTTTTTCTAAAATAGTGTAGTTAACTTGTTACCCACCAATTTTTGACCGGTATAGTACATGGCTCTTTCCTTTCAGGATTCTTCAATGTATTGGGCTAGCAAAACCCCTATTGTGGTATCTGTAATGATCAAGTATAATAGGAGAAAGAGCCCTGACTGTGGAGGCATGAGCACCGGAGGTCGAGAATGATATCGCTTAATTTGGTCAAAGGCTTCTTGGCAGGACTTGTTTCAGACTTTAGTTGAATCCTTTCCAAGAAGTTTGAAAATGGATTTGAAAATAGAGGTCAATTGGATGATGAACGGACTGATATATTATACATTACCCAGGAACCCTTGAACATCCTTCTACGAACGTAGTGGTGGAATCTCAAGTATGGATTTTAGCTTGTCAGGGTCTACTTCAATTCCATTTTCACCAACCATAAATCCTAAGAGTTTTCCTTTAGTGATGCCGAAAACACACTTTTATGGATTTGGCCTTATCTGGTATTGTCACTACTGCTTGAAGAACTTTCGAAGGACAAGAATATGACCTTTTCGAGTCTTAGATTTAATGATGAGGTCATCCATATAAACCTCCACCTCCTTGTCAATAAGGTCATGTAGGATGGTTTTCGAAGCCCTTTGGTAAGTTTCTTGTGCATTCTTTAGTCTGAATGGCATGACACTGTAGTAAAAGGTTCCCCATTGGGTGATGAAGGCAGTTTTCTCCTGATGGTCAGGGTGCATCTTATTCTAGTTATACCTGGAAAATCCATCAAAAAATGATATGAGGGTGTGGGTAGCTGTGTTCTCTATGATCATGTCGATGTTGGGTAATGGATAATCGTCCTTTGGGGATGCTTTATTCAATCTCGATAGTCAATGCACATGCAAACTTTTCCTCCCGACTTTGGCACGGGGACGATGTTGGCGAGACATATTGGATATTCGACTACGCGAATAACCCACATTCAAACGTTTGACCACTTTATCTCTACCTTTGATTGACCACTCGGTACATATATTTTTTGCTTTTGTTTGACTGTCTTGCATTCATCTCATAATGAGTTATCTTGGTTCAATATCAGGTATGTCATCATAGGACCATTTGAAGACGTTCATAAATTCTTTTAGTAGTTCTTCAAATTGTGCACGCTCTTGGTCATTAAGGGTGGACCCAATCCTAATATCTTATTGGTGGCAACTATAATCGAGACTAATAAAAATAGTCTCGTCATTATTAATTTGAATGAAATTATGTTGTTTATTATTTTCCTTATTAAGATCAGTTAAGAATTGTTCATTCTCAAAATTTTCATCATCATCATCAAGAGTTTGATTAGAATCAAGACAATTAATGAAATACACAACAAGATACTCAAAATCCTTGTTTATTTCAATTTCAAGAAAAACAGGGTTGCGAACCTCATCAAAAGAGATCTCGGTTACCTTCATATCAGGAAAAGAAAAAATTGGATTAGGTGGAGAGACTTGAATAGGGTAAATAATAGGGTTGGGTTAAATTTGAGTAGGTTGGACTGGTACGACATTCCATTGAGGAGAGGCTTGTCAGAAGTCATGATCTTAGTGGGCTGGTCAACGGTGCGACATCTGAGCAGTTCATGCAAAGATTAACCCCCAGTGTAAGCAAGTCGAAGGATTCTTCAAAATTAATATGAGGAATGATACTAAGAACTTTGTAAGAAGATGTCTAGCGTGTTAATAGGTAAAGATAGAGCCCCAATGTCCTAGTGGATTACTCCAACCACTTTTAATTTCGAAATGTAAGTAGGATCATATCACCATGTATTTTTTTAATGGACTACCAAGTACGTCCCAAGGATATAACTTTATTTGGGTGATAGAGGACCTACTCACCAAATATGCCCATTTTGTTCAAGTGAAAACAACAGATTCCTGCCAGAAACCCAATAAATTCAACCTATGAGAAATTATTCAGGTGCATGGAATTCCCCTCCACATAGTATCAGACTGAGATTTTCATTTAATAAGAAGATTTTGGGAAGCATTTCAATCCGACATAGGTACTAAACTTCAATTGAGTACGACATTTCATCCCCAGATAGATGGATAGTTTGAACCCACAATTCAAACCTTAGAAGACATGTTATGATATTATGCGTTAGACATTACCAACAATTGGAGTGAGCACATATCATTAATCAAGTTTTCATATAAGAACGATTACAAGTCAAGTATCAAAGTTTCCCCGTTTGAAGACTTGTATGGAAGACCATGTCGATCTCTAGCATATTGGGATGAGTCAAGAAGTAGAAAGAATTTTGATCCCAAAATAATTTAAGAAACTAAGATCGATAAAAGATCTATGCAGACCATCGACGGAAGCCTACTAGAATTTTAAAATTCCAATCGGTATTTCTGAAAGTTTCTCCTCGAAAAGGAATCTTACGTTTTAGGAAGGAAGGAAAATTAGAACCAAGATATATTACACCCTTGAGTATTATCAAACATACTTGATCTATGGACTATCAGTTAGAATTACTTGCAGAATTATCAAATATTCATAATGTGTTCCATGTATCATAGTTACATCGGTATATTCTAGACCCAACACATGTCATTACATGGCATGAAATCTCTATTCAACCTAATCGTAAGTTTGAAGAACACCCTATACAAATTTTATAATGCCAAGTGAATGTCCTAAGAAAGAAAGAAATTCCATTAGTAAAGATACTTTAGGAACATCAAAATCAGTAAGAAAATACATGGAAACCAGAACAAGCAATGAGAGAAAAATACCCTGAGCTTTTCGAAGGTAAAATGTGAGGACAACTTTTATTTTTAGGTAGTTAGATTGTAACACGTGTAAACTTCAACCGGCCTAATTGAATCGATGAATACCTAAATTTCCCTTTATCTCCATTATAAAGTACTAAAATCCAAAGATATCCTATAAAGTGGAAACTATATTACCATCCTTAAAACTTTTCTTAGTTACCCAAGTACCCCGAAGTAATATAATGACCAAAATACCCCAGAACTTTTAAAAGAAGTTCAATTTGACCTATGTTCTCACCTAGACCCGAACTTTATACCAAATTGAACCTCTAGATTTCAACTAATAAGAAATTCTAATCCTAACCCTTGTAATTTTTGTAAATTACACAAATACCCCTAAAATATGGGGAAATCTATATTTAATACCATAGAAATATAAAACTTTCTTTCCAAGGACCAATATCAAAACCTTGATATTTAAACTTTCCCCTTGCCAAATCAGCCCCCACCTAGCTAGAAGAAGATAAAATCACATGGCTACCCCATGTAACCATGTGTATTTAAACTTCACATAATCTTACCTTCGTAATCATAGGGAGAAATCGCCTCTCATTTTCACTAATAAAATCCTCCTAACTTCTACTATAAACTCGCATGATCATCAATAACAAAACTTAACCCTTCAGCCACTCTAAAGTTTAAAATTTTCTCTCCAAATGGGTACACTATCATTTTATGTATGAATTTCTAATTTTCAATTCCCATAGTTTTTTGCACTATTATTATGCTTATACCAATCAAAAACTCAAGTTCTCACGTGTAGAACAGTGCCTGTTCGAAGAAATTTTCAAAAATTCCATTCAAGTTTGAGCTTTTAATGGTAAAACTTTATTCTTTGACTCTGAGAAAGTTTCAAAATAAGGAGTAGGTTTCTTATGAGCCCGTGAGCTCAAGTACAGTTGCCATTTTTGAAAACATATAAGCTCTGAATCCCAATTTCTCAAAAAAGTTTTTTAGTTGCAAAAACTGAAAATCTAAAATTCTTCTTCAGCAAAATACTGCAATACTTCAAACAAAAATCAAAATCTTCCTTAGAATAGTAGAAACCCAGAAATAGCCTTAAAATCCCATTGCCATATATAGTAAAGCCTTGAAGGATGGGTGAAATTTTCTATAAAACATAGAATGTTTGAACCTTGATGAATACTGAACCTCAATCCATAAAACTTATATATTTAGATTCATTGTAAAAAAATTAGGTTGGATTGGTTCAGGAACCATCTCAAATTGTTCAGAAAAGCAGAAGTTATTCAAGGTTAAAGTGTTTTCAAACCCTAGGTCAACTATCGAGTTGTTGAAGATGAATTTTTCAACCAGACTTTGACCAAGCGCATGAGGGCGCGTCGCCAATCAAACATTTTCGATTCTTTTCCAATATTTTTATTAATCTTTTTTGTCAAAATTTTATAAAGTAATGCACTGTTTGGTCAATCCTAACTTAAGTTACAGAAAAACTAGTTTTTACGTTAAAATTATTTTCCTATATTTACAAACTAACCCCTCATAGTTTTTTCATGTTATGAGTTTTCCCCCAAGTTATTTCCTCCATCTACTTTGATAAATTTTAAATTAAAAATTCTTCTGCACTAGTTTTCAAATTTGACCCTAAGTTTTATATTTTTAAGCCATAAAATAATTACAAATTAACTCCTATCTTTCATAAACAAATATTTTCCCATTTATTTTTCTAATAAACATTATTATCAATTACACATACTTAAAAAATGTTTATTTATAGATAATCAAGTACCAACCCTTCCCGATCTCAACCTCATTAAGTACATTCTACTAAACATTTAAGTCAGTTTTACCCTTTTAATAGTATATTTCAGTGTACTTGGTCTATTGATATTTATATCACACTATGATAGCCCTACCCTATTCCTAGTATCTTTATAATACTACAATGCTATTTATGTTGTTATTCTTCTAGGATAATTAATTATGGATAAATTTTAACTCCTCTTATCTAATAACTAATGTCATGAAATCATTGTAATGATTGAATTAGTTCACCGTGCACCTCTGTGCAAATCATTTTTATAGAAACATCAGTATTAACTAGGGATTAGACTATCGTGTTATCCCCCAGAATTTTTCTACCCGACCTAAGATCGCAGATGTTTGAGAGCTTGGTTTTATCACCGTATACATATGAGTGTCTCTTTAATAGTGTGCCTATTCGGTTACTTTTACCTAAATTTTTTGGGTTGATATTAAAATTGGGTTATACTGATTACGCTTCATTATTTCTATACCCATTTATAAGATTGTAAGAATGGGATTATCTGTTTGAATTCCTTGGCTTTCATGCTATACAAATTGTACCTATGCTTTTGTAGCAAATAATTACTCTATGCCCACTCTAGGATTCTATCTACATATAATTTGTTATAAAATTTGTTAAATTTGCTTAGTATATTTGTGCTAATTCCTTTTTCCTCCAGATGTTCCATGAGAAAGAGGATAAACCCCCCTCCCTTTTTGTGATACGCACAAACCACGTGTTTTCTTATATAACTATATGGAGGGATATTAAAGGAGATGGGAGAAAGGAGGGGTGGTTTTCTATAACCTACGTTATTTTCCTATTTGGGAATAATATGTAATATTAGTAATTCACTCCTTTGGTGGTATTAAAATAAATGTGCGGCTATATCTAATGAAGAAAGTTATGTTTTTCGCCTCAACTTTAGTTCATTGTTTTGCTTACTGTTTGTACATTCATACTAAAAATAGGGTGTGACACCCATATATTGATTGTATCCAATTAATTAAGAACTAATATCCATGATTTACAGTAGTCGATTAAACTCAACATCTAAAAACTTATATCAAACTATAATTTCTGCCAATACCGTGTGCATTTGGCTACTTAATCATGTGCACGAACACCACAAATTTGAAATTCATAAAAATTGAATTTGTTCTTCACAAATCCCATGTTACGAACCTAGAAATCGTAATTTGTCGTGGTTCCTAACTCCTCAAAAACACTTGTTAATGACATCTAAGCATTATTAAATTAAAATCGAAAATATAACTATAAGTTTTAGGTGATTAAACAAGGATTTAAGCATTAATTTCAAATTAGATTCGAAATATATCCATTTCATTGAGATTTAGAGACTAGTTCATACGATTATCATCAAACTATCGTAAGTCATTAACTTGGGGTTAAAGTTTTATTTACCATTTAAAGAAATAACAAAAATAAAGTTTTGGATGGTTAAAAATAGATAACAAAATTTTTAATCTAGATTCCAACGACTATAACTATCATAACATAATCCTAGTTAGATTCTTAATCGATGTAAACATTTCTTGGATCGATTGACGAATTAGAGTCCCAAAAACTCCCAATTCATCTTTCAATCCCTAATGCCTATTCTCTCAAGCTCATTATCATTTCTATAATGTCTAAAGTGTGTTTTAGGTTTATCTCGTTATTATAATAATCAAGCTTCAAACAAAATTAGGCTTAGGCCCATCGCAAGACTCAACCCACTGAGCCCAAATAACACTCCAAATAGCCCATAACCCTACCCAAGAAATGTTCTATCCTAATGGACTTAAATCCTACAATATTTTAAGTTAAAAACGAACAATCTAAATGTCCCAAAAGTTAATACAAAATAAATTATTTTAAAATCATTTGAAATATCTCATTAAATTATATTGTAAATTAACACGAGTTAATTAAGTTAAAACTTAATTATTATTATTTCCCATGTGACTTAGCATTATAAGGAACTACATCACGATCGGTGGGACTCAATACCGAGAGAATAATCTAAAAAGAAAACCCCCGACAACTAGTCTCCGACCCTTCCATACTCACCGATAATACTAAATCACTCAAAATATTTAATAATTGAATTACCATGCATTACATCAATTTTTAAAGAGTGATAATTCAAATAAGATGCATATGCTCACATTTATGAATCACATCATAATAGACCACAATTAAAAGTAAGTGAGACCTGAAACTATCAACTCATCAAAAGTAAAAATCAATTAAATACTGCAAAAAATATGGGATATTAGAGCAATAATAATGTATGGAGTATTGTTGTGATAAGTTATGTGGCATGCCATAATATGTATGTGACACCCCATAAGTTCTAATAATTAGGTTGATCAAGTCTATTTATTAAATCTTAGAGTTTGTCAATCCAATTTAAATATCATTCTTAGCAAGAGTGAAAACAAACGAAAAAGATAATGAAACTAGAGAACGATAAGAAAGATTCCAAAAGAAATAACTAAAAGGAACGACATAATCAACATGTAAAAATCGTAATTCAATCTCTACATCAAGATCCCAAATAAGCCTTCACAAAGACATGCCTCCAATATAAATCCTAATAATCAACCAGAATGGAGTACATACCAAAATAGTAAAGACATTATTCACCTCTTAAAAGTAAATTATGAAAATAACAAGACTGAAACCTACGTCCTCAACTGGTGTTGAGATTGGAATAGACTTATGTCACACCCTGCCTAATTCTGGTGTCAGTCGCCAACAAAACTAAGTCGGACGTGAGTAAATATAATACCATTCTTAGCATGAGACAAATGTGAGACATAAAGAAAACATTCCTCAAGATAAATAACTGAATCAAACTCAATTGAGAATCAACAACTAAATAATAAAAGATCCATCACATGCTAAACTCCAAATAATAAACTAATCTTCAATAGTACGAAACTGAATAAACTCCAACTGGATCCATAATGAAATATCTGAACAAAACCCATATAACCCTGGAACCGAATGGCCCAATCAAAAACCATAAATCGTGTCTCAAAGTAAATACCAAGGAATGGAAAACCATATAATTACGCATAAGGTAGAGCAACTCCAATTTCACCTCCAAGCAAAAGTCCAAAATATTCTATGCAGCTTCTCAAAATACAATTTCCTGAAAAGTTAGTTAACGCACGAGGTCAGAGCCCCGAGCATAAATACACACTACTCCCCTCAAATAGGATCCTTGAATCCATACAGTAGCATTATACGCAATAAATATCACAATAGAGTATTTTAAATTAAACGGGATAATTAAACGTTATAATATAAATCACTAACTACCATCAGAAATCCCCATTTAAAAAGGCACACCAATATGATTTTAAATTCTGAAGTCCCACGATGTTAACCTTTTATTAATTAACCCAATTTACCAAATTTCTCAAATAATTATGTTCTTACTTCAATAATTATTAGGTATGGCGGTCCTCCCGCCTCGGGTGATAATTCACCAAAAATCATTATAGCGGTCCTCCCGTCACAGGAGATAATTCAACAAAATGTCACACTTCCCCTTGCCAAAGCGCTAGCCTAATCTGTTTAAACTGTTGATCCCCAAAATTTGACAAGGTTTCACACACGACGCGACATAAAATGCCAACCGAATCTGGTTAACCAGTCGATCCCCTTCAATTTATGTAGCCACCAACTTTAATACTCGTTTTCATCTTAGGCATTAATTCTTAATTTCTCAATTTCCACAATTTATAGATTTCCCCACCCTTTTAATCAACGTGAGATCCTCAAAATACCCCTTAGTCCCATACCTAAGGGTCCCCAAGTTATCAATATGTTTTACCCTATGTAAAGGATAATTTCTGACATAAACCTCGACCTAGTGTCATGCTTAGGCTAGCGTAACGATGATAAAGTAACAAAAATCAGCCCACCCCGACATAATCAAGTCATAATAATCTACCCTCACTAGTCCCATACCTAGAAGGTGTAAATCATCAAAAGTCCTACCCACTAGTCCCACACGGAGAAGGCATCCTAAAATATAAGGAGAGCAAAAATACCCAACAACCCGTTGTCACAATGGAAATTTAATAAAATCAACAAGTCACATAAATAAGCACAATTACTCAATTTACCAAACTATGCATGATAGTCCAATTAAATTTAATCTTAATTTAATGATCACGACGTCATAAACACCCAATTTATCTCATATAATTATTTTAAATTAAATAGACCGAGATTTCATCATTAATACGTCAAAATCTCAATTTCATTATCTCTACACAAATTACTTGAGTTATACGCTCCCAAATCCATTTAAGTCAAAACCAAGGTTTTTCTGCATGCAACCTACACCAATAAAACCCAAAATCCACTCATAAATCCTACGTACCCAAGGATTATGAATATTCTTCATATTAAAGGATTTCATAAAATCAACCCTAAGTTTTATGTGTTTACTTTCACTAATTAGGTTGCCAATTGATTTTAAGAAAAATATTAAATCAAGGTTTAGGAAACACTTAAAACGTATAATACTAATGGTAAGGAATATAGTATTCGTGCATGTAATTAGTTAGAAAAAAATATGAGTAGAAGGTTGAACTGCTCTTAAGAAAACACCAATTGCATCTTCAAAACTTGTTAAAAGTTGGAGCTAGGGGTTGAAGATGTGAAAAATATGTTTTGAGAACCTTTCTGGAGAAAGTTTGAGAGAAAAAGTGTTTTTCGAAGTCTCCGCCCCATATCAGTTTAGTATATAATGGGTTTAAGAGTTGAAACAGATTAGGACTCTCCCATCTATACACCGCCCCTGTCGTTCAAACGAAATGCGATGTCATTCGAACGACATGCGCTGTCGTTTGAACGGCCCCCAAAATCCAAAATTAAATCTTTTAAAATCCGACTTTAATTATCTGATAACAAATACATTAGATGAACAAATATGCACCTGCCAGTTAAATATTTAAATAAAAACCATATAACTTTTTATAAAAGACCCGAATTAATTCTCAATTGAAAATTCACTAACAAAACCAAGTTAAATTCTTAAAGGCCATAAATCCAAAATTTTATTTTTCTCCAAATTAATTAAAGTCAATTAATTAAAAATGGGGTGTTACATACTTCCCCATTAGAAATTAATCTCTTCCTTGAAATTAGACGAAGCATACACATCAACGCATAAATCTCGCAAAAGAAAATAAGGCTCACATATGCCTACCCGTAGAATGCCATAATTGGGCACCCTTACACCCAATCCTACGCGTACCTACCCCACTAACAACAAAATAATATATATTGCCTATATACATACGCATAAGTATGAAAATAATGGCATACCACACGCTTTCACAAATCCCCACTCGATCCTATATCCGAAAGTCATCCAAATACTAACATCCTCAAATTAAATCTCAACACCAAAAATCGATACATATGATACTTAACATCTACACTAAAATCTCCAAAATAATTATCGTCTCCTAATCCATTTTAAAGATCCTCACATCAAGATTACTAATTCTAAACTCAATGCCTACAACTTCCTTAGCACAAAACTTGATATCTCGAAGAAACACATCTAACACATATGCTAGACCCTTTAACTTAAGGAGTACAACTCAACAAAGGGAATTGAAGATCGGCAACGCGGACGCTAAAATGGACTCATAACCTATGAGACGTAAGGCCATGCTTCGATACCATCTGTCACACCCCGCCTAATTCTTGAGTCGTCCGCCACCAAAAATAAGTAGGGCGTGAGTAAATAAAATTCCATTCTTAGCATGAGACAAATATGAGACATAAATAAATCATTTCTCAAGATAAATAACTGAATCAAATGTGACAACCCGCATTCCGAAATAAGGGGTGGCCAGCTCGATACCTCGACATAACGGAATCATGGATGGATATCATCCTCAGCATCCTACCAGTAAAATAGGTATACGGGTAAACCACTCCATAAATCAGAAATCAGGTTGTCAAAAATTTTGATTTAATAAAGATTTAAGGAATAAATTAAACAACCCAAATCTGATGAAAGTGGAATTTCAAAGGAACATATATATAGAAACCAAAACAACATACAATAAAAGAACCGAATAATCTGTCGGTCCACAGTTACATTCAAAGTGTTTCCGCAATTCAATATTTTACATACTAGATTCATTAACAAGTACAAGAGATGGGCCACTAGCCCGAATGAAAGACCCGATCATAACTAGATTCGAAAAATGAGGGCGTCTAGAAAACATCCTGTAATAATCCACAAGGTCATACAACTCGTCAAAAGCATAAGAGTGGGAAAAATCATAACGGGCGCCCTTGCGGGGGAGCACCTGAGAGGATACAACAACATGCACAACATGGAAAAATGAACGGGTCAGGGCCCGATTTATATATGATTCCCTGTAGAGTAAGAAACATGATAGATATGGACAAAGAATCATAAATAATGTGAATGAGAATCTAACAACCTAATCATAAAATGTGATGATTCAATTATATAAGTTTCTAACAGTTATGAAATTAGGCAGGAGAAATTAAATTAAATCTCATTTCTTCTCATATCTTATCATTTTCCATTCCTTAATAGGAATATAGTTTCCAACATATCTTTTCGTTTTCCATTCCTTAGCAGGAATATAATTACCATCTCATATCTTATGGAAATTCACATACCTCAAGTCCCACCTGAGTTAGAAAGGTTATATTCTTATAAATATAACGTTTCTAAGACCTCCCCTCTGAGTTTCCCCACTAGGCGCGCCCCTAAATGACTATCATCTTCCAGGGCCTATCTATACAAGACAACCTGGGCACTAACGCACGTCGGGAAGTAGCCATATGCCTGCGAGTGAGTCATAACCACACCCGAAATTACGTCACTAGTGTAGAAAAACATATACAAAACCCGCATATGGCCGAGGACTATAGTCAGCCTGCATTCAATAGTCAGGGGACATCACCTCATGCGCGATCTTCCCTTATGATAGCATTTAGAGAGGTGTGTTTAAGTAATTTAACAATTACCAATTTAAATTTCTTTTTCATTACCGTTAATGACATGTGCTTCATTTTTCTTGTAACATATATCCTTGAATATTTCTTATTCAATTTCATCATTTTTAAGTCCCGAGTAAATCTCCAAGTGATCACCGAAATCGTACTATTCCCCAAGAAGCTACATATCTCAATAGGGCCTCTAACATCTCCAATTATTGGTTTAGAACTCAACTTTAACTAACTTACCAAAAGAAAAGTGATACCTAAGCATCACTTTAAGTACCCCTGAATTAACCCCAAGTGATCCCATTCAACTGTAGGGTAACGACCAAACTCAACTAAAACTCTAAAATCCTAGTTTTACTTCTTACAAGAACGTTCCTATTTCCTATGTAAAAGAAGAAATCAAGGAAACAAAAATAAGTTTAGGAGTGAAAAACAGGGGACCGGTCGACCGGTCCGAAGGCCGCCGTCTCAAATCTTTTGCCTTCGTAGGAAAGCAGAAAGTCCGGAAAAAGGGGGTCGATCGACCGGTCACGGATCACGATCGACCGCACGCCAAAAATCAGGCCTTAGTGAGAAAGCAGTGTGCCCTCCCCGAAGGCCCGGTCGATCGGTCCTGGACCTGCGGTCGACCGGTCATAGCAGACCCAAAAACCCTTCTTCTTCCAACAACAAGTCTCCACATCATTTATTGCTACCAATTGATTTTAAATGCATCCAACACCCAAAATCTATACCAATAACAATTCAAAGCAACCTCCAAGGAGTTAAAGCCCATAAATCCACTGAAAAGCCCTAATTTATTAAACCATGCATAACCACAACTACCAATGCAAATTACTCTACTTAAATCATAAAATAGCAAGTAGAAAACTTGCCTCAAGGCTGTAACCTCAGATTTGGTGAGGATTGTAGACAAGATCAAACACCCAAGCTTCAATCTCTCTTTCTCTCCTTAGGTTTCTTCTTCTCTTTCTCTAGGTTTACCAATCTAATTTAGGGAATAGTAACTTAGTTCAAGACATAAATCGTGGCTTAGGCTTAAAATTCTAGCTTAAGTGATTAATACGCGGTAAAATAATACGCAACTACTCATTTAAGTTAGTAGTAGTCAAAAGTGCCCGGAAACTAGAAATACAATATGGCACACAATTTGACTATCTTGAACCTCCCGAAAATATCTACACCCTCCAAATTATCATTTGGAAATTCTATAATTCATTTTAGGTTCCGGTTTCATTTTAAGCCAAATGTCAATTTTAAATCATATGACATTACAAAACATAATATAGCAAAATTCACCTCTACATACGGTAAATATGCAACATCATAGTAGAAATTAACTTTTCTTTCTTAAATTAATACCTACTCCACATATCAACATCTTTATATCTAATCACTATATTTAGCAAATTAAATATAAAATAAAACCTCAAAAGCGAGGGTTATTACATACTTCCCACCTTGTGAGAATTTTGTCCCCGAAATTCAAGCGTACCTTGTATAAATAGATGCGGATACTTTTCTCGCATGTCATCCTCGCGTTCCGAGGTCGATTCCTTGGCGTTATGGTGACTCCATTGAACCCGCACCAATGGGCAACACACGAGACCTTAATCTACGCTCCCCATGCTCTAATATAGCAACCGGTTGTTCTTCATATGAAACATCGGGTTGCAAATCAATATCCTCGAAAGGAATGTGCCAAAGCGCACCTTCACATCTCCTATACTTCTTTAGGGAGGAAACATGGAATACATCATGAATTTTTTGCAATGGTTCCGGTGAAGCAAGTTGGTATGCCATTGGACCCACCTTTGCAATAACTGGAAATGGTCCAACAAAGCGTGGCGCAAGTTTCCCTTTCTTACCGAAATGCTTTATCCCTTTCATGGGCGACACTCGAACCAAAACTTGGTCCCCAATCTCCAATTCGATGTGTCTTCAACCCGCATCGGCATAGCTCTTTTGACGGTCTTGGGCTATCCAAATGCGATTTCGAATCAACTCAATTTTTTAGGTAGTATCTTGGATCATTTCAAGTCCAAGAAATTTATTATCACCCACTTCCAACCAATAAGTGGGTGATCTACACGGTCTTCCATACGAAGCTTCATAAGGTTCCATTCCAATCGTGAATTGGTAAGAGTTATTATAAGCAAACTCCACAAATGGGAGATATTGTTCCCAAACACCTTTGAAGTCAAGCATACACAAGCAAAGCATATCCTCCAACATTTGGTTTACCCTTTCATTTTGGCCATCTATTTGAGGATGGTATGAAATGCTTAACCTCAATTCGGTCCCCATCGCTTCTTGGAAACTCCTCCAGAAGTGGGAAACGAAAATTTTGTCTCGGTCGGAAACTATATTCAAAGGCACCCCATGGAGTCTCACCACCTCCTCGATGAATAAGCGAGCATACCGAGCAGTGTCATAATCTGTCCGCACGGGTAGGAAGTGTGCCGACTTTGTCAAGCGGTCGACAATCACCCAAATAGAATCACACCCGCATTGTGATCTTGGCAATCCCGTGATAAAATCCATCTATATGCTTTCCCATTTCCACATCGGGATCTCTAACGGTTGCAACAAACCTGTCGGTTTCTAATGATCGATCTTGACCAATTGATAAGTAGTTCATTGGGACACAAATTCTGAAATATCTCTTTTCATACCTGGCCACCAATACTGACGGCACATATCCTGATACATTTTGTCCCCACCAGGATGAACCGTGAACCTAGACCCATGAGATTCGGCCATCACTGCCAGCGTCAAATCTCCTTCCTCCGGAACAATGAGTCTTCCATGAAAGCGTAATCGACCCTCAGAACCAATTGAGTAGGACTCGGCTCCCTCGAACAGCAATCGGAGAATATGGTCTTGACACCCCTTATCCCTTCCTTGAGCTTATACTACCCTTGCCACAATGGTAGGACTAACGATCATTACCGACATGAATGCTCTCACCATCGCATCCTCCTGACCGAGTTCCTTCCATTTAGCTTTCCAAACCTGAGCTAATTCTCCCGCGGGCTTTCTACTCAAGGCATCCGCTACAATGTTCGCCTTTCCCAGATGATAATGAATATCAAATTGATAATCTTTCACGAACTCTAACCATTATCGCTGTCGTATATTCAAGTCCTTCTGTGAAAATAAATATTGTAACGATTTGTGGTCCGTGAAAAGACTAAACTTTTCCACCAAGAGATAATGCCTCCATATCTTTAAGGCGAAAACAACTGCGACTAGTTCTAAGTCATGCACCGGATAGTTTCTTTCATGGGGATTCAACTTACGGGAAGCATAAGCGATAGCCCGTCTCTCTTGCTGGAGTACACGTCCTAATCCTTGAAGAGATGCATCGGTGAAGACTAGATATTCCAATCCTGGTTTTGGCAATGTAAGGACTGGAGCCGAAGTCAATCTATCTTTAAGCTCATCAAATGCATCTTGGCAAGAATCGTCCCAAATAAAGCTCACCCCTTTCCGGGTCAAATTTGTCAAAGGGCTAGCTATTTTAGAGAAACCCTTGATGAACTAACGGTAATAACCCGCCAAACCCAGAAAACTATGAACTTTAGTAGGTGTCGTGGGCTGACCCCACTCCCTCACCGCAGCTACCTTGCCTGGATCTACCGATACACCCTAGGACGTCACCACATGACCCAAAAACTGTACCTACTGTAACCAAAAGCCACACTTCCCGAACTTAGCATACAGTTGATGGTCCCGTAATCTCTGTAGGACCAACCTTAAATGCATAGCATGATCCGATTCCGTTCGAGAATAGACTAAAATGTCATCGATGAACACAATAACAAATTGGTCCAGGAAATCTCGAAGCACCCTATTCATGAGATCCATAAATACAGCGGGGGCATTGGTTAGTCCAAAGGGCATAACCAAAAATTCATAGGGCACGTACCTTGTTAGAAAAGCAGTCTTGGATACATCCTCCTCTCGTATCCTCAATTGGTGATACCCCGTCCACAAATCAATTTTGGAGAAGTATGTCGCTCCTCGAAGTTGATCAAACAAATCATCGATACGAGGTAAAGGTTATTTATTCCGGATAGTGACCTTATTCAATTCTCTATAGTCCACACATAACCGGAGAGAACCATATCTTTTCTTAACAAACAACACTGGAGCACCCCACAGCGATGTACTACGCCGAATAAATCCCTGCTCCAATAACTTTTGAATTTGATCTCATAGCTCCCTTATTTCAATAGGAGCCATTTGATAGGGAGCCCTCGCAATAGGCCTCGTTCTCGACGCAAAATCGATCACAAACTCAATCTCACGGCTAGGAGGCAAACCCGGTATTTCCCAAAAAACATCCTCAAAGTCTTTCACAACTGGAATGGAATCCAAGGGAACAACTACACCCATAGAAGTCTCCTCGGTAATGCAATACAAATAAGTACTAGTACTCCCCTCTAAACGAGGTAAAACTACCAGGAACATTTCTTGTCTCGGAACGGCGAAGACTATACCCTTCCCGTAGCAATTTACTATAGCATGATATTTCATAAGCCAATCCATACCCAAAATCACGTCATACCCGACCATGTCCAGGATGAGTAAATCGTCCTCAAAGCACAAATTTCCGAGAGATATTTCTATATTTTTACAAACAAATAAGATGAGTGAACCATCACCCATAGAGGAATCCACACTAGTAAAAATTCTTTCAGCAGATTTAATCAACTCGGTGGTCTGAGCAAAGCTCCTAGAAATGAACGAATGTGTTGCACCGATATGAAATAAAACACGACCCATATGTCCCTGAATAAGGAACATACCCTCAATGGCTGACGGTGTATGTGGAGTTGGAGGAAGCATAGCATCCTGAATATGGTAGACCCTACCATACTGTAACTGACCCTATTGTGGAGGAGCAACTGGGTTAGGCACCTACGACGGGAACTGAATGTACGGCTGCTATGGAGCTCGAGGAAACTATCCCCCAATCAACTTATGACATTCCTTCTTATAGTGACCTGCTTCCCCGCATTGGAAACACCGACCTATCATATTTTTACCATTTTAACCATGATTGTTTCTAAATTGATTCACACCTTGGCCCTGCTGGCCTCTGTCTCCCTGACCCCCATGACCTGCTTGTTGTTGTGGGGCACCTTGATCGTGCCTATTATTTTGGTTCCCCGAATTAAACCCACCAGAATGCTGCCTCTTTGACAAGTCCCCCTGTTAGGGATCCCTTTCCTTCTGTTTACTGCCCGAAGGTTGGGACGAGGGAAAGACTCATCCTCTAATCCCACTACCTCCCTGCCTTCCCACTTGCCCCACTACGGAGGTCTTCTTACCACTTTGCAAAAATAATCTATGCTCTTGGAAATGTAATAGAGCTGCATTCATCACATCCCCAAAAGTCTGTAAAGCCGAATTACCCAGCAAATGTTGCCAGATTCTCCAGTTCAACCCTCTCAAAAACTTCGAAACTTTCTTTTTTTGGGTGGTCACTTCATCCGGTACAAAACTTGCCAACTAGATGAATTCCTCCTCATATTTCACTACTGACCTCTCCCCTTGCACAAGGTCCTGCAACCTCCTTATCATCTCCCCTTGAATTACAGGAGGAAAGTACTTATGATCAAATAGAACCCAAAATTCAGAGATCGACATTGATTCCCTCTGTTCTTGCGTAGTCACGGACTCCCACCAGTGTAATGCGGCCCTAACCAGTTTAAAAGTAGCAAGGACTTACTTCCTATCCTCATCACACTCCACCATGCGTAGGTGGCATTGTATATCTTTCTTCCATTGATTCTCCTTTATAACATCCGAGCTCCCGTCAAATTTCGGGGGCTGACCCTTTAGAAAATATTCCCTAGCTCTCTCCCACCGAGAAGGTTCGGTATGAACTTGGTCATCTGGCGCTCTCTGTTGAGCCTGTGGCGCTTGTTGGGCCACTGCAGTCATAGCCGCATTAACGGATTGAGCCACTATATTCGCCACATCCGCGGCATTGAATGTTCCTTGTGGCGGTGGAGGAGGACCAACATCCTCATCTAAGACGCTATTGCGTCTCGCCGGGCGACCATTTTTAGGCGGCATCTGAGATGGAGAAACAATAGAGTTAGAATTTCACTTAAAACAATCTATATTTGCATAAGATCGTAAGCATAAGTAACAAAACAGTCCTAACATTAGGCTCTAGGTCAAAGAACGCTACGGTAGAACGTGACAAGTCCACAAAGATAAAAAAGACTCTAGAACCTGACGCACTCATACAATCTGTGACAACCCGCATTCCGGAATAAGGGGTGGCCAGCCCGATACCTCGACATAACGGAATAACGGATGGATATCATCCTCAGCATCATAACAGTAAAATAGATATACGGGTAAACCACTCCATAAATCAAAAAGCAGGTTGTCAAAAATTTTGATTTAATAAAGATTTAAGGAATAAATTAAACAACCCAAATCTGATGAAAGTAGAATTTCAAAGGAACATATATATAGAAACCAAAACAACATACAATAAAAGAACCGAATAATCTATCGGTCCACAGTTACATTCAAAGTGTTTCCGCAATTCAATATTTTACATGCTACATTCATTAACAAGTACAAGAGATGGGCCACTAGCCCGAATGAAAGACCCGATCATAACTAGATTCCAAAAATGAGGGCGTCTAATAAACATCCTGTAATCATCAGCAAGGTCATACAGCTCGTCAAAAGCATAAGAGTGGGAAACATCATAACGGGCGCCCTTGCGGAGGAGCACCTGAGCGGATACAACAACATGCACAACATGGAAAAATGAACGAGCCAGGGCCCGATTTATATATGATTCCCAGTAGCTTAAGAAACATGATTTATATGGACAAAGAATCATAAATAATGTGAATGAGAATCTAACAACCTAATCATAAAATGTGATGATTCAATTATATAAGTTTCTAGCAGTTATGAAATTAGACAGGAGAAATTAAATTAAATCTCATTTCTTCTCATATCTTATCATTTTCCATTCCTTAATAGGAATATAGTTTCCATCATATCTTTTCGTTTTCCATTCCTTAGCACAAATATAATTACCATCTCATATCTTATGGAATTTTGCATACCTCAAGTCCCACTTGAGTTAGAAAGGTTATATTCTTATACATATAACGTTTCTAAGACCTCCCCTCCGAGTTTCCCCACTGGGCGCGCCCCTAAATGACTATCATCTTCCTAGGCCTATCTATACAAGACAACCTGGGCACCTACCGCACGTCGGGAAGTGGCCATATGCCTGCGAGTGAGTCATAACCACACCCGGAATTACCTCACTAGCGTAGAAAAACATATACAAAACCCGCATATGGACGAGGATTATAGTCATCCTACATTCAATAGTCAGGGGACATCACCTCATGCACGAGCTTCCCTTATGATAGCATTTAGAGAGGTGTGTTTAAGTAACTTAACAATTACCAATTTAAATTTCTTTTTCATTACCGTTAATCACATGTGTTTCATTTTTCTTGTAACATATATCCTTGAATATTTCTTATTCAATTTCATCATGTTTAAGTCTCGAGTAAATCTCCAACTGATCACCGAAATCGTACTATTCCCCAAGAAGCTACATATCTCAATAGGACCTCTAACATCTCCAATTATTGGCTTAGAACTCAACTTTAACTAACTTACCAAAAGAGAAGTGATACCTAAGCATCACTTTTAGTACCCCTGAATTAACCCCAAGTGATCCCATTCAACTGTAGGATAACGACCAAACTCAACTAAAACTCTAAAATCCTAGTTTTACTTCTTACAAGAAGGTTCCTATTTCCTATGTAAAAGAAGAAATCTAGGAAACAAAAATAAGTTTAAGAGTGAAAAACAGGGGACCGGTCGACCTGTCCGAAGGCCGACGTTTCAATTCTTTTTCCTTCGAAGGAAAGCAGAAAGTCCAGGAAAAGGGGGACGGTTCACCGATCACGGACCACGGTCGACCGCACGCCAAAAATCAGGCCTTAGTGAGAAAGCAGTGTACCCTCCCCCGAAGGCCCGGTCGATCGGTCCTGGACCAGCGGTCTACCGGTCATAGCAGACCCAAAAACCCTTCTTCTTCCAACAACAAGTCTCCACATCATTTATTGCTACCAACTGATTTTAAATGCATCCAACACCCAAAATCTATACCAATAACAATTCAAAGCAACCTCCAAGGAGTTAAAGCCCATAAATCCACTAAAAAGCCCTAATTTATTAAACCATGCATAACCACAACTACCAATGCAAATTACTCTACTTAAATTATAAAATATCAAGTAGAAACTTGCCTCAAGGCTGTAACCTCAGATTTGGTGAGGATTGTAGACAAGATCAAACACCCAAGCTTCAATCTCTCTTTCTCTCCATAGGTTTCTTCTTCTCTTTCTCTAGGTTTACCAATCTAATTTAGGGAACAGTAACTTAGTTCAAGACATAAATCGTGGCTTAGGCTTAAATTCCAACTTAAGTGAACCTCCCAGAACTATCTACAGCCTCCAAATTATCATTTTGAAATTCTATAATTCATTTTAGGTTCCGGTTTCATTTTAAGCCAAAGGTCATTTTTAAATCATATGAGATTACAAAACATAATATAGCAAAATTCACCTCTACATACGGTAAATATGCAACATCATAGGAGATATTAACTTTTCTTTCTTAAATTAATACCTACTCCAAATATCAACATCTTTATATCTAATCACTATATTTAGCAAATTAAATATAAAATAGAACCTCAAAAGCGAGGGTTGTTACATCAAACTCAATTGATAATCAACAACTGAAGGATAAAAGATCCAACACATGATAAACTCCAAATAATAAACTAATCTTCAATAGTATGAAACTAAATATACTCCAACTGAATCCATAATGAAATATATAACAAAACCCATACAATTTTGGAAGCGAATGGCCCAATCAAAAACCATAAATGGTGCCTCAATGTAAATACGAAGGAATGAAAAACTAAACTTAATAAATACGCATAAGGTAGATCAACTGCAACTACACCTCCAAGAAAAACTCCAAAATATTCTATGCAGCTTCTATAAATACTATTTCTTAAAAAGTTAGTCAATGCACGAGGTCAGAGCCCCGAGCATGAATACACACTACTCCCCCCAAATAGGATCCTTGAGTACAGATGGTAGCATTATATGCAATAAATATCACAATGGATTATTTTAAATTAAACAGGATAATTAAATGCGATAATATAATTCACTAACTACTCGCAGAAATCCCCATTTAAAAAGGCACACCAATATGATTTTAAATTCCTAAGTCCCACGATGTTAATCCTTTATTAATTAACTCAATTTACCAAATTTCTCAAACAATTATGTTCTTACTTCAATAATGATTAGGTATAGCATTCCTCCCGCCTCAGGTAATAATTTACCAAAATTCATTATAGCGGTCCTCTCGCCACGGGTGATAATTCAACAAAATATCATACTCCCCCTTGCCAAAACGCTAGCCGAGTCCGTTTATACAGTCAATCCCCTGCAATTTGACAAGGTTCCACACATGACACGACATAAAACGCTAGCCGAATCCGGTTAAACTGTCGATCCCCCATAATTTATATCATCACCAATTTTAATACCCATTTTTATCTTAGGCATTAATTCTCAATTTCCACAATTTATATATTACCCCACCCTTTTAATCGATGTGAGATCCTCAAAATACCCCTAAGTCCCATACCTAAGGGTCCCCAAGTTATCAATACGTTTTACCCTATGTAAAGGATGAATTTCTGACATAAATCTCGACCTAGTCTCATGCCTATGCTAGCGTAACAATGATAAAGTAATAAAAATCAGACCACCCTCAACATAATCAAGTCATAATAATCTACCCTCACTAGTCCCATACCTAGAAGGTGTAAATCATCAAAAGTCCTACCCACTAGTCCCATACCTAGAAGGCATCCTAAAATATAGGGAGAGCAAAAATACCTAATAACCCGTCGTCACAATGATAATTTACTACAACCAACAAGTCACATAAATAAGCAAAATAAATCAATGTACTAAACTACGCATGATAGTCCAATTCAATTAAATCTTAATTTAATGATCACATCGTCATAAACACCCAATTAATCTCATTTAATTATTTTAAATTAAATACACCAAGATTTCATCATTAATATATCAAAATCCCAATTTCATTATCTCTACACAAATTACGTGAGTTATACACTCCCAAATCCATTTAAGTCAAAACCACAATTTTTCTACGTGCAACCTACACTAATAAAACCCAAAATCTACTCATGAATCCTACGTACCCAAGGGTTATGAATATTATTCATATTAAAGGATTTCATAAAAATAACCCCAAAATTTATGTGTTTACTTTCACTAATTAGGTTTCTAATTGATTTTAAGAAAAACATTAAATTAAGGTTTAGGAAACACTTAAAACACATAATAATAAAGGAAAACAATAGAGTAATCATGCCTGTAATTAGTTGGACAAACATCTGAGTGCAAGGTTGAACTCCTCTTGAGAAAACACCAATTGAATCTTCAAAACTTGTTAAAAGTTGGTTCTAGGGGTTGAAGATGAGAAAAATATGTTTTGAGAACCAAACTGGAGAAAGTTTGAGAGAAAAGTGTTTTTCTAAGTCCTAGCCCCGTATCAGTTTAGTATATAACGGGTTAAGAGTTAAGAGATTATGACTCTCCCATCCATACACCACCCCCGTTGTTCGAACGAGAACACGTGTCGTTCAAACGACATGCACTGTCGTGTCAACGACCCCCAAAATCCAAAATTAAACCTTTTAAAATCCAACTTTAGTTATCTGATAACAAATACATTAGCTGAACAAATACGCACCTCCAGTTAAATATTTAAATAAAAACCTTATAACTTTTTTTAAAAGACCCGAATTAATTCTCGATTGAAAGTTCACTAACAAAACCAAGTTAAATTCTTCATGGCCATAAATCCAAAATTTTATTATTCTTCAAATTAATTAAAGTCAATTAATTAAAACACTGGGTGTTACAACTTAGGGCTATAAGAACAAGGAATTCTAAACATGATGGTCAGGAACACATGAAAGGGGTGTTCAATAGCAATGGTCGAGCCATCGTAAGTTAATATAGCTATGCCACCCATTAACAGTTATGAAAGTAAATAATAATCTTATAGTTTATAAGTTATATAGATCACATCGTGTAATGTTCCTCAAAATTTACAAAATTAATTTCCATCTTTATACAAAATATTATTAAAGACGGTGAACGTACCTAGCACCACACACCCTCTGGAGGTAACTAGAGTCTCACCCCGCATATGCAATAAAAATAAATAATAGTAAAGTAAATTCCCATCATAAATAAAGTCCAACCTCCATTATAGACACCCTAGAACATCACCATAATCCAACCTCCACCATAGACACCACAAAAAACTGTCTTAAATTATTGTACTCATGTCTGACTCCCAGTCCCCTTTGGGGTCACCAATCCCCATGTTATGAAATCCAACCTCCATCATAGACACCCTGAAATATCTCCCTCAAAATATATAATAACAACTATCCCCCCCCCCCCCCCCATATGCTCATGCATAACAGAGTAATGTATCTCCACTCTCCATACAATCCAATAAATTAGCCTTTCACAATGTTAATTAATTTCAACATCTTTTATATACTTTCGATTCTTTATTTCTGTGAATCTCTTCATAATATTTTATTTTTCTAAAGCAAAGGGATGGGGCATGGATTCCCTATGCTAAAGTCTAATAGGAAGCTTCTTACTTCAATTGAGGATTAAAATATTGCCACAAATCTTATAATAATTATGTCATGGGGAAAATTTTGAAGTTCCTCAATAATCTAATTTTCACTACTAAAGTCAAGTTCTAAAATCATAAGGGGGTGATATCAATTTTAACATACATAAAAGTTAAATTGAATCATTTCCATTAACATACATGAGGGGAAACATTATTCATACTTAGGCAACACGTAAAGAACTAATGAATCTTTCTTTTATATACAAATGTCCATTATTTGTGAATTCACTAATTCTACTTAAGTATAGGAATCCTAATTCAAGTTTAAGAATGACACTAATTTTATCATGTTTCATACATCAAATTCATAGTCAAAATTTTTAAAGTTCACAAAATTTGTATTGACGTGGGAATTTTATAATTAAGGTTTACATGTGAATTAATAAAATTCCTAATTATCAGAAATTATGAAAATTTTAATTTGAATCTAATTTTGAAATAATTTATCAAATTTGTATATGAATTATGTAATCAAAATTTACATATGAATTAATCAAAATCCTAAATATCCCAAGTCATCAAAATTCCAATAAAATTTACAAAATTTTAATAATTTAGCAATTAAACAATATTATATAATATCGTTATGAAAAATCATCGAAGAAACTATAAACGTTAATTATTTCTAATTGATTTTAATTTTCAGACCTAGGCTGAGGTAGAAATTAATATTTAAATCATAAATTGGGAGGATCAGAATGTTAACTTCTCTTAAAGTAAAAATCCATAAAAATATATAAGAATTATGTAAGATAAATTCCTTAAAAAGACCTCCCCTTTACACCTTAGATTTGTGCAAGCTTGATTCCAAAAATTTCTCCTGAAATTAAATTTTGTTGTTACTAAAATGAAGGATAAAATTATAGGCTTGTAAAGATATAATTTAGTGTGGTTTGGAATTGATTTGGAGTTGAATTATGGGCTAAAGAGATAAAATATCAGGGTTTGATAATGTGTTTGTGGAGAAAACTAAGGAGGTAAGGAATTAAGAGGGAAAAGGATTTATTGCCAAATAAAAATCATGGGAGCCTTTTAAATAGATCCCTATCGCTATATCGTCTAGGTGATACAGAACCTATCGTCCTAGCAGGCCTAGGGGCATGGATCTAAACAATAAACCTTTTAATGTTAAAGATGGATCCTCGGATAGAGCGATACGTAAATATAATAACTGAAGCCACCATTTGGTTATTGTTATTTAAATATTATTTTGAATTAAAAATAATTAATGTTCTTGCGGAATTAAATTACGTTCAATAATTTCTAATATGTGCTTAATTAGTATATAATGCTTGAAAGATGACTGAATGAGCTATCAGAAAAGAAGAGAAATGATTTGAAAACAAGGAATAAGAATTTTAAAAATGTGGTAAGACCATGGGGCTTGGAAATAAATCGGGTAGGCATTAGTCCAGCACTTCAACGAACCATACCGACTAGGTAATAACACATATTTATCATTATGAGATTGAAAACAATACTTATTATGAATATAAGAAGATATTTTTCTAATCAAACATGTATTTTACCTGAAAATATATTTATTTTATTTCTGTAAATGTATGTGAGCGAGTGTTAAGTAGGATAAATGTATCAAGATTTCCTTCTGTAGGACATATTGCATATATTCTAATATTTTTTGGTCTGAAAATTCTCCATTTTCAAGTTACATATTTACAGTGTTCTCATTATTGTTGTGGTTATTTTTTAGCTAGTTTTTATTTTTAAATAAGTTTGTTTTCAAGAATAAACAAGTGAGATTGTCTCCATTTAAAAAAAATACTAAGCGTGTTTAAAGGTTGAGAGTGAACTATTCTCTAATGGAGTAAACTTAATTAATTAGATGCCGGTCACACAAACAAATTTTAATTCCTTTAACCTAAAACATGAAACTATATAATTTAAATCATAAACAAGGACAAGCATGTAATGAAAACATAATCTTAGGAAAAAAAAACATAGGGAAAAGCCTTTAATTTCACTATAGTTTGTAAATTGCAAATTACAATCACAATAGATAAATACAGCCCAACGAATCTCCCGGAAGTGACCCTCGTCTTCTTTAACAATGAGTTCTCGCATAACCCACAAAGATCACAGCCTTTAGTCAGCAATGATTCCCTCAAAAAACATCAAGATCAGCAGTAGAGGTTAAAGGTTTAGAAACTTTGGAAGAAACTTTGCTTCTTCACTCCCAAGGTTTGGAAAGCTTAAATGATGCTGGAATGAGACTCGGTGCACTTTAAGATGAGATGAATTCTTTTGCACAAAACAACGAGGAGGTGGAAACTTGTGTTTCACCTAAATTTTTCGAAGAATTTCTCATCGAGTGTGAATCTTTGTCCCCCGAAATTCAATCTCCTTCCGACGATGAGTCGATTGAGATTGAATTTGTTTCATTACCATTTACGTTTTTCGTCATTGAACCATAAGAATTACCGGTTGACTCCTATGAGTCAGTAGAAACTTTTAAAACTTCTACACTTTTTGCCGATGAGGATTCTTTACCGGACTTGTTTTTGATGGGTGTGATCCTCATGTGTGCACCATATCCCATTCCATTTGAAAAACCTTTGGGAGATGAATCGATTTTTCTTGGATCTCTAGTGTACCTTTCCCCCTTGTTATCCAAATCCCCCATCGTCCGCGCAAAATTTCAAATTGGCGACGGTTCATATTTTCCACCACCCACATGCCTTTCGTTGTTCAAATGGAATTCTTATTTTTCGGGAGGCATGTCCGCTTTTGAGGGTCCACTGTTGATCTTTCAAAGTCAAATACCTTTTTGGGTGGACCCTCAACTATTTAGACTTCTAGTATATAGTTAGTGTGAAGCCTAAATAGTAGGTTGTAAATAGTTAGCTTTTTAATTTTCTTTCTTTCCTTTTCTTTTTTTTCCTTTTAAGTTAGTCTAGTGTAATTAGTAAAATTTTTGTTATTTGTTTTTTCTATGCTCGGTACTAACTTGTTTTGTAGATTTCATTGGACTCGTGCTTATGGAGATCGCTCCAATTTTGGGTAATATCGTTCTTTCCTCTCTTTGTGTTGTGTTCTTAATGCGCATTGAGGACAATGCAACATTTAAGTTAGGGGGTGTAGGATATTCTATCCATTTCATGTGTAGTCCATGGATTTTCTCACATTTAGTTACTAAGTATGCCTTTTTGTGAAAAATTTAAAAATTTACAAAAATATTTTCTTTCTTTTTTTTCTCCTTTGTTGGGCATTTTGCCTTGTTTCCAGTGATAAATTTCAATAATTTCTCGATCAAATAGACAACTCAATGATGCATGTTCTCAATTTTAGAAGTTATTTGACCGTAGTCCTCAAATCATTGATATTGTGAATAACTTCATGAATTAAACTTTATCCCATGAGCATATGCACTTTTCTTGTTATATTGATTTGGTTTAAGATTTTTATAACTCGGGAATCTTTTGTTGCATTGTATATACTTACACCGAGTAAGCTTTGTACCTTTTGTCGTTTGTGAGTGTTATACACTATTCTTTTTCTCTTTGAAAACGTTGAATTCATTGGTAATCTCATTAATCTTTCATTTCACCGTTCATTAATTGAGTTCATACTTGAAATGTGTTACTTGATCATGATTTTCATATATTGTTTTGACTTGAGAATTGCGTAAACTTTGCGAAATGATCATAGGAAATCTTTGTTATATCACCCATATTGACCTTGACCTCACCCTTATATGTTTACCCTCGTTAACCCCTTTGAGCCTAAATATAGCCTTTCTTTTTATAACCCAAATTCCCATAACCAACTCCAAATTGGAGTTTTAGCCCATACATACACTTTCCATACCTTTGTTTGGAATGTTACTTGGGATTGAATGATGTTGTTATGATTACGGTTCCAATTTTAGGCATATGAGAGTTTGAAAAGTAAAGAAAGTGATGTGAAAAAAAGTGAAGAAAAAGAGAAAGCAAAAAGCAAAAAGAAAACAAAAGAGGAAAATGAGAAAAAGAAGAAAAGAAAAAGAAAGAGAAAGTTGTAAATGTTGTGTATATAGTTCAATAAGCTTTGATTACTCTCCCCGATGATATATCTAATGCCTTTTGGAACTTGTTTTCAAATTTTGATATTGCCCGAATTCTCCCATTATTCCAAGTTTTCATCTCCGAACACTTTGAATCCGTACATATACCTTTCATTTCGTACCTTAACCCCAAACCTACATTACGACCCTATAAAGTCCTATGTGATCTTATGGTGAATTTAATTTAAAAGTCGTAATAGTTTTGATAATCTGTGAAAATACATTTCGCCTCTTTTGATGAGTGGTATCTTTCATTGAGATTACAAGTTTTTCATTTCCCATATAGCGTTCTTCTTTTGTGACATGTGTGCGGCCTAGTTTCCATTTCCATTTACTCTTTATGCCCGCATGTTCCTTGTGTTACCTCCCTATTTCGAGTGAATTCATTTGATGAGCATAATGCCCGTGAGGATTGAATATATGCTTGCTTTATGTTTATCCTAATTATTTAAGTTTTTTCCAAATCATATTTTGCATTTTCTCTCCCCCCCTCCCACTTTTGAAGTTTCAATTCTATGAGGTGCATTCAACATGTTAATAACAACGGACTTTAGCTTGAATTCATTCAATATGCTAATAACGCATTTGAAATCTTTTTCATTGTTGTTGAGTTTGTCGCATATTGGGTTGGGCATATTTTGAGGAAACTGTATGATGTTTGTGGGTTTCATCCCTGAAAACCCTCACGAGACGACACTCGTCCACTAGGGTAACCTAGGGGTTTAACGGCTTATTGCATATGCTAAATGCAATCATTCGTCCGCGAAAGTGGTCGTATTTTTTATTGCTTTTTCATCCCATTTTGTACTTGTATCTTGCTTTTGATTTTCTTGTAGTTCTTGTTGTTTCCTATTTCATTGCTAGGGACTAGCAATGTGTAAGTTAGGGGGTGTGATACGACGCAAATATTGTGTATTTCACCCGTTAACCTACACCTTATTAGCCCCCTTGGGTATCTTAATCCTTATATTTATGCTCGTTAACCAGAAAAACTCCGATTTCTATGTTAACATGTTTTGCAGGGGTTAATTAAGCATTTGTAGGTATTTCGATGCTTAGTATGAAGTTCGGATGCTTTTCGGAAAAGTTTCATCGACTATTGTAGCTTCTGGGGCATTTTAGTAATTCCAGCATTTGGGTTTGAAGCCCGAGCTCTTCACGGAAGTTGAAGCCCTTTGATTTCTCTTCGCGTGGCCGTCGACGGTGCATGATTCCGAGTTGTATCGATGGAGTTATGGCATTTTTAGGATGGTTTTTACTATAAAAAGTACACTCAAGGTCACATTCAAGGGCATTTTAGTCATTTCATATTTTGGTTTTTTAGAATAATTTCTTCTTCGATGTTGTAGTCCTCTGATTTATCTTCGCGTAGCCTCCGACCGTGCCTCATTACGAGCAATAACGAAGAAATGGCGGCATTTTCCGTAAAACAGGGCAAAGCTGCAGAATTGCAGACCTGTAGGGGCGAATCGATTCGCCCCAAAACCGAATCGATTCGGAATTGCTGCAGAATTGCAGTTCGAACTTCCCCTGTTTCCGAATCGTTTCGGACCATTTTTGAATCGATTCGGCCCTCCAGATTTTTGGTTTTCTTCCCTTTTTATTACAATTTTGCCATGGGATATTTTGTATAAAACCAATTCTCTCTCATTTGAGAGGAAAAAGAATCAGTACATACACGATTTTAGGTTAGAATAGTTAGGGTTTTGAGGGTTTTGGATGGTTCTTCTTCATTTCTCTTTAAATTGACAATCTAATTGGTTTGTAAGTTGACTTTTCATTACCCTCTCCATTAATATAGCTTATTTTCCATTAATTCTTGCTTTCTAGATAATTTACATGCTTTGTTAATTAGTTTACTTGCTTTATTTCTTGGTTTCTTAATTTAATCAGTTGTAATTTAGTTTAATTCATGTATTACCCTTAGATAAATAGGGTTGGGATTGTGTTTCCGCCATTTACGGGTTTGGACCTCGAAAGTTAGGTTTTGTGTAAAATTGCATTTAATTGAAACCGCGTGTATAAAAGTTGGATTGTTATGCGTTTAACTTTATTTGTCATGCAACTTCAGTGTTTATAGCGATAATCCCAATTTAATCCGCGTGTCACCATTTTCAGTTAAATGTTTAATCTCACAACTTTGGGTTAAATTCCTTATTGTGTGATGTTTATGCTTAATTGATTATGCTTGATTAAATGCTTTCGAGCCTTAACTCTAATTACTAGTTGTTTCGATCCGTGGGGTAGAATGCTATCCCGATCCTTGCTTTACTTTTGCGTAGCGTAACTTATTCTTTTCCTTTGTGACCATAACCACCCATCACCTTTTCATTTATTTCTTTTACACTTTTATTCCAGAAGTAATTAAACAATTAAAATCTAAAATTCAATCACTCCCTGTGGATTTCTTACGATACCCGACTTACCGTTGTGCTTGCTTGTCAAGTGTAGTAGTAGCTTAGGATTTTTGTATCGCGGCGGCGAAACACACAACGATTGTGTCCTCACACGAACACACTTTTTTCGCTCGGTCAAAAAATGGCGCCATTGCCGGGGAACGTGTTTTAGATAGTAATTGTTTTATTATTTCGTAGTATTTTTCCTTTTGTATTTGTATTCTTTGTTTTAACCTTTTTTGCAGGATTTGCATACTTTGAGCGCTAAGAAACTTTGATTCGTGGTTGCTCACATTCTTTCTCGGATTATCCATCTACAAACAACGAGGTAATCATGTCCTACTATTATTGTTATTACGGTTATTCTAATGATTCATACTTTGGGGATAGTTTTCAAGTTTTTCATTTTCAAGATTTTCTTGAAAACCAAAGATTTGAAAACATTTATCGCAATGAAAATCGTTATTGGGAGTTTGAGTTGGATTCATATTTTGAAACCAATGACGATTTTTATTCCGATGATTTAGAAGATGAGATTTTACCAAATAAGTAGTCCGAAGCTCTTGAGCCGAGGAAGCCTACTTTGGAAGAAACTTTGCTTCTTTACTCCCAAGGTTTGGAAAGCTTAAATGATGTTGGAATGAGACTCGGTGCACTTTACGATGAGATGAATTCTTTTGCACAAAACAACGAGGAGGTGGAAACTTGTGTTTCACCTAAATTTTTCGAAGAATTTCTCATCGAGTGTGAATCTTTGTCCCTCGAAATTCAATCTCCTTCCGACGATGAGTCGATTGAGATTGAATTTGTTTCATTACCATTTACGTTTTTCGTCATTGAACCATTAGAATTACCGGTTGATTCCTATGAGTCGGTAGAAACTTTTAAAACTTCTACACTTTTTGCCGATGAGGACTCTTTACCGGACTTGTTTTCGATGGATGTGATCCTCATGTGTGCACCATCTCCCATTCCATTTGAAAAACCTTTGGGAGATGAATCGATTTTTCTTGGATCTCTAGTGTACCTTTCCCCCTTGTTATCCAAATCCCCCATCGTCCGCCCAAAATTTCAAATTGGCGATGGTTCACATTTTCCACCACCCACATGCCTTCCGTTGTTCAAACGGAATTCTTATTTTTCGGGAGGCATGTCCGCTTTGGAGGGTCCACCGTTGATCTTTCAAAGTCAAATACCTTTTTGGGTGGACCCTCAACTATTTAGACTTCTAGTATATAGTTAGTGTGAAGCCTAAATAGTAGGTTGTAAATAGTTAGCTTTTTAATTTTCTTTCTTTCCTTTTTTTTCTTTCCTTTTAATTTAGTCAAGTGTAATTAGTAAACTTTTTGTTATTTCTTTTTGCTATGCTCGGTACTAACTTGTTTTGTAGATTTCATTGGACTCGTGCTTATGGAGATCGCTCCAATTTTGGGTAATATCGTTATTTCCTCTCTTTGTGTTGTGTTCTTAATGCGCATTGAGGACAATGCAACATTTAAGTTAGGGGGTGTAGGATATTCTATCCATTTCATGTGTAGTTCAAGGATTTTCTCACATTTAGTTACTAAGTATGCCTTTTTGTGAAAAATTTAAAAATTTTCAAAAATATTTTCTTTCTTTTTTTTCTCCTTTGTTGGGCATTTTGCCTTGTTTCCAGTGATAAATTTCAATAATTGCTCGATCCAATAGACATCTCAATGATGCATGTTCTCTATTTTAGAAGTTATTGGACTTTAGTCCTTAAATCATTGATATTGTGAATAACTTCATGAATTAAACTTTATCCCATGAGCATATGAACTTTCCTTGTTATATTGATTTGGTTTAAGATTTTTATAACTCGGGAATCTTTTGTTGCATTGTATATACTTACACCGAGTAAGCTTTGTACCTTTCGTCTTTTGTGAGTGTTATACACTATTCTTTTCTCTTTGAAAACGTTGAATTCGTTGGTAATCTCACTAATCTTTCATTTGACCGTTCATTAATTGAGTTAATACTTGAAATGTGTTACTTTTTCATGATTTTCATATATTGTTTTGACTTGAGAATTGCGTAAACTTTGCGAAATGATCATAGGCAATCTTTGTTATATCACCCAGTTTGACCTTGACCTCACCCTTATATGTTTAGCCTCGTTAACCCCTTTGAGCCTAAATATAGCCTTTCTTTTTATAACCCAAATTCCCATAACCAACTCCAAATTGGAGTTTTAGCCCATACATACACTTTCCATACCTTTGTTTGGAATGTTACTTGGGATTGAATGATGTTGTTATGATTGCGGTTGCAATTTTAGGCATATGAGAGTTTGAAAAGTAAAGAAAGTGATGTGAAAAAAAGTGAAGAAAAAGAGAAAGCAAAAAGCAAAAAGAAAACAAAAGAGAAAAATGAGAAAAATAAGAAAAGAAAAAGAAAGAGAATGTTGTAAATTTTGTGTATATAGTTCAATAAGCTTTGATTACTCTCCCTGATGATATATCTAATGCCTTTTGGAACTTGTTTTCCAATTTTGATATTGCCCAAATTCTCCCATTATTCCAAGTTTTCATCTCCGAACACTTTGAATCCATACATTTACCTTTCATTTCGTACCTTAACCCCAAACCTACATTACAACCCTATAAAGTCCTATGTGATCTTATGGTGCATTTAATTTAAAAGTCGTAATAGTTTTGATAATCTGTGAAAATGCATTTCACCTATTTTGATGAGTGGTATCTTTCATTGAGATTACAAGTTTTTCATTTCCCATATAGCGTTCTTCTTTTGTGACATGTGTGCGGCCTAGTTTCCATTTCCATTTACTCGTTATGCCCGCATGTTCCATGTGTTACCTCCCTGTTTCGAGGGAATTCATTTGATGAGCGTAATGCCCGTGAGGATTGAATATATGCTTGCTTTATGTTTATCCTAATTATTTAAGTTTTTACCAAAACATATTTTGCATTTTCTTTCCCCCCTCCCACTTTTGAAGTTTCAATTCTATGAGGTGCATTCAACATGTTAATAACAACGGACTTTAGCTTGAATTCATTCAATATGCTAATAACGCATTTGAAATCTTTTTCGTTGTTGTTGAGTTTGTCGCATATTGGGTTGGGCATATGTTGAGGAAACTGTATGATGTTTGTGGTTTTCATCCCTGAAAACCCTCACGAGACGACACTCGTCCACTAGGGTAACCTAGGGGTTTAACAGCTTATTGCATATGCTAAATGCAATCATTCGCCCGCGAAAGTGGCCGTATCTTTTTATTGATTTTTCATCCCATTTTGTACTTGTATCCTGCTTTTGATTTTCTTGTAGTTCTTGTTGTTTCCTATTTCACTGCTAGGGACTAGCAATGTGTAAGTTAGGGGGTGTGATACGACGCAAATATTGTGTATTTAACCCGTTAACCTACACCTTATTAGTTCTTGTTGTTTCCTATATTTATGCTCGTTAACTAGACAACCTCGGGTTTCTATGTTAACATGTTTTGCAGGGGTTAATTAGGCTTTTGTAGGTATTTCGATGCTTAGTATGAAGTTCGGATGCTTTTCGGAAAAGTTTCGTCGACTATTGTTGCTTCGGGGGCATTTTAGAAATTCCGACATTCGGGTTTGAAACTCGAGCTCTTCACGGAAGTTGAAGACCTTTGATTTCTCTTCGCGTGGCCGCCGATAGTGCAAGATTCCGAGTTGTATCGATGGAGTTATGGCATTTTTAGGAGGGTTTTTACTGTAAAAGTACACTCAAGGTCACATTCAAGGGCATTTTAGTCATTTCATATTTTGGGTTTTTAGCCTAATGTCTTCTTGGATGTTGTAGTCCTCTGAGTTATCTTCGTGTAGCCTCTGACCGTGCCGAATTCCGAGCTATAACGAAGAAATGGCGGCATATTTCGTAAAACAGGACAAAGCTGCAGAATTGAAGACCTGTAGGGGCGAATCGATTCGCCCCAAAACCGAATCGATTCGGAATTGCTGCAGAATTGCAGTTCGAACTTCCCCTGTTTCCGAATCGATTCGAACCATTTCCGAATCGATTCGGCCCTCCAGATTTTTGGTTTTCTTCCCTTTTATTACAAGTTTGCCATGGGATATTTTGTATAAAACCAATTCTCTCTCATTTGAGAGGAAAAAGAATCAGTACATACACGATTTTAGGTTAGAATAGTTAGGGTTTTGAGGGTTTTGGATGGTTCTTCTTCATTTCTCTTTGGATTGACAATCTAGTTGGTTTGTAAGTTGACTTTTCATTACCCTCTCCATTAATATAGCTTGTTTTCCATTAATTCTTGCTTTCTAGATAATTTACATGCTTTGTTAATTAGTTTACTTGCTTTATTTCTTGCTTTCTTAATTTAATCAGTTGTAATTTAGTTTAATTCATGTATTACCCTTAGATAAATAGGGTCGGGATTGTGTTTCCACCATTTACGGGTTTGGACCTCGAAAGTTAGGTTTTGTGTAAAATTGCATTTAATTGAAATCGCGTGTATAAAAGTTGGATTGTTATGCGTTTAACTTTATTTGTCATGCAACTTCAGTATTTATAGCGATAATCTGAATTTAATCCGCGTGTGACCATTTTCAGTTAAATGTTCAATCTCGCAACTTTGGGTTAAATTCCTTATTGTGTGATGTTTATGCTTAATTGATTATGCTCGATTAAATGCTTTCGAGCCTTAACTCTAATTACTAGTTGTTTCGATCCGTGGGGTAGAATGCGATCCCGATCCTTGCTTTACTTTTGCATAGCGTAACTTATTCTTTTATTTTGTCACCATAACCACCCATCACCTTTTCATTTATTTCTTTTACACTTTTATTCCAGAAGTAATTAAACAATTAAAATCTAAAATTCAATCACTCCCTGTGGATTTCCTACGATACCCGACTTACCGCTGTGCTTGCTTGTCAAGGGTAGTAGTAGCTTAGGTTTTTTGTATCGCGGCGGTGAAACACACAACGATTGTGTCCTCACACGAACACACTTTTTCCGCTCAGTCACAAAATGGCTCCGTTGCCGGGGAACGTGTTTTAGATAGTAATTGTTTTATTATTTCGTAGTATTTTTCCTTTTGTATTTGTATTCTTTGTTTTAACCTTTTTTGCAGGATTTGCATACTTTGAGCGCTAAGAAACTTTGATTCGTGGTTGCTCACTATCTTGCTCGTATTATCCATCTACAAACAACGAGGTAATCATGTCCTACTATTATTGTTGTTACGGTTATTCTAATGATTCATACTTTGGGGATAGTTTTCAAGTTTTTCATTTTCAAGATTTTCTTGAAAACCAAAGATTTGAAAACATTTATCGCAATGAAAATCGTTATTGGGAGTTTGAGTTGGATTCATATTTTGAAACCAATGACGATTTTTATTCCGATGATTTAGAAGATGAGATTTTACCAAATGAGGAGTCCGAAGCTCTTGAGCCGAGGAAGCCTACTTTGGAAGAAACTTTGCTTCTTTACTCCCAAGGTTTGGAAAGCTTAAATGATGCTGGAATGAGACTCGGTGCACTTTACGATGAGATGAATTCTTTTGCACAAAACAATGAGGAGGTGGAAACTTGTGTTTCACCTAAATTTTTCGAAGAATTTCTCATCGAGTGTGAATCTTTGTCCCCCGAAATTCAATCTCCTTCCGACGATGAGTCGATTGAGATTGAATTTGTTTCATTACCATTTACGTTTTCCGTCATTGAACCATTAGAATTACCTGTTGATTCCTATGAGTCGGTAGAAACTTTTAAAACTTCTACACTTTTTGCCGATGAGGACTCTTTACCGGACTTGTTTTCGATGGATGTTATCGTCATGTGTGCACCATCTCCCATTCCATTTGAAAAACCTTTGGGAGATGAATCTATTTTTCTTGGATCTCTAGTGTACCTTTCCCCCTTGTTATCCAAATCCCCCATCGTCCGCCCACAATTTCAAATTGGCGATGGTTCACATTTTCCACCACCCACATGCCTTCCGTTGTTCAAACGGAATTCTTATTTTTCGGGAGGCATGTTCGCTTTGGAGGGTCCACCGTAGATCTTTCAAAGTCAAATGCCTTTTTGGGTGGACCTTAACTATTTAGACTTCTAGTATATAGTTAGTGTGAAGCCTAAATAGTAGGTTGTAAATAGTTAGCTTTTTAATTTTCCTTCTTTCCAATTTTTTCTTTCCTTTTAATTTAGTCTAGTGTAATTAGTAAACTTTTTTTATTTGTTTTTGCTATGCTCGGTACTAACTTGTTTTGTAGATTTCAATGGACTCGTGCTTATGGAGATCGCTCCAATTTTGGGTAATATCGTTCTTTCCTCTCTTTGTGTTGTGTTTTAATGCGCATTGAGGACAATGCAATATTTAAGTTAGGGGATGTAGGATATTCTATCCATTTCATGTGTAGTCCATGGATTTTCTCACATTTAGTTACTAAGTATGCCTTTTTGTGAAAAATTTAAAAATTTACAAAAATATTTTCTTTCTTTTTTTTCTCCTTTGTTGGGCATTTTTCCTTGTTTCCAGTGATAAATTTCAATAATTGCCCGATCCAATAGACAACTCAATGATGCATGTTCTCGATTTTAAAAGTTATTGGACTTTAGTCCTCAAATCATTGATATTGTAAATAACTTCATGAATTAAACTTTATCCCATGAGCATATGCACTTTCCTTGTTATATTGATTTGGTTTAAGACTTTTATAACTCGGGAATCTTTTGTTGCATTGTATATACTTACACCGAGTAAGCTTTGTACCTTTCGACGTTTATGAGTGTTATACACTATTCTTTTCTCTTTCAAAACGTTGAATTCGTTGGTAATCTCACTAATCTTTCATTTCACCGTTCATTAATTGAGTTCATACTTGAAATGTGTTACTTGATCATGATTTTCATATATTTTTTTGACTTGAGAATTGCGTAAACTTTGCGAAATGATCATAGGAAATCTTTGTTATATCACCCATATTGACCTTGACCTCACCCTTATATGTTTACCCTCGTTAACCCCTTTGAGCCTAAATATAGCCTTTCTTTTTATAACTCAAATTCTCGTAACCAACTCCAAATTGGAGTTTTAGCCCATACATACACTTTCCATACCTTTGTTTGGAATGTTACTTGGGATTGAATGATGTTGTTATGATTGCGGTTGCAATTTTAGGCATATGAGAGTTTGAAAAGTAAAGAAAGTGATGTGAAAAAAAGTGAAGAAAAAGAGAAAGCAAAAAGCAAAAAGAAAACAAAAGAGAAAAATGATAAAAAGAAGAAAAGAAAAAGAAAGAGAAAGTTGTAAATGTTGTGTATATAGTTCAATAAGCTTTGATTACTCTCCCCGATGATATATCTAATGCCTTTTTGAACTTGTTTTCCATTTTTTATATTGCCCGAATTCTCCCATTATTCCAAGTTTTCATCTCCGAACACTTTGAATCCGTACATATACCATTCATTTCATACCTTAACCCCAAACCTACATTACAACCCTATAAAGTCCTATGTGATCTTATGGTGCATTTAATTTAAAAGTCGTAATAGTTTTGATAATCTGTGAAAATGCATTTCGCCTCTTTTGATGAGTGGTATCTTTCATTGAGATTACAAGTTTTTCAATTCCCATATAGCGTTCTTCTTTTGTGACATGTGTGCAGCCTAGTTTCCATTTCCATTTACTCTTTATGCCCGCATGTTCCATGTGTTACCTCCCTGTTTCGAGTGAATTCATTTGATGAGCGTAATGCCCGTGAGGATTGAATATATGCTTGCTTTATGTTTATGCGAATTATTTAAGTTTTTACCAAATCATATTTTGCATTTTCTCTCCCCCCTCCCACTTTTGAAGTTTCAATTCTATGAGGTGCATTCAACATGTTAATAACAACGGACTTTAGCTTGAATTCATTCAATATGCTAATAACGCATTTGAAATCTTTTTCGTTGTTGTTGAGTTTGTCGCATATTGGGTTCGGCATATTTTGAGGAAACTGTATGATGTTTGTGGGTTTCTTCCCTGAAAACCCTCACGAGACGACACTCGTCCACTAGGGTAACCTAGGGGTTTAACGGCTTATTGCATATGCTAAATGCAATCGTTCGCCCGCGAAAGTGGCCGTATCTTTTTATTGATTTTTCATCCCATTTTGTACTTGTATCCTGCTTTTGATTTTCTTGTAGTTCTTGTTGTTTCCTATTTCATTGCTAGGGACTAGCAATGTGTAAGTTAGGGGGTGTGATACGACGCAAATATTGTGTATTTAACCCGTTAACCTACACCTTATTAGCCCCCTTGGGTATCTTAATCCCTATATTTATGCTCGTTAACTAGACAACCTCGGATTTCTATGTTAACATGTTTTGCAGGGGTTAATTAAGCTTTTGTAGGTATTTCGATGCTTAGTATGAAGTTCGGATGCTTTTCGGAAAAGTTTGGTCGACTATTGTTGCTTCGGGGGCATTTTAGTAATTCCGACATTCGGGTTTGAAACCCGAGCTCTTCACGGAAGTTGAATACCTTTGATTTCTCTTCGCGTGGCCACCGACAGTGCAAGATTTCGAGTTGTATCGATGGAATTATGGCATTTTTAGGATGGTTTTTACTGTAAAAGTACACTCAAGGTCACATTCAAGGGCATTTTAGTAATTTCATATTTTGGGTTTTTAGCCTAATGTCTTCTTGGATGTTGTAGTCCTCTGAGTCATCTTCGCGTAGCCTCCGACCGTGCCTCATTCCGAGCTATAACGAAGAAATGGCGGCATATTTCGTAAAACAGGACAAAGCTGCAGAATTGCAGACCTGTAGGGGCGAATCGATGCGCCCCAAAACCGAATCGATTCGGAATTGCTGCAGAATTGCAGTTCGAACTTCCCCTGTTTCCGAATCGATTCGAACCATTTCCGAATCGATTCGGTCCTCCAGATTTTTGGTTTTCTTCACTTTTATTACAAGTTTGCCATGGGATATTTTGTATAAAACCAATTCTCTCTCATTTGAGAGGAAAAAGAATCAATACATACACGATTTTAGGTTAGAATAGTTAGGGTTTTGAGGGTTTTGGATGGTTCTTCTTCATTTCTCTTTGGATTGACAATCTAATTGGTTTGTAAGTTGACTTTTCATTACCCTCTCCATTAATATAGCTTGTTTTCCATTAATTCTTGCTTTCTAGATAATTTACATGCTTTGTTAATTTGTTTACTTGCTTTATTTCTTGCTTCTTAATTTAATCAGTTGTAATTTAGTTTAATTCATGTATTACCCTTAGATAAATAGGGTCGGGATTGTGTTTCCACCATTTACGGGTTTGGACCTCGAAAGTTAGGTTTTGTGTAAAATTGCATTTAATTGAAACCGCGTGTATAAAAGTTGGATTGTTATGCGTTTAACTTTATTTGTCATGCAACTTCAGTGTTTATAGCGATAATCCGAATTTAATCCGCGTGTGACCATTTTCAGTTAAATGTTTAATCTCGCAGCTTTGGGTTAAATTCCTTATTGTGTGATGTTTATGCTTAATTGATTATGATTGATTAAATGCTTTCGAGCCTTAACTCTAATTACTAGTTGTTTCGATCCGTGGGGTAGAATGCGATCCCGATCCTTGCTTTACTTTTGCGTAGCGTAACTTATTCTTTTCCTTTGTCACCATAACCACCCATCACCTTTTCATTTATTTCTTTTACACTTTTATTCCAGAAGTAATTAAACAATTAAAATCTAAAATTCAATCACTCCCTGTGGATTTCCTACGATACCCGACTTACCACTGTGCTTGCTTGTCAAGTGTAGTAGTAGCTTAGGTTTTTTGTATCGCGGCGGCGAAACACACAACGATTGTGTCCTCACACGAACATACTTTTTCCGCTCGGTCACAAAATGGCGCCGTTGCCGGGGAACGTGTTTTAGATAGTAATTTTTTTATTATTTCGTAGTATTTTTCCTTTTGTATTTTTATTCTTTGTTTTAACCTTTTTTGCAGGATTTGCATACTTTGAGCGCTAAGAAACTTTGATTCGTGGTTGCTCACTTTCTTGCTCGGATTATCCGTCTACAAACAACGAGGTAATCATGTCCTATTATTATAGTTATTACTCTTATTCTAATGATTCATACTTTGGGGATAGTTTTCAAGTTTTTCATTTTCAAGATTTTCTTGAAAATGAAATATTTGAAAACATTTATCGCAATGAAAATCGTTATTGGGAGTTTGAGTTGGATTCATATTTTGAAACCAATGACAATTTTTATTCCGATGATTTAGAACATGAGATTTTACCAAATGAGGAGTCCGAAGCTCTTGAGCCGAGGAAGCCTACTTTGGAAGAAACTTTGCTTCGTTACTCCCAAGGTTTGGAAAGCTTAAATGATGCTGGAATGAGACTCGGTGCACTTTACGATGAGATGAATTCTTTTGCACAAAACAACGAGGAGGTGGAAACTTGTGTTTCACCTAAATTTTTCGAAGAATTTCTCATCGAGTGTGAATCTTTGTCCCCCGAAATTCAATCTCCTTCCGACGATGAGTCGATTGAGATTGAATTTGTTTCATTACCATTTACGTTTTCCGTCATTGAACCATTAGAATTACCGGTTGATTCCTATGAGTCGGTAGAAACTTTTAAAACTTCTACACTTTTTTCTGATGAGGAGTCTTTACCGGACTTGTTTTCGATGGATGTTATCCTCATGTGTGCATCATTTCCCATTCCATTTGAAAAACCTTTGGGAGATGAATCGATTTTTCTTGGATCTCTAGTGTAACTTTCCCCCTTATTATCCAAATCCCCCATCGTCCGCCCAAAATTTCAAATTGGCGATGGTTCACATTTTCCACCACCCACATGCCTTCCGTTGTTCAAACGGAATTCTTATTTTCCAGGAGGCATGTTCGCTTTGGAGGGTCCACCGTTGATCTTTCAAAGTCAAATACCTTTTTGGGTGGACCCTAAACTATTTAGACTTCTAGTATATAGTTAGTGTGAAGCCTAAATAGTAGGTTGTAAATAATTAGCTTTTTAATTTTCTTTCTTTCCTTTTTTTTCTTTCCTTTTAATTTAGTCTAGTGTAATTAGTAAACTTTTTGTTATTTGTTTTTGTTATGATCGGTACTAACTTGTTTTGTAGATTTCATTGGACTCGTGCTTATGGAGATCGCTCCAATTTTGGGTAATATCGTTATTTCCTCTCTTTGTGTTGTGTTCTTAATGCGCATTGAGGACAATGCAACATTTAAGTTAGGGGGTGTAGGATATTCTATCCATTTCATGTGTAGTCCATGGATTTTCTCACATTTAGTTACTAAGTATGCCTTTTTGTGAAAAATTTAAAAATTTACAAAAATATTTTCTTTCTTTTTTTTCTCCTTTGGGGCATTTTGCCTTGTTTCCAGTGATAACTTTCAATAATTGCCCGATCCAATAGACAACTCAATGAGGCATGTTCTCGATTTTAGAAGTTATTGGACTTTAGTCCTCAAATCATTGATATTGTGAATAACTTCATGAATTAAACTTTATCCCATGAGCATATGCACTTTCCTTGTTATATTGATTTGGTTTAAGATTTTTATAACTCGGGAATATTTTGTTGCATTGTATATACTTACACCGAGTAAGATTTGTACCTTTTGTCGTTTGTGAGTGTTATACACTATTCTTTTCTCTTTCAAAACGTTGAATTCGTTGGTAATCTCACTAATCTTTCATTTCACCGTTCATTAATTGAGTTCATACTTGAAATGTGTTACTTGATCATGATTTTCATATATTTTTTTGACTTGAGAATTGCGTAAACTTTGCGAAATGATCATAGGAAATCTTTGTTATATCACCCATATTGACCTTGACCTCACCCTTATATGTTTACCCTCGTTAACCCCTTTGAGCCTAAATATAGCCTTTCTTTTTATAACTCAAATTCTCGTAACCAACTCCAAATTGGAGTTTTAGCCCATACATACACTTTCCATACCTTTGTTTGGAATGTTACTTGGGATTGAATGATGTTGTTATGATTGCGGTTGCAATTTTAGGCATATGAGAGTTTGAAAAGTAAAGAAAGTGATGTGAAAAAAAGTGAAGAAAAAGAGAAAGCAAAAAGCAAAAAGAAAACAAAAGAGAAAAATGATAAAAAGAAGAAAAGAAAAAGAAAGAGAAAGTTGTAAATGTTGTGTATATAGTTCAATAAGCTTTGATTACTCTCCCCGATGATATATCTAATGCCTTTTTGAACTTGTTTTCCATTTTTTATATTGCCCGAATTCTCCCATTATTCCAAGTTTTCATCTCCGAACACTTTGAATCCGTACATATACCATTCATTTCATACCTTAACCCCAAACCTACATTACAACCCTATAAAGTCCTATGTGATCTTATGGTGCATTTAATTTAAAAGTCGTAATAGTTTTGATAATCTGTGAAAATGCATTTCGCCTATTTTGATGAGTGGTATCTTTTATTGGGATTACAAGTTTTTCATTTCCCATATAGAGTTCTTCTTTTGTGACTTGTGTGCGGCCTAGTTTCCATTTCCATTTACTCTTTATGCCCGCATGTTCCATGTGTTACCTCCCTGTTTCGAGTGAATTCATTTGATGAGCGTAATCCCGTGAGGATTGAATATATGCTTGCTTTATGTTTATCCGAATTATTTAAGTTTTTACCAAATCATATTTTGCATTTTCACTCCCCCCGTCCCACTTTTGAAGTTTCAATTCTACGAGGTGCATTCAACATGTTCATAACAACAGACTTTAGCTTGAATTCATTCAATATGCTAATAACGCATTTGAAATATTTTTCGTTGTTTTTGAGTTTGTCGCATATTGGGTTGGGCATATTTTGAGGAAACTGTATGATGTTTGTGGGTTTCATCCCTGAAAACCCTCACGAGACGACACTCGTCCACTAGGGTAACCTAGGGGTTTAACGACTTATTGCATATGCTAAATGCAATCGTTTGCCCGCGAAAGTGGTCGTATCTTTTTATTGCTTTTTCATCCCATTTTGTACTTGTATCCTGCTTTTGATTTTCTTGTAGTTCTTGTTGTTTTCTATTTCATTGCTAGGGACTAGCAATGTGTAAGTTAGGTGGTGTGATACGATGCAAATATTGTGTATTTCACCCGTTAACCTACACCTTATTAGCCCCCTTGGGTATCTTAATCCATATATTTATGCTCATTAACCAGACAACCTCGGATTTCTATGTTAACATGTTTTGCAGGGGTTAATTAAGCTTTTGTAGGTATTTCGATGCTTAGTATGAAGTTCGGATGCTTTTCGGAAAAGTTTCGTCGACTATTGTAGCTTCGGGGGCATTTTAGTAATTCCAGCATTCGGTTTTGAAGCCCGAGCTCTTCACGGAAGTTGAAGCCCTTTGGTTTCTCTTCGCGTGGCCGCTGACGGTGCATGATTCCGAGTTGTATCGATGGAGTTATGGCATTTTTAGGATGGTTTTTACTGTAAAAGTATACTCAAAGTCACATTCAAGGGCATTTTAGTCATTTCATATTTTGGTTTTATAGCCTAATGTCTTCTTCGATGTATTAGTCCTCTGATTTATCTTCGCGTAGCCTCCGACCGTACCTCATTCCGAGCTATAACGAAGAAATGGTGGCATTTTCCGTAAAACAAGGCAAAGCTGCAGAATTGCAGACCTGTAGGGGCGAATCGATTCGCCCCAAAACCGAATCGATTCGGAATTGCTGCAGAATTGCAGTTCGAACTTCCCCTGTTTCCGAATCGATTCGTACCATTTTTGAATCGATTCGGCCCTCCAGATTTTTGGTTTTCTTCCCTTTTATTACAAGTTTGCCATGGGATATTTTGTAGAAAACCAATTCTCTCTCATTTGAGAGGAAAAAGAATCAATACATACACGATTTTAGGTTAGAATAGTTAGGGTTTTGAGGGTTTTGGATGGTTCTTCTTCATTTCTATTGGGATTTACAATCTAATTGGTTTGTAAGTTGACTTTTCATTACCCTCTCCATTAATATAGCTTGTTTTCCATTAATTCTTGTTTTCTAGATAATTTACATGCTTTGTTAATTAGTTTACTTGCTTTATTTCTTTCTTTCTTAATTTAATCAGTTGTAATTTAGTTTAATTCATGTATTACCCTTAGATAAATAGGGTCAGAATTGTGTTTCCGCCATTTACGGGTTTGGACCTCGAAAGTTAGGTTTTGTGTAAAATTGCATTTAATTGAAACCGCGTGTATAAAAGTTGGATTGTTATGCGTTTAAATTTATTTGTCACGCAACTTCAATGTTTATAGCGATAATCCGAATTTAATCCGCGTATGACCATTTTCAGTTAAATGTTTAATCTCGCAACTTTGGGTTAAATTCCTTATTGTGTGATGTTTATGCTTAATTGATTATGCTCGATTAAATGCTTTCGAGCCTTAACTCTAATTACTAATTGTTTCGATCCGTGGGGTAGAATGTGATCCCGATGCTTGCTTTACTTTTGCTTAGCGTAACTTATTCTTTTCCTTTGTCACCATAACCACCCATCACCTTTTCATTTATTTCTTTTACACTTTTATTCCAGAAGTAATTAAATAATTAAAATCTAAAATTCAATCACTCCCTGTGGATTTCTTACGATACCCGACTTACCGATGTGCTTGCTTGTCAAGTGTAGTAGTAGCTTAGGTTTTTTGTATCGCGGCGGCGAAACACACAATGATTGTGTCCTCACACGAACACACTTTTTCCGCTCGGTCAAAAATCGAGGTGGTGTAGCCTCATTCGAACGAAACTCCTCCCTTGTTCTAATGACATGCTTATGTCGTTCGAACGACATAGAGTTCACTTATAACGAGATGAAAAAGTGCAAAACAATAAGACCTCGTTTGAATCTCGTTTGATAAATGCTTCAACTGACCTTCTAACGAGATATGGATCGTTCAAATGAGATTTCCATCTCGTTTAGATAATGCAAGGTGAAAAATAAAAAAAATTTAAATTCTAAAACTGTTCAAAAAGTGGCCTCGTGTTGTAAAAAAAATAATTTATAAAAATCCCCCAATACTTAGTAAAAATCTATAAAAGCCAAAGAAATAACTATAACAGTACTACGTGATGTTGTAGATCATGTTGAAGTTACTTGATATTTGGATTTGTCTTATTGAACGTGTGAACGTGGAGTGCCATGATGGGGGTAACAGGATATGCGATGCTTGATGTAAACTAGACTCTATGGACAAGTCTTGAATTCTAGGGGGATTTATAGATAAATTTGCCCTTATAAATCTCCCCCATGGTTATTCCGTTATAACATAAAAATTTGAATTATCCAACTAAAGATATACAAATCTAATACCCTCCCAAAAACCAAAAAGGCTTCAAAATCTTCAACTTTTTTCAAATCTTCAAATCTCCTTTTGTTAATCTTGTTTTTGGGAGCTTTATCTTATGTGTACTTTGCATATGCTCATAAAAGTGTACCTGTACACAATAGATAAAGAAACTTATGACGTATCGAGTTTTGAATAAAATAAAACTCATAAATCAATTATCCCCCATAAATCAAACTCTCACTCCCCTATAATTCGCCCCCCTTTTATTTGTTCGAAACAAGCAAGGAAAATAAACAAAAATAATAAACTAGAGTGTGTCACAACAATCATTGAATATCATCACAAATATAATGCAACAAGAATCAAGTAATGATAAACTAATCAAAACCAACTATTTTTAATTTTTCAAAATTTTCAAGCAAAAAAAAATTTACAAAACACACACTACATGAACTAACACTAAGATAACCAAGTGATGAATGCGTAATGAATGAGTGTGAAAAATTTGATTGGGAAATAAACTCAAACAATCATAACATATGCGCTCGATGAATTTAGGATACTCCTTACAAATGAACTCAAAGTCCTCTGTAGGTCTAAAATTTTTGAATTCATATGATATTGACTAAAACTAATCAACAAATAAAAGTCTAAAATGATTTTCACACCAATAACGCCCAAAACTATGTATTTCTTTTACAAGACTTTTTTAGGATGTGCAAACCCATTGATCTTCAAATAAACTCTTTCAAAACTCACATATAGAATATATTCTCTCAAATCTTTTATTTTGAAGAAATCAATGCTCATATGTAGTGAAGCATCAATGTTCTTTGAATTTGGCTAGACACTTTTTTATTTGTTATTTTATGTGCATTTAATCTTTTAGGCCCTTTTGTTTTTGTAAATGATGGCTATTCACGTAAAGATAACCCGTCTTTCACAACCCGATTCTTCAGCTTTAAATATTACACATTTATCGGTGATATAATTTGAACATTTTCCAATCTGGTCAATGGTTCTTACAAGCACTACTTTCGTTATCTCGTTTTATCGCATTTGGTTCATTTTAAAAGGAGGATTGAGATGAAAACACCTTGACCAACACATGACAGACAAGTGGAATGCTCAAATAAATTTGTACATGCATGCATTAAAAGAGACAATAAGCCAAATATGTAGAAAGTAATCGTTAATCACATCTTAATGACTCCAAGAAATTATAAGGCACATGGATGAAATTATGTTGTGTCTCAAAACACTATAAAAAGTCACGTGGATAATGGAATGATATTGTGACTTGGTAATCCCCTTTTCCCTCACTTGCAATCTCATCCTCACAGTCACTCGAATGGCTGAAAACATCATTGAGTCTCTAATGATTAGATGTGTTCTTATCGTCATGTGACAAACTATAAGTACTCACGTGACTAGCCATGAAAGCAACGCACTCTTCATGTGGTGATTCTCCCCTTGAATCAACCGAATCGATGTTACTATTGCTACGAGTGGCTTTATTATCAGTCTCTTTGCTCTTTCTCTTTAGCATAGTGGGACACTCAAAAGACTAGTTCCCTTTTCCTTCGTACTCAAAAGCACCTTATATCTTCCTATTTCTCACCGCTATCCTTGACCTCATTCTTCCTTTGTTTTTCTCAAAAATCATATTATTGGAAGAATTATTTTTGGAAAATTTAGGAAACTTTTTAAAAAAAAATTGCAAATAAGGCAAGTCATCGGAATCAACTTCACCCTCGGATTCAAAATTACAAACTCCCTCTTTTTTCTTATTCTTAATGTAAGTCTTTAAATCTATGACTCATCCTTAGGCTTAATGGTTTTGAAAAAAATGTTGATCTCATAAGTTTGAAGGTCTCCTATGAGTTATTCTAACCTAAGAGTGTCGAAGACCCCTAAAGAGTTAAGCACGGTGACCTTAGGAGTAAATCGAGACGGGAACAACCTAAAAATCTTTTTCACGACTCTTTACTCCTCAATTTTCTCACCTAAATTAAAACAAGTGTTAACAATGTTCGACAAGCCATCATAAAACTCATTAAAACTCTCGGACTCAAACATCGTGATGGCCTTGAATTGGGAGGTCAAATTTTAAAGCTTAGATGCCTTGAAAGAGTTGGTACCTTCATGTGTCAACTGTAGGATATCTCATCCTTACTTAGAAGTAGTTCACATCATGATGCGGCGAAACTCTTCAAGGGTGACAGCTCCAAAAATAGCACTAAGGTCGCGGGAGATGTAGGCACTCCACTTAAATTCCTCATCAGTCCAAGAAGAAATAGGTTTGGGATTTGTGACACTATCAACAATGATCATAGGAGGAGTCCACCCTCTTTGACAAATAAGCTATAATCTTTCATCAATTGATTTTAAAGTGGATCTGATACGGGCTTTCCGATAGGCATAATTCGATCCATCGAAAATTTGACATCCTATTTTACAAGTTCTCCATCAGAAAATTTGTGATTTTTCAAAATCAAGTTTTTCAAAACAAATGATATGATAGAAAATTTTTATGGAAAAAGGATCTCACGATAGTTTGGTGAAACCTGCTCTGGTACCAATTTGAGAGTGCGCTATTCTCTAATGGAGTAAACATATTTAATTAGATGTCAATACCAAAAACAAATTTTAATTCATTCAACCTAAAATATACAACTATGTGATTCAAATCATAAACTAAGCCAAGCATGTAATGAAAACAGAATTTTAGGGGAAAACCCATCACGAAAAAACCTTTTATTTCACTATAGTTTGTAAATTTTAACTTACAATTAAATTTTGAACATGTGAACGTGAAACACCATAACGAAAGTAATGGGATATGTCGTACTCGATGTAAACTATACTCTATGGACAAGTTCTACATGTCGGGGGCAACGACAGAAAGTTTTCCCTTACAAAGGTATTTATTATGAAGATATACAAATTTGATAATATTTATATGAACTATTAAAAGAAATTTCTTCTTTATTTAAGGCAATTGATAATAAATAAATCTTATTTTAGGTGAAAACCCTTAATGGGCAAGAAAAATCAGTGAACTCATTTTGTTGTAGGTCATATGCTTCAAGATAACGGGTTTACTTTGATGACATCATTTTATGTTAGGAGTATTTTATATATTTTTTCTAACGATATGAGTGGAATATTTGAAAAACTCATTATTACCATTAATTTTTTTATTGAGGCAACTTTAATTTAGGTTAGTGGAGAGTATGTTGGAATTGTTGATTCTGTGGAGAGATTTTACTTGTATGAACTCTAATAATAGTTGAATGGGAAATTGTATGTTATATATATTGAACTGGGTGCCAAATATGTAATATATTATTTTCAACAGGTTTTGTATATGATTATATAGAATATATGTTGGAATGGATATAAATCATGTAATGTATTCTATGTTGGAATGGATGTAATTTTAACTTTGGTGACAAAATTATAAAAGATGGCTACCTTGCCGTATCAAAATGAACACCTAAATGATGAGATTTTGAGACGTCTTTGTTTCCGTCTCGAAAACCATTTTGCGACTATTTTTATCATATCAAAATATAGTTATTAAAGATGCGTCTTTCATTGTCTCAAAAGGATCGCATAAATGATGAACTTTTGAGAAGACTTGGTTTCCATCTCAAAAAACCCTTTCAGACTGCTATTTTCATCTCACAAATCATTTAAAATAAGGTGCTAATAAGATCCCATGAGGCCCCAAACACCATCCAAAAAGTATTTGGGATGGCTAAAGTATCTTTTGGGACTGATTTTTACCCATCCTAAAAAATAATTTCTTTGTAGTGTAGGTTATATATCTCACATTGTATAACAGGCCTCCCAATTTAGAAAATTAATTTCCATCTTTATATAAAATATTATTAAAGATCATGAAAGTACCTAACACCCTATGCCTTCTGGAGGGAACTAGATTCCTACTATGCATATGAAATAAAAATAAATAATAGTAGAGTAAATCTCGATCATAAAAAAAGTCAAACCTCCAGTACAGATATCCCAAAACACCAATTCAACATTATAATATTACCACAGATCTTATAATAATTATGTCACGGGTAAAATTATGAAGTTCATCAATAATCTCATTTTCACTCCTAAAGTCAACTTTTTGAATCATAGGGGGGTGATATCATTTATAACATACATAAAAGTTCAATGCAACCATTTCCATTAACATACACATGGGGAAAATTATTCATACTTGGAAAACACGTAAAGACTAATGAAACTTTCTATTATATAAAAATGGCTATCTTTTATGAATTCAATAATTCAACATAATTCAAGGTTAAGAATGTCATTAATTTTATCAAATTTCATAAAAAAATTAGTAATCATAATTTAAAGTTTCACATGATTTATATTGGCATATGAGTTTTTAATTGAGGTTTAAATATGAATTCATCAAATTCATAATTACCATAAATTATGGAAATTTTAATTTGAATCTAATTTTGAAATAATTTATCAACTGGCATATGAATTATATAATCAAGATTAACATATGAATTAATCCAAATCCTAAGTATCCCAAATCACCAAATATTAATTAAGGTTGCAAAATTTAAATAATTTCATAAATAAATAATATTTTATCATTTAATTATTAAAAATCATGGAAGAAATTATAAACCCTAATTATTTCTAAATTATTTTAATTGTTAAAATTAGGTTAGGGTTGAAATTAATATTTAAAGGCATGTAAAGAGAAGAGTAGAATGTGAACTCACATTAAAGTAGAAATTCACAACAATACATAAGAAGTGTAAAAGAGAAATCCATTGGAAATATCTTGAAAAGTCCTCCTAATTAGTCCTTACATTTATGCAAGATAGATTCCAAAATTTCTCCAAAAATTTAATTTTTTTTAATTACTAAATGGAACGATAAAAATCTAGGGTTGTAATGATATAATTTTGGTGTGGTTTGGATTTTATTTAGGTTGAATTGTGGGTTGAAGAGATGAAACCATATGGTTTGATAATTTTGATATACAGAAAACTAAAATGGTAAAGAATTGAAAGGAAAAAGGATTCGTTGCCCCAAAAAAAATCATGGGCCCGACCCCTTTTATATAGATCCCATCTGTAATAGCGGTAAGGTGATACCTCTATAGTAGTCATCGCCCTGTTATAACGGTGACTTTTAACGTCTTAATATATATATATATATATATATATATATATATGTGTGTGTGTGTGTGTGTGTGTGTGTTTGTGTGTGTGTGTGTGTGTGTGTGTGTGTGTTAAAAAACTTTCTTACAACTAATAATTGTAGACTACCATATGCTCAGCGAACCCTAACCCATGTATCAAAAAATCATTTAAATACCATTGTACCCTTTACATTATATCATATTTTATTTTTTTGTCCATCTCTTCATTTACTTTTCTATAAATACGAATTAATACCACTTTATTACTTCCCCAAAAAAAAATTCTCTAATTCATCAAATAAATGTAACACCTCGTATTTTTGGGCAATTATTAATTAATTAATTCGGCTAATTTTAAATTACTTTTGTGGTAATTTAGTTGAATTAATTATTGTTATATTTATTTAAATATTAATCTGGTGAGTAAATGATTAATATTTATAATATTTAAATTTACTAAGTGAACAGTAATAATTTAACTACGTCATAATGAGCGATAGTGATGTGGCATTTATTTATCCCAACCGGGAGTCGAGTATAGACTATTTTTGAGTTGAAGTAAGAACTTTTAGTAAAATATTCCGGATGGCAATTCTGAGTGTACGAGTGAGTCCGGATGGGTCGAAATAGTCATAAAAGAGTACACAGGGGTAGTAAATGGGTCTCGGGGCATTTTAGGCATAACCAAGCTCATATAAGAGTGTTTGGCCCCTTTTAATAAAGCCCACAAGCCTAAAAACTTGATTGAATTAATAAACCCTAAAAGTGAGAGAGGTGGCAACCATAACTCATTTAAGAAACCCTAAGCGAGTAGAGGAGAAAAGAGGGAACATTGGAGAAACCTTGTGAGCCAAATTCAAAAATAAGTGTGGGCAATGTTCATCAAATCATCATCATCTGCACTAAAGGATTTATACCCTACAAACCTTAAAGTAAGTGGTTAAACTTGTTTTTAAATAAAGTGCAGATTTCAATTCATATCACAGTGGTTGTGATAAGAGCATATGATATTTGGGTTGGTTTTATATCTAAATTGAGTTTCAATTAATTTACATTTATGAACTATAAAGTATTGGTGAATTTGATTTATTAATCTTACATTTGTGTGTGTATTTTTATTAAGATTGGGGATCTTGAAATATTAGAATTGGTATAAGTTTTTATAGGTTTATACGTAAGAATCTGGGAAAATGGGTTTAGTGAATTTTTTAATGGTGGAACAGACTGGTTGACGAATGAGGGGAGGAAACCCAGGGTCATTCGAATGACCTGGGGCCTGGTTTAAGTGATAGCCACTATCGTTCAAACGACAAGCGCGTTGTTTGAACGACGTGAAAAAATCTAGCAATTCCTGCTATTTGAACTAAGTTTTGATTTGGGGGTATATTTATTGTTGTTTTGGTATTATGTGGGAAACACTTTAGTGAGATAATCATAAGGGAAATTAAGGTTGGAATTGGACTAATTTTGAAACCTCAGATTAATAAGTGTGCCAAACTTATTAAGGGGAATTTTGGGTAATAAATTCTGAAAATTAAATTTTGGGCCAGGTGAGTGAGTCCGGGTATATTGGTTGAGTGACCCCAAGGTAATAAACTAATTAACGCTTAATTAATTAAATTTGAGTCAAGATATAGACTCGGGTATAATTTGGGCTAGTGCTACGGGGTCTGTACACAGTATAGCTGGGATTAAATTTAATGTATATATATGGTAGTGTGACAGTATATATATATATATATATATATATATATATATATAGTGTGTGTGTGTGTGTGTGTGTGTGTGTGTGTGTTTTCATAAGTATAAGTGATTAGATATTTGGTAAATGCATACCCCTCTAGTTCTATCATAGGAGGTTACGCGAAGTGAGTGAATCCCCTAGCTTGAGGAGTGGGATGAGTATACTCCCCAGGTCATAGCGTTCGTGTTAGGGTTAAGATTTCTTGGGTATGATTCGATCTCATTTTTGAAGAAAACTACGACCGTTTATTTAATTTCACTAATTTGGGGAGCTAACCAGGTCAGGGTGTCCGGTTGGATGAGTATACCTGAATTGATAGAATTGTAGAGAACATCTGGTGAGTGTCTACTTGGGAGGATGGTTATATATTTATGGCATGTGTGTGAATGTTGTAATATGATGATACGTATATATGGTGGATATATCAATATAAGGGAAAAAAAGGATGTCAATTATATTGATAATATATAAATCGTGAGAATGTTATATGGTCTTAAAGGAAAATAATGATTAATTAAGATAATGTGATAAATAACTTATAAATCATATATTAAACATACTTGGTCGGGAGCAATGTGTCAAGGAGGAGATTATCGAGAACTAGTCACGGGGTAGAGGTCTAGGTGGGTTATATAGAAGAACTTTAGGTGTGCATAATAGTTGAGGGGTGACCCGATCCTCAAGAGAGTGCGATACTAGCTTAATTATGAAGAGCATTCATGCATTTTAATTTACTGCAATTTAATTACCTTGCTAAATATTTTCAAAATCTTTTGGGTTCTAACCCTTGCGATCAAATATTTTCAAAACCTTATATGTATCCGACCACAGGGATGCCAGACTTGATTCTATTTTAGGTTTACGCAGCTACGACATATGTGGGTGCTGCAGGAGCTTGGATTAGACGCCTATTTCTTTCATTCCTATTTTAGGAATTTTATTCTCAGTTGTATTTTCGAGCATGTTGATCACTGCAATTTTTTAGTTTATTCCAATTCAGATTGCATGGGATTTATTTTCTACCTGTCAAATTATTTTTGTTTGCATATTTTTGTTTGTCGATGTTTATTCGATTGGCATTTTATTTAGATATTTGTGGAATGCTTAGGCTTTATTATGTTGTGATGGTTCTATTTAGTATCTTGTTGTAGTTATTCACTTGGTTATTTAAAAGATAAAATTTTGACACTACCTTAATTACTTATTAGGTGGTTAGTAATGAATAAGTTTGCGAAAATGATGCTAAGAATGAACCAGATAGAAATCCTGTTTAATTTGATAAAGGCCTGATCGTCCGGTATTTAATTAAGTGGGGTGTCACAGATGGTATCAGAGCATCATGTGCTCGTGTCCTTCGGATCTATGCGTCTTTTCACGTTCCAGCTTAGAGTTCTTTGATATAGAGCCTTATGATAGGATTGTTGTATTTCTTTACGTTTGCGACTTACATTCTCCTGCTATTATGTATAGTTGATGTGATTCGTATACGATTCCAGTTAAGCATGGAAGATCGAACATTATAGAATGACAAGCTTGGGACGTTAGAAGGATTTCATGAAGGAGGACTCAACAGAAGACATAGAACATTCTGGAAATAGTGACGTGATAGGAGTCACCATGATTATGGATCGAGCAATTGAAATTGTAATAATCACTGGCACACAGTAGTTTTCCTAAGAACCCTCGCTAAAGATGATGGTGCAAGGACAAAAACCCCAAGTGTAGACGATAAGGGGCGAGGGTCGAAGAAGATTTTTATTTCAGAAGAAAAATCCTCTAGAATTCGAGGAAGCTACGGAAGGGTGATTTACCAATGGTTGGAAATCATCCAATTGGGATCACATATGGGGGAGTTTAATGACATTCAAGTCAAAATTTTGGGCAAAGATGTTGGCTCATAGGAGAAGCATAGGGCGATGGAAGTCAATCACCATAGCCAGGAGAAAATTACCATGAATAATGAGGAATTTTGGGCGCGTATTATTATGAATCCTCTCACCAGAGGTTAAATAAAGAGGCAAGATATATTTCAGTAATTTTCCAAAAGGGGCGAACTGTGGTCGGGTGTGAAGGAAAGTTGACAAAATTCGCAAACTTCATATCCGGTGAGAGGGATACGAAGAATAAAAAGGGTTCGTAAGTTGATAATAAATCCATGGATAGAACATACAAGCATGGTGATGTGAAATTAATGCTAAATTAATGATGAGATAATATCATATGTTATTTAGATATGAATTCACATTCGAAATCCAAATATAGGTGTGTTTAATTAATGATTTGAAATTGAATTTAGAAAGATGATTGAATGAAAGAGAGAAAATCGAACTTGAAAATTTATTAATGTAATATATAAATCGTTGATGTTTAATGATGTACTTGATGATTAAAAACTGTTGCGAACACGTATTAATCGTTGGGTGTGTTTTGGTTCAGGATTGGATTGAAGCCTTGAAGCTTGGATGGTTAAAAATAAAGGAAACTCATAATAATGAAGAAGAAGAAGATGAAAAAGATGAAGTATCCAGTTCAGCTACACCCCCAAATCGGTTCGGCCTCGAACCAGTTCGGCCCTATACGAGAACCGGTTCAGGTGACCTACTATTCCCAGAATTTTTATTGTCTAAATTTTTAAGAAATTAATTATGGGAAAACTTTGAGATAAATTTAATAATTATGGGAAAAATTTGAGATAAGTTTCATAATTGTACAAAGACTAGGGAAAGTCAGTAGGTACATAATTAAGGCTCACTTTTTCTTAATGAGGGTGAATTAGGTTTTGGATCGATAATGGTTAACCGATCGAGGGGTGTATAAAAAATTTATGTTAATTTATTAATGGAAGTGAAATTAAATAAAATAAGAGTCGAGGAAATAGGCTCGGTTTTCATAGGCTAGTGCTATGGGAGTTAGGCATGGGTTAGCCGTTTTTAATTAAATTATATATCCACGAAATTAGTGATATTGTATATATATATATATATATATATATATGCTTGTGTGTTTTATAAATATTGGTGTTAGATATTTATGTGAATACATACCCCTGTAGTTCTATCATAGGAGGTTGAGCGATGTGGGTGAATCCCCTAGATAGTGAATGTAGGGAGAGTATAATCCCAATGTCATAGCGTTTGGCATTTATTAGTGTGATTTCTTATCGAGGTGGGACGCTTTGGGTATGAGTCGGTTTCACTCTCAAGGAACTATGACCGCCTTCACTACACTTATGATTTATTTACCTAATTCGGTGTGAGTTAACCGTCTTATGGTATCCGGGTTAGAAAGTATCTGGTCAGTTATTACTCAGAGGATGGCCACTATATGCTACATGTGTGTGAATGTTGTGGTACGCTAGTATATAATACGAGTAGATAATTATATACGGGATAAATACATAAAGTGTGAATGTATTTCAGATATAACCGGTGTGAACGTTGTGTGATTAATTAGTATTTTGATATAAATAGTGTGAACGTCATATGATTAATTAGTAATTAATATATAACTTATGTGAACATTATATGATTAATTAAAGTTAAAATGATTAAATAAGCTAATGAGTAAAACAACTTATAAATTAAAGTATGGAATACTCAGACTAGAGTAGAGTGATGAAAAGGGTGTAATAGAGCTAGTTAGGTGATGTAGCATAACTTGTTGGGTTAGGAGGCAAGAGATAGGTGTGGACATTAGTGGAGGGGTGAGCTATATCTCAAGAGAGTATGAGACTATCTTAAATAGGAAAGTGTTCATGCATATTTAAATTGTTGCATTTTAATTTCTTGCTAAATGTTTTCAAAGGGTTTTATTTGACTCTGAATCGTGTCAAAATATTTTTCCAAGACCATTTTAGGTGTCCAACCATAGGGACACCAAGGTTAATAATTCATTCCATGGATGTGTTGTTGCAACACTTAGGGAGGTTTGCAGGATTTGCTTTAGAGGTTTCAGTCATTCATTCCTAGTTTAGGAGTTTCATTCAGTATTTTATTTGGGCATGTTGCCCCTTTAGACTATTCAGTACTTCTGTTTATTTATTAGACATTGTGGATTCAGTGTATTATTTTAGACTTGTTGGATTTTACTTTTGGGAACCAATGGTTTATTCGGTATTATTTATTTATCTATCTATCGTGTGATTGTTCATACTATTATGGTCAATATGGTTTGGTTATTTTATTTTTATTTTCGCATGTTGTTAGGTTAATGAAAAGATCAAATTTGACACTGTCTTAATTTAATATAGGTGATTAGGAAAAGAATGTTTTCGACAATGATGCTAAGAATGAACCAAATGAGACCAACACTTTATTTTGATAAATGACTAATCACTCGTGGTTAAAATAGGCAGGGTGTCATATTGGTGTGCTTATGTTTGGTGGATTATTCTTATGTTAAGCCATTTGATTATACATGCTTAGTTTTGACATTTAATGCATAGAAGTAAGTTTTAATTTTTTTAAGGGAATACAAATTTTTGGTATCTAAAAAAGAAATAGATATATAAAATATCTGATTTGAACTTTAATGTGTTCATCTGCCAAAATTTACGCTATGAGAGTAAATACAATTTTTAGTCATAAAAGGAAATTGTAAGTTAGACTAATTAATCATACTTTAGTAAAAATGGTAAACGGATCCGAAATCCTAGTAATCTTCTCTATATTTGTTACCGAAATTGTATTCACCTTTTTATTATTGTGTACTTCAATTTATCCCCACATATTATTTCTATACCGATAATTACCTAGTTGGAAAGCTAAAATTTTATATAAATTGAACAAATCCTTTTGGGTTCGACTCGTACTTACACTCGCTATATTACAGTAGCCCCAACACTTGGGGTAGTTTATAATTTCACAATTACTTTTTGGCGCCATTGCCGGGGATTTGTGTCTATTTGAATGTTATTGACTTTCGGACTAGTTTTACATTATGTACAATAAAACTCTTAAAAATGCATAAAAATTGCAAAACCCGAAATAGAAATAAAAAAATGTATTTTACTTTTCTTAAAATTTTAGAATTTGGTTTTTTTCTGTGATTTGTTTAAAAAAATAGATTTAAGATTGTTCTTAGTAAGTAGTAATTTTGCCATAAAATAAAAAAATACATACAAATTGAAAAATTCATAATTTTTTTTTTAATTTGCAGATTTCATTTTTTCAAGTACTGTATGCCTAAAAAAACTATTTTTTAAATAAAAATCTAAAATTCATTTTCTTAAATAAATAAATTCCAGTAGAATATATTTTTTATTTATAATTATTTCATAGTATGCTTTATGTTTTATTATTTATTTTCTTTTTTTAAGTGTTAAACTACACTATTAGTGAAAGTGTCGTGTTATTTTAATTCTATATTTTTTGTGTTGCACTTTACGCTTAGTGTAGTTTTTTGTGTTATTTTTCACTAGCATATTCATTCAAAAAGGTACCAAAAGAAGAAAAAGAAAAAGACAAAAAGAAGACGAAAATCCCCAAAAAGAAAACAACTATATGAGAGCGCTAAAGATACATGTGAAATCTTGCCATGCACACAAGGTACTCTTAGAGACGACTAAAATGTCGACGATTTTCTTCCGATCGATCTCAAGTAAAACTTCGGCCCGACCTTAATAAGTGATCGTAAAAAGTCCACATCGGATGTATGTTTTGTGTGCCCCTTATGTGAATTTATTTTCTTATATTTTAAAGAGCACGTTGCATAAATTTGACCTAAGGGAAAAAATTCAATTGCAAGAGAAGGTGGAAGTTCCATCACCCTTCCTTGACCCAAAAATCACTATAAACTATTCGAGTATTTGTACAACTCGAGTCATCATTTTTAATGTAGAATTAATTCAACATTGTCCTTAGGGTGTCATAAACCTCATAGGAAATTTTTTAATGAGACAAGAAATAAAATCCACTCTAATGCGCACTTGTCAAATCGGTTTCGTTTTACCTTATCTAGAATTGGTGGTTTTTAATGAGACTTCGTACCGACCACCTACCTGGAGGTAAAATTAGAAATTGATATAATAACAGTAGTTGGTCATCTTTTGAATTCTCCCCTGTCAAACAGAAGGAATTGTGTAATTAGGGAGATTAATTCGGAGACCCCCACCGTCATTGAGTAATCTCATGAAAACTAGATTTTAAAATTGAAATCACCCTCACTTAAATTTGATAATTCGAATTGCTTTGTGTTAGTTTCGGAATTTTATGATTTGGATTTATAGTATTTTCTTTTTTTTTTCCTTTAAAAAATTTAAAATTAAAAAATAAACTCGAGTGAGCGTGATGTGTACGAAGTTAGTTTCAAGATCCCAGCGGTCGTTTATCTAGTGTTGTGTCTAGCATTAATTATCCATTTGTAGATAGGGTTTTGATATTTTCGAGATGGGAGACGATTTATCTACCCATGCCCTTAAATATTACATATATCCCAATAGGTCTAGTCCATCCCCGTGCATACATCTTCCGCCGCATAACATGAACAACTTCGAATTAAAGTCAGGTACAATCCAATTTTTGCCCATCTTTCGAGGTATGGAAAAAGAGGACCCCTAACTTCATGTGTGTGAATTCGAAGAAATTTATGGAATAATTGAGGTATAAAAACTCACCGATAAGATTGTTAAATTGAAATTGTTTCCATTTTCTTTGAAAGATAAAGCCAAAAATTGTTTACTCTCGCTTGAGTTGTATTCCAAAATTATGTGGAATTAATTGAGCGACGAGTTTTTGCAAAAATAAAATTCCCCAACAGCAAGATGAAGGAGATAAATCATGCCATCAACACATTTAGACAAAAAGAGGGAGAATCATTATTGATGTATTTAAAGAGATTCAAGGACTTGTTGCTGCAATATCCCCACCACATGATTCAATTACGATGTTGAGTCCAAATTTTGTACAAGGGCTTTGATTTTATTACTCACTGTATGATCGATTCAATGTGTAATGGTTATTTTATTGAGAAAAGTGAAGCCGATGCGTGGACATTCCTATAATCTGTAGCAAAAAAGTCCCAGCGATGGGCACCCTATTGGGAATCTAGGCCGAACACATTCAATGAGAGAACTTCTCACCAAGTCGAGCAAAGTTTTGATTTAAATACCAAAGTAACCATATTGGCCTGTCTTTTAGAATCTTTAGAGATAAGAAAACAAGGTAATCGAGCCACACCTACGGCTATGCAACATGTAGGTTCACCTATGTGTTTGCTTCAATCGTTTAGTCAAAAATTTCCCCAACTTTCTGGCCCACAAATCATGCACCGAGTAAGTAAACACCCTATACTAAAATAGGCCAAAGTATGACCCATACTCCAACGAATCCTTCGTCCAAAAATATTCAATATTTAGAGGATATGATGAGCATTCTCACCCAAAGTACTCTTTAGTCCTAGAAAACTATCCAAATTGTCCTCCAATCCACCTAGCAAAGCCCATATGAAAATACACAATAGATTTGAAAACTCGAGGTTCCAGTGAACCAATTATCCAACACATTGAGTGAGAGAAACAAAGGAACATTCCCGAGTTAACCTAATCCCAATCCAAAAGGAAACATGTCGAGCGTTCAATATGTTGTTCAAGACAACACGATCACGTCACACACCAAGAGCATGTGAAAGCCATCATCACGCTTTGGTCTAGTAAAGAAGTTGGGAAAAATGTCTCACCACCCATTGAGAGTGAATCTAAGAAATATAACAAGAGGGAAGATCCACCCACGTATCCAACTTCCTCCCACCCTCATCTTCTGAGCCATCTGTAGAGACCTATGTCCCAAAAGCTCCGTTTCCCCAACGTTTGGTGCTATAAATGAAAAAGGTGTAAATGGATAATATGTTGGAAATGTTCAAGTAAGTATATATTAATATACCACTACTTGATGCTATACAACAAGTTTCATCTTATGCCAAATTTTGAAATGATGTTTGTACCTTATACAGAAACACCAACGTACCCAGGAAAGATTTTCTCACCGAGAAATCAAGATCGATCATTTCTTATAGAACTCATGTCAAGTATAAGGATATGGGGACTCCGACGTTATCCATCAAGATAGGAGAGAACATATTTGAGAAAGCCCTTCTAGATTTAGGAGCTAGCATGACCCTTCTATCATACACTATGTACGAGAAACTAGGTTTGGTGGATGTAATACCCCGTATTTTTATGGCTTTTAATTATGAGATTAATTAAATGAAATTACTTTTAATTATGGGATTAATTAAATTAATTTGGGATGATTAATTGGAAATTAATTCGAATTTAAATAACTAGCGAGACAAGAGTTAGTATTTTATTTTGATGATAATGTTGAATATTACTGAGTGATTATGGTTATATGTGATTATTAAATTTATTAAAATTGTCCTGAGTTAAAAATACGGTAGTTTCGATAATTAAGTTAGGACGCGCGCGTTAGTCGTGTCAGGACCCAATTAAATGGATTTAAAAGAAATTTATTTCTATATCATCTGTATGATCATTTTGAGTGTGCCAACATGTTCGGAAGGGTCGACATAGTCAGAAAACACTAGTCGGGGGGTTTAGTTTGGGTCCCGGGGCATGTTTAGGCCTAATCGGCAACCCGGGAGGGTATTTTAGTCATTTTGATTTCTAAGGAACATTAACCCACGAAATTTAGACTTAATTTATCAGCCAAATCTTAGGACTCCTAGGGTTTTCACAATAAAAAATCACCAATGACAGTTATAGAATAGAAAAGGAAGTTTCCAAAGAAGAAAACCACCCTTAGAGGCCATTACACCACCACCACCACCACCACCATCGGTTAGATCGGAAAGAGGGGATACCTTCCGTACCACCTGCTTCAAAGGATCAGAACATCGAATTTTCCAGGTAAATGATTCAACTTGCGATAATTCAGTGCATATATCATCCATGTTAGGTAGGATTGAAGAATAATCTTGAAAATAATGAATGAAAGGATTTGAGGAATTTAAAATCATAATCTGGGTAGGTTTTGCATGTAGTCTATCTTCTACGAATATAGTAGCCACGAAATTATGATCCATGTGTAAAGAATCACGAATTTATATTGTATTATATGAAGATCTTGAAGAAAATAGGATAAATAGGGTTTTATAAGAAATATGTGATTTGATCCCAAAAACTGTTAATCCTTGTTGATAATTGATTCTAATACGTTAAGGTTTATGCATATATGTTGGTTTGATGATTAGAATACTTGGTTGGGAGTTTGGTACATTGTAATGGAGAATTTAAGTGTAAAATTTAGAGAACCCGTAACTATTTAAGAAAATTATGGGCAAATACCTGCTTGATCGATTGATCGACTCAAGAATGTCGATCGATCGACCACTTTTCTTCGATCAATCGACCTCTCCTGATTTTTGGTAATTGTTTTCCTTTAAGGTTTAATGAAAATCCCAAAGTTGATAATGATTTTTAGGGTGATGAATATAATATTGTGGGACTTAGTTAAGGTCAGTAGGGTCTTAATTTATGCCCAAAAAAATGGTTTACCTTATGGATTTGAATGTTATTACTTAGAGGGTTTACCGAGTGAGGTTTCGGTTAGAAGTTTCGTATAGATTGGGATTTAAAGTGGACGAGTGTTAATTTAAGGTTAGGACCATTAGAAGACAGACATTGAATTACCGAGATAACCTTAGATAGTAGTGGGTGACTTAGTAACCTTAAGAGGTAGGTTTTAGTATTCGGACTCATACGACGAGTTGTGCGCTAAACATATTACATGAAATATTCGGGATGACACTATAATACGTATGAGACTTAAGATATCGGGTTGGTGTATACCTATATAAATATGATGATTATATAAGTTGTGTGATTACATAGTATCTGGATTATTGTGTGTATGACATACCTACCATCATTGCTGTCACGGGAGGTTAGTTTTTAGAAAAGGACCGTATTATCTTTGTGTGCCTTCGGGGGGATTTAGATTGGTACGTTAAGGACATAGGACTGTGAATGAATTATTTCTGAGTTAATAAGTCAGTTAACCATGGGAGAGTAGGTATGTACGTGACCCATGGGTATGTAAACTATTTTTGCCTCCAATATGTGTGATTTTGTTTGTTGAAACGGTTCCTGAGCGATTCGAAATGCGTAGTCCTTATGTACGTGATGTACCGGCATTCGATAGCAGAGTATGCTTGCATCGCAACTTAGCCTTTGTGTGCCTTATATGTATATATGTATTGAGAGTTATTTATATATATACTTGTGACTAGTTCACTGTTGTTTAATAGATGTAATAACTAAGATATTTGAATGGGCTACGAATAGGTGAATTTAAATGAAACTTGTGATAGTAATTTAATGAATGTGGATGTGATATATAAAATATAACGTGTTTGGGTAGTACGAGTAGACACCTTATATTAGTATGTGAAAGAAGGAGTTAGTACGGACTAGTTAGATAGTGGCATAACTAGGATGGGTTAAGGGTATACGTTAGGCGTGCACATTAGTTGAGGGGTGAGAAACTCATGTCAGAGTACTCAACTAACATGTATATAATATTAACTGTTTAATGCAATTAAACACTTGCTATTTTTAAACTGTTTTCACCTCGTGCTCTGACCCGTGCTCTGATGACATGTTGTAACCTCTGTGGAATCTACAGGATCTCGGTATTACATTCCTCTACGTTTATCCATGGTTCCTTCAGAGTCATTAATATCATTTAGGGCATGTTTCCCATTCTTATTTAGAAGTTCTAGTTACAGACGTTCATTATTTGTGATATTGGTTTATTTATTTAGACTCTTGTATGGGACTTCATTTACTCTGGTATTATTATTATTGGAATGTTTACCCCAGACTCAGTTTGTTTCATTTCATTGGTTATTCATATGAGATTGTTTATGTGATTGATGGTTGATGATTTTATTACTTGGGTATTTGTTAACTTAATGAATAAAATTTGACATCTCTCTTTTGAAATATTAGGTAGCTAGTAATTAACTAATTGTTTTTTATAGTGATGCTAAGACTGAACCAACTTGATATTCAGTATTAATTTAATAAAGGAGTAGTTATCCGATATTTAATTAGACGATGTGTCACAATTTGTATCAGAGCATCAGGTTCTAGTGTCCTTTAGGATATGTGCGGCTTATTATGCTTCCAGCGTAGCTTACTTTGATATAGATCCCTACATTTAGGATTGTTCATTCCTTTGGTGAGATTTCATTCTCCTTCTATAATGAATATTTTGGCGAATCTTATTTTCATTCGGGTGTGTTTGTCTGCCGAACAATAAAGTATGTCAGGCGAGGGAAATCGGGCGGACAACATGAGGCAAAGCTCAGTTGAGATTATTGGGTATATTCAAGAATGATGATCGTAGTTGAGGTCACCCCTATTAGGGTGCGGAAAGCCAGGACGGTAAAGATGACTTGGACACAACATATAACCTTCATTTACCGCTATAGTAGAAAGTGGAGTCAAATTAGACTCACCCAACGAGGTTGGATTGGGAGGAAGTCAGATGAAACATTAAAGAAAACTAGCATTGGAAATTCTAGTGATGCGGAGATCGTGTGTGTTGGCCAACGAAGGCAAAATATCCAAAGGCTTGGACATATGTCGGAGTGTGGCTAACTGGGAGTGAAAATTTAGGCTCGTAAGAGCAAAGTTGCAATGGTGATAGGCAATCACCACATTTATTAGTGGAATGTTGTGTCAACTGAAGGATATTAGGTACAGTTTAACCTCAAGTTCCTTCATCATATGTTTGGGATAAGGAGCGAACGTTGTTCTGAACTCACACAAGAGGGTTGGACATAGGTCCCTTCGTGAAAGGGAATTTAATCTATTAGTGAATCTTGCACCGTATGAAGTAGGTACATCAGAGAAGAGAATTTTAAAGTGGGAAGTTAACTCATTAGAAGAATTGCTAACACTTATGAAAAATTCTACTTGGACTGTCAATGCAGATAGTAACAGTGTCGCATTTTTTCAATATGGATGTTAGAGCTTCCTTGTACAGGGAACTATAAGAATCGGAAAATTTAGTTAGAAAGTAAGATTGGGAGAAACAGTGTTGGTGAAGCACCACAAGGGGAGACCCATAAGGGTACCCATTTAAGTGATTAGGATAGATGAATATTTTTTTTGATCGATGGTGAATTCAGTATGGGATGTTGAAATTAGTACCATGTTCCTTAGGTCCATCAAAGCCAAGGGAACAACGGAGGTACCAATCAGATACAAGACTACCAAAGTCCAATGAAGGGCAACCCTAACATGGTCAGTATGACCGGAGATAAGTGGAGTATGTGTAGATGTATTTTGTCGGAGTGAAACCCCATGCGTTAATTTTCTCGAAGTAAGTAAAGGGATAGGAGTATGATGCCTAACAAAGACAATAGATATTGTAATTTTCGATTTGGTTCGGACAAATGTGTTATATACAAGGACCATTTAAGCAACCAGTGCAATTGTAAAGGTAGAAGCATAAATTTTATACTTAGAGGATGAGGCGTATTTTATGTGACATGAACGAGTTACTACATTTTTATTAATGCTATATTCTCATGTAAACGACTTTAATGTATATATCGACTACATTATTATTATGTGAATATTTTTCCTGGTATAGCGGGGTTACCTTTAAAGTTACCCACGGAGGATGCATTGGTGTATTTATAGTGGTATATACTTTATGGTTATTACTCATTTTTGTGATATGATTATACGAGTATAATATTATCCTGATTCTGATTATATAATAATGATTAAATCGATAGTGTGAGGAATTGCAAGTCTATCGGGGTGACTACCTTAGTGTAGAATATTTTGTTCTGGTAAGACCCCATCTGCGAGAGGGTCGGGTTCAGGTCTTTACTTTTATATATGTATATATATTAGAGACTTCGGGATGTATAATGATTTCAAGATATTCGATCCCAGTATGTGTAGGGACTTTATTGTTATGATTCGGAGTGTATTGCGTTTACTGTTCAGTGGAAAGATTTAGCATGTTATTATGTTTAACGTTCAGGACTAAGAGCGCTTTTTTATATCACACTTTAAAGACATGGAAGTTAATACTCATAGTCGTATGTCTGGGGATAGGATTTCGAGAGCCCCGATTATATGTGCCTGATGTTATGGAAAGTGATTACCGCTAATGTGAAGTGAAAGTGTCTTTCGGAAGAAATTCCTTATTTAAAATAATTTCCAAAGGAGATGTAAATTTGTTGTCAAGAGACGGGAATATAGGGATACATGTTATGGTCTGAGGTCCTGCGGATTCGGATGACCGACAATGCTAGGTAGTAGTGTATCGGGGGGTTCCTTGTTTGGATTTTGCTTTGAGAGACATCCCACACATGAAAATTAGCGTAAGGTTGGTTATAGGGAGATGTTTGGCCATTCGTCCATGATTTCGGTACCTCCATCGTTATATAAATATTTAGTTATAACCGTAAGTTGAAAGCTAAATTTTGACATAAGGACAGTAAAGCCAGTTGTGTGGTAAGGAAGTATTGAAAATTTTATTTTATTATGGCAGGTTGAAGGATGGAATGATGTTAAGGAGGATTTAGGATTTCAAATTATGGGGTAATCTAGAATGCCCAAGTTGTATAGCCACGTTGCGAATACAAGGGAAATAAAAAATTAGACATATGTATGAAGAGTATACGACGTTTAGACCCGTACGCACGATTTTAGGGTGTATGGACACCTTGGTTTTCTAATGTCTGGGTCGCCGGAAGAAGAGACATGGAAATATATGGGTGAAATTTATGCTTGTGAGGCTGATATTATAAATAGTAGTGGTAGAATGGATTAAGCGTCGTAAGAGAAGGGTGACAACCTATATATTCATGTGCAATAAGATTAGCACGTCCGAACTTAGATGAAAGGCAGTGGAAAGCCATTTAAAAAGGGGGTATCCCTTGAGTAGACAAATATTTAACTATTATGGACAATCTGGAGCAGGGTTCTACCCAGTAGAATGTGAGAGTGACTTGTGCATGAATACAATTATGATGTCAATAAGGTATAAAGATTATAGAAGTGCACATCGTGGCGAAAAGTGCAGGGGTTGAAACTTTTGGATATTCGTCGACGGAAGAAGAAGATTATTAAGTACCACTGAATGGGAGAAATTATAAGTGAAAGTCGGTGTTGAGCGGGACATTGTAAGGAGTCTCCACATTCACCGCTCATATATAGAAAGAAGATGGAGTAAGATGATCAGCCAAATATTTTTTATCTAGACGATGATTCCAGTGATGGTAGAGTCAAATGGTAAATTTCTTTGATTGGTTGCCAACCTAAAGATAAGTAACGAGTTCCTTCAAATGTATGGAACGGGATTGTCCGAAAGGAAAATAATTGTTATATCCTTGGGTGATTTACACTATTAGATAGTGTCGGTACGTGGTCTTACCCAAAATTATTCTGAACTAGGATGAGATGCTTAAAACCCACCTTCAATATTAGTATCAATAAGTAGTGGGAACAACGTTTCATTTTGAGAAGGTTGTATCACTTATAGCCCGAGGAGTAGGCACAAGGTTATTGACGACTAGTGGAGCTGTATGAAAGTAATTTTATACTCATTGCAACCATTTCATTTCCACAAAGGGTATAGCTAGAAAGTGAAGTACAATATGGTGATGGGTGGAGGGGGGATATTACCTAATGGTAGAGTGGTGTCAAAGAACCTGTATCTATTTATAGTGAAGAAGGTTCTTACTGAGGTTTTAAGTAAATAAACCTTACTATTCTTCCTCTTGATGTTTAGAGGTGAGTGGATTATCAGACTTTTGGATCAATCAAAAGTTAGAGTCCGATGATTATAATGGGATAACCACCAACTGTCTTAAGTGGATTTGTCTTTTGTAAAAGTCACACCGCCCGAAGCAGAAATTCGAAGAACAAGCAAGAGTAGTCAGATGTCCTATGGTTTCTCCCAGGATGGGAGTTTTCGTTTATATAAACGCGGGAGTTAATACGAGGTGAGGTACGAACTCCATATAATAATGAGAAAATACGGCCAATGATGTGTAGGCTATTCTTATTCGAATGTTTTTTAGTAAGAGCACAACGTGAGGTGAATTTATTGAGGTGTGACCCTATAACTGATAAAGTTTCGAGAGTGTTCAACCACTTGTTGTGAAGTGGGGGTTGTAGTGATTGAGTCTTACTTTGAATTTTATTTTGAGTACTAGAGGATACCTAATTTTTCCAAGTATACCTTACTTTTCCGAATTTCGGGACGAAATTCTGTTATTAGGGGGGAAGTATGTAATACCTCATATTTTTATGGCTTTTAATTGTGAGATTAATTCAATGAAATTGCTTTTAATTATGGGATTAATTAAATTAATTGGAAATTAATTCAAATTTAAATAACTAGCAAAAAGAGTTAGTATTTTATTTTGATGATAATGTTGAATATTACTGAGTGATTATGGTAATATGCGATTATTAAATTTATTAAAATTGTCGTGAGTTGAAAAATACGGCAGTTTCGATAATTAAGTTGGAATGTGCGTGTCAGTCGTGCCAGGACCCAATTAAATGAATTTAAAAGAAATTTATTTTTATGTCATTCGTATGATCATTTTGAGGGTTCCAACGTGTCCATAAGGGTTGAGATTGTTAGAAAACACTAGTCGGGGGTTTACTTTGGGTCCTGGGGCATTTTTAAGCCTAATCGGTAACCCGGGAGGGTATTTTAGCCATTTTTATTTTTAAGGAACATTAACCCACGAAATTTAGACTTAGTTTATTAGCCAACTCTTAGGAATCCTAGGGTTTTCACAATCAAAAATCACCAACGACAGTTAGAGAATAGAAAAGGAAGTTTCCTAAGAAGAAAACCACCCTTAGAGGCCATACCACCACCACCACCGGTTAGATCGAAAAGAGGGGATACCTTCCATACCATCTGCTTCAAAGGATCAGAACATCGAATTTTCTAGGCAAGTGATTTAACTTGCGATAATTTAGTGCATATATCATCCATGTTAGTTAGGATTGAAGAATAATCTTGATAATAATGAATGAATGGATTTGAGGAATTTAAAATCGTAATCTGGGTAGGTTTTCCATGTCGTCTATCTTCTGGGAATATAGGTGACACAAAATTATGATCCATGTGTAAAGAATCACGAATTTATATTGTATTATATGAACATCTTGAAGGAAATAGGAGAAATAGGGTTTTTATGAGAAATATGTGATTTGATCCCAAAAACTGTTAATCCTTATTGATTTAATGATTCTAATACGTTAAGGTTTATGCATATATGTTGGTTTGATTATTAGAATCCTTGGTTGGGAGTTTGGGACGTTGTAATGGAGAATTTAAGTGTGAAATTTAGAGAACCTGCAACTGTTTAAGAAGATTCTGGGCAAATACCTCCTTGATCGATCGATTGACTCAAGAATGTCGATCGATCGACCTCTCCTGATTTTTGGTAATTGTTTTCCTTTAAGATTTAATGAAAATCCCAAAGCCGATAATGATTCTCAGGGTGATTAATATAATATTTTGGGACTTAGTTAAGGTCAGTAGGCTCTTAGTTTATGCCCGAAAAAATGGTTTACCTTCTGGATTTGAATGCTATTACTTACAAGGGTTTACGGAGTGAGGCTCGGTTAGAAGTTTTGTATAAATTGGGATTTAAAGTGGACGAGTGTTAATTTAAGGTTTGGACCAGTAAAAGAGGTACTTTGAATTACTGAGATAACCTTAGAGAGTAGTGGGTGACTTAGTAACCTTATGAGGTAGGTTTTAGTATTCGGACTCATACGACGAGTTGTGCGCTAAAAATATTACGTGAAATATTCGTGATGAAACTAGAATACGTATGAGACATAAGATATAGGGTTGGCGTATACCTATATAAATATGATGATTATATAAGTTGTGTGACTACTTAGTATCTGGATTATTGTGTGTATGACATACCTACCATACTTGATGTCAAGGGAGGTTAGTTTTTGAAAAAGGGTCGTCTTATCTTTGTGTGCCTTCGGAAGGATTTAGATTGGTACCTTAAGGACATAGGACTGTGAATGACTTATTTCTCAGTTGATAAGTCAGCTGCCATGGGAGCGTAGGTATGTACGTGACCCACGAGAATGTGAACTATGTTCGCCTCCACTATGTGTGATTTTGTTTATTGAAACGGTTACTGAGCGATTCGAAAAGCGTAGTTATTATGTACGTGATAAACCTGGATTCAATTGCAGAGTATGCTTGCACCGCAACTTAGCCTTTGGGTGCCTTATATGTATATATGTATTGAGAGTGATTTATATATATACTTGTGACTGGTTCATTGTTGCTTAATAGATATAATAACTAAGTTATTTGAATGGGCTGCGAATATGAGAATTTAAATGACACTTGTGATAGTAATTTAATGAATGTGGATGTGAGATATAAAATATAACTTGTTTGGATAGTAAGAGTAGACACCTTATATTAGTATGTGAAAGAAGGAGTTAGTACGGACTAGTTAATAGTGGCATAACTAGGATGGGTTAGTTGTATACGTTAGGTGTGCACATTAGTTGAGGGGTGATAAACTCATGTGAGAGTATGCAACTAACATGTATATAATATTTACTATTTAATGCAATTAAAAAGTTGTTGTTTTCAAACTATTTTCACCTCGGGCTCTGACCCGTTTTCCTCCAAATCTATTTTGTTTTGTAAAAATATTTTTAGGTGCCCAGCCACAGGGACGCCAAGCATAGGAGTTCCATTATGATGACATGTTGTAGCCTCTATGGAAGCTACAGGATCTCGGTATTAGACGCTTGTACCCTTTTACTTGGTTCCTTCAGAGTCATTCATATCAGTTAGGGCATGTTGCCTATTCTTATTTAGAAGTTGTAGTTACAGACTTTCATTATTTCAGATATTGGTCTATTTATTCAGACTCTTGTATTGGGACTTCATTTACTCTGGTATTATTATTATTATAGTGTTTACCCCAGACTCAGTTTATTTCCTTTCGTTGGTTATTCATATGAGATTGTTTATGAGATTGATGGTTGATGATTTAGTTACTTTGGTATTTGTTAACTTAATCAATAAAATTTGACATCTCTCTTTTGAAATATTAGGTGTCTAGTAATTAACTAATTGTTTTTTATAGTGATGCTAAGACTGAACCAACTTGATATCCTGTATTAATTTAATGAAGGAGTAGCTACCCGATTTTTAATTAAATGGGGTGTCACAGTGGAGTTAAGGCCAACTAGGATCACCGTATCCTTAGCCGACCATTCTTTTAAAACACCAACATGTGTCCTTGATTACATATTAATTAAAGTGGTATACTTTATATTTCATATCGATTTTATGGTTTTGGTTACCCAACAGGTGCATAATCCTATTGCACAAATTTTGATTGTTTTGGTTTGTCCCTTCCTCATCGCGTCTGATGTCATCATTAGATGTAATAGATGCCAATTAAATATATTCTTTAGGAACATGACTACGGACCTTAACATGTTCAACTTGGCTAAATAATGACCAGATGATGATGAACCCTTGGACGTCGACATGATTGATAGAATTATCGAGGAGAGTTTTGAACAAATCCATAATGACGATCATTTGGAGGCATGTCTAGCCTTTTTTATCCAAATTTGATATCAAAAACTCTATTGAAGAAGCCAGTGCACACCTCGACTCCACCCATGTCGTGGAAGTGGTAATTGGAAATCTAAGTAGGAGCCAGTGTCCCTTACCACGTCACCCATTCTACCCTCGATTGATAAAGCTCCATATCTTCAATTGAGACCACTGCCTAAAATTATTGAATATAGCTTCTTAAGACCTTCAGACACCTTTCATGTTATCATCGTATCTCACTTGTAAAAAGAACAGGAGGGTAAGTTATTACATATTCTCAAGGAATACAAAGAAGCCATCGTATGGACCATACCCGATATTAAGTGGATAAGTTCATCGCTGCGCGTGCATAGAATTCTCTTAGATTACAATGATAAAAATTCCCATGAATCACAATGTAGACTTAATCCTATTATGAAAGATGTCATCCACGCTGAGATACTCAAATTTCTAGATAAGGATATTATCTACCCCATCTATATCCAATGGGTGATCCCTATTCAATTTGTTTCAAAGAAATTTGGTATGAAGATGTGTTAGATTTAACTAGTATTTTCAAATCGATTGGGGTGTGTGTGTGTGTGTGTGTGTGTGTATCGATTATAGGAATTTGAACGCCATCACAAGCAGGGATCACTTTCTTCTTCCTTTGATAAATCAAATGCTAGAGAGATTACCCAACCAGACCTATTACTATTTTTTGGACGGTTATTCTGGCTATAATCAAATTTCCATCACTCAAGAAAAAACCACATTCACTTATCCATTTGGAACTTTTTCTTATCGACGCATGCTCTTTGAGTTATGCAATACACCCTCTACCTTTCAATGGTGTATAATGAGTATATTTTCGGATACGGTGGAAGGGTTTCTTGAAGTCTTTATGGATGATTTTTCAGTGTTTGGGTATAATTTTGATGAGTGCCTTCACCGCTTTACCCATGTTCTAAAAAGGTATAAGGAAAAGAACCTCATTCTTAATTAGGAGAAGTGTTATTTCATGGTAAGACAAGCCATAGTGCTAGGTCATATCATTTCTAAAAAGGTTATCTAGGTTGATAAGGCTGAAATTAATCTCATTATTAATCTCCCACCCATAAAATCGTGCAGGAAGTTATATCATTCTTAGGATACATTGGTTTCGACAGAAGTTTTATTAAGAAATTTAGGAAAATATCTCGACGACGTTTGTCCAATCTTCTTACCAAGGACACATCCTTTTATTTCACCATAGATTGTCTTCAAGCCTTTAAGAGGTTAAAGAAGAAATTGAACTCTGAACCTATTATGCGACCTCTCGACAAGCCTTTGAGATCATGTGTGATAATTCTGATTATGCCATAGGTACGGTTCTTAGTGAGCGTCACGAGAAAATTCATCACGTCTACTTTTAATGATGCCTAATTATATTATTCCATGATCTAAATGGAGTTCATCATTGTTGTCTTTGCAATAGAGAAGTTTAGGTCTAACTCGATAGGATCCAAAGTTATCATTTTCACCGATCACTCGTCCCTAAGATACATTCTTTTTAAGAAGGATGATAAGTCCCGACTCATTAAGAAAGGAGGTTAGAATGTAGTGGTGGGTGACTCATCTAGGTTTATTGTTAAATCATCAGATAACTTATTTCCACTTAATGAGTCCTTCCCTGATGAGAAACGCATGCTTATCTCTTAGCTTCAATGGTTTGATGATATTGCGAATTATTTTGTGATAAGTGAGAGGCCTCTACATTTTGCCTAAACAAGACCATTTGAAATTTCTAAAGGAAGACAAAGATTTCTTTTGGGATGAAACATACCTCTATAATTATTGTCCTGATTAAATTATTAGGAAGTGTGTCCCCGATCAAGAAATTCAAAGCGTAATCTCTTTCTGCAATTACCAGGTATGTGGAGGTCATTTCAGTGCTAAGAAAACCACTATAAAAAATTTGCAGTGTTGATTCTATTGGCCCACCATTTTTCGTGACTCAAATGATTACAGTAGGATTTGTGACCTATGATAAAGGTTAGTAAAGATCACTTATAGAAACATGATGCCCTTAAATACCATTCTGATTATCGAGATCTTTTTACTGTTGGGGTATCAATTTCATAGGTCCATTACTGAAATCCTATGTGAATGTTTACATCCTTTTGGTAATTAATTATGTGTCTAAGTGGGTAGAAATTGTACCGAGTAGGAAGAATGTCCTCCATGTGGTAGTAAAATTCATGCAAGAAATTTTTTTCTCCTATTTCGGTATGCCTCGATCAATCATTAACGATCAAGGAATTCATTTTTATAATCGATCTTTCATGAATCTCATGAAAAAGTACTCAGCCATGCACAAAGTAGGTTGTTCTTATCTCCCTCACACTAGTGGTCAAGACAAAGTTTTCAATCGGAAAGTCAAGCAAATCATTGAGAAAATAGTGAAATCGAATCGAAAGGATTGGTCCTTATGGTTATTAGATGCAGCATGGGCTTATCACACTGCCTAAAAAACACCACTTAGTATCTCCCTGTATAGGCTTCTCTTCAAAAAAGCCTGTCATCTTCCAATAAAGTTAGAGCACAAAGCTTATTAGGCCATTAAGAACTTCAATTTTGTACTTACCTACTGTGGGAGAGGTCCGAAAACTCCAACTCAATGTGTTAAAAGAGATTAGGAATAATGCATATGAGAACGCAAAATTGTATAGAGAGAAAATGAAAATATTCCATGATAAGTCCATTGAAAGAAAGTCATCCGAATCAGGATAATTATTTCACTTGTACAGCTCTAGATTTCATCTCTTTCCTGGTAAGTTGAGGTCTAGGTGGTCCAGTCCCTTTTTCATTATGACAGTCTACCCATATGGGAAATTGAGATAGAGAATCCTAAAAATGGTAAAAATTTCAAAGTCAATGATCAAAGGTTGAAGTCACATCTATAATTGTGAGATCGATAAGTAGACGACATTTTCCTCCAAGACCCGGTATACCACGAGTGAATATTCAATTGGGTCATTATTGTCGTATCACAATTTTGTTTTTTTTTATGTATTATTTAGGAAGTGTGTGTTGGAGAAATTCCCTCATTATGGTAATATATTTAATAACTTTCCACCTTGTTCAATTTGTCTTTTACATTGAGGACAATGTAGATATTAGATTTGGGGGTATTGAGGTCATTTTCTCCATATAATAAAATATAATTTAAAAAAAATCAAAATTTAAAAAACCCAAAAATATTTTCAACATAATTTTGTTTTGAAAAAATTTCTTAATATATAATTAATTCTCAAATCTATCAAGTTATAACATTTTGACATTAGCCATAACATATGATCAAAAATAGATATTGAAGCTAATGTTAATACGCTTATTGAATAAATATGAAGATTTTAACTAGGTGAGATTTTTGTGCAATTCATCATATTGGAGAAATTTACACAAATCTAAGTTAGAATAACTCAAACTTCCTTTTAGCTATAAATTCGAAATGATCTCAAATTCTTTATTTTGTTTGATTACTGAAAATAAAATGTCAAAATGTGAATCTTAAGCACTAGAAGTCTTAGTAAGTTTACTTTAGACATATATTAACTTAAACAAAGAAATGAGATTAGGCCATAATTTTGAAAGCTCAAAATTGAAGACTAAACCAGCCTTTTTATATTATTCCGTTGAAAACCCATTTGTGACAAAAAGAAAAATAAGTCTTTTAGTAAAAAACAAAAAATCTATACCCGTTTTTTGAGAATATCAGGGTAAATTTGTGGTAAAAAAAGTCCAAAACAAGTATGTTCGTAGAATAATGTGTGAAAAAAAAGAAGAGAAAATGGAAGAAAGAAAGAATGATAAATTAAAATGAAGAGAAAAATAGTATGTGAGTTTGAAAAAAAATATATGTTATAAAAAGTGCCTAAAAGTCGAAATACCGATAACCTCTATATTCTAAAAAAATTTGAAAACTCCAAAATCTGTTATTTATAACCAAAAGAAAGTCATAATTGATCTCAAGTATAGTTACTTATAGTTTGGAGAGAAGATGAATTGGATATATGGTGTGGTTCAATGTTTTAAAAAAGAAATCGATTTGTCATTCTTGAGATCATATTCATCCATTATAAACGAGTAGTTTTTCATTATGTATATGTTAAATTGTTCATTAAATTTACTCTTTTATTCGCATTTATAGAGAGAAAATTAACCATATCTGAATGTACGAATATGATTGTATTACGTGAGAATTTAAATCAAAATAAACGTTCGAATCAAAATGTTAACGATCAATTTTTTTAAAATGGATGGTTATATTGTCTACGCACACATGCAAAATAAGTTGAGATTGAAAAGTGAATTTTTACTATATTTATCAAATTTTCATTTAAGACTTGATTATATTAGTTTTGTGTCTTTTTTAAATTGGGTCAAGCTTTTGATTTTTTTTTTGGTTATATTCACTGTAAGCCCTTACGATACAAAACTCATACACTAGGGCAACCTAGGTGTTTAACGACTTGTTGCACATTCTAAGTGCAATCGTGATTCATAGAAAAGTGAGTTAGATTTTAAAAAGGTTAATTTTGCTCGAGAACTAGTAAAGTTTAGGCTTAGGGTTTTTGATTGGTACATTATTTTGTAATAATTATTCTTAAATCGAAACCTTATTAGGCCCATTGTATCATAAATAATGAACTTTTACATTCTCTTGTTCTATTTAGAAGAAAAATGCAAGTTTGAAAACAATTCGAGTTAAAAAGACAGTTATAAAATCTTAAGGCATGAAATCATAATTTTATAAACTTTATGGGCTTCAAAGTAATTTTCAATCTTTATCTAATCAATATGAAGTTCTCCCTTAAATTTGGTTTAATTCCGAGTTAAATTGAGCGAGATATGAATTTCGGGGGATCAAAATGAAAAGTTGAGTAATTTTGTAATTTTCTAAAATATTAGGGACCTAAAAATAAGTTAATCATTGTTATTTTTCATCTTTTGGAGTCACCTAGGATTTTTTAAGAATAAAGTAGTTGATATGAAAAGTTTTGTTTAGAGTATGTCGCGATACGACACGGTCGACACAAGAGTACTAAAAAATATTTATAAATTCACTCGACTGTCCATTGAGGTTGTGCCATAGGTTTTCAAAAAGGTATTTAAAAGAATCACAACTTCCTAGTTTGGGAGAATTTCAAAATACGAAATTTTGAAGGTGAAAAAGTAGTTTGAAAAATCTACTGTGAATAGTGGCAAAAATGTAAGAAAAAAGAAAAAAAAACACTTGCCTTATTTTCCTCCCACATGCACCCCAAAGATGACGTCTTTCCTTATTTTCATCCCACTTGCATCACAAAGCTTAACCTCTTTATTCATAATTTAAGAAAACGTTTCAATAAAAAATTTCACCAAATTAAAGTTCTTTATCCCCATAATTTCACCTATAAAAGAAGTTCATTACACAAGAGTATAGAGAAGATTTGGGAAGGACAATTGGGGAGAAAGTTTGGGAAAAAATTTTGAGAGTTAATTTTTAGGAGCACCAAAAATATTATACTTTGTATTTTTATATTTGAGTGTTTGTGAGGCAATTTGCATGCAAGCTTGGAAGGAGACTTTTTGTATTCACATATGTTATATTATAAATATGGAATATGACATGTACCAATGGTATTGGGACGCTTGTTATCAAAATAAGATTATCTCTTTACCCGAACGTGGTCGGCATTGTGTCATTCGTGGTCAAATCAATATTCCTTATGGCTGGCTAGAAGATCGACTAAGATGAATTAATATTATCAATCACTAAACACACATATGGTCCACGTGTAGCAATATGTACAACTCCCAATACCCACTCGTGAATTATTCTTTACAGCTAGTTATGGCCAACTCATCATTAGTCGTTCAAAAATGTCGAAAGGTGCAACTGCCTGATTTATAAAGGCACTCTGCCTCTTCATCTTCTTGCTCTCTCTCTCTCTCTCTCTCTCTCTCTCTCGTGCGCTATAAATAGTTCTCAATAACATATAACATGGGTATTTGAGAAAGGTTCAACCTAACAACCTTACACATAACCCTAGAGATATTCTTTAGAGTTTGTATCCCTCTTTTTACGATTAATACAAACGACAATGCACTTATGGACGTAGGCATATTATTAGGATGAACCACTTTAATATCTCATTTCTCTCTCTATCTCTCACCTCTATCAAATCTAAGTCGTTGATCTCTTTATCTTTTATAGTTTATTATAGGTATTAACCAATCAAGGCCCATAAAATCCATATACCAGTTTTCGATGATAATAGATTAGCACATCCGTGGGAACCTTCAACAAGCCTTTTTTATTCCCAACCATTCCGTATTTACAAACCCAACCCCAGTCCGTTCGAATTCCCATCAATGGGAGACAATGCAAAAATTAACCATGCTAATAAAACATTTCCATCCTCAACCCCTGTTGCAGTGGGCAATGTACATGGAATTCTGATGAGCATGGGCAAGGGCCAAGAGGCAATGCAAGAAACGGTGAAGTAATTGACGCAAACACTCAAGGACACTCAAAATAAACCCGGTGATGATTTTATCACCCCAGCTAAGAGATAACCTATGATAGGAGAGGTGAAATATTACCTCCCACCCCTTACAAAGACAGTATCCTGGCCTACCACGAACGGGGAATAGAGAAGCGTAGAAGGTTGAATTTGGGTTTATAAAATAAAAGAAGTAGATACAGATATTCAAGATCACAAAAATGATATGTCATATCGCCTGGGAGACACCTCATTCCCCAGAATAACTGATTATTATTATCAGTGATCATTATCGCAGGAAAGGCCAAATTTGCTGGATAGACTGAGTAGAGGCTCCACATTTGATCGGTCGGGCCCATTAGAAACGAGAGGATGATATCACAAGGAACTTAGAGGACCTAACGAATGACAATAAGGACCAGTCGGGTAAAGGATGAGTATACGGGGATTGGTGCGAGATGAGCAGACTTGTCCTAAAGAGAGCTCAACAGAAAATAGTGGTCAAGCAGCCGAGACCATTATGGTTAGGGCTGAGCAGGATGACCAGTCCAGAAAAGGTTCGATTCACCGACTGGAGGATTGTTTGGGAGAAATGGCCAAATCAAAGAACCCCTAACACAGAGGTTTCGTGAAACGATTTCCATCCACCCCGTTTTTATCCCATACTTGATAAGTTCAAAATGCCTGCAGTGATCCCAAATCATGATGGTACACTACACCAAATTCTGCGAATGGTCACGCCCAGTTGGTCATGGACCAAGTTCACGACCAGCTGGTCGAGGACTTGGGTCGTGACCATCTCAATTTTTGGCATGACCATATTCATTACCACACGCAGTCATGGATGTTCTGGAAGTGGTCACAGCCCAAATCCCTGACCACTTTGGGTCATAGACTTGGGTCGTGACCAACGCGTGATCAAATTCGCGCCAAAATTCCTTCCAACCTTGATCGCAAATGGGTCACGAACTTGGGCCATGACTAGAGGCATGACGAAACATATCACACACACATATTGGGTCACGGATGGGGGTCATGACCATTTCTTGGAATGGGTCACAGCTATGGGCCATGACCAGCAGGTGATATACTCTCGACTTAGTTTCATTAATGGGTTGTGGTGGGTAGGTCACGGCTATAGTCCGTGACAAGTGTCAATCCTAAAACAAAGCCCAGGTGGCTCATTTTTTTCATTTCCCCGCTCATATCTTATTTTTTTTTCTTCCCCAAATGGTGGTACAAGGTTAGGACGAGCTGTGGAAAAGGTGCGATTTTGGGCATTGAAGGTGCGAGGTTTCTTCCCCAAAGGGGTTTGGGTTTACATCCGGATTTGGGATTGGGTTCGCAGAATCTTGGGTCGGAGGTGTTAGAATCGATTATGGGTTTGTTGGTCTCGGACTATGGCTACTGGATATTGGTTCGAGTTGACTGAGGGAAATGGGTCTTGGCAATCCGGATTATCTTCGGAGGTGGGTTATTAGAGTAGGCCGGAGGTGATTTCGTGTTTTTTGTATGGGGCTTGGGTTAATGATGGTCGCCATATTTGTACGATTTCGGCTCCGAAAGGTATGGAACTTGCAATTTGTGTGATTTCCATTTCCATTTTGATTCTAACTGTGTGTGTTTTTCGATTCTCATTGTTTATGTGTGTAAATATGAACAAATTATATTTATGTTAACAAAACCTAAACATTGTATTGCGGTTATTTTTTTTTTTGACAAAATATTATTCAAACCCCTAGGCAATATATTTTTGACAAAATATAATTAAATGAATTCTTAATAAGTGAAACAATTACATCCACCTTATTGTGGGTTATATGCATGTCGTGATTTTTTTTACCAAATATAATTAAATGGATTTTTTTAATATTGTATTGGGGGTTATATGCGTGTCGTGTCATCAAATTATATATGGGAAGTTGAACAGTTGTATATATCCTCTGAAATATTTTACATTGAACTCTTGCGAGAATAGCGAGTTCTATTAGTCACACAACTTAGGTTTCGGAATATGATTATTGGGATTCAATTAGTGTTTTTGGCCCATTTGCATCTTGAGCCATTTATATTGTTTCTTGAATTTGTAAGCTTAATTTTCTTTGTTTTACTTCTCTCAAGTACTTACTATTTCCGATATCATGTAGATAACTGAGAGGAGATCTGAACTGGCAAAACTTAAAGAAATTGATTGTGGAAAACCATTGGAAGAAGAGGCATGGGATATAGTATGTCTTCGGAACCTATAAAAAAACCTTTTTACTCCATATTAGTGCATAATTCCCTAGTATTCTTATTCATGCCATCTGATATGTTTTTAGGTGTTTTGAGTACAATGTGCATCTTTTCGCCATCGGGTGCTTTGTTGTCGGCATAAGGTAAATGTTGAGTTCAGTTCCACAAGGGTTACCAAAGATCCGGTTTCCATGAAACATATTGAAAGGGGACACAAGGTTTGTAAATATATTTGGGGGGTTTTCAATTCCTTGTAACCTGTATTTATGTATGTTTCATGTTTATATTATATATGTATATGCAAATTGTTCAATAGGGTTTCAATTTTGTGACACAATAGCACAACGGGTTTTAGCCACACACATGGTGTCGTGGTCACAAGATTTATTAAAAATACTTGATTTAGATTTATTAGTACTTGAAATCCAAAGTTGGTATCTATATATTTCTATTTGGAATGTAAATGCTTTGAATTTTTTGGATTTTGGTTCATTTGACTGATTGATTGGTGTTTTTAGCAGATGATTTTGGTATACTAGCTGCATTGGGGTGGCTCCCCTTTTAACAGTCTTCCATTTGAAATCCTGAAAAGTAACAAAGAAATAGAAAGTTGAAAATGATTTCGAGTTTGTTTTTTAGGTTTTCATCACGTTTTTTTTCTCCCTCCCTACCAGAGTAGCTTTGGCCATCTTTATTTTTGGTTATTCAATATCTGAAATAATTTTGGAACTCTTATTTCCATATTTTATTTGTTGAAACTAAAGTAGATTGTGGGCGAAAGTTGAATGATTTTTAAGGTTACTAATAACTCTTCTTTCATTTGTATACAAATGAGCTAAAGTTTAGAAAATGCCCAGTTGGCTTTGCAATGTTTTCTGGTGGCCCAAAAGCGTGTATGTACAAGGTTATTCAGGTAATTTTCTTGGATAACTTGTATAATAGTATTTTTAATGGTGAATTTAACTTTCAATTCGCTTCTATTATGAGTTCAGATAGATCAGTTTTAATAAAAAAAAACTTTTGGTTGCAGATAATTGAGGGGAAATGTGAAAAACATTTCGATCTGGTATGCTTTATTCATATTATGTGTGTGCGTGTTTCAGTAACATTTTCAGTTTTCACCATACCTACCCCATAGACACAGTCTCCCAAAGGCTATGGGGAAATTAATAATCGTGTTGTCAATTAACATACCAAAGTTCTAGGTGGGGGAAGGGGTGAATAACATACTAACGGTAAAAAAAAATTATTGTCAATCAAGACTCGCGTCAATTGTCTTATCGTGTCTTGTCGTCATGTTATTCATGTTTTACTTGTATTTTCATTTTATTCATCTCTTTACTTCTCTACTTTAAATATGAATCGCAAACACTTGTGCTCATTAATAACATCATCGTTTATGAATTTATCATGTATAAAATGAGAAATGACCTTACTACAGTGAGATATAGTGATTATGGGTATGTGTTTCATCACGTAGATCATAGAAGGAGTACAGGATAATTACTCATTGTTGGTTTGGTTGTTGAATACTATGTTTCATTTCTTGGATTGACAACACACATATAATTTTAAGCTCTCTCATAATAAACCCTAACAACACTTAGAAATCGATCGCGCAGTCACGTAGCAACATGCCGTTATAGGGAAAAACCTTGCACGGGACCAACATAACTAGTCGGGATTCATCGCGTGATCATGGGACCAATGTAACTCGTAGGAACTGATGGCAAGATCATGGGACTCCCGGTTTGAGAATACGATGATAATTAAAAAATGTCCGGACTTAAGCAAAACATGGCGTTAGAGGGCGAAAACCCGACATAGCCCCTGAACGGTCCCGTGAGAGGCACCAACACCTCACACGAGACCAATGTAACTTGTACGAACTGATCGCGCAATCACAGGACTCTCGATTTGAGAGTACAAGGATAATTTGAAAATATCGTGACTTAGGCTTCAAAACATGGCGTTATAGGGAGAAAACCTGAAACAATCCTCAAACGGCCCCATGAGAGGCACCAACACCTCGCACGACCCCGTTATATAACTATTATATAACAGCTTCTGAGGCCTTGCTATATCAAAACGATTGCTCAAAGAGTCGATCACTAAACCCTTACATAATAATAAATAGGTGGCTTAATAACCTTTGCATAGAGAAAGGGGAAAGGGGTTCATCTTACTTTGTATGGTAAGTTGCGATGGCGGCACGGACATATTCGTTCGAATAAAATTACAAGGATAACTAGGGAGCGACTACAATAGGAAATAACAGATGTATTCACTTAAGTTGAAAAAGATGCTTCATGGATATCTACCTAGGGAAGGCTGAAAGCTGAAGGAAGTATAAAAGAAATAAGATCGTACTTCGTCTTCGTTTATTACAACGGCAATAGGATCATCTCGTCGAGTACGAAATGAATAGTAGCAACCAACGGTGTGAAAGTGTCTGTTAACTAATAGGTATAGGTAGGTGTAATATGTTATAGCTGGCAGCTCCGGAGTTGTAACAAAAAGCTTATTTCTTATCAAATAAAGTGATTGAACTATCTTACTTGGGTGGATGGGTAGAAAGAGGCGACTTATGACACCTCTGTTAGGGAAGAAACTTTCACATGTAGATGTTGCACATCAGAAGAATCCGGGCGCTTGCTAGTAGTTTAATTGGCATATTTTAGACATAAAAATAATAAATCTCGTGATTGATGGTTGGTCTTTCTCTCGATAAAAGGCAATGCATAAACTGTGTTACTAGTCAAGCATGAAAAATGCAATTATCATAAAGTGGCTCTGAATGATTCAGATTGTGTTGACCGTATAAGGAATAACAAAGTCAAGGAAGAAGACTAAGTTAGTCCACTTGTGTATGCTTTTGTCAGTCCCTTGATCTATCATGAATCGCTAATAAAGATACGAAAGGGCCGCTATAATTGTTATATAACAGTTTATATAAGTTGTTATATAACTGTTATATAAAAGTTTATATAACAGTTATATAACTGTTGTTATATAACAGTTATAACAGTTATATAAATGTTATATAACAACAGTTATATAGAGATCGTTATATAGCAGTTATATACCTGTTGTTATATAAGGTTACGACTTTCTTCTAGTTTCATATTTGGCAATACATTCTCTCTCTACATTTTACGTTTTGCATTTCCAATAACACATTTCACTCTATATATATAACTCTTCATTCTCTTTTTACATCCATTCTTAATCATCACACTTCATCTTATTCTCTTCAATCTCACCCTCTAGATCAGATCTTTGTATTAGTTTACAATGGCCACTTTGAGCTTTGTTGATACCGACAAACTTGGGTCACGTGCAATAAACTAAGGTCACCATTCTCATTTTGATTTCATTTCATTTCACTTGTGATATATTTGCCACTTTGTTTGATATTTTATTTTGTTTAGCAACGGATAATGGATCTAGATACTGAATGTGAACGTTTGGCTAATTCTTTATTTTGTACTAAAAATGAGAAATCTGGATTCATCAACCTCGTTTCTCACTATCTCAGGTATTATATTCAATATCAATATTATTATTGTTGCGTGGACTTAAACCATATCCATTGTAAATGTGTATCTTTTACTTGTGTGGACCATATAAAAACTATTCTCCAATGATAGTGTTTGTTAGGTGAAAAAAACAACAAACATTCATATTTAAGAGCCATCAACACCTCGCACGGAACCAATGTAAATCGTAGGAACTGATCGCGTGATCACGGGACCCCTGATTTGAGAATACGACGATAATTTGCATATATTAGGAATTAAGCTTAAAACATGGCTTTAGAGTGCGAATACCTAAAACAGCACCTGAACGAACCCGTGAGAGGCACCAACACCTCGCAAGGGACCAATATAACTCGTTGGAACTGACCGCGCGATCACAAGACCCACGGTTTGAGAATATGATGATAATTTGAAAATACCTAGACTTTAGGCTTAAAAAATGGCATTAGAGGGCGAAAACTCGAAACAACCCTCGAACGGTCACGTGAGAGGCACCAACACCTTACACGGGATCAATGTAACTCGTAGGAACATACCACGTGATCACGGGACCCCCAGTTTGAGAATACGATGATAATTTAAAAATATCTAAACTTAGGCTTAAAAATGGCATTAGAGGGAGAAACCTTAAAATAGCACCCGAACGACCCCATGAGAGGTACCAACACCTCGCACGAGACCAATGTAACTCGTAGGAACTGACCGCGCGATCATGGGACCCTCGGTTTGAGAATACGATGATAATTTTCATATATCAGAACTTATGCTTAAAAATAAGGCTTCAGAGTGTGAATACCTGAAACAGCACCTGAACGACCCCGTGAGACGCACCAACACCTCGCACGGAACCAATGTAACTTGTAGGAACTGACCGCGCTATCACGGGACCCCCGATTTGAAAATACGATGAGAATTTGCATATATCAGGACTTAGGCTTAAAAAATGGCATTAGAGGGTGAAAACCCGAAACAACCCCCAAATGGTCCCGTGAGAGGCACCAACACCTCACACAGGACAAATGTAACTCATAGGAACGGAACACGCGATCACGGGACCCCCAGTTTGAGAATACGACGATAATTTAAAAATATCAAGACTTAGGCTTAAAAATGGCATTAGAGGGCGAAACCTCAAAACAGCACCCGAACGACCCCGTGAGAGGCACCAACACCTCGCACGGGACCAATGTAACTCGTAGGAACTGACCACGTGGTCACGGGACCCTTGGTTTGAGAATACGATGATAATTTTCATATATCAAGACTTAGACTTAAAAACAAGTCTTTAGAGTGTGAATACTTGAAATAACACCCGAAAGAGGCACTAACACCTCACACGGGACCAATGTAACTCATAAGAACTGATCGCGCGATCACAAGACCCCCAGTTTGAGAATATGACGATAATTTGAAAATATCTAGACTTAGGCTTAAAAACTGGAATTAGATATCGAAACCCCGAAATAACCCCCGAACCGTCCCATGAGAGGCACCAACACCTCGTACGGGATCAATGTAACTCGTAGGAACTGACCGCGCGATCACGGGATCCTCGGTTTGAGAATGAAATAATAATTTTCATATATCAGGACTTAGACATAAAAATATGGCTTTAGAGAGCGAATACCTGAAATAGCACCCCAATGACCCCCGTGAGAGGTACCAACACCTCGCACGGGACCAATGTAACTCATAGGAACTGACCGCGCGATCACGAGACCCCAGGTTTGAGAATACAACGATAATTTTAAAATATCTAGACTTAGGCTTAAAAAATGGCATTAGAGGGCGAAACCCTGAACAACCCACGAACGGCCCTGTGAGAGGCACTAACACCTCGCACGGGACCAATGTAACTCGTAAGAACTGATTGCGCGATCATAGGACCCCCGTTTTGAGAATACGATGGTAATTTGAAAATATCTAAACTTGGGCTTAAAAATTGGTATTAGAGGGAGAAACCTCAAAACAACCCCTCAACGACCCGTAAGAGGCACCAACACCCCGTACGGGACCAATATAACTCGTAGGAACTGACCGCACAATCATGGGACCCCCAGTTGAGAATACGACAATAATTTGCATATATGAGGACTTAGGCTTAAAAACATGGCTTTAGAGTGCGAACACCCGAAATAAAACCCGAACGACCCCATGAGTGGCACCAACATCTCGCACAAGACCAATGTAACTCGTAGGAACTGATCACGGGACCCCTGGTTTGAGAATATGATGATAATTTGAAAATATCTAGACTTAGGCTTAAAAAATGGCATTAGAGGTCGAAACCCATAAACAACCCCCGAACGGTCCCGTGAGAGGCACCAACACCTCGCACGAGACCAATTTAACTGGTACGAACTGACGGCGCGATCACGAGACTCCCGGCTTGAGAGGTTGAGGATAATTTGCTTCTATTATGACTTAGGCCTAAAAACATGGCAATTATAACTTGTACATGCAATTTTCCAGCTTGAATCCGATTTTTCTAAAACTACTTGGTTAGTGATGTCATTTTTTTGTATCTTATTTTTTGTAGGATAACATTGTATCGTTTGGTTTTTTGCACATGGAACACATGAAGAAGGCAATGGTTTACAACCTGAAGATTATTTATATGATGTTGTTGACATTTAGGAATATATTTTTTTGTGTTACGGGCGTGCGGGCTTTTAGAGTTTTATTGTTTAGTTTTATGGTCGTGCGGGCTTTTATTATTTGATTGTTAAATTTTATGGCCGTGCGGGCTTTATAATTAGCAAATTTTATATTAACTGTGTATGGAATGTCCAGAAAACAGGGTAAACTCTGCCCAATTTTTTTTTGGGTCTTTGAATTATTAAGACTTATAATATTTTTAAGTTTGTATGTATATTAGTTTATTAACAACGTTCCCGATTAGCAATTTGTGATTTTTTTTGTTTTGCAAACAATAAATATTTGAAACACCTCATGCACATACAAAGTTACACGTAGCAACCGACCATGCAGTCACGGGACCCCCAATTTATGGATTGGACCTAAAAAAAAATTTATTATAATTAAATATGGTCATGGACTTTGTCCATGACCATTTTTATTTTTTTCGTCGTGCTTAAAAATGGTCGTGGTCAAAGTCCATGACCCCCAAGCATGACGAAAAATGGTCACAGACTTTGGCCGCGACCAGTTTTTCCCTTTTCTTTTTCGTCGTGGTGTGGGTCGTGGACTTTGGCCGGGACCATTTTTCATCATTGTTAGGGGTCACGGACTTTGACTGCGACCATTTTTTTCTTCGCGGCGTGGGTCGCGGCCAAAGTCCATGACCTTTTTTCGTCACGGTTAGGGGTCACGGACATGGGCCGCAATCATTTTCTTTCCCGTCGCAGTATGGATCACGGCCCAAGTCCGCGACCATCTTCCAAAACCCTATCAGATCCGTGATCCCAAATTGGTCATGGACTTGGGCCGCAACCCCCAAAATTGGTCGCGCCCAAAATGGTCATGACCCAAGTCCGAGACCCACAGTCTTGGTCAGGGATTTTGGTTGTGACCATTCGTCAATTTTGGTGTAGTGGTAAGATAGATCTAGCATTATATGTGTAACAATACCAATCTATTGCCGACATCTATTCAGTCCCAGACGAGATGCATTGCCAAAGAATTATCCAGTACGATCACTAGTAACAAGAGGAAAACCATGGCACAAGTGTATAAAGAAATACACCAGTCGTTATGCTCGGCTCCCACCGCTATGCGAAAACCTAAATTATGTCTACATATCTTTTAAGGGGTATAGCGATCGGTCCTGGTATCGAAAATCCACAGGGAAAAGTTGTAATAATTTAGTCGGTTTAATACTTCTAAAATATAAGTGTAAAAGGTAATTGTTAACAAAAGAGAAAATCTAATCTAGGCATTTATATTTAAACTAGATTAAAAAAAGGGATAAAAACTATAGGTTGCAACAACAGATATCCCTCACCTCGATTTAATTAGGATAAATGGTTACATGGGTCTACAAATTTAGTAAGATCAAGTGGGTTATCCATAATTAATCAAATTTAGAGTTGTCACCCCCTAAATCGTCCTAAAAGCCTAATATGATTTTGGCATCAACAAATACTCCTAAAATTACACACGCAAGGTCGTAAATATGGACCATACATGATATACCCTGTTAAATCTCCTAGGCGTAATAACAAGGATAAACGAATCGAATTAAATGAATAAAAACCATCACCAAAGCAAAGAAACCAAATCAACCCTCGGTGAGTTCAATCTAACACAACCTAATTTAAGTTAGCCACTAAGCATTATGAAATATTTAAATTAACTACAACAATTAGCTAGGCATGGAAATAAATAATAAAGCATGAAAAATAAAGGAATAAAGCCTCAAGGAAAAAATGGAAGAAGATGAATAGTAAAACTCTTACATTAGTGGGTGAAAACCCCAAAGTGGGAGGAAAGGGAAGCTCCCCATTTTGCAAAGCCTAAAAACTAAAGAAAATAAAAGATATCTAATGAAAATAACTAAGTCTCCCCTGTATACAAAGTCAAAATTAAAATGAAAGAAAAAAAGAAAAAGAAAAGGAAGTAACAGTATTCTCGGCTAAAATAAAAATAGGGGACCGGTCGACTGGGGGTAGTGGCTGGTCGACCACATGTCAGGGATTGAGCCTATTGTCTTGTGGGAATAAAAACTCCAAAAAACTCGATTAACCATGGGCCAGGTCCGATCGACCGGTCATAGCAGGTCAAACCACTAATCTACAACTTTTCTACTATATCAAAGCTCCATGTGGTTCCAACCAATATCCCACACTATGGTCGACACCAGCTTACTGCAAAACATGCGACCAACAGCTAACCAAGACCCGAGCCTAAGATTGTGTGGACAAAGACTCACAAATGGCTAAATCACCATAGAGACCTGTTTGGAAACCAGGACATAAGTGTCACTTATTTATTTATTTTGTCCTCTTTTGTCAATTCCCTTATAATTCTTCCTCCGCTCAAAGACCCGTACAATATTCGTTGGGACTCAGATTCATGCATCGTTCACGTCCACGCGAAGTATATTTGAAGAGATCCAACTTTCATGAAGAATTTAAGCAAAAATACCAAAGTGTGAATTTACTAAATTACCCCTGAACGTGCGATAGTCAACGACACTTTACCGGAATACAACCAAAATCCACACTAAGCACCGTAATACCTACAAAAACTCAATAATACCTCAAATAACATGTTAGCATATGAAACGGATGTTTTTTGGTTAATTAGAAAAATGATAGGCAAGTACCTGAGGGGGCTAAAATGCATAAGTATAGAGGGTATATATGTGCATGATTCGGGACGAATCACACCCCCTAACTTACACATTTCTAGTCCCTAGCAATAAAATTCAAAGAAAGAAGAACTATATAAAAACCACAAGACAAGAGATATATACAAAAGGGATAAAATCCACTTTCACGGGAACGATTGCATTTAGCGTATGCAATAAGCCGTTAAACCCCTAGGTTACCCTATTGGACGAGTGTCGTCTCGTGAGGGTTTTTTTGGGATGAAACACACAAACACCATATGGTTTCCTCAAAATGTATGACCAATCATATGTGACAATCCCAATAACAACGAAAACGATTTCATACACATGGTTATCAAAGTGAATGAATTCACACAAAAGTTCTTATTATAAACATGATATAATGAACTTCATAACATTGCAACCTTAAAATGTGGGAGGGGAGGGATCACATGCAAAGTATGATTTGGCAAAAACTTGTATAAAATGGAGAATAAACATTCAATCGTGAATATATGTCAATCCTCATCAGCAATCACGCTCAACAAATGATGTCACTATGAAATGGGATGCAATACACGGGACATGCAAGCATAAAGAGTAAATGTAAATGAAAACTAGGCCACGCACATGTTACAAATGAAGAACACTATATATAAAATGAAAAACTGTTCTCAATCAAAGATACTGCTCATTAAAGGAGTGAAATGGATATTCATAGATTATTAAAACTATTTAAACTTTTCAATTGAATCCACCCTAGGATCACATAGGACATTAGAGGTTTCTAATGTAGGTTAGGCCCGAGTTATGAAATGAAAGGACAATGTACGGATTCAGAGTGTTCGAAGATGAAAACTCAGGATAATGGAAAAGGTAGGCCAATCCAAAATTGGAATATGATTTAATAACAAGCATTAAATATAACAATGGAGAGAGTAAAGAAAACCTTATTGAACACTATAAACATATACAAATTTCTCTCTCTTTTCATTTTTGCTTTTTCTCACTTTTTCTTTTGCTTTCTATTTTCTCTTTTTCTTCTCTTTCTCTTTTCTTTCTTTCTTTACTTTTCTCACTCTCGCGTGCTTAATTGTAACCACATAACGCGAAAAACATTCAATCCCAAGTATCATTCCAAACAAAGGTACAGAAGGTGATATATATGGTTTATAACTCCACCGTGGAGTTAGTTATGGGATTTGGGTTATTAAACAAAGGCTATATTAACTCTCAAATGGGTTGACGAGGGAAAACATATGAGGTGAGGTTAAGATCCATATGAGTGATATAAAAAAGAGGGACTATGATCATTTCCTAAAGTTTACGCAATTCTCGAGTCAAAACAAATTTGAAAATCATGCTCAAGTAAGATATTTCAAATATGAACTCAATTAATGAACGATCAATGAAAGAATAGTGAGATTACTAACGACAGTAGTATTTTCAAAGAAGAAATAGAAGTGCATAACACTCATGAATGAAGAAAATCCCAAAGCTCACTAGGTGTAAGTATATATAGTGCAATAAAAGATTACCGAGTTACAAAAATCTTAAACCAAGTCAATAAAGCAAGAAAAGTTCATGTGCTCATGGGATTAAAGTTTAATTCATGAAGTTATTCATAATATCAATAATTGAGGATTAAAGTCTAATAACTTCTAAAATTGAGAACATGCATCATTGAATTGTCTACTAGATCAGGAAATTATTGAAATTTATCATCTGAAACAAAGGCAAAATGCCCAACAAAGGTGAAAAAAGAATGAAAATATTTTTGAAATTTTTAATTTTTTACCCAAAAAAACATGATTGGAAAGAACATATAATCTATTCAAAGAAACGACCAATGAATGGATAGAATATCCCACACGTCCTCAATGTGAATTAAGAACCAAGTTAAAGAGAGGAAAATAGCAATATTACCCAAAATGGAGCAATCTCGTGAAAGCACCAGTCCAATGATTCTACAAAACATGTTAGTACCAGCATAGCAAAAAGAAACTAACAAAAACTTAACTAACTACACTAAACAATGACTAAGAAAAAAGAAAAATAAGGAAAATAAAAAATAACTATTTACAACCTATAATTTTAACTTCTAACTAACTATACACTAGAAGTTGAAATTTTTGAGGGTCCACACAAAAATATGATTTGACTTTGGAGGATCAACGGGGGAACCTCCATTTCATTCATACCGTCCAAAAAATAGGAATTTCGTTCAAATAATGAAAGGTATGTGTAAGGCGGAAGAAATGAACCATCCCCGATTAAAATTTTTGGAGGGATGATGGGGGGTTTGGATAAAATGGGTGACAAGTACAGAAGAGGACAAAAAATTAGAATTTTCTCCCAAATATTTTACAATTGGAATGGGAGATGGCGCACATGGAGGCAAAGATGCCTTCATGGAAAGCAACTCGAACAAGTACTCCTCATCGGTGAAAGGGTTAAACGTTTTAAATTTTGGCACCAATTCATCGGGTACTTGCATCGGTTCGACAATATAGAATAAAGAGGGCGATGAAAGAAATTCAAACTTAAGAGATGACTCATAATTGCTTTAAGATTGAGTTTCGAAGGAAATAAAATTATTTTCAATGAAATATTCTTCTCTGGGGGCCAAAGAAGAAATTATTTCATTAGAAAGGATACTACATCCATTTCTTCCTCAAATTCATTCTCCATTATACCATGGGCCATCCAATGATGGTTTGTTCCAAAGTAGGCACAAAATCCTCATTTGGTTCAAAACATTCATCGACTTTAAAAGTCTCTAAATAAAAATCATCATCGGATTCAAATAATAAATTCAAGTCATGCTCCTAACAACGATTTTCTTCCTGGTAACGTTTTTCAAAATTTTCATTTTCAAGCATGCGTAAACCCTCACCGGAAGTCATAGGCACCGAGGCGTGGATTCTTACAAATAAGAACTTTGAAAATCATCCTCGGAACTACTATCAAAATCATTACTATAATAATTTTCAAAGCTAATGCATTTAGTTTTACAATTCTTATTATAAGGATTTTGAGGCCCAAAATCGTCATAATCATTCTCAAAATTCCCGTAATCCATAACTTAACTTGGGTAATACTCACCCAAAGACACTTTAGATGTTTCAATTTTTTGGGTTTGTAAGTATTGATCAAAATTTATAGGTGTAGGGAATTTTGAGAATTCTCATTACGATTACCAAAAAAATTGGAATAAGACATGCTTACCCAAAAGAAGGCTCGAGATGGCATATTCCACAAAGTGATGTGCATCCGAAAAATTCAAACATTTCTTGGCGCTCAATTCTAGAAGTCCTAAAAAATTAGTTAAGAAAAAATACAAATAGAAAGAAAAAAGTACTATGAAATACTAAATCATTTAAATTCTAAAACAAACAAGTTCCTGGCAACGACGCCATTTTGGTAACACGAGTAAAATTACGGCATAAGTGTATAAAGATATATGCCAGCCATTATGCCTGGCACCCATCGCTAATCAAAAACCTTAACTATGACTACTCTTTTAAGAGAGTATAGCAGACAGTCCGGGCATCAAAACTCCAAAGGGACAAGTTGCTATAATTTATCGATTTAATACTTCTAATTAGAAGTGCAAATGGTAATTGTTAACATAAGAGAAAAGATAATATAAGCATGTGTATTTAAACTAGATTAACAAAAGGAATAAAAACTATAGGTTGCGACAGATATCCCTCACATTGAGTTAATTAGTATGAATAGTTACATGGGCCTAAAAATTTAGTAAGATCGAGTCTCATTTCAATAATTAATCAAATCTAGAGTTGTCACCCCCTAAATCATCATAAAAGACTAATAAGATTTTGGCGTCAATACACAACCTGGAAATTACGCACGCAAGGTCGCAAATATGAAGAATATATGATATACCCCGTTAAATATCCTAGGAGAAATACCAAGGAAAACCTAATCAAATTAAATGAATAAAAACCCATCACCAAAGAAAAGAAACTAAATCAACCCTAGGTGAGTTCAATAAAAACGCAACCTAATTTAAGTTAACCACTAAGTAGGATGAAATAAATAAATTTAAGCAACTAATTAATTGAAGTGAACAACAATTCAATTAATTACAACAATTATCTAGGCATGGAAATAAATAATAAAGAATGAAAATAAAAGAATCAAGAAGAAAGGGAAGAAAATGAATAGTAAAAATCTTACATTAATGGGTAAAAATCCCAAAGTGGGAGGAGAGGGAAGCTCCTCATTTGACAAACCCTAAAAACTAAAGCAAATAAAATATATCTAACAAAAATAACTAAGTCTCCCTTATATACAAAGTGGGAATTAAAATAAAATAAAAAAGAAAAAGAAAAGGAAGTAACAACAATCTCGGCTAAAACAAAAATAGGGGATCGATCGACCGGGCGTGGTGGCCAATCGATTGTGTGTCAAGAGTTGAGCATATTGTCTTATGCGAAGGAAAAATTCAAAAGATCCGGTAAACCACGGTCATGGCCAGTCGATCGATCATAGTAGCTTAAACCATCAATCTGCAACTTTGTTACTACATCAAAGCTCTATGTGGTTGCAATCAAGATCCCACGCTATGGCCGAGACCATCTTGCTACAAAACATGCGACCAGCAGCTAGGAATTTTGTTGCCAAAGCATGACTGAGTTGGTTTTAACCAATACTCGATCCCATGATTGTGTGGCCAAAGACCCACAAATGGATAAATCATCGTAGAGACATATTTGTTGTAATTTGAGAACCAGGACACAAGTGTCATTTATTTATTTATTTTGTCCTTTTGTCAATTCCCTTATAATTCTTCCTTCGCTCAAAGGATCGTACAATCTTCTTTGGGACTCAGATTCAAGCACCATTCATGAACACGCAAAGTATATTTTGAGATATCCAACTTCCATGAAGACTTTGGGAGAAAATCCCTTAGTGTGAATTTACTAAATCGCCACTAAACGTGCGATAGTCAACGACGCTTTATCAGAATGCAACCAAACTCCACACTAAGCACCATAATACCTACAAAAACTTAATAATACCTCAAATAACATGTTAGAATATAAAATGGAGGTTGTGTGGTTAATGAGCATAATTATAGTCATTAAAGTACCCGAGGGGGCTAAAATGCATGAGTATAAAGGGTATATATGTGCATGTTTTGGGACGAATCAATCACCAGATTGGTGTATGTAAGGACATTATCTGTCACAATTTAGTATGTTGTATACTGTTATAAGTTGCTTCAAGTCATCGAAGAATTGAGAATATTACATCTACAAAGACGAATCTGAATTTCATGAAGACTTCAACATTCAAGCCTAACAATGATGAATTTGGTAAAATGTGTTTAAGTTCCATTTACATTTTACATTAAAAGTGTTGGGATATTTTTATAACAGTTTAAATGTTTTTTGAAATGATTTTAAATGGTTTTTAATTTTTCAAAATCATAAAATTTTTGGATAAATATCTCTTGATCCTATGAACAGTTTTAAGATTTGAGGATTCTATGTTATTTAAAACTTTAAATGTCTTTTTAAGGTGAATCAGTGACTGTCGTTCAAACGACGTCCAATCTCATTCAAACGATATGGAGGTTCGCTCAAACGACGTCGCATGTCGTTCGAACGAGAGGTCATTTCACCTAACACGTAATCGCCTTGATTTTCAGTATAAATAAGGTGTTTGGGTTCTGTATTTCATATGGAGAAAATTTGGTTTTTGGTAAAATACATTTTTCTATTCTCCAACTATATTTGAGGGTTCAATCTTTTGTTTTACAATTCACAATCTCAATTTCTTTTGTTTGAGCTATTTTGTGGAACCCAGTACATAGTTTGCTATTGGTCATACTTTGTGGGGATATCTCTATAACCGAGAGTTGTGTGCTACTGTGAAGTGAGTCTCAATGGATTTTTGTGACTACATGTCATTAGGAGTGTTGCGGTGTTCCTGGGTTGAAGACTGAACTGCAGTTCATGTAGGTTCGCTGCGTGTGGATTTATTGCTAATGACATCGACCGACACCTGCGGGTATTCGAGTGTCAAACTATATTTCATTGTAATCCGGTGTAAGTTGAAATTTACAATTATAGTGGAATAAAAAGGTTTTTCCCTGAGGGGATTTTTCCTAAAATTTGTGTCGCATCTTTATTTATAATGGTTCACACTTGCACACACGTAGTTATTTCAGTCTAAGGGCTGAATTTATTTGATTCTCCAATTGACTCTAATTAAATAAGTTTGTGATTGGAATTTGTGCAACTATATATATTAGTATCACACATAAGGTCTTTCAAATTGGTATCAGAGCAGGTTACGCTAATTTATCGTGTATTCCTATTTTTTGGAAATTTGTGTGATATTGATTTTTCTGAAAAATCTTATTTGTAAAAGTTTCCCGCAATGTTTCCAAATGAAAACTTATATAGTCGGTTGCCAATTTTTGACGGGTCTAATTATGCTGACTGGAAAGCCCATATGAAATCCCACTTAAAAGCAATCGATGATAGATTTTGGTTATTTTATGAAAGAGGTTGGACTCCTGCCACTATCACCGCAAATAATATCATGAATTTAAAATTTGTGGCAGACTGACCTGAGGAAGAGTTTAGGTGGATCCCTTACAATTCACGAAGGCTTAGTGCAATTTTTGGACACATCACCCCTGACGAGTTCTGACGTATTATCATGTGCACCACGTCTAAAGAAGCGTGGGATGTTTTGAAACTCACCCACGAAGGCACTAATGCGGTCAAAGAGTATAAAATTTAAAATTTGACCACTTAATTTGAGACCATCACCATGCTAGAGACTGAATGTTTTGACGACTATTTATTGTCGACACTAGTTTTAATCTTAGTGCGTCGATTCCTGATGCACGAGTGGTTAAAAATATTTTAAGATCATTGCCAAAATGTTTTATCCCTAAATTAATTGTTTTAAATACATTTGGAAATTTGAAATCGTCTAAAATTAGAAGAGTTGGTAGGAGACCTACAGACATACGAAATTGACATGTTCCCCGACACTGTCAAACCTAAGGATAGAGGGATAGCGCTTAAAGCCCAAGATAAGAAAAAGAAAGTAAGTTTTTATGAGTCTGAGTCTGAGAGCGAGTTTGATTTTGACATGGCCCTACTTGCAAAGAATTTTAAAAACACTCTCCAGTTTTCGAAACAAAATTCTTCCAATAAATATTTTCGGAGAAAAACAAAAAGAAATACACGGCTAAAAAAGAGGTGAGAAAGAGAAATAGGGTGAAGAAAATTTAAAATATTTTAAGTGTGAGGGGAGAGGGCATAAGTCATTTGAGTGTCACACTAGACTTATGAGAGAGGAAAAGAAAGTTTCCATGCCAGCCACCCTGAGTGATAGTGGGAAAGATGTGAATGATTCCGAGGACGAGTCTTCATAAGGAAAGTGTATTTCCTTTTTAGCCTATCACGAGAGCACACTCACTTTGTCCCATGACGATGAGGACACTTGTGCATGGGATACCCCCGAGGAGGCTTTGAGTGTTTCCAGTGAATTTGAGGGCGAGTGCGCTAGTGATGATGAGAGTGAGCTCTAGATTGCATTTCGAGAGTTGTACGCCGAGAGCTTAAAGACTAAAAAATTGAATAACAAGTTGGGTCTCAAGGTGAAATATTTGGAAAGTAATATTGCGAGTTCGAAGGAGTTTAAGGCAAAAGCAAGTCAACTCTAGAAAAGTGAAGGTTTCTTTGAGTGAGCAGTTGATTGCTTTGAATAGGGAAAATAGTGAGCTTATAGCCCGTGTGTCTCAATTAGAAACAGATCTTAAGCACGCCCTAGAGTCTAAAGTCACTTTAGAAAACTCATATAAGAAGGTGAGAAAGAGGGTTCTCAATACTGTTTTGGGGAATGGTGAGAGTTAGTCACAACGGTGCGTCGACTTCTTTTATTGCACCCGAGCTGATTCCTATGATAGAGCTAGATTCTCGTGACTCTTGACCCAGCCGACCTAGGTGTCCTGTTAGGAGAGAACGTAGGAGTCATTTTGAGAGAGGTGTACCTAGGCCGATTTATGTTTTCTCCCATTGCAAAAAGAGAGGACACTTTAGGGAGTTTTGCTTTAAATTGGGTTATATGTCACGCTTTTCTCCTACACATGTTCACACACATGCACCCACTCATAATACTTTGCTTGCACATAATGATAGAGAATTTGCACATATTCACGAGTAAGTAAAGTTTTTGATCAAGACTTCTCATGATTTGATGGAGTTGTTTCAAAAGATATCACCGTCTTAGGAAAACTCCACCGCACCTACTGGTTGAAGTCTAGACATGTTTGCTAGCATAAGTTGATTTGCATGATGTTATATTATAGCTATTGCTAGTATGTACCACTTGTTTTGTATTTTATTAGCATTTTTGCTTGCTTTTCTTATGTTTTAGCACTGTTTTGGATTTGTTTACCCTTTCCAGGAACTGTTTTATGATTTTTTTCCACTGGACACAACGGCATGACATTCTGAATATTCTGGGAAATTTGTGTTTTCTCGCTCTAACGAGATTGCATCTCGCACAAGATATCCTGTAGTTTGAACGACATGGAATCTCGTTCGACCCGCCTGGAATTCTGTTTGCAGTCCCCCGTTTCTTCCTATTATATGTTATTGGTACTGCTGGGTTGTTTTCTAAACAATGTTTAAAAAACAAAAAAGATTTTCTTTTTTAGAAAAAAATTTGAAAAATCCAAAAAGAGTTTTATATTTGGTTTGCACCTTATATGAATTGACACTGAGGATGACCACGTCACAACTTCATGCCATATCCATGTGAATATTTGATACTACTTTGAGACAATATATTGTGTCATTCGTGTGATTTACAAAGTTTGGAGTCTTTGGGATAATGTACTGTTAGAACCTACATAATTGACTCTATTTGTCCTTTATTGCACACATACACGGATTTGTTTGACTTTTGAGCTTTTCTATCAAATGTTGGTTGATTATTTCCATCTCAATTATTTTTATACAACAAACCAAATGCGATAAAACTTGACAAAAAAGTAGTGCATGATATAAACCGTTTGTGATATTTGTGTGTTTTATTTTGAAAAACGGTGAAGGGCTACGAAAGGTACTCATTCATACTTTGCGATTAAGACACCATTTAAAAGGACCTTAAAAAGTGAGGGATTGAAAATTATCCGGGGTCCTATGAGGTTTAAAAGAGCACAAAAAAATTGAAAGGCAATAAAAAGAAAATTCTTCCAAAAATGGGCCAATAGTTTTTTTTTTTTCATCTCCTCATAAAACAAAAGGAATTATCTTTTAATAATGGAGTTTGGATGGAATTTTCAACGGTTTGCACGTCCTTGAAAGTCATGAAAAAGCATTACATAGTTTTGGACGCTATTAGTGTGGAACTCATTTATACTTTGATTTGTCGATATGATTAAGATTATGTCATCTAAATTCAACACTTCTACACCAAAGGACTTTTTTTTATGTTCATTCGTTAGGATTACACTGATGCATCTTGCACAAATGATAATATTGAGTTGATTTTTCTATCGAATCTGTTCACACCCATTCATTTCATTCCACGATTTGGTTGTCTTAGTGTAAATTCATGGTGTGTGAGTTTTGTAACATCATTTTTTGCATTTTTGTATAAAAAATTAAAAACTTCAAAAATAGTTTGTTTTTTTGGTTTACCGTGACACCCCGATTTTCTTTATCAGATTTATTATTTTCCTTATCTATTTCGGACAAATAAAAAGGGGGAGAACAAATTATGATATTATGGGGGAGTTTATGTATGGGGGATATTTGATTATGCTCACATGTTTTATGTTTATATCATTTCAAACTCGATACGTAACGAGGTTTTTTCTTTATCTCATGTCTGTAGGTACAATAGAAGATTTTTTGGATTGCACACCCTGATAAGAAAATCTTGGAGTTTTGAAAAGTTGATTGTTGAAGCATTGTTTGCAAAGTTTGAAGACTTGACAGTTTATCTTTCCACATTTGAGTTTATGGGAGGGTAGATTTGTATAGGTTATATTTTGGTTAATAATTCGAATATTTTTATTTTGTACCGGTATAGACATAGGAGGAGATTTGTAAGGACATTTTCAGTCAAAATTTAGTATGTTGTATACCACTACAAGTCGTCTAAGAATTGAGAAGATTACATCTACAAAGACGAATCCGAATTTCAAGAAGACTTCAACTTTTAAGCCCAACAAGGATGAATTTGGTAAAATCTGTTTAAGTTCCATTTACATTTTACATTAAAAGTTTTGGGATACTTTTATACAAGTTTAAATATTGTTTGAAATGATTTGAAATGGTTCTTAATTTTTCAAAATCATAAAAATTTTGGATAAATATCTCCTGATCGAATGAACACTTTTAATATTTGAGGATTCCATGTTATTTAAAACTTTAAATGTCTTTTTAAGGGGGATCGGTGATTGTCGTTCAAACGATGTCCAATCTCGTTCAAACGAGATGGAGGTTCTCTCGAGCGACGTCTCATGTCGTTCCAATGAGAGGTCATTTCACCTGACACGTCACCACCTTGATTTTCAGTATAAATAAGGTGTCAGGGTTCTGTATTTCGTGTGGAGAAAAACTGGTTTTTGATAGAATACGTTTTTCTATTCTCCAACCATATTTGAGGGTTCAATCTTTTATTTTACAATTCGCAATCCCAATTACTTTTGTGTGAGTTGTTTTGTGGAACCCAATAAATAGTTTGATATTATTAATACTTTGTGGAGATATCTCTACAACCGAGAGTTGCGTGCTATTGTGGAGTGAGTCTCGATGGAGTTCTGTGACTGCGTGTCATTAGGAGTGTTGCGGTGTTCCTGGGTTAAAGACTGGACTGCAGTTCATGTAGGTTCGCTGCGTGTGGACTTATTGCTAACGACATCGACCGACTCCTGCGTGTATTTGAGTGTCAAACTGTATTTCCTTGTAATCCGGTGTAAATTGCGATTTACAATTATAGTGAAATAAAAAGATTTTTCCCTGAGGGGATCTTTCCAGAAATTTGTGTCGCATCTTTATTTATAATGGTTGACACTTGCACACACGTATTTATTTGATTCTAAGCGCTGAAATGATTTGATTCTTAAATTAACTATAATTAAATAATTTTATGATTGGAAATTACACAACTATTTATATCAATAATGGACATAAGGTCTTTCAGTGTTGACCTAGTGTAATAATCTACTGCAAGGACAAATCTTAAACTTTCAGTCGATGTCCGACTTCTTAATTAATAATTTCTATTTTAGAGTCAATCTCGGTATGATGATGGATAATATGCCAAACATCCACCATAAATTCGATGTGACCACCCGCAAATATATCACCTGCATCAATAGTGAGAAGTTGGAAGTTATTGACTATGATGAGAAGATAACGATCACCATGCTAATGACCAAAGTACTACCTAATAATTTTGATTATGCATTAGCTAAAGAGACACCCAAGGCAATGATTGAGTTATTAGCTAAAACCGAGAAGATTATGAATGTTTAAGAAGCTATGGCTGTCAAAGAGGTTAGTAGATCTAAACCTAGCACCAGTAAAAGCTCGCAGAAGAAAGAGAAGAAAAACAAACAAACTGACAAAGCAATGAGATACGACGAATCGACCCCTATGACCGTCAACACCCATCATATCATGGAGGAAATTCGTGGGAGAAAATAACTAATATGGTCCAATAAACTGAAGGCCCCAGCTAATACAAGGGATATGGAGTAAGCACGACAAGTTGCATAGGAATCACGACCATAATACTAATAATTGCATAGCCCTGAAGAACGAAGTCGAGAATTTTATTGGGGCGGGGGGGGGGGGGAATTTGTCAAAATTTGACAACATAGGTGGCCAAACATATACAAGGGACGAGCAAAAGTCTTGAAGACGATTAGAATCCCCATGTAGAGGACCTAAAGAGAAGAAAAGAGGTAGAGACAATGATTCCAAAAATGACCCAAATCTACTCAAAAGGCTCAGAGAGCCTGTACACGAGGTAAAAATGATATTTTTTAGATGTAAATTCATTGCATAAGAAGATGATAGAGGAGGCAATGAGGCCGTAGAAGGGAAAGACTATCTCAATGAGGTGAAGGCCTCTACTCACATAAGATAAATCAACTTGATCGACAATGTGCATACCCGTCCTAGGGAGGTAAACAAAGATCGCCTCATGGTTGGTTTCTCCAAAGATGACTTGCTTGACGTGTTATATCCAAATAACGATCCATTGGTCATCTCTATGATGGTATATGAAAGAAAAGTTGTAAGGATTCTGGTCGATAATAGTAGTTCCATTGATGTTTTGTTCTACGACCTTTTGAAGGGTTTGAGATTAAGGTGCAATGAGCTTAAGCTTATCCCCAACCTCTTATCATCTTCTAAACATAAAAGGTATATCCTTTGGGCACATTTGAGTTGGAAGTTGTGATTAGCACGTGGCCAACCTACAGAACAGAGAAGATTCCTTTCTTCATCCTAGACACGAATGTCCACTCAACATACAATATCATCTTCGATAGGGTGGGGATAAAGAAATTTAAAACAGTTCCTTCTATCATGCACCAGTGTATGAAGTTCCCCACTCATTATGGGGTGGGTGCAGTGAAAAAAAGTTAGGCAGAGGCTATGGAGTGTTACATACCTCCGTCGACCAAAAGAAATTTACCATAACCTACCAAATCAAAACATTATATCGAAATGTCTCCCTAGCGTAGATGACATTATCACCAAGAGAAAAATAGTTTCATACCACATTAGAGATCTCAAGCAGATGTTCGATCAACTAGAAAGATATAAAAGGAAGCTCAACTTGATGAAATATGTCTTCGGAGTAAAAGAAGGTAAGTTTTTAGGCTTCATAGGCATTCAGAGAGGCATTAATACCAATCCAGAAAAAATTTAGGCATTAATCAACATGTGGTACCCGACAAATAAAAAATAAATGCAAAGGTTAATAGGGCGCATGGTTGCATTAAGCCAATTTATTTTTTGAGCCACTGATAAATGCCTACCCTTCTTCAAAGTATTGCGAACGACATTCGAATGCAATGATAAATGTGAGATATAATTCTTGGATTTGAAAAAGTATTTAGGACTTATACCTCTTCTCTCAAGACCTATCACAAGAGAAAAAATTTACTTGTACTTGGCCGTATCCAAATCAGTAATCAGCTCGACATTGGTCTCATAGGAAAATGGAGTAAAAAAACCAATTTACTATACCAGAAAATCATACTAAGTAGAAGAGGTATGATATCAAAGTCTTAAGAAATTAACACTGGCCTTAATTGAGTTTTTCGAAAGGATGAAGCCGTACTTTCAGGCCCATACTATTGTTATTTATACAGACCTACCTTTGCGGCAAGTTGTTCATAAGCCTGAAAAATTGGGCAGACTAATGGCTTAATTCGTAGAAATAGGAGAGTATGACATCAAATATGAACCTAAAATGGCCATCAAGGGCTAGGTGGTAATTTATTTCCTCGCTAAGTTCACATACAAAGAAAATCCCACGAATCAAATTTCTAAGGAAAAGTGCTCTACGGAGAAAAACAAAAAAGTAGACTTTTACGAAAGAGAGTTTATCTAAAAAAACAAACAGAGCATACTTCCCCAAAATAGAACTGACCAGTCAAATCAATCAAGTAGACTCCTATGGGATATAGCCTAACCATTAACCTAGTCGACCTGATTATTGATATACGAGGGTCATCAGCCAAGAAGGAAGAAATTGCTCATGACTTAGAACAAATGAAAAGGTTATTTAAATATGGTAACTTGATGGAAGTAGATTTTATAAAGGATACCCCTATCAAGAAAATGTTTGTAGATGGCTCAACCTGTACAACTGGAAGTGGAGCGACTTTAATGGTTACGACACCAAATAATATCAATGTGGAATATGCCCTCTGATTCCAATTTGAGTCTTCCAACAATGAGGTATAGTACAAGGTGCTCATAGCACGATTTGGATTGCATCATCTCCACGGAACGAACAGATTTTGGTACAAAGTGATTCTTAATGCATAGTAAACCAAGTTCTATAAATCTATGAGATGAGAAAAGAGTGTGTCCAAATACTTTACCAAAGTTAAGGAGTGGTTAGCAAATTTCAAAGCGGTCAAGATAGTCAAAATTCTGATATCTAAAAATGCATGGGTAGATGCACTTGCCTAACTAGCATCCACTATAAGACAGAGTTGATGAAAATAGTTCGAACACAAATACTCACACATCGGAGTATAGATGAAGAGAATTTCAATATAATGGAATTAGACATGGGACCACCTTAGATATACCCAATACAAGCATAGCTCGAAATTTTCATTCTCTCAACAGACTTTAATGAGACCAAGAGACTCAGACATAAAGAAGTGAGATATGTTCTTGAGAGTGGAATACTATTTAGAAGAGGGTTCATCATTACTTTACTCAGATGTTTCCATCTAGCAGAAGTACATGACTTGATTAAAGAAGTATATTAAGGATCTTATGGATCACATTCGTAGGTCGATCATTAGTAAAGCGAGTAGCCACACAAGGCTACTACTGGCCTACCACATGAAGGTAGACTGCGCATATTATGAAAGAACATGTTATAAGTTATAGAAATATGTCATAATACAAAAAAGTTCAGGGCTTCTCTCGCGTCGATCACCTCCCCTTGGCCATTTGTCATATGGGGTATAGACCTGGTAGGCCCTCGACCAAAAATAAGAGGAAGGTATTTATTCATTATAATGGACTATTTTACCAAAAAGGTAGAGGTTGAACCCCTAGTATAAATGCCATATGATAAGGTCTCCATTTCACTGGGTAGAACGTTATTTTCCGTTATGGAATGTCGTATGACTATATCATCGACCATGATAGAAAGTTTGGCAATTAGAGTTTAAAGACTACTACATTCGATCTAAAATCAAGAAACTACATTTTACATGTGGTCATCCACATTGCAACGGAAAAACAGAGGTGAGATATAAAACTCTTTTCAATGGGATGAAAAAGAGACTAGATGATGCTAAAGGAAATTAGATCAATGAACTCCAAAATGTCCTCCGGGCATACCCAATAACGTAAAAAATAGCAATAGGCGAGACTCCTTATATGTTAGCCTTTGGAATAGAGGCAGTAGTCCCAATAGAAATTGGTCTACCAAGTCATCGAGTTCTCCTTTTTGACCCACTAATGAGAAACCTTATGAAAACACTAGATCTAGACCTCGTAGAGGAAGTTAAATAACATGCAACACTCTAGGTCGCCTCTTACCAAGAGTGCATAACTCGATTTTATAATAAACGAGTAATATCGAGCAGTCTAAAGGAGGGATACTACATGCTAAATAAAGTTATCTAGATATGGAACAATTTGGAGCTAATTGGCATGGTCCGAATAGAATTTTGATTGTTGTCCGACTAGGTACTTATGGAATTGAAACCTTGGAAGGTGAGAAGTTCAAGAACCCTTGGAATGTCGAACCCCTAAGGAAATATTATCAATCAAGATGCAATGTCTTTTGATTTCAATCTCTTTCATTTCTTGTAACTCACATTCAGTGATAAGTAAAATCTATTTTACAACTGAATGTTGTCATTTTGTTTACATTTTTTTATCGATATGGGGAGATGTGATAAAAACCTTGCCAAGATTCAAAGTCGAAGATATCTCAACAACACATTAAAACTCAAATATTAAAAGAAAATAACATACCAAAACCATAGAACTTCATATATGGTCTCTCTTTTAGGACAGATCTAGAACAACAAGTTAGTTTCACTTAATGTGTGATATCACTTTTAGGGCAAATCAAGAACATAAAGTTAGTTTCACTTCATCTATGATCTCGCCTTTAGTGAAGATCAATAACAAGAAGCTTACCAAATTACTTCATGTATGATCTCTCCTTTAGGTCGACTAAGAATAAGAAGTTCACCAAATTTAGGAAATCTATTGTAGTCATAGGAACGATAATTTTTTACCCTAACTGACTAAACATAAGGATAATTCTTAAAAACATTTTGTTATTTTAGGAAACTAATAAAAACATTTTATCATTTTAGGAAACTAACACCACTCTTTGGTCAATAAAACTTAAGATTATACAACCCAGGTTCGTCTGACCATCGTAATTAGTAAGGAAGATGAGTTAGGCAATAGTCGACCATGTGATAATAAAACTTAAATTCCTAGCAGAACCATTTTAACTCAACAAGATGAAGTGACTTGAAGTTAAGAATATTTTAACTGCATCCACTTGTGAAAAAAGACAAACAATCAAAGGAACATGAATATAACATTTTATTTTGACTTGAAGGTTATTACAAGGCATTATAAAAAGAGACTTAAACAGAATCTTTAGTCACGAGAAACAGTTAGCCTATTTAATGAACCTTCAAAACTAACATAAGGAACATTTAAAATATAAGGAGTAATGGTCGCCCGCAGATCTCTTGTCCTAGGTCAACTTCCAGAACTAACCTCATCTACTAGATGAAGAGGTCAGCTCAACTCTTTATCCCTAGAAAGACTGTAATCCATAATATATTTTCTTATTAAATTCATATGAACGATATTTAGGGGAATCTAAGAAGCATCGGGCTTGAAGGGAGATTCGAGCATATCCAAACAACATAGGTCATGATAGTACCATAGTTCATTTTATTTTGAAACCTTAATTATTACTAGAGCATTGAGATATCCTTTTTTATATCCATCTTTCTTTACCTGATCAAGCCCTACCCCAATATGTATAAGGGCCTTATCATAGCCTACCATCCAAATGGTTCAAGGTTTATTATGAAATTAGTATATGAAGTGATCTACTTTCTAATTTAACCTCTCGATGGTGGACAACTGATTTTTATAGTCGCGAATTGGTCGGACAAGCTTTTCTAAGTTTGGTATTCCTCCACTAATTGCATAATTCTCCCGTACTGCTAAAAAGATTGGAACTTAGGCTTCTTCATTTTCTCTAACTCCCCTCAGGAGAGGTCTCTCTTATTCCAAGAATGAAACACCCTCAATTTGGTCGACTAATCCTAGATTCTTAAGACCTTCAAGCTCACTGCGTAAGGCATTATTTTCTTACTTAAGCATTATGGAAGCTTCTCTAGCACCTTTCAGTTTTGCGTTAAGAAAAAATTCCTTTTGGGAGTAAGCTGACGTTAAAGAAAGAAACTTCAGGTCAAACTCCCTACTCTCCTGCAGGTCGATCAACTTATTCTCATAATTGGGAAAAATATTTTCCACTAATTTCGTATGGATCTCTTATGGAGATTGAAAATCATGCAATGATAGGCAACATTATCAGCAATTGCCCTATAAAAAATAATGGGCAAACTTAGGTATGAGAATTTAGCCAAAGATGAGGCATCATGTCTGAGAAAATCCTCAAGAGCATCTTTATCCATCTCTCTATGACTAGCACCGAACAACCAATTATGACTTTCTTGAAAGTCACTCTAGATAGTGACCAGATATGTCAGTCCAGTGTTAAACAAAAAGATAGATGTTCGGATATAAGTACTCACCGAAAAAGGAAGTTATAAGAATTTAACTAATACAACAATGTACGGATCATAAACTCTATTTGATTATAAAATAAACGGGAGTTATATCAATACGTTCCCAGCACACCGAAAAAATAAAAAAGGAATAAAGTAAAATTAAATTCCTAGCAAGACTAATGGTATTAATTTCCCACCTACTATTTATGAGCAATATATTAACCATCACCTTAATTAGCAAATACTACTTGCCCCTCACCACCAATAGCAATAATGTCCTCATCAGCATCATCAACCTCCCCATTAATCTGGGGAGGAGTGCCAGTATTGTGAAATTGAAAAAGTTCAAAACCTTCAGTAGTGCTGACTTTGGCAAGGGCTACATCCCAACCATCTTTTAAGAATGAATTTTTCAATAATCAATATTCATAAAAGCATTAGAGAATTTCATATCCCAGCCCCTTGTGAAGGCATACTCCTTATCCCTTGCAGCCTCGATCTTTGCCTTTGCCACCTAAGTTTTGGCCTAGTCGATAACTATCATGGCATCCTCAACCTCCTTTTTGGTGACAGTTGCACCATTATCTTCCATATGTTTCTCATGTTATAGTGTTTTAACCCTCTCCTCTAACTTCCTTTTTCTCATTCATTTGGTCCTCGTGAGCGCAACCAACAACTTCGAAAGATTTTTATAGAGTATAAAAGAAACCTTAACATCAGAAGATGGCTCCTTCATTTTGTCATTTCTCCTGAGGAACTGGTCATAGTTAATACAAAAATGCAAGATAAATATCCAGAAGGGGATGTTAGAAGAAATACCTGAACAAATATGAATAACAATTATATAATGGATGAATAAATTATAAGAGCCAAACTATGATTTGACTCATGAATTAATCTTGAATGAGGAAGAGAGGATGTAGTCGCTTCATCGATAAGGAGGACTCCAGTACTGATCAGTTTGTGAGTAAGCTCAGGAGGAACTGTAATACATTGAGCAGTACCATTTCCCTTTTCAGATGCTTTCTTTCCAATAATATCCATAAGAAGAGGTGGATACTTTTTTATCCTCTTAAACAGAGGTACATGATCATGGGCAAGATACGTATCGATAATGAGGGGGTGGGTAAAACCTTCAAATTAAGGTTTATTGCTTGCAGGGAGAGGCGACCTAACCCTAGAAAGGAGGTTTGGAATATTTTATTTCATCATATCGGTAGAAGAGACGTTGGTTGGCACTAGCGTAACATGCAAACACTTAAAGGAGAAAGAAGTTCTTTTTACTGATAAGTTATCTCGTAATTTATGAGAAAAATCATAATCAGACTTTGAGGAATCAAATGTGGAAGGCACCGGGTCATCCAAACAGATGGGGGCTAAAGGTATATATTTAGTAGGTCGGGCTAAAAAAGAGGTGATGATACTCTTATATTCGAGAAGGAAAGAGGCCGACCTAGGTTAGTCTTCAATACCAAGCCTTTATTGTATATACAACATAATTTCCAAGTCAGCAAAGTTAACCTCACGGGGTCAAGAGATCTTCTTCTTACTCTTCTCTGCAAAACAAAAATCAAAGATATACAATCAGATATAGAAGTAAAGTAGAAATCAGAATAAAAATATTTAAAAGTTTGTGTGTTCCAACCTATTCCTTAGCCTTCCTGAGGTCATCTCGAACCACTATACACAGCTCCCTAAGGGAAAGCAAAAAATTGCCAATTCTTCATAATTAAATGTGATTCCAATAATCCTTATTAGAATTAGGGATATTCACAACCCAATCCTTATTTAACTGTCTTGTCTTCGTATAATAAAAGTTCTTATAAGTGGTTCCCAATGGTAATAATACATTAACTTTTTGTCCCAATATGTGTCCCATATTGTTCATTAATGTGGTGAACCCTATTGATGATTCTCCAAGTGTTTTGGGTAACTTGGGTGGGAACCACATCAAAATACTGGGAAAACTTCAAAATTAAACAATTGGGGGAAAAGTGACCTCATACTCAGCAATAAATATGAAGGGTAACCAATGACCCTCAGCTAGAACGCAAAGATTATAAGACCAATTCAAGAATTCAGTTTTTACCCATGTAGGAGTTTTGTGGGCAACCTCTAATGAATTCTCTTCCACGGTATCAACCATCTTTCAACAATAATTACAAAGGAAGTACAAAAAATGAGGAGAAAAGAAAAAGGAGTCCTTATAGTAAAAAGGAAGAATATAGCTCCCACAAATGGAGAAAGAACTTGGATATAAAGGAAAAGATTTCTGCATGATAGGTGAAATGAAAAAATGGGGGAATGACACATTATAAATATTTATGACGAATATCCAGTTGCCCAGAGATGATGTGATTAAAAGTATCTACCATTTCATTCAGATGGCGGTTCGCGACCTAATATATTTTATTATCGGTGTACCCTTGGGACACTTCATGTCCAAAAAGTTGCCTATATTTGCAAAATTTCCACTACACTAAAAGGATAAATCATCACTACCTACCGAACCATAAAGTCTCTTGATCAGGTTCTTACGAAGCTGATCAACTCTTATCAGTTAACACTCCATTCATTCACTCCATATGCCTATCCATTATGAGGATCTTATGCTCCGTGCAAGCTATTATTTGTTCCAATAATGAAGAATTCTTGGGGGCTTTAATTATATTATTAATATGGAATATCACATGAACCAATGGTATTGTGACACATGTCATCGGAAGAATATTATCTCATTACCCAAACAAGATCGGTATAGTGATATTCGTGGTCGGCTCAGTGTTCTTTGTGGTCGGATGGACAGCCGACTAAGATGAATTAATTTTATCAACCACAAAATACACATATGGTCCACATGTGGGAATATATACAACTCCAATACCAACTTGTGGATCATTCCTTTAGGTTGATTGTGGCCATCTCGTCATTAGTTGTATCCTGGAATGTAAAAAGGTGCAACTACCTGATTTATAAAGTCACTCTTCCTCATTTTCTTCTCTCTTTATATAATAGTTCTCAATGACACACAACAAGGGTGTCTGAGAAAGGTTCAACCTAATGGACTTACACATAACCCTAGAGAGATTCTTGAGAGCTTGTATAGATGCAAATAACACTACACCTGCGAATGTAGGCACCTTATTGGGACGAACCACGTCAATATCTTGTTTCCCTCTCGGTCTCTCATCTCTCTCAAATTTAAGTCGTTAATCTCTTTATCTTTTATAGTTTATTATTAGTATTAACTAGTTAAGATCCATAAAATCCATATACCATTTTTAGACAATAACAACATCTAATTATTGAGACCCCACTTTTATAAGTTAATTTTTTTAATGATAATTATTATTTCATCTTGCAATATTCATGTTATAATTATGATGCTAGATTAAATTAATTACTAGACTTAGGTGAAATTTGTCATGGTTACTTAGTGCATGTTTTAATTAGTTTTAATTCCCTTAAATTCTCTACTTCTTTTAAAAATATTTTAAAATTTTGGTACTATTTAATAAGTTATAAGAGTGATATTTCAAACCTTTAACATTAATTTTCAAATTCATATTCTTTGATTTTGTGTGCTTATTTTTTATGGATTAGTCTTACGTCAAACCATTTGATAGTTCATGCTTACGTTTGGCATTTAATTCTTAGGTGTGAGCTTTAATTTTTTAAGAGAATGTGAATTTTTTGCATCTAAAAAAAAGATAGATTTATAATATATTTGATTTGAACTTTAACGTTTTCATCTTACAAAATTTATACAACGCGAGTCGGTACAATTTTGAATTGTGAAAGAGAATTGCGTGTTAGACTAATTAATCATACTCTAGTAAAAACAGTAAACGGATCCAAAATTCTTGTAATATTCTCCATATGTGTTACCTACCTTGTGTTTACGCTTTTATTATTGTTTATTTTATTTTATCTCTATATTTTATTTCTATGCCCATAATTGTCTACTTGAAAAGTTGATAATTTATACAAATTAAACAAATCCATGTGGATTCTACCCGAACTTACACTTATTGTATTACAATAGCCCATTCACTTGCGATAATTTATAATTTTACAACAAAAGAAATAGTGGGGCCTTTATAGGTGGTGATGATTATGAAGGAATTATTATTCACTCAATACATATTGTTGTGCTCGGCCTTTTAAAGGAACATAACCATCAATGCTACCTGAGTTCCATATGAAGTCGTAAAGTTGTTGAGTGGCATAGGGAGAACAAACACGGTAGGTCAATAAATGACTGTTATTTTAAAGAGCAGTTGTATGTTGAGAAGTTCTTCTACCATCGATTCCGATGAAGTGTGAATTTTTTAATTGTGTCCCTATCATGATTTTTCTTAGAAATTTGTACGAAATCTAGACACACGCAAATGTGGATCTTTTTTAATTAGTAGAAAATGTCTATAACTCTTGGAATAGTCGAATACAATTGTGTAACCGATGTAGTTGACAAGAACTTTTGCATTAGGGAGAGCATTCCTATGGATCTTTGAAGAGAATTTGTGATGTGATATACAAAGTATATTCAACTGATACCTATAATAAAGGATTTCCAACGTTCAATAGCAAAAGAGGACCAACGAGGTTTCCTCGACATGTTCTTTACAGTTGATTGTATGTACTTAGTATGGAAGAATGACCATGTGGTGTGATATGGAAAACATCATGGCCACCACAAAAGTCTACCATATAGTGGGAGTTGTAGTTGATCACGATAATTTATTTGGCAGGCCTTTTTTTATGTCCGATTTCACAACAATTTGAATATCCTAAATTCAACAAACGTGTTTGAGGAGCTTATACACGGTGGATTTCCTTAACGTAATTATGTTGTCAATAAAAGTCCTTACAATATGGGTAACTAGCTCACGTGTTTGGGAAACTTTGTCCAAACATCTGCAAAATGCATTTTGCTCAGTGAAAAAAGGTTGTGTGCATGGATGTGGACTCGCATTTGAGGTTTTATGGACTCATTTATCATTGTGAGGGCCCTAAACGAATATGGAATCTTTATGATTTAGCTCAAAATATGACTACTTGTATCATTTTACACAACATGATGGTTGATAATGAACAAAGATCTCGACCCATGGCAATCTGATACTAGTGATGTTGGGTTAAATTGCTCAATAACAATCACGTTTATGTTGTAAACCACATTTATTCACAAGTTCGGATTCGTGACTCTATCATACATATTTCTCTCCACTATAACCCTATTGTGCATTTGTGGAATTTGCGAGTCATCATATAGATTTAGAGCAAAACTATTTTAATAAATGTAATTTTTAATGATTTAGTGTTCAATGAAGTTTTTATTTAATTATTAAAGGTTAATATCGATCACAACTACATTCTATACGTATATATATATATATATATATATATATATATATATATATATATATATATATATACATATATATATATATATACATATATATATATATATACATATATATATATATATATACATATATATGCCCGTGCCTGAAGGCACGACGAAAATTTCCCGAATACATAATCGCAAAACAACAAAAATTTCCTAAGTACGTAATCGCAATACAACAAAAATTTCTTAAGTACAAAATCGCAATACGATAAAAATATTGTTTCCCAACAAAACATCTATATATGGTGTCGCTTTTTTGGGTATTACATCATATCGTGTTCAAGATTTAAATTGTGTTCAAAATTTAAATTCGCTAAACGCGAAACGGCGACAATTTTTCACAATATATAATAGCGAAACGCAAAAAAATTGAAGTGTAATTTTAAAACAATGTCAAATAGTCCAATAACATTCAAATAGTGTAGATTCATCAAATAAATTCACATATAATACAAAATATACAATATTCATCCATTGAATTCACATTGTGTCTCGAAAAAACAAAGTGTCAATTTTTTAAAAAAATTGGGCATAGCCTCCTTTGTTTATTGGACTATCCACCCTATTTAAGGGGTAACAACAAATCCAACAAATCTTTAAAAAAAATCCCAAATTTGACAGATTTAGGTAGCGGGCTACATCGGCGGAAGTTTGAGGCAGATTTAGGCAGCGGGCTACAGCGACGATGGAAGATTAAGTCCATGTTTGATTGGTCTTGAATTAAAACCTGAAACGAAAAGAAAAAAAAAATTAGTGTGAGTGGGGAAGGGGGAAGGGGGAGGGGGGAGGGGGCGGGGCAGGGCAGGGGGCGTGTGTGTGCGTGTGTGTGTGCACGTGAGTGGGGAAGGGGGAGGGGACGGGGTAGGGGGTGCATGTGCACTGTATGCATATATGCATATGCCTATTGCAGCGTGTGTGTGTGCGTGTGGGCGTGTGAGTGGGGGTGTGTAAATTACTTCGCATAATTTGGTTTTCATCAAAAGAAAATTACTTTTGAACTATTCCTGGATGAATGAAAAGTACAACTTTAAGTCGATTTGGCTTTATAATGTACAACTCCGAACACATTAATAAATCATATATAAAATGAGTATTAAAACGAAAGGGAAAAGATGTATACCGGGTGGTTGGGGTTGTCCGAGGTTCCGAGGTGGTTAAGTCATGGAGATCTTCCACAACGATGGTGATTCAAAGCATGAAACTTGAAAATCTAGCAAAAACCCATAAGAGAAAAAATGTGTTAGATCTGGAAAACTAAAACGAAAAATTAAAACACGTTAGATTTAGAAAATTGGTGTTGGATATTAAACTCCCACACCCACCCCTAAAAACATTAAAACCATAGGATTATAGCAAATTGCATATATATGCAACTGCATATATATTGCATATATATACAGTTCTTATGTTTGGGTGGGGGGGGGGGGGGGTCATTTAATCAAGGGGAAAACTCAATGTCATTCGCCACGGCATGAGACGGGTGATCGCCATTCGCCAAAAAAAGCTCAATGTCAAAGTATCTCTTCATAGAACAGGAGGCTTCAGTTGCAAACTGTAGAAATAGAAATAAATATAACTATAATCAGACCTTTTAAGGTGCAATAAATTTAATGGCAAGTGAGCAACAAAAGTAAAACTGATCAGACCTTGTTGGCCCGCCCCTATTCATACTTGATCAGACCTTGGCAACCTGTCTTAATTTGAGCATTTGTCCACCCTCTTTCTTTGATCAAATTCAATCCATAAAAGATCCCCTCTAACTGTGCCTTCAAGTTGCAAGCATTTCCTTCCATCTTCCTATAAAACCCAGCTAGCCATCTTCCTTGTTCAATCCTCGCAAGACCACCAAAAGTACCCTGTCGGTTTGTAACATCCTAGCTTCAATATGCGTTCACTTTAACACCTGATAACATAACAAAGACCTAAATAAAACCAATAAGGAAAGGTGGATAAATACATAATGGAACATGATCTCAAGGGACTGGTGGAGACGATAAAATGGCCTTTTGGTGAGAGAAGTTAAATTCCTTATACTCCAACTATAGAGGGTGTCAAGATAAAATGGCCTTTTGGTGAGAGAAGTTAAATACCAGATATTCTAAGTGGAAGTTTCTGCAGATTGCAAGCATATCTTTAAACGGTGGTCTCATTCGCAACACGTTAACCAATTTCACATGTTGGGTAATGATAGTCAATGCAATTTGGACTGAACTATCGTAAGGAATATAGAAGTCACAAACTTAACACACTTGACATAAAATTCTTATCCATTATAGCCATTTTAATAAAACACATTTCAAAAGATTCTAAATCAATGTTAAGTCAACTTTTATCAATGTTAAGTCATCTTCTCTTTTAATCTGATTTACTTGCTTCAAATCAATACTTGAAATTTCACATTAATATCTTTGGAATATGTCAAAGTATATTTAGAAATATGACAGAAGCTTATATCATAAAGGTAAACAACACAAAACATGAGTATCTCAAAATATTTGAATCGCATCGTGTTCTTATAACTCTAATAATCAAGAATTTATATGGAATTCCCAAATAAATAAACCTGTAGCCCAAAACAACCTATGTAGTCTCTAAAAAACTGTTCAAACTCTTAGTAAAAAAGCACAATTCCAACATTTATATTTAATAAGGGAAAAATAAGAAGAAACCTTTAACTGTCAAAGCTTGATTAAGTAATCGCAAACCCCCTTGTCCATTTGTTTGAGATGGGAACCTGAGATATTAATGAGCAACTTAGAATTTTACAATCAATAATCATATCAATGGGTAGTAAAAGCATTAAAAAGCATATATAAGGTCATTTATTATGAGGTCATTTATGCGGTCAACTTAGATATTAATGAGCAACTTAGAATTTTATAATCAATAATAATTGAGAATATGTAAATACCTCTATTGTATATATGAGGTAATTTATTAGAGGCAACTCCAATAGTCCCCCTTCATTGGTATTAAAAAGCATATCCCCCTCTTCTATGGCTTGAGCCCTGCATAAAAATTAAAATGGAACCATGAAGGCTAACTCACCTTGCTACATAACAGCAAAAGAAAACCAAAAAAAGTCTAAGACCATAGTTAAGGAAAGAGATGAAGAACAATAACACAATACCTGTTCTGAGTTTTGCTTCCATTGTGAGGCTAAATGCATCCAATACTGTTGAGAATCGTTGAGAACAACCCCAATGAAATTTTTTAAATTGAAATTGAAAACCAAATCTTTCAACCTATGAATAGTGTATTATGAATAAAAGATTTCCAAATGTAGAAAGAAAATTCTAGCAAGTCTGTTGTAAATACTCATACATATTCATTTTGGAACTATATCAGACACAAAGTCTACATAAAACCAAACTTTGTTATAACTCAACATATGCGTGTTTTCAAATGGGAAATACAAAAATAACCGAATTCGATTTGTAAATACCAAATCAACAAAATATGTAAAGCATCAGTAAAAAAAAGAAATCTCCACCAAGCAAAAACTAAACTACCAACCCACTCAAACACCACCACAACCCAAAAAAGAAAATAAGTAAACCCAATATAAAAATATGTATCTATTACTAAATTTTAAGGAGCTTTAACCATATAAGGTGCTTTCTCATAAATTTTAGATTTAAACAATCAGTTATTAAAATCAGTAAATATAAACCTAATCAATTCAAACAGTATATTTCTCAATTGAAACCTAATTAAAGAGTTGAGATAGCATATTTCTCAGAAACCTGTCAAAAAACCCTAAAAATTAGGGTTCACAAAAATTAAAATGTCAAAAAAACCGTAAAGAGAGAATAAGCCATACCTGAATAAATATTCAAAACAAAACCTGGAAAAAACCATTAGATCTTCAAAAAAAACAAAAATAAAACATTAGGTCTTCAAAAAAAAACTGGAAAAAAAATGATTAACCTTATTTGTGTGTGCGTGTGTAAGAGGGTGAGAGCGAAGGCGGTAGCGGAGGCAGAGGTGGCGGGGAGACGGAGGCAGCGATGGAGGGCGGCGATGGATAAGGTTAATGAGGTGGAGTAGGCCGTAGGGAGGCTGAATCAACACCAGATCCGGTGGGTATAAAGCGGCGCGCAGCGTGGAGAGTTTGAGAGTGAGAGGGAGGCGTGGAGGAGGGAGGCGCGCGGCGTGGAGGGTTTGAGAGGGAGGCAACGATGGTGGGAGGTTTTGAGAGAGAGGTGGCAGTGAAGGGTTGAGTTTTGGGGGTTTAAGTTTTGGGAGAGAATGAGGGGTAATCGTGTGAGGGAGCGGGGAATGAGTAGGGTTTACATTGGTTTGTTTCATTTTGCCACATCACAATGCTAAAAGTGTGACATGTCTCAACCTTAGACCATTAGATCATCTCAAAAATTCGATCCCAACCGTTAATTCTTTAGTACTATTCAAACACCCCTCTCCCATATATATATATATATATATATATATATATATATATATACAGTCCTACTCTTGTGCGAACTAGTCCACATTTTAAGAGTGCGGACCGGACATGTATCACCTGGTGGTGAGCCCAAAAGAGAGAGAGAGTGTGCATATAATTTAGGCGATAATTTTTAGGCGCACCGTTAGGTGACACATGTCCGATCCGAATTCTTAAAGTACGAACTAGGCCGCACAAGAGCATTATATATATATATATATATATATATATATATATATATATATATATATATATATATATATATATAACCCACTTAAAATGTTTTCTCGATCTTTAGTGGTAGATATGATTACTGCTCCCCAAACAAACATGTCAGTGAATGTTTTTAAAGATAGTGGGACTTTAACTCAACCTCAGGGTCTCTTCACCGGTGAGGAACACCACGTATGTTGAGGTTACCTTACTAGACCTGTCAAAATTTTAGATAATAGTTGCGAAAAAAAATCCGTTCTATTGGATTGCTTCATTTTGATATTACACATTGTATATTGTGAAATTTGTGAGTGGAGATGAATGAGGGAAAAATATTGGAAAAAAAAGGTGTTCATTTTTCTACCGTGTGTACATTCCTATAATGATGGTGTTTTTTCATAATCAAACTTTATTGTCCAGCATCTTGAAGTAGCCATCTCTTAGAAGGTTTTGTTAAAGGTTCGTAGCACTAGCCTAACGGAAATCCCGAATCTTTACTTGATCCAAGATGTAAGATATGGGTAATTCCTAAGTGATCTATTAATCTACTAATAAATCGTTTCATGGTAATTTCGCCTACCACTTTATTGTTAAAGACCCGATTGACCCATTCTCCCATAAGTACCTCCATATCCTACATAGTAAGATTTTACCATAGATCTGAGTCCAAGATTGGAAAACTTTCTTTTATCTATCTTCATTCACATAGAAATTTTGAAATTATGGTTTTAGTTGAACGTGAGAAGTGTGTGAATTCCATACACTGTATATATAATCCAATAAGAGAAAATAATTTGACATGATGGAAAACAATGTAGTGTGAATTGTTTTACATTCATAATAAAAACAATCTTTTCGGTCTAGCTAACACAACCGAGAACAATGCATCTTCGTCTCAAGATTGTAGACTTTTTTTTCCTTATCTGTTACTGAAATTTCTCTAATGTGATTTCGCTAACAGAAATCTTGTGTACTATGTACTCGTGACAAGATCCACATGTTATTGTCATAAAAGAAACATGTGAAGATAAAATCTACGCTTCCTCTATTAAACTTATATTTTTATAACCATTTATCACTAATAAAATATTAGTGGTGCTATGGGTATCAAATAAATCACTCAAATCTTTCCTAAATAACATTAATGAATTGTGCCGTGGAGGATCCATACCACAAGGTATAACACTTAATATTTTTTGAAAAAGAATTTTGAAAAGTTACTTAAGACACAATGCATTTCCCATAAAATATTATCTTCAGGTACAAAATCCAACCATAAATTTCGTAATTAAAAAAAAAAATCAACATCGAAACTCGCCCAGTTAAACATTATCTTCTATGGTACAGTATCAGAAACAACGCATCAAGTCACAAAGACAATCTCATATAATATATCAAGCTGAACGGTTACAGATTCAAGAAACATATTTACTCCAATCTCTAGTTACCCATTCTCAGAAAAAGCTCACTATAGCAGGATTACATGAAAGATAATGCCCCGCCCCGCACATCTAAACAAACAAAGTGTGTTAATGAAGACATATTATATATAGTCTTTTTATTTCATCAAAGAAATTAAATTCATCAATTTAACTCATAATAAGTCTATTTGATCGGATGGGAGCTTTCTGTTTCAACAGTATCATGAGCTGAGCCTTTTGACACTCCAACTTGTTCCCCAAATGCCTACTCTTAGACCCAATAGCTCGAACCACTTTAGGAAATTCAACAAACCCTTTGATCCCCCGCTTTATGTGAGGGTTTTCAGCCTCAGGCGAGGCTCTTCGTTGAATTGACATAGAATGCGATATTCCATCATTAATAGTAACACACCTCGCACTAGAATGAATAGTAGTTGTAACTATGTGCCCATTTTGGTGTTGATTCTTGAGTGGCATTTGTTTCATAGCCTCCAATTCTAATAACTTATCTTCCAACAAATGCTTTGCCTCGGTGAGTTTCATTTGGACACGTTCTTCTCTTAAAACCTCGGCCACACGTAACATTTTTCTCTCATCTTCCATCTCTCTCCTCATTCGTTTTATTTCTGATTTGTCAGATGATATTTCCTTAGCTAGCTCTTCACATACTCGCTCTAGAGCTTCTCTCCCTCTTCTTTCCTCTGAGAGTTCTTTTGCCAACCTTTTATTGGTGGAGTCTGTTTTCTTTCTCACTTTGCGTTCATGTTCCAGCTCGGTTTTCAGTTCAACTATTTGGGCTCGAGCAAGATCAAGCTCGGATTCCATGAATGGCCTTATGAAAGTAAGATCCCAGAAAGAAGCTGCAATTTTACGTGCTGATATGGGTAGATGGAGACGGTGAATTTGCCTTTCTTGTTGTTGTTGTTGTGATTGTTGTTTTTGTTGTTGGTGTTGGGAATTATAAAATGGGTTTTCGTACAATTTCCAGGTAGGGCAAGTGGAGGTGGGGATGGGAGGATCGGAAATATTGGGGTGATTTTCTGAGGTTCTGATCATCATCATCGCCATCATAATCTCTTCCATATGGATGGATGGGTGGCTTTATTTCTTTTCTTTCTTGTGCTTTCTGTGTGTACAAGTGGCTTTTTGGAAGAAGCTTTTGCTTAGCTGCTTTCTTTTGCTTTTGCTTTTGTGAATTGTAAATGGGGTAGGCCCATTATTGTTGCTTGTGGAAGCTGTGATTTGGGGATGTGAATTGACAGAATTGTAAAGATAGGAGATACATCACATGCACCTCTTCTGTATTTAATGACAGTGGTGGATGGGAGGAGGTCGCCGTTGGTCAAAGTCAGTCCTTCTGATATTTTGATTCACCCACATGCCTCATGTCTAGCAAGAAAAATAAATTCTTCAAACGAATAATTAATGTAGTCCATTACTAGTATTACATTTATTATTTTCTAATTTAATTTATTGAATAGTTTTATACTTAAGAAAATGTACCTTACAGGTGAGTTGGCAAAGTGATCCAATTGACTTATTATGGAAAATCTAATAAATGTCATTGTCTTACTGATCTATAATGTCTGCACACTAGGTAAGATTCAATATTGTCACCACAGTATTTGATTATGTCATCATATACTTAGTGAGGAATTTTTTTTTTTTATGTATTTCACTTTTAAGATAGGATCATGATATTTACATTCAAAAATATCTTCAAAACATCATTTATTCTAAAATATAATAAAAAACTCGCTTTTATCTTCTTAACATCGCATAAATTAACACCTCAAGAATTAACCGTGAAAATAGGTATTACGATCAAAGTTGGTCGTGAAAATGAGTATTACGGTCAAGGTTAGCGGTGAAAATGGGTACCACGGTCAAAAGTTAAACATAAATATGGTATCACGACGAATGTTAGCCATTAAAGGAATACCACGGTCAGATTTAGCGGTGAAAATGGATACACGACTAAGGTTAGTTGTGAAAATGGGTATCACGGTCAAGGTTCGCCGTGAGATTTTGATGGGTTAAATAATAAAAAAAAAATGACTTTTTTTAATATGGTGTTTTTGAGATATTTTTTTGGGTGTAAATATCAGGACCTTTTAAGATAAATAAATAGTTGTTATTAATTTTTAAAGTATTTTTTATTTTCATTAAGCTCCCAAAATATTTATATTATCTTAGTTTTATCTTTCCATTCATTTTGACAATTAACCTAAATGAAATTTGGCCTATTGATAATTAAAATAATCCTTGAAAAGATATTTTGCGTTCAAAATAATTAAATAATCTTTATATTTATGCCAAAAAAATATTTTGATAATAACAACTTTATTATTTTCTGTATTTGATAGTTGATTAATTCTTTTAAAAAAATACAACGTGCCCATAAAAATTGATAGGGATAAAGAATATTTAAATTAAAATAGCATTTTTTCTTTTTTAATAGATTAATACTATGTTACAAAATATAGTTTTTTCTTTTTCAATAAATGAAAACTTGGATGAAAAAGGGAATGAAAAACTTTTTTTTACATGAAAACAGTGTAACACCCCGCCTAATTAAATACCGGACGAAAACTCCTTTATTAAATTAAAATCAAGGTGAACAGTTGGTTGATTCTTAGCATCACTGTCATAAAAATAACTTTTTCAAATTTAACACCCTATTTAATTTAGCTAAGTGTCAAAACCATTTTTTTTAAACATTACTTTCCAATTTTATTTATTTATTTTATTAAACAATCAATCCAATAATTTAACATTTAACAACCCAATCCCAGCATTTAAAACTTAAAGTAAAACATACATGCTGAATAAATCTCAAAGTAACAGTACTAGAAATAACTGAAATACAAATGTCCCAATAAAACAGATAAATAGTGGAAAGGGCGACCCATGCCCAATAAGGAGAATGATAGAAGTGGAATCAAGTAAATGAAATCGTCTAAGCAAGTGACCTGCAACTCCCACCTAAGCTGCAGCACGTTCCTTCCAAGGGATCTTAAACAAGACGCCCCTGTGGCTGGGCACCTGTAATATATACATATATATACAAGAGAGAAAGAGGAATAGAAACGGGTCAGAGCCCGATAGTGTATATGATTTAAAAATTCGTTTAGTAAGTATTTAAATTGATATAGGTCAATGCAACAACATATTAGTGCGACACTCTCTTGATAAATTCTCGCCTCTCTTCTAATGTGCACTCCTATCGCACTAACCTTCCCAATGGTTTATCTCATCATATATCACACTATCCCTCCCCAAGGATTTAACTTATCTTAGGTGACTCTCAAAATTTAAGATTTAACAACATCATGGTTTAAAAAGGATAATTTCATTTAGTACAAAACGCTCATTTTAACTTTATTGATTCATAAAGTTTTTCAATATCATATTATACTTTTCAAAACAAGTATTTCCAATTTGAGTCATTATACATGTCTTACTTACCATAACACAGTAGACAGCTTTCCATATTTCAGAAGTTCATATATATATTAAATACTCGTATAATATATATATTCTAACAGCACCCCACATAAAATTTTATGGTGCGGGCATACTCTGCTATCCAATCCCCGTATCAATTGTACTAAAGGGAATACAAGTTCGGAATCACTCTCGAACTGTATAAATACATACACAAACAATATTGAGGCGAAGCATAGTTTCCAAGTCCAAGAGGTCAGTACATACCCTCACGTCTCTTAGGACCGTGAGTACCGATTCGATAGCCTGTACCTAGGATTTCTATCTTCTAGGGTACGAGTCAATATCCCCCATAAGGCACACGAGATAAGATCGTCCCAGCGCGAAAACCTCAGGGATAGCAAGTAGCGCGGACATGATTTTCACAAGTATATAATATATGCATACACAGTCATATAAATATACCACTTTTATTATATCAATTTAGGTTTATCCAATAACCCACATTCACAACATTTATCCTTATTTTCCCATTATTATTTATCAAGTATAATGGTTCGTTTCTAACTTTAATTCGAAGGGTTTTTCCAACTTACTACGTAACCCTCATGGACTCTATTCTTCCAAATGTACAATTCAGTAGATATCCATTTATGTTCCAACGTAACTCTCTCTTACGTGTCTCTCCCCTTTAATATATACTTACATTGTCCCTTATGCAAAATATCCCAAAAATATAGATTTCGCCTTACATTAAAGGATTTTGAATTTTATTTTTAAAGATGAGAATTTCAAACGGTTTCGAAATCGGAATGAAAATGGAGTTTTAATTGAATTTTTTTTTTATCTAGAAGATTCCTCGAAACATAAAACTCTATAGAAAAATATATATTTAATAATATTGAACGGTCCGATCGAGCTGAATTTTTTTTTGTAGCTTCCTCTCGTCTTCAGCTAATTCTCTGTAAAATTTCATCCAATTCCAACGGTCCGATCGCCCGGAATAAATATTTTTTTAGTGTTTGTATCTGATTAGAACTCTTTTCTTAATCAAACTCTTAATCCTTTACATGACAAAGGGTTTCCAGAATATCATATAAATCATCACTACATGAAAATTTCCCATCTCAAATTGGATTTTTCTTCCATAAATCTCATCCTAATAACTCCTAAACTAATATGGATGATGCATCAACGAAATAAGCAAGAAAAACACTTGCCTGGGATTTTCAGAAATCTGGTTTGGTGTTGAATTTGGTGTGGTTGCGTTCCCCGTCTCGCGATCTACGCGTTGGCGGTGACGGCGGTGCAAACGGGTGAGTTTTGTGCCTTGGAATGCCTTGAGAGCTCTCTCCTCTCCTCTCCAATGGCCATTCTAGTGTTTTGAGTTATCTAACCCTAGGAGATAACCTAAACATCTGATATAACCCCTTTAATTTTCGTGGTTTTAATTACCCAAAATACAAAATGACTAAAATACCCTCCCGGGGTAATAATTAAGCCTAAAAACGCCCCGAGACCCAAATCAAACTCCCGGGTATACTTTTTTGACTATCTCGACCCTTTCGGACGCGTTGGCGCACTCAAACGACCATACGAACAACTTATAAAATATTTACTTTTATTTATCAATATTTAGTCCCGACGCGACACGGGCGCGTCCCGACTCAAATTTCTAAAATTGTCATTTTATTCACTCGTGACATTTAATATGGCCACTATTATATATTACTTTGCTCATTAGTAATATTCAACAAATTTTTCCATAATTACTAACTCTCATCACGTTAATAATTATAACATAATTAATTTTCGGATTTTTATTAAATAATTAATTCACATTAAATTTAATAAATCCCCAAATTAATATAGCATAAAAATACGGGGTATTACATACTTCCCCCTAATAACGGAATTCCGTCCCGAAATTCGGAAAATAAGTCATACCTGGTAAGAACAAATCAGGATATCTCTCGCGCATATCTTCCTCGCGCTCCCAAGTGGATTCCTCCACGTTATGATGCTCCCACTGGACCCATACAAGTGGAACTATCTTCGACCTCAATCTCCTCTCACTATAGTCTAGGATAGCCACCGGTCTCTCCTCGTAAGAGTTGTCAGGCTGTAAGTCTATCTCATCTATCGCGATGTGAGTATGGGCCATATCATCCCGAAGATACCGTCTCAACGACGAGATGTAGAATACATCGTCAATACGATGTAAATGCTCTGGTAGTCCCAATCTGTATGCTACCAGCCCAATCCTCTCGATAATGGGAAATGGTCCTACGTACCTCGGGGCCAATTTCCCTTTCTTCCCGAACCTCATCACTCCTTTCATAGGAGATACACGCAGTAATACTTGGTCCCCCACATTAAACTCCCGGAAGAACCGTTTCGCATCGGCGTAGCTCTTCTGCCTGTCTTGGGCTACTCGAATGCGACTCCTAATCATCTCAATCCTCGCAGAGGTTTCCTAAATTACCTCTGGTCCTAGAAACTTGTTATCCCCCACCTCGAGCCAACAAGTTGGAGAACGACAAGGCCGGCCATACAAAGCCTCAAATGGATCCATACCAATCGTAAACTGATAAGAGTTATTGTAAGCAAACTCTACCAGTGGAAGATGTGGTTCCCAACCTCCTCCAAAATCAAGAACACACATACGTAGCATATCCTCTAACATCTGATTTGTACGCTCTGTCTGTCCATCTGTCTGTGGGTGATAAGCTGAACTCAACCTCAACTCAGTACCCATAGCCTCCTGAAAGATTTCCCAGAAACGTGACACGAAAATCTTATCTCTATCTGACACAATATTCAGGGGCACCCCATGTAATCTGACAATCTCATAAATGAACAACTGAGCATACTGACCCATGGTATAATCTGTCCGCACCTGCAGAAAATGAGCCACCTTGGTCAAACAGTCTACAATCACCCAGATAGAGTCGTGGCCCCGCTGTGATGTAGGCAACCCTGTAATAAAATCCATGGAAATACTCTCCCACTTCCACGGGGGTTCTTCCAATGGCTGAAGCAATCCTGACGGTTTATGATGGTCCACCTTCACCAGCTGGCAGGTAGAACACTTGGACACGAACTCAACAATGTCCTTCTTCATCCCACTCCACCAGTATTGCCTCCTCATATCCTGGTACATCTTATCTCCTCCAGGATGTACCACAAATCGGGACCCGTGAGATTGGGTCATCACTGCATGACGCAATTCTGCCCCTTCCGGAACCACTAACCTCCCATTAAACCTCAAACCCCCATCAGAACTAACAGAATAGGACTTAGCACCGTCGGCTAAAAGTCGTACTATCTGCTCCTGGCAAAATGGGTCTGTGGTTTGGGCCTGTATTACCCTCATAATAATCTCGGGTGTGACTGTTATAACAGATATGAAGGAACGGTCTACTGCGTCCTAGTGACCCAACTCCTTCCACTTCGCTTTCCAGACGTCCGCTACCTCATTTACTGGTCTTCAGCTCAATGCATCAGCAACTACGTTGGCTTTCCCCGGATGATACTGTTTGTCGAACTGATAGTCCTTCACAAACTCTAACCATCTGCGCTGACGCATATTCAGCTCTCGCTGAGTGAATAGGTACTGCAGTGATATGTGATCTGTGAACAAAAGGAACTTCTCCCCCAATAAATAGTGTCTCCATATCCTCAAAGCAAAGACGACCGCTACTAACTCCATGTCGTGGGTGGGGTAATTCTTCTCATGCGGCTTAAGCATGCGGGAGGCAAAAGCTATAGCCTTTTCTTCCTGCTGAAGTACTCCCCCAAGTCCCCGTAAAGACGCATCGGTGTAAACCAGGTACTCCACACCCGACTTCGGTAAAGCAAGGACTGGTGCTGAAGTAAGCTTGTCTTTCAGCTCGTCGAAAGCCAATTGACAAGCTTCATCCCAAACATATGGTACCCCTTTGCGAGTCAGGTTCGTCAATGGACGCACTATTTTGGAGAATCCCCGAATGAATCTCCTGTAGTATCCGGCTAACCCCAAGAAACTACGCACTTCCGTCGGTGTCGTGGGCTGTCCCCACTCCCTCACCGCTGACACTTTACTCGGGTCAACTGCTATCCCCTGTTCAGAAATAACATGCCCCAAAAACTGTACCTCTCGCAACTAGAATCCACACTTCTCGTAATTAGCATACAACTGATGCTCTCGTAAAGTCTAAAGAACCTGCCTCAAGTGCTCGGCATGCTCCTCCTCGGAGTGTGAATATATCAAAATGTCATCTATGAAGATGATGACAAACTGATCCAAGAACTCTCTGAATACTCGGTTCATTAAATCCATGAAAACGGATGGAGAATTTGTGAGACCAAATGGCATCACTCTGAACTCGTAAGACCCGTATCTCGTCAAGAAGGCAGTCTTTGAAACATCTTGCTCTCTAATACGTAGCTGATGGTACCCCGACCTCAGATCTATCTTTGAAAAGAAAGTTGCCCCCCTCAACTGGTCGAACATATCATCGATTCGAGGCAACGGATACTTATTCCGTATCGTGACCTTGTTCAACTCCTGGTAGTCAACACATAACCTTAGTGAACCATCTCTCTTCTTCACAAACAAGACTGGAGTGCCCCAAGGTGAGGTACTCCTGTGAATGAAGCCCTGACCTAACAGCTACTCTATCTGATCTCGTAACTCTCGCATCTCCGCCGGAGCCATACGGTATGGAGTGCGTGCTATCGGTCTCGAATCTGGAAATAAATCTATGACAAAGTCTATCTCTCGACTGGGGGGTAGGCCTGGTATCTCCTGGAATACATCGGAATACTCACGAACGACTGGGATCGAGTCTAAAGGAATCACAACCTCCTTTGAGGCATCCTCCTCTATATAATACAAATGAGCGGTCGAACCTCCCTCTGGGTGAGGCATCGCCACTACAAACATCTCTTGCCCCGGAATGGCAAAAACAATGCTCCCATCGAAGTAATAAATCATGGCTCTATAAGCTGCGAGTCAATCCATACCGATAATAACATCATGCTCATGCATATCTAAGACTAACATGTCTGCAGGTAATACCAAACTACCAATCTCTACCCCCACTCCCCGGCATATAAAGAAGATAAGCGACCCACTCCCCAGTGGTGTGTCTACACACATCACTGTGCTCTCTGCTATGGCTAACAACCCTAAGGCCTTCGTAAAATGCGTAGCTATAAAACAATGCGTCGCCCCAGTATCAAACAAAACCCGACCCATAGTACCATGGATAGGAAACATACCCTCAATCGCGGGTGGTGCCTGTAGAGCTACTACCTGGTGGACATTATAGACACATCCGTACTCTAATTGCCCCTGCTGCACTGGAGCTGCTGGAATGGCTGGTAGGGCTGGCACCTAGGCTGGAGCTGGGAGGGCAGCTGGTAAAAGTGGTCTCTGTGGCTCATTGCGGGCACCCTGTTGCTGTGGGGCCCTAGTACCCTCTGGATAATCCTGGCGCTTATGACCATGCTTGCCGCATATAAAACACCGGCCTCTGAAGTTACCTCCCCTCTAACCCTGCTGACCACGGCCCTGCTGGCCGTTACCTCCCCTCCACTGGCCCTGTTGGCCCTGATTAGCACGCTGTTGGCCCTGTTGATTAGGCTAGACCTGCCTATAACCCCCAAATCCCTGCCTGGAATCACCTGAACGGAGTCGCTTCGAGGGGTCCCCTTGATGGGAACTCTGCTCGTGCTGATGAGTTTGTCCATGAGATGGGGCCCCATTAGCACTACTACCCCCGGTCCTGCCCTACTGGCTGGACTCTCCTGCTCTCCTTCTTCCCTGCAGATGGAAGCGGTGATCCTGGTAATGTAGTAACGCAGCATTGAGTACATCAGCGAAAGTACTCAGAGATAGATTCCCTATACGATGCTGACGGATCCTCCAAGCTAACCCGTCCACAAACAACATTATCTTCTTACTATCAGTAGGTGCCTCATCTGGCACTATGGTGAGAAGTCTCGTGAACTCCTCCTGATACTTAGCAACGGTAGAGTTCTCCTGTTTCAAATTCAGTAATTTCCGTCTCATCTCAGTCTGCACGGCGAGTGGAAAGTACTTGCGGTCAAACCGCTCCCAGAACGACTAAATAGGGATCGTGTCCCTCTCCTCCAAGGTGGTAGTGGACTCCCACCACTGCAAAGCGGCACCCACCAGTTTAAAGGAAGCCAATAACTGCCTTTTCACGTCGGTGCACTCATACATACGAAGATGCCGCTGGATGTCTTTCTTCCATTGGCTGATAGTGACGATATCTGAGCTACCAGAGAACTCAGGGGGATGCGCCTTCTGAAAAGCGTCCCTAACCCTCTCCTATGCAGATGGAAGCTGTGCTGGTACTGGCGCCACAGCCTGAATCTGGGGTGGAGCCTGCTGAACCACCGCTAGCGCGGCATTCACCGCCTGAGCAACAATGGTTGCTACTTTATTAGTATTCATAGTGCCTTGTGCCAGAGCTGCTGGCTGCTCAGCCTGGGCACGCCTATCCTTCGGTGCACGTCTCGGAGGCATCTGAAACGTGAAGAATTTTATTAGTCTCCTGTCATTATCAAATCCCAAATGGCTTGAGACATAAACGTAAAAGCAGGAATACAACAATCCTAAAAATAGGGCTCTATAGCAAAAACGTTAAGCTGAAAGCGAAAATAAGCCGTACAGATCCTATGGACACTAGAACCTGATGCTTTGATACCACCTGTGACACCCCGCCTAATTAAATACTGGGCGATCACTCCTTTATTAAATTAAAATCAAGGTGAACAGTTGGTTCATTCTTAGCATCACTGTCGTAAAAATAACTTTTCCAAATTTAACACCCTATTTAATTTAGCTAAGTGTCAAAACCATTTTTTAAACATTACTTTCCAAGTTTATTTATTTATTTTATTAAACAATCAATCCAATAATTTAACATTTAACAACCCAATCCCAGCATTTAAAACTTAAAGTAAAACATACAAGCTGAATAAATCCCAAAGTAACAGTACTAGAAATAACTGAAATACAAATGTCCCAATAAAACAGATAAATAGTGGAAAGGGCGACACATGCCCAATAAGGAGAATGATAGAAGTGGAATCAAGTAAATGAAATCGTCTAAGCAAGTGGCCTGCAACTCCCACCTAAGCTGCAGCACGTTCCTTCCAAGGGATCCTAAACAAGACGCCCCTGTGGCTGGGCACCTGTAATATATACATATATATACAAGAGAGAAAGAGGAATAGAAAAGGGTCAGAGCCCGATAGTGTATATGATTTAAAAATTCGTTTAGAAAGTATTTAAATTGATACAGGCCAATGCAACAACATATTAGTGCGACACTCTCTTGAGAAATTATCGCCTCTCTTCTCATGTGCACTCTTATTGCACTAACCTTCCCAATGGTTTATCTCATCATATATCACACTATCCTTCCCCAAGGATTTAACTTATCTTAGGTGACTCTCAAAATTTAAGATTTAACGACATCATGGTTTAAAAAGGATAATTGAATTTAGTACAAAACGCTCATTTTAACTTTATTGATTCATAAAGTTTTTCAATATCATATTATACTTTTCAAAACAAGTATTTTCAATTTGAGTCATTATACATGTCTTACTTACCATAACACAGTAGGCAGTTTCCCATATTTCAGAAGTTCATATATATATTAAATACTCGTATAATATATATATTCTAACAGCACCCCACATAAAATTTTATGGTGCGGGCATACTCTGCTATCCAATCCCCGTATCAATTGTACTAAAGGGAATACAAGTTCAGAATCACTCTCGAACTGTATAAATACATACACAAACAATATTGAGGTGAAGCATAGTTTCCAAGTCCAAGAGGTTAGTACATACCCTCACGTCTCTTAGGACCGTGACTACCGATTCGATAGCCTATACCTAGGATTTCTATCTTCTAGGGTACGAGTCAATATCCTCCATAAGGCACACGAGATAAGATCATCCCAGCGCGGAAACCTCAGGGATAGCAAGTAGCGCGGACATGATTTTCACAAGTATATAATATATGCTACACAATCATATAAATATACCACTTTTATTATATCAATTTAGGTTTATCCAATAACCCACATTCACAACATTTATCCTTATTTTCCCATTATTATTTATCAAGTATAATGGTTCGTTTCTAACTTTAATTCGAAGGGTTTTTCCAACTTACTACGTAACCCTCATGGACTCTATTCTTCCAAATGTACACTTCAGTAGATATCCATTTATGTTCCAACGTAACTCTCTCTTACGTGTATCTCCCCTTTAATATATACTTACATTGTCCCTTATGCAAAATATCCCAAAAATATAGATTTCGCCTTACATTAAAGGATTTTGAATTTTATTTTTAAAGATGAGAATTTCAAACGGTTTCGAAATCGGAATTAAAATGGAGTTTTAATTGAATTTTTTTTATCTAGAAGATTCCTCGAAACATAAAACTCTATAGAAAAAAATATATTTGATAATATTGAACGGTCCGATTGAGCTGAATTTTTTTCTGTAGCTTCCTCTCGTCTTCAGCTAATTCTCTGTAAAATTTCATTCAATTCCAACGGTCCGATAGTCCGGAATAATTTTTTTTAGTGCTTATATCTGATTAGAAATCTTTTCTTAATCAAACTCTTAATCCTTTACATGACAAAGGGTTTCCAGAATATCATGTAAATCATCACTACATGAAAATTTCTCATCTCAAATTGGGTTTTTCTTCCATAAATCTCATCCTAATAACTCCTAAACTAATATGGATGATGCATCAACGAAATAAGCAAGATAAACACTTACCTGGGATTTTCAGAAATCTGGTTTGGTGTTGAATTTGGTGTGGTTGCGTTCCCCGTCTCGCGATCTACGCGTTGGCGGTGACGGCGGTGCAAACAGGTGAGTTTTGTTCCTTGGAATGCCTTGAGAGCTCTCTCCTCTCCTCTCCAATGGCCGTTCTAGTGTTTTGAGTTATCTAACCCTAGGAGATAACCTAAACATCTGATATAACCCCTTTAATTTTCGTGGGTTTAATTACCCAAAAATACAAAATGACTAAAATGCCCTCCTAGGGTACTAATTAGGCCTAAAAACGCCCCAAGACCCAAATCAAACTCCCGGGTATACTTTTTTGACTATCTCGACCCTTTCGGACGCGTTGGAGCACTCAAAACGACCATATGAACAACTTATAAAATATCTACTTTTATTTATCAATATTTAGTCCCGACGCGACACGGGCGCGTCCCGACTCAAATTTCTAAAATTGTCATTTTATTCACTCGTGACATTTAATATGGCCACTATTATATATTACTTTGCTCATTAGTAATATTCAACAAATTTTTCCATAATTACTAACTCTCATCACGTTAATAATTACAACATAATTAATTTCCGGATTTTTATTAAATAATTAATTCACATTAAATTTAATAAATCCCCAAATTAATATAGCATAAAAATACGGGGTATTATATACTTCCCCCTAATAACGGAATTCCGTCCCGAAATTCGGAAAATAACGCATACCTTGTAAGAACAAATCAGGATATCTCTCGCGCATATCTGCCTCGCGCTCCCAAGTGGATTCCTCCACGTTATGATGCTGCCACTGGACCCGTACAAGTGGAACTATCTTCGACCTCATTCTCCTCTCACTATAGTCTATAATAGCCACCGGTCTCCCTCATAAGAGTTGTCAGGCTGTAAGTCTATCTCATCTATCGCGATGTGAGTATGGGCCATATCATCCCGAAGATACCGTCTCAACGACGAGATGTAGAATACATCGTCAATGCGATGTAAATGCTCTGGTAGTCCCAATCTGTATGCTACCAGCCCAATCCTCTCGATAATGGGAAATGGTCCTACGTACCTCGGGGCCAATTTCCCTTTCTTCCCGAACCTCATCACTCCTTTCATAGGAGATACACGCAGTAATACTTGGTCCCCCACATTAAACTCCCGGAAGAACCGTTTCGCATCGGCGTAGCTCTTCTGCCTGTCTTGGGCTACTCGAATGTGACTCCTAATCATCGCAATCCTCGCAGAGGTTTCCTGAATTACCTCTGGTCCTAGAAACTTGTTATCCCCAACCTCGAGCCAACAAGGTTGAGAACGACAAGGCCGGCCATACAAAGCCTCAAATGGAGCCATACCAATCGTAAACTGATAAGAGTTATTGTAAGCAAACTCTACCAGTGGAAGATGTGGTTCCCAACCTCCTCCAAAATCAAGAACACACATACGTAGCATATCCTCTAACATCTGATTTGTACGCTCTGTCTGTCCATCTGTTTGTGGGTGATAAGCTGAACTCAGCCTCAACTCAGTACCCATAGCCTCCTGAAAGCTTTCCCAGAAACGTGACACGAAAATCTTATCTCTATCTGACACAATATTCAGGGGCACCCCATGTAATCTGACAATCTCAGAAATGAACAACTGAGCATACTGACCCATGGTATAATCTATCCGCACCTGCAGAAAAAGAGCCACCTTGGTCAAACAGTCTACAATCACCCAGATAGAGTCGTGGCCCCGCTGTGATGTAGGCAACCCTGTAATAAAATCCATGGAAATACTCTCCCACTTCCACGGGGGTTCTTCCAATGGCTGAAACAATCCTGACGGTTTATGATGGTCCACCTTCACCAGCTGGCAGGTAGAACACTTGGACACGAACTCAACAATGTCCTTCTTCATCCCACTCCACCAGTATTGCCTCCTCATATCCTGGTACATCTTATCTCCTCCAGGATGTACCGCAAATCGGGACCCGTGAGATTGGGTCATCACTGCATGACGCAATTCTGCCCCTTCCGGAACCACTAACCTCCCATTAAAACTCAAACCCCCATCAGAACTAACAGAATAGGACTTAGCACCGTCGGCTAAAAGTCGTACTATCTGCTCCTGGCAAAATGGGTCTGTGGTTTGGGCCTATATTACCCTCGTAATAATCTCAGGTGTGACTGTTATAACAGATATGAAGGAACGGGCTACTGCGTCCTGGTGACCCAACTCCTTCCACTTCGCTTTCCAGACGTCCGCTACCTCATTTACCGGTCTTCGGCTCAATGCATCAGCAACTACGTTGGCTTTCCCCGGATGATACTGTTTGTCGAACTGATAGTCCTTCATAAACTCTAACCATCTGCGCTGACGCATATTCAGCTCTCGCTGAGTGAATAGGTACTGCAGTGATTTGTGATCTATGAACAAACGGAACTTCTCCCCCAATAAATAGTGTCTCCATATCCTCAAAGCAAAGACGACCGCTACTAACTCCAGGTCGTGGGTGGGGTAATTCTTCTCATGCGGCTTAAGCTTGCGGGAGGCAAAAGCTATAGGCTTTTCTTCCTGCTGAAGTACTCCCCCAAGTCCCCGTAAAGAGGCATCGGTGTAAACCAGGTACTCCACACCCGACTTCGGTAAAGCAAGGACTGGTGCTGAAGTAAGCTTGTCTTTCAGCTCGTCGAAAGCCAATTGACAAGCTTCATCCCAAACATATGGTACACCTTTGCGAGTCAGGTTCGTCAATGGACGCACTATTTTGGAGAATCCCCGAATGAATCTCCTGTAGTATCCGGCTAACCCCAAGAAACTATGCACTTCCGTCGGTGTCGTGGGCTGTCCCCACTCCCTCACCGCTGACACTTTACTCAGGTCAACTGCTATCCCCTGTTCAGAAATAACATGCCCCAAAAACTGTACCTCTCGCAACCAGAATCCACACTTCTCGTAATTAGCATACAACTGATGCTCTCGTAAAGTCTAAAGAACCTGCCTCAAGTGCTCGGCATGCTCCTCCTCGGAGTGTGAATATATCAAAATGTCATCTATGAAGACGATGACAAACTGATCCAAGAACTCTCTGAATACTCGGTTCATTAAATCCATGAAAACGGATGGAGAATTTGTGAGACCAAATGGCATCACTCTGAACTCGTAAGACCCGTATCTCGTCAAGAAGGCAGTCTTTGAAACATCTTGCTCTCTAATACGTAGCTGATGGTACCCCGACCTCAGATCTATCTTTGAAAAGAAAGTTGCTTCCCTCAACTGGTCGAACAGATCATCGATTCGAGGCAACGGATACTTATTCCGTATCGTGACCTTGTTCAACTCTTGGTAGTCCACACATAACCTCAGTGAACCATCTCTCTTCTTCACAAACAAGACTGGAGTGCCCCAAGGTGAGGTACTCCTGCGAATGAAGCCCTGACCTAACAGCTACTCTATCTGATCTCGTAACTCTCGCATCTCTGCCGGAGCCATACAGTATGGAGTGCGTGCAATCGGTCTCGTATCTGGCAATAAATCTATGACAAAGTCTATCTCTCGACTGGGGGGTAGGCCTAGTATCTCCTGGAATACATCGGAATACTCACGAACGACTGGGATCGAGTCTAAAGGAATCACAACCTCCTTTGAGGCATCCTCCTCTATATAATACAAATGAGCGGTCGAACCTCCCTCTGGGTGAGGCATCGCCACTACAAACATCTCTTGCCCCGGAATGGTAAAAACAATTCTCCCATCGAAGTAATAAATCATGGCTCTATAAGCTGCGAGTCAACCCAGACCGATAATAACATCATGCTCATGCATATCTAAGACTAACATGTCTGCAGTTAATACCAAACTACCAATCTCTACCCCCACTCCCCGGCATATAGAGAAGATAAACGACCCACTCCCCAGTGGTGAGTCTACACACGTCACTATGCTCTCTGCTATGGCTAACAACCCTAAGTCCTTCGCAAAATGCGTAGCTATAAAACCATACGTCGCCCCAGTATCAAACAAAACCCGACCCATAGTACCATGGATAGGAAACATACCCTTAATCGCGGGTGGTGCCTGTAGAGTTGCTGCCTGGTGGACGTTATAGACACATCCGTACTCTAACTGCCCCTGCTGCACTGGAGCTGCTGGAATGGCTGGTAGGGCTGGCACCTAGGCTGGAGCTGGGAGGGCAGCTGGAAAAAGTGGTCTCTGTAGCTCATTATGGGCACCCTGTTGCTGTGGGGCCCTATTACCCTCTGGACAATCCTGGCGCTTATGACCATGCTTGCCGCATACAAAACACCGGCCTCTGAAGTTACCTCCCCTCTAACCCTGCTGACCACGGCCCTGCTGGCCGTTACCTCCCCTCCACTGGCCCTGTTGGCCCTGATTAGCACGCTGTTGGCCCTGTTGATTAGGCTAGACCTGCCTATAACCCCCAAATCCCTGCCTGGAATCACCTGAACGGAGTCGCTTAGCGGGGTCCCCTTGATGGGAACTCTGCTCGTGCTGACGAGTTTTTCCATGAGATGGGGGCCCACTAGCACTACTACCCCTGGTCCTGCCCTACTGGCTGGACTCTCCTGCTCTCCTTCTTCCCTGCAGATGGAATCGGTGATCCTGGCAATGTAGTAACGCAGCATTGAGTACATCATCGAAAGTACTCAGAGATAGATTCCCTATAAGATGCTGACGGATCCTCCAAGCTAACCCGTCCACAAACAACATTATCTTCTTACTATCAATAGGTGCCTCATCTGGCACTATGGTGAGAAGTCTCGTGAACTCCTCCTGATACTCAGCAACGGTAGAGTTCTCCTGTTTCAAATTCAGTAATTTTCGTCTCATCTCAGTCTGCACGGCGGGTGGAAAGTACTTGCGGTCAAACCGCTCCCAGAACGACTAAATAGGGATCGTGTCCCTCTCCTCCAAGGTGGTAGTGGACTCCCACCACTGCAAAGCGGCCCCCACCAGTTTAAAGGAAGCCAATAACTGCCTTTTCACGTCGGTGCACTCATACATACGAAGATGCCGCTGGATGTCTTTCTTCCATTGGCTGAAAGTGACGATATCTGAGCTACCAGAGAACTCAGGGGGATGCGCCTTCTGAAAAGCGTCCCTAACCCTCTCCCATGCAGATGGAAGCTGTGCTGGTACTGGCGCCACTGCCTGAATCTGGGGTGGAGCCTGCTGAACCACCGCTAGCGCGGAATTCACCGCCTGAGCAACAATGGTTGCTACTTTATTAGTATTCATAGTGCCTTGTGCCAGAGCTGCTGGCTGCTCGGCCTGGGCACGCCTATCCTTCGGTGCACGTCTCGGAGGCATCTGAAATGTGAAGAAGTTTATTAGTCTCCAGTCATTATCAAATCCCAAATGGCTTGAGACATAAACGTAAAACCAGGAATACAACAATCCTAAAAATAGGGCTCTATAGCAAAAACGTTAAGCTGAAAGCGAAAATAAGCCGTACAGATCCTATGGACACAAGAACCTGATGCTCTGATACCACCTGTGACACCCCGCCTAATTAAATAATGGGCGATCACTCCTTTATTAAATTAAAATCAAGGTGAACAGTTGGTTCATTCTTAGCATCACTGTCGTAAAAATAACTTTTCCAAATTTAACACCCTATTTAATTTAGCTAAGTTTCAAAACCATTTTTTTAAACATTACTTTCCAATTTTATTTATTTATTTTATTAAACAATCAATCCAATAATTTAACATTTAACAACCCAATCCCAGCATTTAAAACTTAAAGTAAAACATACATGCTGAATAAATCCCAAAGTAACAGTACTAGAAATAACTGAAATACAAATGTCCCAATAAAACAGATAAATAGTGGAAAGGGCGACACATGCCCAATAAGGATAATGATAGAAGTGAAATCAAGTAAATGAAATCGTCTAAGCAAGGAGCCTGCAACTCCCACCTAAGCTGCAGCACGTTCCTTCCAAGGGATCCTAAACAAGACGCCCCTGTGGCTGGGCACCTGTAATATATACATATATATACAAGAGAGAAAGAGGAATAGAAACGGGTCAGAGCCCGATAATGTATATGATTTAAAAATTCGTTTAGCAAGTATTTAAATTGATACAGGCCAATGCAACAACATATTAGTGCGACACTCTCTTGAAAAATTATCGCCTCTCTTCTAATGTGCACTCCTATCGCACTAACCTTCCCAATGGTTTATCTCATCATATATCACACTATCCTTCCCCAAGGATTTAACTTATCTTAGGTGACTCTCAAAATTTTAAGATTTAACAACATCATGGTTTAAAAAGGATAATTTAATTTAGTACAAAACGCTCATTTTAACTTTATTGATTCATAAAGTTTTTCAATATCATATTATACTTTTCAAAACAAGTATTTTCAATTTGAGTCATTATACATGTCTTACTTACCATAACACAGTAGGCAGTTTCCCATATTTCAGAAGTTCATATATATATTAAATACTCGTATAATATATATATTCTAACAGCACCCCACATAAAATTTTATGGTGCGGGCATACTCTGCTATCCAATCCCCGTATCAATTGTACTAAAGGGAATACAAGTTCAGAATCACTCTCGAACTGTATAAATACATACACAAACAATATTGAGGTGAAGCATAGTTTCCAAGTCCAAGAGGTCAGTACATACCCTCACGTCTCTTAGGACCGTGACTACCGATTCGATAGCCTGTACCTACGATTTCTATCTTCTAGGGTACGAGTCAATATCCCCCATAAGGCACACGAGATAAGATCGTCCCAGCGCGGAAACCTCAGGGATAGCAAGTAGCGCGGGCATGATTTTCACAAGTATATAATATATGCATACACAATCATATAAATATACCACTTTTATTATATCAATTTAGGTTTATCCAATAACCCACATTCACAACATTTATCCTTATTTTCTCATTATTATTTATCAAGTATAATGGTTCGTTTCTAACTTTAATTCGAAGGGTTTTTCCAACTTACTACGTAACCCTCATGGACTCTATTCTTCCAAATGTACAATTCAGTAGATATCCATTTATGTTCCAACGTAACTCTCTCTTACGTGTGTCTCCCCTTTAATATATACTTACATTGTCCCTTATGCAAAATATCCCAAAAATATAGATTTTGCCTTACATTAAAGGATTTTGAATTTTATTTTTAAAGATGAGAATTTCAAACGGTTTCGAAATTGGAATGAAAATGGAGTTTTAATTGAATTTTTTTTATCTAGAAGATTCCTCGAAACATAAAACTCTATAGGAAAAAATATATTTAATAATATTGAACGGTCCGATCGAGCTGAATTTTTTTTTGTAGCTTCCTCTCGTCTTCAGCTAATTCTCTGTAAAATTTCATTTAATTCCAACGGTCCGATAGTCCGGAATAATTTTTTTTTAGTGTTTATATCTGATTAGAACTCTTTTCTTAATCAAACTCTTAATCCTTTACATGACAAAGGGTTTCCAGAATATCATGTAAATCATCACTACATGAAAATTTCTCATCTCAAATTGGGTTTTTCTTCCATAAATCTCATCCTAATAACTCCTAAACTAATATGGATGATGCATCAACGAAATAAGCAAGATAAACACTTACCTGGGATTTTCAGAAATCTGGTTTGGTGTTGAAATTGGTGTGGTTGCGTTCCCCGTCTTGCGATCTACGCGTTGGTGGTGACGGCGGTGCAAACGGGTGAGTTTTGTGCCTTGGAATGCCTTGAGAGCTCTCTCCTCTCCTCTCCAATGGCCGTTCTAGTGTTTTGAGTTATCTAACCCTAGGAGATAACCTAAACATCTGATATAACCCCTTTAATTTTCGTGGGTTTAATTACCCAAAAATACAAAATGACTAAAATGCCCTCCCAGGGTACTAATTAGGCCTAAAAACGCCCCGAGACCCAAATCAAACTCCCGGGTATACTTTTTTGACTATCTCGACCCTTTCGGACGCGTTGGAGCACTCAAAACGACCATATGAACAACTTATAAAATATTTACTTTTATTTATCAATATTTAGTCCCGACGCGACACGGGCGCGTCCCGACTCAAATTTCTCAAATTGTCATTTTATTCACTCGTGACATTTAATATGGCCACTATTATATATTACTTTGCTCATTAGTAATATTCAACAAATTTTTCCATAATTACTAACTCTCATCACGTTAATAATTATAACATAATTAATTTCTGGATTTTTATTAAATAAAAAATTCACATTAAATTTAATAAATCCCCAAATTAATATAGCATAAAAATATGGGGTATTACAAAAAGTTATTAAAAAAAACGTTAAAACTGTTATTTTATTTAAAAACCAATAAATAAATAAAAATTGTTTTAAAAAAATGCTCAAAAACATTTATATATATATATATATATATATATAAATGTTAAAACTTTTTTTTAATCACTATTTTTACATTAAAAACTGTTTTAATATATAAATTAAACTATTATTATTATTATTATTATTATTATTATTATTATTATTATTATTATTATTATTATAAATAACCATTAAAATAATCTATATAGAAATTGTTGTTTAAAAATTTTGTCTTTAAATAAAAATGCTAATTTTTTTTTCGATTCATAAACACATTAAAAACTTTAAAACAGGGTATTTTTAATATTTTTATTCATAGAAAATAATTTATAAAATGGTTGTTTGTTGGTTTTATGTATTGAAAACATGTTTCAAAAGAATTTTTGTAAAGTAACACTTTTTAATTAATGGCATACATTTTATTTACAAAAAAGAGGTTAGGATTTTATTTTTTAACTCTATTTTTTAAAATTACAAAAAATAGTATTTCTTACCAAGTAACTTATTTATTAAAAAAAGTGCGTTATTTTAGAAAAAAATTTCTTGAAAACTCTTTTTTAAATTTTTTATTGTAAATAAAAATGTTTTACAAAACATGAACTTTTTATATATACTTTATTTAATAATGTTTTCGATAAATAAAAACGTTAATAGCTATCTTTTGAACTTTTTTTTTTAAATATAAAATGACTTTTTAAATATACGTAAACTTTTTTTTACTATTTAATTATTTTTGAATTTTCAATATCCCAAAATACTAATTTTACCCCCAAATTCTATTAAAGTTGACTGTTTAAATGGATGTAAGGGTCATACTAACACATTATAGATACATTTGGCGTAATACGGAAAAAATATTTTAAGGGCTCAATAGAAACTATTTGTAATAGATAATTTACTCTGAAAAGGCTCTTTAGTATGTACTTTAAGTAAAAACAACTTTGTTCCAATTTTTAGTTAAAACTAATTTTAACTTCTTAAACCCTAAACATGCATCTAAGTGATTAAATCAATAGGTTCCTGAGATGGCCAAAAACCTTCATCTCAAAATTGTGATTGAGATATTTTTTAATTTATCGATACAAATGATATCATTCATTGTGATGATAACATTATAAGCATAAATAATTAAACTAAAATCATAGTCACTCAAAGTAAAGTCAAAAGTATCAATGGTAAAGTTGAATTTTGAAACCATGCCCTAAGATCTTACTTAAGACCGTAGAGAGGGAAAATATTTGTAGACTTGATGAGGAAAATTTTGACACCCAAGATTTGATTCATATAACCTTAATCTATAAGTTCACCATTTAAGAAGTTAGTTTTAAAATAATTTGAATTAATTCACACTTACGAGCTACAATAATAACTTATATGCTATAAATAGTAGCCAGGTGAACAGCAGGGGCAAAAATATCCTTACAGTAAATGTCATATTCATATGTAAATACTTTGGAAACAAGATGATCTTTTTTTCATCCTACACAACCATCACGAAGAGTTTTGATTTTTTAAACTGATGTGCACCCCATAATTGTGTTTTTTTAAGGCAAGTAAAAAATATATCTTACATATGTGCTTTCTTAAATGACTGTGATAAATCTTCCATAAATTTGTGTAATAAGGGATTAATTTTACTTCTCAATACTATTGGATCTTAGAGTGAGATGAAGCATTAAAGAAAAAATGGGTATGGCAAAGGTAACTTAGCATTTGTCTCATTCGTTAATACATTTTATCATCTCCTAGATATACTGTAAACTTGAACCCATAAGCCTTATTCAATACCACTATCCTCAAATCCTCATCATCAGACACTAATAGACTTCCCTAGAACCGTAATACGTCTTATGAACCAAAAGAGTACAATGGTACACCTCCTTTCAATAGCTCACGAACCTTCTCCTCATAAGAAGAGTAAACCGTCTTTGCCTTCACCAACTGAACAATTATATCAGGAAGCACTCCCAAACCAACTATAAAATCGTTGGATAACTTTTCATCAGTCCTAAGTCAGACCCATTGTGACTTCCAAATATCTAACAATGGCATTATTGGTATATAACTTAAATCATATATCACCACATGTATTTTTCCTAGATAATAATGAATACCAAATTAGTATTCCTTCATAACCTCTTACCATCAGGGGTGTCTCATATTGAACTCTCGCTGAGTTAAGAGATACTGAAGACTTTTATAGTTTATAAAAAATACAAACCTCTCCCCTAACGTATAGTGTCTTCAGATGGGAAAAGGAAAAAATCGTGTCTAATTCCAAATAATGAGTAACGTAGTTATACTTATGAGACTCAAGCTTATGTGAAACATAAGCAATCGCCCTATATGCCTAAATTAACACACCTCAAAGGCCTTGTAATGAAGCATCAGTATATACTTTATAGTGAGCATCACTATGAGAGTGGTGTAGAAGTGAGATTATTTTTTAACTCCTCAAAACCTTATGATAGTTAACATCCCAAATAAATGGTACTATTTTCTTGTTAAAATGACCCATTGGCCCCACAATCTTAGAGAACTCCTAAATGAAACATTGGTAGTACCCTTCCAATCGAAGAAAAATCTACACCTTTATCGATGTAATGGGTTATCCTAACTATAACTCTATAGATACCTCACTAGGATCAATTGAAATAATAGACTCTAACATAATGTATCCGAAAAATTGAACCTCTCATAACCAAAACGCATACTTTGAGAATTTAACATACAATTGATGCTCTCAAAAAGTCTATATAACAACCCTCAAATTTTATGCATGATCATCCGCAGTTCGTGAATAAACTAATATATCATCAATAATGATAATGTCAACTCGATTTATTTACAATCCGAAGACTGTGTTTAGAAGGTCCATAAATATTATTGGCGCATTAGTTAACCAAAGTGGCATAACCTTAAACTCATAGGAAAAGCGATCTTTGATATTCCCTCCTCTTAAACTCGCAACTCATGGTGCTTGAACCTAAATTTTATCTTTGAAAAGTATAAAGCATCTCTCAACTGATCGAATAAATCATCATTACGCAACACTAAATAATTATTTCAAATCATGCCTTTGTTTAGTTAGGGATAATATACACAAAATTAAAGTGATCCATCTTTCTTCTTTACAAACAATAATGGGGATCCCCATGGAAATGTATTCCTCAGTATATAATCCTAAAACCCTGGATGAGTAACTGTTGTATCTGTTATATATGTTTAAGCATCTCCAGTGGTTCTATATTACATTGTTCCCTTGTTATTATCTTAGTTTCCATTGTTAAATCAATGATAAAATTTATCTACTAGCTCGAGGGCAATCTTAAAATATCCAAAAATATATTTAGAAAATCTTAAGTGACTAGAATAGACTTCAAGGATACAATAGTCTCGATGGAAGTATATTTCTTAACATAATAAAAATGGTTGTTAGATCTTCCCTCGAGCCTAGGTATAACTATAAAATACATCTCGTGTCTGGGAACAGAAAATGGTATAGCCTTATCGTGACAATCCACCTAGACGTGAAAAGATGATAATCAGTCCATCCCCCAAATCACATCTTAGATGTTCTTGTCTAAGACCCATAATTCGCCTACAAAATGTAATCTCCTAATTTCTATATCCATGCCCTTAGGAACATAGTGTAAAGACGTACCCCATCCCCATGATGTATCTATATGAAATAATGTATCTGCATCAATATCTACTAGTCCATAATATTGTGAAAACCTAATGCTGACAAATGAATTTGATGCTCTGGGGTCAAATAAAACTTGGACTGTTTGATAATAAATATATTTTGTATCCTCAATAACTTACGGTAAATCATGAGAATATATGGGTGCAATGTTAAAGACATGACCATATTGAAGCTGCGACTGTGGGGATGGTGATTTCTCCCTAATAGGTTGTGCTAGTAATGCTTTACACATTAGTTGGGTTAGTAACGGTTAATGCTTCCCCAATTTCCCTAGTTATCCTTGGGCTACTTAGTTGCCCTTAGGGCACATCCTAGAAGTTTGTACCTAATCCTCAAATGTAAAGTAGCCACCTCTTAATGGTTTATCGTATCTCTTACCATATTTTCCTCTACCTTGATGGCCCCGATTACCCTTATACCCATAGCTTTGCTAGCCCTATCATATGAGGTCATGATGTCTTCTATGCCTATTTGGCAGCTAATATCCCAAAGGTTAACCTCTTTACTAATAGTTAACCTCGTGGGCACGTGATGACCCGCCATTTTTCATATCCTTATATACCTGAGTTAACCCATAATTTCCTTTCCTATATCCTCCACCTTGATGTAAATCCTTCTAATCCTAGTTATGCATTAGTGATACATTCACCCACCGGAGAACAATAAAATCTCTATTTTGTTTCTTAAGAATTTACAAACTAATCCATTTTTTCCCCAAATTAATACTAATGTATTTTTAACATATTTAGGCTTAATTAGATGAAAATTATACTAAGATTAAGGTTCAATGGATTGGTTCCATCAATTCTAACAAAACATGCCGGTTTAAGGGCACATTTCGACACAATCATGTTATAATCTAAACATGAATTATATTTCAAAATAGAATGAATTAATCACATACACAAACTATAAAAAGAATGAATTAATAACACACACAAACTGTAAACATGATTTATAATATATAAAATAATCAATACTATCCTCTATCATTTAAAACATCTATACCTATTTTTTACTGATGAACAATCATGAAACCTAACTTACGTATTACTACATAAAATTTTTATGCATAAAATAATATTTTTAACATGATGAGATGTAAATCATAGCACAATTTTAATATTTACATGCAATAGGGCTCAAATTATAAATTTTACTATTAATTAATCAATTACATCGAAATCACTCAATTTCTTAGGATTTAACAACATAATTTGATTAATCTAAACCAAATATAGTAATTAATCTTGTCTAAACAAAATTTTACTTCTATTACACCAATTCAAGAGCGAAAAGTAGGACAAAATTGCGTGAATTTAATTTGTATTGAACACAATTTGATTACTTGTTGAAAATGATGATGTTGGTGCTAACTCTCCCAATTTTATCATGAAATTAGTCAAACTTTCCTCTTTTGACCTCTTACCAATCTTTGCCTCTTATTTTCCTAACAATCCACTACTCTAGGTTTACAAATACACCGTATTTTTTATGCACGTACTTAAACTGCATAATTAATTATTTATTTATTTACCAGTCGTGATATGTGATATTTCACTTTTCATATTTTTTTTGTGATTCATTTACGCGTTACATGAATTCATAATTTTAGGAAATCAACATAATACACTGTAATAAACTAATTAAATATTATAAGTAATTTAGTACTATGGGCGACTATGGACTGGTCAGGGACTAGGTATTGGGGCTTTCCTTATTTAGATTATTCCCATGGTATCAGTCCCACCAATTATGATGTAGTTTTTATAATGTCGAGTCGCATGTTAATGACTAATAATTAAGTTTTAACTTAAGTAACTCGTATCGACTATTAGGATAATATAATGGGAAAATTAATTTATTAGAATTTGTTATATTTCTAGTTGACTTGGAGGATTCTTATAAAGTTCGATTTTTAGTTAAAATAGCAGGATTTAAATTTTTTTGGTTAGAGTATGACTTAGGTATGAGTTTTGGTCTGTTTGGAGCCTGTTCTAAGCGCATTGGGTTAAGGCTTATTGTAACAGACTAGTGGCATGGCTGATTTGGTGGCAGGAGAATTATATTGCTCACATGGGTGAGGGAAATTAATGGTTCTTATATGTAATTTATAGTCTTCTAACATCGAGAACTTTTCATCTTTAATGGTAAGGAATGTGGTTTATGACACCACATCTTAGGGGATAAAATCCCATTGGCACTAGTTTGTGGATTTGAGGTGGAATAAAATATCATACCATTATGAGCGGTAGTTAAATTGGGGACAATATTGATGATGGTAGAGTGGGGTATTACATAATGGTATCATAGCCAATACCTATCTGAAATAAGTGTGTTAACGTGTTGGTTGATGGTTGATTTCATCCCAATAAGGACATTGGTCTCTTTAAGTGGGGTGGCCTGTAAGAAGCTGGTGTCAAGATTGATTTGGTAGTTAGAGAGTTAAACCCCAAATCACTTGGTTAAGGGAAAGTAATGGTTCATATATATAGATTTTAACTCTTCTAACACCGAGGCATTTTTAACACCACTGGTAAGGCATTTGGTTTATGACACCATGTATTAGGGGTTCAAATTCCATTAGCATCAATTTATGGATGTGATCTGGAATGAAACCCCATACTGCTGTGAGCATTAGTGAAATTGGGGACAATATCAATGGTGATAGAGTCAGGAATTACACTTATATTGGTTCTAGGATTAATTTTGTGGAAAGAAATCTTAATTAAAGAAACTCAAAACACTCATAAGGCATTAGATAAAACCCTAGAGAGCTAAGAAGAGGAGGCACACAAGGATTGAAGAGAATTGGGGGAATTGAGAGTTAATGTTTTAATCACTCCAAGGCAAGTATATTTTGATTAATAATATGATTAGACTTGTGTTAGAATAATGGTAATATGTTGGATTATATAGCCAAACTCGTGAAATATGTTTTGAATTCATATAATAACTTAATTTCGTATTAGAGTTAATTACATGTTCAAGACATAATGATACCTCGAAAGAATTACTGTAATTTCTTGTTAAGTCCTTGAATTAAATCATGAATTTTTGAAATAAGAATTTATAAATGATAGATGTAAATCATAAGGTTGTTGATATGCAAAGCTCCTCACTTTACATCGAACATGGAACTAAATCTGTAGGCTAATTTTCTAAGTTATGAGTAGATGATGAACTTAAGGTTAATTCTTTAAACTATGATATTTAATCCTTATATGTTGTTTAATCCATTTAGATTTGGTTGATTCGTGTTCATAATGTAGTTATAATGACTAGATTAAAAGGAAAGGGGGTAATTTGATGATTAAAAAGAGAAGAGATTTCCTTGGGTTATGGTCATTTTAATTCAATGAAGAAGTAGGGTTTATGTGACCATATAGCTCGAAAAAGATTGGGGTTTCGCTCGAATAAGAAAGTTTATTTCTTTCTAATAATTTTATGTTCTTTTTCAAACTTTAACGAACATCTCGTTCGAAGTACATAAACATCAGCACGAAAGAATTTTTCCCAGGAACTGTTTTTGGGACAAATTTTGAATTGGTTCCAGTTAAGACCTTAAAGTATTCTAGTCTGAATTCGAGACAATAGGATAGAGGTTTAAAACATAAGTTAATTTAGGGTGAGTTCGAGTAGAGGACTATAGAACCATGTAATGTTAAGGGTTAGTGGCAAGATAATTGACCAGGCACACATTCTTCATATTTATCCCCTTAATTTCGATATTTTTATGATCCCGTGCAGTGTAAATAGCTTGGATTTGTCTCGTATTTATGCTACTAACCCCTTTTGGCAAGTATTTCGTGTTTTGTGTATTTCTCATGTGTTTTACAGGTATTTCATGCAAGTTAGTGCGAAGGAGAACTCAAAACAGTGAAAGAAACCAAGAAATGGAGAGTTGAAGGGCATTTTTGTAATTTTTCAGCCTTAGTCCGGAGGTGGGACCAACTAGAAAGTTGAAGAGCTCTAGATTACAAGAACACTAAAAAAAACGGTACCTCAATCCGAGCTACGGTGAAGAAGTTACGAGGTTTTGAAGTTGTGAGATAATAAAGAGAAATGGAACAGGACCGATCCGGTACCAAACCGATCTGGTACCAAACCGATCCGGGCCCGGACCGGTCCGGTCATGCGAAATCCAAGCAATTAATTATGCAGTTAAAGCAGTGAAACTCTTGGAAAACTTGTACAACAAGCAACTCTAGCTGTCAAATTAGTGCTACTTGGTGCTATAAAAGACCAAGCCCTACCTCATTTCAAAGGAATTGAATTCTAGAGAGAGGGAGTCGAATTCTAGAGAGTAGAATAGAATTTTAGAGAGAGAGAGTTAGATTTTAGAGAGTCTTTTTATTTTTCTTTGGTAGAAGTTTTCATAAACCCTAGTTTGTACGGTTGATTAAGAAGAAGTTCTCTGGATTCAAGTTCATTTGCTTTTCCTATTGCTGAATACAAGTATAAAATTTCCATTCTCTTAGTTATTATTTCTTTTCAATTCAATTCTTGATTGTTTTGCAATTTGTTACCAATGTTTTCTAGATCCATAATCCCATGTATTGGTATGAATTTGTTTTCTAGAAAAATCATGTCTAGCTAAGTTTTTAAGGGTTGGGATGCATGAACCCATCCCAATGTAAATTACTTATGTAGAAAATAGAATTTAAATTAAAAATTTGAAAGAGTCGTGCGAGAAAATTTTTACAACCATTGTAGATCTTTTAATCTCTCTTGCCCTAGGTACTTGGGATGTTTAAGAATACGATGTGCGTATAATTATTTAGCACCGCTTTATATTTACCTTTGATTTCGTATGGTGCGGGCTTGAACCTCATATACATAATGCTTAGGATCTATAAAGACTGGATTCATTAAAATTTATAATTTACAATTCTAGTATTCTACACGGTAAATTACTAGGGTTAGGGGATTGTATTCCAACCTACTTTCTCATTCATCTTAATTAGTTTGCTCATGCATGCATAGTTAACTTTTTTTATTTTTTCCCTCTTCAACCATCATCATCTTTTTCACTTTTATTTTAGAAGTAATAAATCAGTTAAATTCTATCAAACATTCCCTGTGGATTCGATACCCAGACTCTCCACTATACTCCTTAAGAGTGTAGTTACAAGTTTAGGTTTTTTTGTATTGAGGTTGGAAGCCGATAACAACGACTAGCGTATTACACGGACGCTCAATTTTTCCCCTCGATCAAAATGGCGCCGTTGCCGGGGAGTGTTTGCTATAGATTATAATTGACTTACTACTTCGTAAAAAAAAATCAAAATCAAAAAAATCAAAAAAAAAATCGAAAAATATGGGTGTCACATTCTTGAATTGCTTAATTTGAAATGTCTTACTTTAACTCATTTGGTGGCTTTAATTGTTATGCTAATAGTGAGGAGGAGAATGAACTCACGATTTATGAACATTGGATCAATATCACTAAATATGAGTCGTATAAATACAAGCCCAGTGCTAAGGCCATCCAAATTTATGAAAATGAAAGGCTTGAAGAAGAAAGGCGTGAAAAAGAATATAGGGAAAAAATCATTTTTGGGAGCAAGAGTTGGATGCATTATTCGAATCCAATGACGATTTTTCTTATGATATTTTTGAGACTAAAGAATGCTTTCAACCAAATGAGGAATCCAATGACGAACCACATGAGATTGAATTTATGTCCTCACCATTCTCATTCACTGTTATCGAACCATTAAATCCATCAAAAGAACTGGATGAATTTCTTGAGGATGTTGATCCGATTCTTGTATTGAAATGTTATTTTGAGATGCTTCATCTTATGGGCCATACACTTAGACGTGTCACTCCACCAGATCCATTTGAAAATTTTGGGGGAGAAGATTTTGAGGACAAGGACTCAATGCTTAAATTATTTTCCAAGATGGACTCTTTCTGTTTGTGTGATTCCCTTCCCATACTACTTGAAAAATCTTTGGGAAGTGATTCTATTTTTCTTGGATCCCAATGGTACTTGTCCCCCTATGCACTCAAATCCCTCATTATCCCCCTAAATTTTTTAATTGGTGATGGTTCATTTTTTAAACTTTGCACATGCCTTCCGTTTTTCAAACGGAATTCTTATTTTTCGAGAGGCATGCTTTATAGTGAGGGTACACTATTAATCCCTCAAAGTCAGATTGTATTTTGGGTGGACCCTCAAAATTTTCAACTTTTAGTGTATGATTTATTAGCCGTTCCAATTTTAGGTTATAAATAGTTAGTTTTTTTCCTTTTTCTCTTTTATTATAGTCTAGTTTCGATAGTTAGAGTTTTTGTTATTATTTTTGCTATACTTGGTTCTAACGTGTTTTGTAGATTCAATGGACTCGTACTCATCGGGGATCACTCCATTTGGGTAATATCTTTCTTTTCCTCTCTTTATGTTGTGTTCTTGATTCGCATTGAGGACAATGCAATATTTACGTTAGGGGGTGTGGGATATGCTTCCCGTTTATTGTTTAGATTCATTGATTCGATCACATGTTTGTTCCAAGTATATTTTTTATTTTATTTTCAAAAAAAAAAAAATGAAATTTTTGAAAAAACCAAAAATATTTTTCTTCAAAATAAATAAAAATTGGAATTTAAATTTTTCAAAAATATCACCTTTATTCTATTTAAAGTCTCAAATTGTTAACAATCATAATGCACTAAGCCAAAATTGACCGAAGATGGAAATTGAAAGAAAATTGACGACTTAACGAATAAGTGTGGAGATTGATCAAACCCAGTGAGATTTCGAACCTTTAAATTTTTTATGAGTTTTTAAATCAATCCGAGTTTATGATTAACTCAAAATCCTTTTCAGCGTTTTAATAAGTCGTTGATGATCTCAATCCATTGTTTTGATCGGTTATGGGAAATGTGTGAAATGTTTCTCGAAATTCGTGCTAAATATATCTCTAAACTTAATTAATCTCGAGATGCATATGGTAATGTGATGAGCAATTTGGACAATGAAGTAGGCCCTCGTTTGTTACCCAAAAATATTGACCATAAAAAGATGTGAAAAATTATCCCTTTGCAACCCACTTTGAGCCTAATATAATATTTCCCTTTCGTTTGATAATCCGAAAAAACCCAAATAGCCCGGAATTGTGAAAATTGAGAAAATTCATCAAGTAAGTCCAACTTGTGCAATAAAAAGGGGCAAGAGAAAAATTGAAAAAATGCTAAAAAAAAAATGAAAATTGAAAAAGAAAGAGAAAATTGAGCAAATGCCTGGAAAAGCACTAATGGACGACATAAGGACATTTTCCAATTCCGAATATTCCGTTTATTCCCAATTTTACCCTTTACACTTTTTAACCCGAAAAGTCCTAACGGAGTCCGAATGGCGAAATTAATTACTGCATGGAGAGCTAAGACATGAAAAGATAATAAAAGAGATTAAAATGGTTTGATTAAGAGATGATGTTTTCCGTTTCCTAATAACTGTATTCCGATGATGAGATCTTTTCACCATATATTTCCTTCTTTTCAATTTTGTATGCGTGAATTTGTGTCCATTATATTTACTCTTTATATCATGCATACTGAGAGAAAATAACCACAATCAGAGTGATTCGTTTGTGAGTGCATCCGTAAGAATTGAAATCAAAACAAATTTTTGGAAAGTAACGTAATGCTCAATCGGTGGAAATTTGAGGTTTAATTTCTGGCTTTGCACACACACACACACACAATGGTTTGAGACATTTGAATATGAATTTATGGTGATTATTTTTCGAAAAGTTTAAATTGTACAATTTTTAAGTATTTTGATATTTATTTGAGTCAATAAAGAATTTTTTGGGTGTATTCACTGCAAACCCTCACGAGACAAAACTCGTCCTACTAGGGTAACCTAGGGGTTTAAAGGCTTGTTGCATATGCTAAATGCAATCGCTTGCCCGCGAAAAAGGTATTCTATCCAATAAAATGATTTTCAAGAGTTGAGCCTTAATAGGATTCATTTACATTGCTCGGGACACGCAAAGTTCTAAGTTAGGGGGTGTGATCAGGCACACATTCTTCATATTTATCCCATAAATTTCGATATTTTTATGATCCCGTGCAGTATAAATAGCTTGGATTTGTCTCGTATTTATGCTACTAACTCCTTTTGGAAAGAATTTCGTGTTTTGTGTATTTCTCATGTGTTTTACTGGTATTTCATGCAAGTTAGTGCGAAGGAGAACTCGAAATAGTGAAAGAAACCAAGAAATGGAGAGTTGAAGGGCATTTTCGTAATTTTTCAGCCTTAGTCCGGAGGTGGGGCCAACTAGAAAGTTGAAGATCTCTAAATTAAAAGAACACTAGAAAAAATGGCACCTCAATCCGAGCTACGGTGAAGAAGTTACGAGGTTTTGAAGTTGCGAGATAATAAAGAGAAATGGAACAGGACCGATCCGGTACCAAACCGATCTGGTACCAAACCAATCCGGGTCCGGACCGGTCCGGTCATGCGAAATCCAGGCAATTAATTATGCAGTTAAAGCAGTGCAACTCTTGGAAAACTTGTGCAACAAGCAACTCTGGCTGTCAAATTAGTGCTACTTGGTGCTATAAAAGACCAAGCCCTACCTCATTTCAAAGGAATTGAATTTTAGAGAGAGGGAGTCGAATTCTAGAGAGTAGAATAGAATTTTAGAGAGAGAGAGTCAGATTTTAGAGAGTCTTTTTAGTTTTCTTTGGTAGAAGTTTTCATAAACCCTAGTTTGTACGGTTGATTAAGAAGAAGTTCTCTGGATTTAAGTTCATTTGCTTTTCCTGTTGCTGAATACAAGTATAAAATTTCCATTCTCTTAGTTATTCTTTCTTTTCAATTCAATTCTCGAATGTTTTGCAATTTGTTACCAATGTTTTCTAGATCCATAATCCCATGTATTGGTATGAATTTGTTTTCTAGAAAAATCATGTCTAGCTAAGTTTTTAAGGGTTGGGATGCATGAACCCATCCCAATGTAAATTACTTATGTAGAAAATAGAATTTAAATTAAAAATTTGAAAGTGTCGTGAGAGACAAATTTTACAACCATTGTAGATCTTTTAATATCTCTTGCCCTAGGTACTTGGGATATTTAAGAATACGATGTGCGTATAATTATTTAGCACCGCTTTATATTTACCTTTGATTTCGTATGGTGCGGGCTTGAACCTCATATACGTAATGCTTAGGATCTATAAAGACTGGATTCATTCAAATTTATAATTTACAATTCTAGTATTCTACACGGTAAATTACTAGGGTTAGAGGATTGTATTCCAACCTACTTTCTCATTCATCTTAATTAGTTTGCTCATGCATGCATAGTTAACTTTTTTATTTTTTTTCCCTCTTCAACCATCATCATCTTTTTCACTTTTATTTTAGAAGTAATAAATCAGTTAAATTCTATCAAACATTCCTCGTGGATTCGATACCCAGACTCGCCACTATACTCCTTAAGAGTGTAGTTACAAGTTTAGGTTTTTTTGTATTGAGGTTGGAAGCCGATAACAACGACTAGCGTATTACACGGACGCTCGATTTTTCCCCTCGATCAATAATATATGTAACCGTTATATTAGGGTAGTGGACGAGTTAGAGTTTTTATTTAAACTAATAGGTTCGAGATTAGGCCTAATGTAGGGATGTTGGATTTTTCTGAAAGTCTATGTAAATGTTTGACGCTTGGTGGTTTTGTATGACCTATAATAATCGAGAATATATTTTAGGGCAATTTAAAATTAGGTCCCTTGGTAACAATTTTAAACATTTAAGGACAATTTACTATTAGGATCACTTGTTATGCCACTAGCGTGGACTTCTACAAGAAGATAATTAGTGGACATAAGCATTTAAAATTCGTCAAATTTCCTTTAGTGTTTAAAATTTGTTGTGAGGGTCCTAAGAGTACTTTCCCCTATATTTTATAACCCATAGAGAAGGGTAGTCTGTGATTTGTAATGACTTGTTCTGAATGCTAGGTGTGAGATGATACCTATAATAGGGGGCCTTGGGAGTTTGGGATAATATTATATATAAACGATTATTAAGTTAATGTGTGTACTAAATTCTAATAAATGTGATTATTTGTTTGACTCAATTGAGTAAGGTTCATATTTTTTTGTTTGATTTATGTGTAATCATATTTTTAGTGTGTAGGTGTGCTCGTGGGGGATGTAATTGGAGGGATTTGATGGGGGGTGCGTATGATGTTGACCGAACATGGTGTTCCTTGTGATTGATATAGGCTCTACATAGGCCCTAGTTACCCTGATCCTAATGTTGATGTACCAATGTTTCTGAGGGGGATAAATGGGGGTGTTCTTTCATATAACTTTGGGTATGGAGCCGGTACGAAAGACTGTACAACATAGTGATTTCTCTTCGTTATTACTTTGAGGTTATAGTGTTAGGATGTCCTATAACTATACCAAGTATGCATGAGTGATCCTTGAAGGCAATAGAAATATGTCTGTTGATACCAAATTTAGTCTGCTGACATGGACCACTCACTTATAGGCACGTGTCTGCCAGCGTGGCAATTATGTATACTTCTATCGAGCAACTCAAGATCACCGAGCAATTAAGAAGCCACGAGGAACTCAGGGGCCTCGAGAAGCTCGAGTGTGTCGATCTACTTAAGCGGTCCGAGCAACATAGCATTCTAATCAGGATAATCAAGGAGACGACTGCGCATTAAATGCTCATTTATTATCATACAGATGTACATGTCTACTAGATAACAACGCATTATCTTTTCATTTGTACAACCTCAAGGCTATAAATACACTGTAACCTCCTCATGGGAGGGGGACCAGAATTTCTTGAGCAAACTATTCCTCGAGAATTACAGACAAACAGTCAGCAATAACAAAAACAGTGGACGTAGGCCATTCTTGCAAGACCGAACCACTTTAAAAATTTATTGTCTATTATTTCTTTATTCATTTTTATCTGTGATTAAAATAATTAGGTCAAATCTAATTTTTTACATCAACAAATTGGCACCGTCTGTGGGAAACGACTGTAATTATCATATTTTACCAAAACAATCCATCACCAATGGCTGATCACCCTGAATCCAACAATTGAAACGCTGGGATCCCTCCAAATCCTCCATCTACTCCTCCAAATGTCCAAGATCTGGCTGGTATAATGGCTTATTTGGCCCAAGGGCAAACGATCATGCAAGAAACCATGCATCAACTCATACAAATCATTCCAGACGGAGTGCCAGCCCAATCAGGACAACGAAGCATTCAGAGAAATACTCATTTACTCTCTTCGCGAAATAGACAAACGTCATTCCCAGAGGAATCTCAGTCCAAGCGCACCGATTCATATCGTACTGAGAGATCTAATGATCCTTCTTATCAGCCTGGACGGACTTCCTCGGTACGAGCTACAAACACTCAACAAAATATCACTCTGTCTCTAGAAAGAACAAGTGCTCTTAAAATATTGAGCAGAGTTTCACCTTTTGATCGTTTGGGTCCTAGGAACAATAGAAGTCCCCCTAGGATCATGTTGAGGAACTCTCAACGACGATATGATTTAAAAGAAGGCTCTCCCCAATTGCGACCAGCTGCTCGTCATGAAAGATCCCAAGAGGCAAATTCAACACGATCAGTTGCTCGAACCAATAGGATCGAAGAAGAACATGATGCATGGAAGGGCTCAATTCAAAGGTTGGAAGATAGATTAGGGGAGATGGCTAAAACCAAGAACCCTCTACAAAGGACTTTTGTCCGAGGAACACCATTCATACAGGAGATTGTGGACTTTCCCACACCGTTAAAATTCAAAGCCCCTGTAGTAACACCAAAATACGATGGAAAAACTGATCCTGTTCTCCATATAGAACAATACCAAGCAGCTGCTGATATCTATGATGTTCCAGACGAGATGCGATGCAGGGCATTTTTAGGAACTCTTACCAGATCTGCTCAGATGTGGTACAATAACCTTCCTCGAGGGAAAATTGCGACCTTCTTTTATCTAGAAGAACTCTTTATTAGAAATTTCTGTTTTGGAGCAAAGACAGTCAAATGAGTAGCACATTTTCTAAGTGTTAGACAAAAGACAGGTGAAAGAACCAGGGATTATATTACTCATTTCAATAACGAGAAACTGGAAGTAATTGATTATGAGGAGAAAACTGCAATTATTGCTTTGATGAGTGGACGGTCACCCAATAAATTGTACTACACTTTAGCCAAAGATCCGCCCAGGACCATGGCAGAATTGATGGAAAAAGCAGCCAAAATCATGAATGCCGAGGAAGCTATGGCTGCGAAGAAGAATATGGATACCAAAGAGACTAAGGTTGAGGTTGATAAGGCTGAGAAGAAGGAACAGAAGAACAATGGTGGTAACAGGCAGTTAAAAGAAAAGCAAGCATTGGAACAATTGAAGAAATTTGAAAATTTTACTCCTTTGAAAGTAGATATAAACCACATTCTGGAAGAGATCAAGAACAATGAGGAGCTAAACTGGACAGAGAAAATGAAGGCAGATACTGACTTGAGGAATAAGTCCAAATACTGCAAGTTCCATAAAGACCATGGTCACACGACCAAAAATTGCATAGCTCTTCAGAATGAAATTGAAGCACTCATCAGACGAGGAAAGCTTGCTAAGTATGTTGATCATTGAAATGGTGGAAAGAGCAATGACCGAGCACGGTAGAGGTCTAGATCTCCTCGTCGAGCAAAAGAAGATAAGAAGAGAAGTCATGAAGAAGACCCGAATGATGACCAAGACGACCCCGATCTCCCCAAAAGACCAAAACAACCAAAACGTGAGGTATTTTCTATCCATTTTGGATCATTTGAATGTAATGTCATTACAGGTGGAGATGCAGGAGGCGAAGATATGACTGCTGAGAGAAAAGCTTACCTCAATGAGGCTCAAGCTTGCTCGTACATTCAGCGAATAAATCTGGCTGAAGATGATCACCCGAGGAAGGTGAATAAGGATAAACTGGTTATTGGTTTCTCTAAGAATGACTTGGCAGGTGTACTATATCCTCATGATGACCCATTGGTGATCAAGATGAGAATGAAAGAAGTGGTGATTTCACAAGTATTGGTGGATAATGGTAGCTCGGCAGATATCATGTTCTATCCATGCTTTGATAGTTTGAATTTGAAGTTATCCCAGTTGGAGCCATATCATAGACCCCTCCTTGGTTTTATTGGCGAAAAGGTTTTTCCACTTGGGACGATCAAGTTGGATATGCTTATTGGTACATGGCCTGCTTGTCGAACGAAAAGAGTACGCTTCTTCGTAATGGCTAAAAATGTCCAATCACCCTACAACATCATCATGGGAAGGGTAGGACTAAAAAAATTCGAAGCGATACTATCTACTATACATCAATGTTTAAAATTCCCAACCAATTTTGAATAGTAGCTCGAGAATGCTACTATTCATCTGCCGAGCAGGAAGAGCATGAAGAATTCAGAAAGAAGACTACTACCTACTAAATAGAAGATGCGGAGATTGAAACATTAAACCCTAATTACGAGTCCCAACTCGTGAAAGGACAGGTCATGGAGGCTACTGAGAATGTCATTCTGGACGACGAGCATCCAAAATGAACAACTCAAATTGGTGCATCCTTGGATGAATCAATAAAACAAGAATTGATAGCATTTCTAGGACGAAGAAAATAGACTTTTACGTGGAGTCATGAAGACACGCCACGAATATATCCGAATTTCTTGTGTCACAAGCTCAATGTGAACAAGGAAATCAAGCTAGTAAAGCAGCGAAGAAGAGTGTTCAGTCCTGAGAAAAATCAAGCTATACAGGAGGAAGTAGAGAAGCTGCAAAAAGCCTCTTTCATTGAGGATGTCAAATATCCTGACTGGCTAGCAAATGTGGTGATGGTAAAGAAGAAAAATAACTAGTGGAGGATATGTGTAGACTTCACCGACCTTAATAGGGCATTCCCGAAGGATCATTTTCCTTTTCCCCGGATTGATCAACTGGTGGATGCTACCTCGGGGCACGAACTATTAAGTTTCATGGATGCTTAATCTGGTTATAACCAGATTAAAATGAAGCCTGAAGATAGGGAGTCTACCTCTTTTATTACCCTGAGGGGAACTTATTGTTATAATGTTATGCCTCTTGGACTTAAAAATGCAGGTGCTACCTATCAGTGGTTGATGGACAAGGTGTTTGTAGAGCAAATCGGTCATAACATGGAGGTTTATGTTGACGATATGCTAACGAAGAGCAAGAAAGCTGCTGATCATCTAGTTGACTTAGGCCAGACCTTTGATCAACTAGAGGAATATCAAATGAAGCTGAATCCCACCAAATGCATATTCGGAGTATGAGAAGGCATGTTTCTCGGATATATTGTTAACCAATGAGGAATTGAGGCGAATCCTAAAAAGATCAAGGCTCTATTGGAGCTACGATCTCCGACGACGAAGAAGGAAGTGCAAAGTCTCACAGGGCGGGTTGCAGCACTTAATAGGTTTGTGTCACGAGCAACTGATAGATGTCTCCCATTCTTCAAAACACTCCGAACCACTTTTGAGTGGAATGATGAATGCGAGAAGGCCTTTCAAGAATTGAAGAAATACCTGGGAGCACCTCCATTGTTGTCCAGACCAGTGATGGGAGAGAAATTATACTTGTATCTGGAAGTTTCAGAGAACATAGTTAGCTCGACATTGATAAGAATGGAAGGTGGAGTGAAAAAACCAATCTATTACACTAGCAAGGCCTTTCGAGGAGCCGAAATCAGATATCCAAGACTGGAAAAGCTGGCGCTAGCACTGATTGAAGCAAGCAGAAGGATGAGGCCATATTTTCAAGCTCATACTATAATTGTGTATACAGATATGCCGTTAAGGCAAGCTGTGCACAAACCAGAGAAATCAGGAAGATTGATGTACTGGGGAGTAGAATTGGGCGAATACGATATAATTTATGAGCCTAGGTCATCGCTCAAAGGGCAAGCAGTGGCATATTTTATTGCAGAGTTCACTTATTCAGATATATCCAAAGAGCAGAAGTTGAATACCAACCAGCCCAAGGATGTTACAGGATCATCAAATTTAAACCCCGACCAACTTAAGTCGGTTGACGAGAAAAAAAATATGGTTGACGAACAACAAGAATTGTTAGAAGAGGATATAAAGAAGCAACAAATATTCCACCTAGGAAATCTGTCCGATCAAAAGTTTGATGATGAAGTACCTATATGGAATCTATATGTGGATGGCTCATCTTGCAATACATGCAGTGGAGCAAGGATTGTTTTAAACAACCCACATGAGATCGATGTGGACTATGCTCTGCTCTTTCAATTTGAAGCTTCTAATAATGAAGCTGAATATGAAGCTATGATTGTTGGTCTTAGTTTGGTAAAAACTGTAAGGACATTTTTGTCAATTATCAATTTGTTATGTTGCACGCCGTTACACCGTTGAAGAAATTCAAGATTCATACAATCATCAACGGATCCGAATATCAAAAGAAGAAGAGGAATCAAAGTCTGACAGGCCGGACCGATCCACCCAGAATAAAAGAATCGATCCGACACCAGATCGGTTCGTCCCTCAACCGGACCGATCCGCCTGCTGAAAGCCAGTATACCCCGGACCGCAAGCCAACCGAAGAAGCCTAAAATAAAAAGAACCAATCCGCTTACCCGGACCGGTCTGCCTCAGACTCGGACCGGTCCGCCTAGGATAAACTTCAACAGATCATGTTCAGATTTTTAAGGCCCAAGACTTCTTATTTAATACCACTACGGGAAGTGGTTTTCTAAGACTTCCATACACGATTTTCAGATTACAAGAAACTCTTAGTCTTCACTTATTGAGCCCTAGACTCTAGGTTTTTGATTCACACAAATTTCCAAACATTTGAGAATCTCTTTGCAACCCAAGAATGCATTTTTGCTGTTCATACCATTGTGGAGAAGACCGTTCTTCTTCTTCATTGCAGCCCTACTGGAAAGGGATAACTCCAGCCGCCGACTACAGAATCCGACACCTGAGGGTAATTCTTAGTCACTTGTATTTTCATTGTAATCCGAAATTGTACAGTTAAAATATTATAATGAAAATAAATGGTTTTGCCCCTTTGGGGGATTTTTCCTCACAAGCATGTGTTTGAATGCTCTTGCTTAGTTCATTATCGTATTCAATCACATATTGTTACATGTTTAAGGTTTGTTTGAGTTAAAAAGTGCTTAATATATAATTTTCTCATTTAAACGCAAGCGCATACGTTCTCAAATTAGTATCAGAGCAGGTTACGCTAATCTATCGCGTATTCTTATTTTCCGCAAAATTTTTCTAAGATATCAATTTTCTGAAAAAATTGATTTTTGAAAAAGTGCGTTGTTCAAATGGAAAAGTTATATAATAAAATGCCAGTTTTTGACGGGACAAACTATGCCTATTGGAAAGCCCGTATGAGGTCTGCATTAAAAGCCATTGATGAGCGTGTCTGGATTTTGGTTGAAAGAGGGTGGACACCTCCCTCCGTGACTGTTGATAATGTGATCAACTTGAAACCTGTCATTTCTTGGACTGAAGAAGAATTTAAATGGCCATCTTTTAATTCTAAGGGTCTAAGTGCTATTTCTGGGTCTGTCACACCTGATGAGTTCAAACGAATAATGACGTTCACCACGTCAAAAGAGGCAAGGGATGTTTTACAACTCACCCATGAAGGAACAAATGCTGTGAAAGAGTTTAAATTGCAAAATTTAACAACTCAATTTGAAACCATCACCATGCATGAATCTGAATGCTTTGATGAATTTTATGCTAGACTTTCTGACATTGTGAATACTAGCTTTAATCTTGGTGAACATATTCCTAATGCTAGAGTTGTTAAAAAGATCCTTCGTTCCTTGCCTAAGCGTTTTATCCCTAAAGTCACTGTGCTAAATTCAATGGGTAATTTAAATACGCTAAAATTGGAAGAACTTGTAGGAGATTTGCAAACATATGAAATTGATATGTTCCCTAATACTGCTAAATCTAAAGATAAGGTAATTACACTTCATGCCCAAGAGAGAAGGAGTGAGGGGTCGACTAGAAAGAGGGTAGAGTTATCTAGAAAGAGAGAGACTGACACGTCAGATTCTGAGTGTGATTTTGACTTAGATGATTTGGCTCTTTTTGCAAAAAATTTCAAGAGGATTCTCAAATTTAAGAAAAATGGCAATTTTAAAAAGAAATTTGAGAAAAATAAGTTTGAAAAGAAAAATGAAAAAGCTTTTAAAGTTCCTCCTAAGAAAGATAGTGAGAGATGCTTTGAGTGCGATGGTAGGGGTCATAGAGACTTTGAGTGTGCCACTCGTCTTAACAGAGAGAAAGGGAAAGCTGTCCTTAATGCTACCCTTAGCGACGACAGTGAGGTTGAGTTGGTGGATTCAGGAGATGAGTCACCGCATGAGTGGAACTTCACCGCATTCATGGCCAGTCAAGTGAGAACTCATAGTTCTCTTCACGACGATGAGGATGATGCTTCACAGGGATACCTCAATAGTGAGATCGATGTGAGTGAGGGGGAGGATGACTCAAGTGAGAGCGAGAGTGATATTCAATGCGCCTACACTGAGTTATATTCTGAGTCTTTTAAAACTAAAAAAAGCAACAAAGCGCTAGTTCTTAAGATCACCGGCTTAGAGAAATATTTAATAAAGGCAAGAGAGAGAGAGAGTCTTCCACCTTCACCGCCCTGAGAGAGAGAGAGAATTTGCCTGTATCGAGAAAGAGAGTTTGTTTAGAGAGAGAAAGAGTGTTTTAGAGAAAGAGAGAGGGGACTTGACTAAACAAGTGGCTAGTCTTACGATTCAGCTCCATTCCTCCGTGGAGACTCGAAAGAAACTTTAAGCCCTGATTGCCTAGCTGACTCATGATCTTGAGAAAGCACGGGAAGTCAAGGTACAAATCGAGGACAAATCTGGGAAGATGGGAAAGATGCTCCTCGGCCCCGCTTTAGGTTTTGGTGATCGTCAAGGAATTTGTTATGATGGTACCTCCACGTCCCAAATTTCACCTGGACCAGTTCCTGAGTTTACTACGACTCCTTATGGCCTCGAAGGAGAGTTCGACCAAGAAAGGCAAACCAAGGTCCGCCTTTGGCTGTGTCCTTTTGTAATTATTGCAAAAGAAAAGGCCACCTTAGGGAGTTTTGCTATAACATAGGTCGGACACGACGTACTAATGCTCCACCACGTCATACTGATGAGTTTTCGAGTCTGAGGGAGCAAGTTGAGTTCTTAGCTGCCACATCCCAGAGTTTAATGAAAGAATTTCGACGGTTGTCTTTGTCGTTAGTGAATGCTTCTCACATTCCAGCTAAAACCAACAACAACAAAGGCAAACAAAAGGTCATCTCGACTTGGGTACCTAAGAAAGATAAAAAGGCTTTTGTTGTTCATGTTGCTCTCAAAGCACACAATAACTCACAGTGGTATTTTGATAGTGGGTGCTCCAAACATATGACAGGTGATGCCTCATTTTTTACGACTCTTGAGGATTATCAGGATGGCAGAATCACCTTTGGAGATGGGAGCAAGTCTAGCATTATAGGACGTGGTACTATCGAGTTACCTGGGTTCCCTAAGCTAGAAATTGTTTTGTACGTCAAAGGTTTGAAAGCAAACCTTCTCAGCATTAGCCAGCTGTGCGACACTGACTTTGCAGTAAAGTTTGACCGGGACACATGTAAAGTCTACAATCAAGCCGGTAAACTTTTGATGTAAGGGGTGAGGACCGAGGATAATTGCTATGGGACTGAGCCCACGTCCTCACTTGTCTGCAACAGCACCACGATCACTCCTATGGATCTGTGGCACCAACGTCTAGGTCACATGAACGTTAGAGATCTCAACCGCTTTGCTAAAAAGGACCTAGTACGTGGCTTACCATCTCTTGGAAAGTCAACTTCGACCGTTTGTGGACCCTGTTAGATGGGAAAACAAATTCGTAGTCCCCATAGGAAGTTGCATTCCATTACCACCTCTTGTGTTCTTGAGTTGATTCATATGGATCTTATGGGTCCCACTCGCACTGAGAGTCTAGGTGGTAAGAGGTAAATCCTCGTTATGGTAGATGATTTCTCCAGGTACTCCATTATAGGTTTTCTGAGAGAGAAATCAGATGCTGTAGATTTTTTAACGACCAAGTGCCGTGTCCTGCAAAATCAACACGGTGTCACTATTAATAGGATGCGTAGTGACAATGGCACTGAATTCACAGAAGCAAAGGTAGATCTTTACTGTGATAGCCTCGGGATCAAACATGAGTTTTCTTCTGTGAGAACTCCTCGGCAAAATGGGATTGTTGAGAGAAAGAATAGAACGATCCAAGAAATGGCTAGATCTATGCTTCTAGGTCGTAAAGTTTTTAGGAGATTTTGGGCAGAGGCAGTGTCTACTGCATGCCACACGGTGAATAGGGTTTATTTGCATCCATACAAACTTCACACTCCTTATGAGTTGTGGACTGGAAAGAAGCCCAACCTGGCATATTTCCGTATTTTTGGGAGTAAATGCTACATCCTACGGGATAGAGAGCAGTTAGGAAAGTTCGACTCCCGGAGCGACGAGGGAATATTTCTAGGATATTCATCGAATAGCAGAGCGTACCGGGTTTTTAACCTGAAGAGCTCTAAGGTTATGGAATCAATAAACGTCATCGTACAAGATGACGAACCTCCGACGGTTATTGATCCTAACCTTAAGTGTGAGGATGAGAATTGTTCTGACAGCGATTTACCTGTTCCTCTCTCACACTCTGTGGACCCTACTCCTGCGCTAGGGGACACACCTGCTTGGGTTCGCAAGAGTCATGACTCTTCTGCCATTGTTGGCGATCCCACTCTAGGGGTCAAGACTCGTGCTCAGCTAGAGAATGTTATTAGCCATCTTTGCTACACGTCTAAAGTCGAGCCCAAAAACCATAAAGAAGCACTCAAGGATGAACACTGGATATCTACTATGCAGGATGAGTTGCTTCAGTTTAAAAAGAACAATGTCTGGGAACTAGTCCCCCGACTTAGTGAGACTACTGTGATAGGTACCCGGTGGATTTTTAAGAACAAAATGGATGAAAATGGTACCATAATCAGAAATAAGGCTAGGTTGGTCGCTCAAGGCTACACACAGATAGAGGGTGTAGACTTTGGGGAGACATTTTCTCCTGTTGTGAGGCTTGAGTCCCTCCATCTTCTGCTCGCCATCGCATGTCATCTGTGCTTCAAGTTATATAAGATGGATGTCAAGAGTGCCTTTCTGAATGGCATTCTACAGGAGGAACTTTATGTGGAATAACCAAAAGGGTTTGAAGACCCTCAGCACCTGGACCACGTCTACTATCTGAGGAAAGCCTTGTATGGATTAAAGCAAGCACCCCGTGCTTGGTACGAGAGGCTTAATTCCTATCTCTTAGCTCGTGGCTTCAAGAGAGGGGGAGTAGATATGACGTTGTTCGTCAGGAGAGATGACAGTGCTATTTTGGTTGCCCAGGTCTATGTGGATGACATAGTCTTTGGATCCACATGCTCCCAGCATGCTCACCACTTTGAGGAGGATATAAAAAGTGAGTTTGAGATGAGCATGGTTGGTGAGCTTACATTCTTCCCTGGTCTCCAGGTTCTTCAGCTAGAGGATGGGATGTTCATCTCCCAATCTAAGTATGCTAGAGACCTAGTGAATAAATTTGGTTTAGACTCCGCTAAGCATGCACATACACCTATGAGTACCACTACCAAGCTTAGTAAGGACACTTCAAGCAAGGATGTAGAGCAAACCTTATATCGGAGTATGATCGGTAGTCTTCTCTACTTGACTACCAGTCATCCCGACATCACCTTTAGTGTTGGAGTCTGTGCGCGATATCAGGCGTCCCCGAAAGAGTCACATTTACTTGCTCTAAAACGTATTATTAAATACGTGAGTGGGACTCTTTCATATGGTATTTGGTATTCCTTTGATATCAATGACCGTTTGTCCACCTATTCGGATGCCGATTGGGCCGGGGATGTAGATGGTTGTAGGAGCACTTCTGGTGGGTGTTTCTATTTTGGTTTTGCTCTTGTCTCCTGGCTGAGCAAGAAGCAAAATTCCATCTCTTTGTCCACTGCAGAGACTGAGTACATAGCCGCCGGGAGTTGTTGCACACAAATCTTGTGGATGAAGCAAATGCTAGAGGATTATGGGATTTCACAGGACACCATGACCATTTCCTTTGATAACACGAGCGCGATACACATATCCCGCAATCCAGTTCAGCGTTCGCGCACCAAGCACATCAGGATACGTGAGCACTTTATTCGTCAGTTAGTTGAGGAGAACACTGTATCCCTGAGTTTTGTTCCCACTAACCATCAGTTAGCCGACATTTTCACGAAACCTTTAGATGCCCTTAGATTTGAGAGTCTTAGGAAGTCTTTGGGGATTTGCACAGTTGACTGAGGGGTTGGTCTACGTCAAGAATATGATGTTTCTTCATGTTCATATCATATGCTTCCTATTGCTAGTCTGTTTTATATGTACCATTGCTTGTTGTACAACTATTTATTTATTCTTTATTCTTTTTATATTTCTGTTGAAAAATACAAAAAGATTTTCCTTTCAGAAAATTTTTAAGAAAAACACAAAAAGATTTTATGTTTCTAAAATTTAAAAAAAAAAATCCAAAAAGATTTTTGTTTTTGCTCTTTTATGGATGAGAATTTAAGATAGCCAAGTCACAACCGCATTACATATATCCATGGGACGGTTTGATAGAGATTTGATAGGCTACATCATTTCATCCACGTGCTTTACATTGTTTGGAGTCTTTGAGATGTAATTAGTGATATCTTACTACATGTTTGACTCCTATATCCTTTATTGCCCACATGCACGGCTATATTTGATTATTGCACTTGTCTATCTCATATTGACTTGAGTGTTTTCATCTCAATCTTGTCTATACAATGTACACTATGCGATAAAACTTGACAAGATTAGAATGCATGTAAAAACCGTTTTGGTGAGACTGTGTGTTTTTTTGTATAACGGGGAGGGGCTGCGAAAGGTAATCATCTATCCTTTGCGCAAAAGCCACCGTTAAAAAGGACCTAAAAAATGGAGGAATTTTAATATCCGAGGTCCAAAGAGGTTAAAAGATCCCGAAAAAATTTAAAGGCAATAACAATCACTTCATGCCAAATATGGGCCACTTAGGTTTCACCATCAATTCTCCAAAGTTTGAGAATTTAGAATACCTCTATTCAAAATATATCTGAGGGAGTTTGGTTGGAGATTCTTTAAACGGGTTTGCACTTCCTTGAAAGTCCTGAAAAAAGCATAAATCGTTTTGGACGTTATTGGTGTGAAAATCACTTTGAGCTTTGATTTGTTGATTTAATTGAGTCGATATCTTATATTGTCATTCTTTTTCACCAAAGGACGCATTTGAGTTCATTCGCTAGGAGTATCCAATATTCATCGTGCACATATGTCATGTTTGTGTGCATTGATTTTCCCATCGAATTTTATCACACCACTTCATTTACGCTATCATCGACTTGGTTGTTTTTGTGATCATTCATGGTGTGATTTTATCCTTGTGGCACTCCATACTTGCTTATTTGATTTATTTCTCTCATTTGTATATTTGGGGACATCATAAAAAGGGGGAGAATGAATTATCTTATTATGAGGGAGATTTGAAAGTTTGAGTTTTCACATAAACTTGTATATATGTCTATCTCATTTCAAACTCGATACGTCACTTGGTATTTTGTTTTTTCTCATGTGTGTAGGTACTACATGGATTATCATTGGATTGCACAACCTGATGAGAAAAGTGTTGAGATTCCTGAAGAGTTGAAGAGCAAATGTTGAAGTCTTATTCAATTGTATCTTTCCAGTTTTGGGTTCATGGAAGGGTAGATTTGTATAGGCATCTTTAGTTGTTTGATAATTCAGATGATTGTTTTTATGTATGTACCGACATAGACATAGGGGGAGATTTGTAAGGACATTGTTGTCCACTATCAATTTGTTATGTTGCACGCCGTTACACCGTTGAAGAAATTCAAGATTCATACAATCATCAACGGATCCGAATATCAAAAGAAGAAGAGGAATCAAACTCTGACAGGCCGGACCGATCCGCCCAGAATAAAAGAACCGTTCCGACACCGGACCGGTCCGCCCCTTAACCGGAATGATTCGCCTGCTGAAAGCCAGTATACCCCGGACCCCAAGCGAACCGAAGAAGCCTAAAATAAAAAGAACCTATCCACTTACCCGGACCGGTCCGCCTCAGACCCGGACCGGTCCGCCTGGGATAAACTTCAACAGATCTTGTTCAGATTTTTAAGGCCCAAGACTTCTTATTTAATCCCACTACGGGAAGTGGTTTTCTAAGACTTCCATACACGATTTTCAGATTACAAGAAACTCTTAGTCTTCACCTATTGAGCCTTAGACTCTAGGTTTTCGATTCACACAAATTTCCAAACATTTGTGAATCTCTTTGCAACCCAGGAACGCACTTTTGCTGTTCATACCATTGTGGAGAAGACCGTTCTTCTTCTTCATTGCAGCCCTACTGGAAAGGGATAACTCCAACCGCCGACTACAGAATCCAACACCTGAGGGTAATTCTTAGTCACTTGTATTTTCATTGTAATCCGTAATTATACAGTTACAATATTATAATGAAAATAAATGGTTTGCCCCTTTGGGGGATTTTTCCTCACAAGCATGTGTTTGAATGTTCTTTCTTAGTTCATTATCGTATTCAATCACATATTGTTGCATGTTTAAGGTTTGTTTGAGTTAAAAAGTGCTTAATATATAATTTTGTCATTTAAATGCAAGCGCATACGTTCTCAAAAACCATGAAGGCAGAGCAGGTCATCGTATTCAGTGACTCACAATTGATCGTAAATAAAATGCTGGGGATATATGCAGCAAAAGGAGAATTAATGATCAAGTATCATGCGAAGGCAATGAAGGTTGTATCAAGTTTTAATTCCGTATAATTGATTAGAATACCGAGATCGGAGAACGTAAGAGCAGATGTACTAGCTCGGTTAGCATCATTCACACGCACCGAGCTAAGAAAAATAATCCCAATATAAATCCTAGATGATAGAAGCATAAACGAGGATCTAATGATGAAGTTTATTATCCTTGATTTAGGACCATCTTGGATGGATCCCATCAGGGACTACATTGAAGAGGGGGCTCTGCCAACTGATAAACCCGCAACTAAGAAATTGAAGTTTAAAACTGCTCGTTATGTATTGACCAATGGTATTTTATATAGATGAGGAATTATAGCAGGGTTACAAAGATGTGTCCACCCCTCCAAGTTAAAAAATTTGATCGAAAAAATCCATGAAGGGTCTTGTGGAGCCCATGTGGCAGGTCAGACGCTTTTGCGAAGAATAACAACATAGGGGTATTATTAGCCGATGATGAGAGCTGATTGTACATCTTACGCAAAGAAGTGTGATAAATGTCAATGCTTCTCTTCTGTCCGAAGAACTCCCCAAGCATTATTGACACCCATCACGTCCCCTTGGCCATTTGTTATGTGGGGAATAGACTTGGTCGGGCCACTTCGAATGACCAGTGGAAGATTTAAATATCTCATGGTCGCTGTGGATTACTTTACTAAATGGGTGGAAGCTGAGCCTCTTATTGATATGACATATGACAAGGTGTATCAATTTATTTGGAAGAGTATCATTTGTAGATATGGTCTTCCCCATGCATTCATCACAGATCATGGAACTCAGTTTGACAACGAGGAGTTTGCTGCATATTATCATCAGTCAAACATATTGAAGACCCACTTTGCACAAGGCCATCCCTAGAGCAATGGACAAATTGAGGTGATGAACAGAACGCTGCTGAATGGTTTAAAAAAATGACTGGATGATGCAAAGTCAAATTGGATTAACGAGCTACATTCTGTGCTGTGGGCTTATCGTACTACACCATGAGCAGCAATAAGAGAATCTCCATATATGCTAGCATTTGGAAGTGAAGTTGTTATCCCTGTCGAGTTGGGCCTACCCACACACAGGGTGCTGAATTTCAATTCTCCTATCAGTGACTTGATGAGGCGATTAGATCTAGATATGCTCGAAGAAGTTAGAGAAGAAGCAGCAATCAGGAATCCTGCATACCAACAATGAACAACTCTGTTTTACAACAAGAGGGTAAAGAAGTGTGATTTGAAGGAAGGAGACTATGTGCTGAAGAAAGTAATTCGAAAGTACAACAAACTGGAAGCTAACTGGCATGGACCATACAGATTAATAGAAGTTATTCGTCCAGGGACATACAGGATTGAAACCTTGGAAGGAGAAGAATTTCAGAATGCATGGAATGAAAAACATCTATGTAAGTATTATCAGTAGTTGGAATTTATATGTAATGGAGTATTCTTCAGTATAAATAAAGTGTTGAATGTTTTAACTAGTTCCCTCTTTTTGATGAAAATTTTCGGAGTATTAGTGCTATACACTATGCATCAATTCAAAATCAATCTCTTCCAACTCTGGTTGGTCGGGATCAAATTACCACCAACTCCAGTTGGTCAGTAAACAAATTCGACCAACTCTGGTTGATCGATAATATAATCTCTTCCAACTCGGGTTGGTCGGGATCAAATTACCACCAACTCCGGTTGGTCAGGAAATAAACACGACCAACTCTGGTTAATCGACAATTCAATTACCACCAACTCCGGTTGGTCGAGAATCAAATTACCGCCAACTCTGGTTGGTCAGGAAATAAATACGACCAACTCCGATTTATCGGTAATATAATCTCTTCCAACTCCGATTGGTCGAGATCAAATTACCTCTAACTCCGGTTGGTCGGGAAATAAACACGACCAACTCCGATTGATCGACAATTAAATTACCACCAACTCAGGTTGGTCGGGAAACAAATACGACCAACTCCGGTTGATCGGAAATATAATCTCTTCCAACTCTAATTGGTCGGGATCAAATTACTACCAACTGTGGTTGGTCGGGAATTAAATTAACACCAACTCCGGTTGGTCGGGAAATAAATACGACCAACTCCAATTGGTCGGGATTAAATTACCACCAACTCCGATTGGTCGGGAAATAAACACGACCAACTCCGGTTGATCGACAATTCAATAACCACCAACTCAAGTTGGTCGGCATTCAATTAACACCAACCCCGGTTGGTCGGCAGTTTAAAAACCAAACAAGACAATTTTGTCAATATACATACATGGTCATCAGTAAATAAAAGAGATATTCTATAAAATATTTCCAAACTAATGACAATTCAATTACCACCAACCCCGGTTGGTCGGCAATTTAAAAACCAAACAAGACATTTTTATCAATATACATACATGTTCATCAGTAAATAAAAGAGATATTCTATAAAATATTTCCAAACCCATGACAATTAAATTGCAAAGAAAACTAAAAATTTCTTCATTAAAACCAGAACAAATTACATATGATATAAATTGCAGATCGCATGTGATATCAATTGAACAAATTCTACTTTATGGGTTTCTTCCCCTCTGCCTTTGACGCAGGGTCTACCCCAGCTGGAAGATCATCCAGAATATAAGGGGAATTTATGAAATTCAGATCTTGCAGCATTCTGACGTTCATTATAGATGGACGGTCAAGCAGGTGTTCTGGGCGAGATATTTTAAAATTTGAATGAAGACTATAATCATCAAGATACTTGGAGATTAGAATGCGAGGAATGGCCTGGGCTGGAATCCAACTAAGGTCAAGCTTGAAAGGGAGGACTGGAAGATCAAGAACTCCAAGAGTATAGTAATCCCACAAGAAATGACCTCTATCCAATTTTAAAACACAGAGAGCATTCAACCAGTCCTGTTTATACCCTTCGTTGTTTGACTGTTCTAAATGAGCATCAAGATGACAAAGTGCTTCATTGTAACCAGCCATCCAAAACCCTCTAGGCTGTTTATGGAATTGGTAAGTTAACCTCTCCAGTTACTCGTGAAGATTCTTCACCAGAAGTTCTTTATTTTCCAAGGCAGAGCTTTGTGTAGAAAGTTGCTCGCTGAGGTTCAGAATCTTCTTGGACATCTCTACTAAGGCCTAGTTCTTCGCTATCAACTGAAAGGCCTGATTCTCCAAGGCCGCTTGAGTTCTTGCTTCTTCAATAGAAATCCGACCAACCCTTGTTCGTCCCCGAGAATAAGATCTTGCTCGTCCAAGAGTAAAAGTGGAGGGTCCATCTTTTTTCAAAGTTTCCAACTCATCTCGCAAGTTGGCATTTTCTACCTTCAAAAAAGAAAAAACTTCATCATTGACAGGGACCAAGGTTCCCTAGGAACACGCAACAGACTTAAGTTGTTTTACTTCCTCTTGCAAGGCAATGTTTTCTTGCTCCAGCAACTTGGCGATATGCCTATACTCTTCAACTTCAAGATTTAAAACGCTCTCTTTCTTCTCGTAAGTAGAGATGAATTTAACATATACTTTTTCAGCACTTAACTATTGATATTTCTTCTCGTACCCTTGGTGCAAAAGTGTAGAGGACTCTTTGTACTGCTGCTGGAGTTCCTCTATAGTTCCTTGGAGACCCCAATCATCTCATAATATTCCACATTATTGGCAACAACTCGGTCAAGCAGGCACTTCAGATATCGATAAGCCTCGACTGCTCGTTCAGAAGTATCTGGACTAAGGATGTCAATGATTTGAACCTCGTTTAGGTCTGCATGACCAGCTTTAAAATAGTTATTGCATTTCTTCATCAACTCTGTGACATGAGCTGATAAAAGTTCTATCCTAGCTAAAAAATAGCAAAGAGAAATAAAAATAATCAATGATGATATAAGCAGAGCAAGGACAAGAGAAAAATCAAGCCGAATGACCAAAGTTTAAATTTTATTTCATCACAAAAAAAAGTACATAGTCCAAAATTACATTCAACAAAAAAGAAAAAGAAAGATGCGAACAACTCTACACCTTCTCCTTGCTTCCTAAGACTTCTTCGAAAGACTTGGACGAAGAGGTTGGTTGTTCAGAGGGCAATGAAAGCTGCTCGACAAAAGTGTTTGCTGGTTAGGGTTTCTCGGAGCAAGGTTCAACAACAGGGACCTGGTCCCCAATTATCATGGAAGATTCTTCTGAGGCAGCTTCGTCCTCTTTTTCTTCTCTAAGAGAGGGAGGAGGGCCATGAGTGTGTCGCTGGAACAGTTCAGAATCCTCAACAATTTTTAGCTCCTGCATAGCTGCGACCCATCCATCCCTAAAATATTTAAGGCTGGCAAACTCCATTTGAGAGGACATGATAGCCAGGCCTTTGTTCCAGCCTTTGTCTCAACCAGCGCTGAAGGACTTTTTAACAACATTTCTTCTTTTTGCCTTCTCCGAGGAAGTCCTCTCAATAAGAAGTTCCTCGGCAGCCTTCAATTTCCCTTCCACCTCCTGTTTCTGATGATCAACATCATGAAGTCTACCAACTTCCTCTTTAGCAATTTTGAGCTTATTCTCAAGCTCTTCAGCATTCTTGAGCTTCTCCTCAAGCTCTTTATTATTCTTCTCAAACTCTTTCAATTTCTTCTCTAATTCTTTGGAGGCTTCCACAGCTCGATCTCTCTCTTGCTCAACGGACTTAACCTGCTTCTCCCAATAAAGTTTATTTTCCTCATAATTCTAATGAGAGTCTTTCAAAGACTGGGTTAATCCAGTAAAAGCCTTTTCCACTCCATCCGAGGAACTGGAGACCCTGATGGCTTCATCCCTTTTTACAATGCTGTTGAAACACGTTACCAGTTGAGAAAAGAAATAACTCCAAGTCAATGAAACACAGTATTAAAAAATAAAAGGCTCAGATCAATAATACTTACTGAGGCAATGTGTTGACCAACTAGAGCAGTAACTCTCTCACGAGTGAGAGAATTTTCAATATCATGGACCTCTGGTATAGTCCAAGATTTTACTAAGCCCACAGCGGAGCTCGGGGGAATAAAGGTTGAAACACCACCTTCAACAATTGATGGTTGAGAGACTGGTTCAACAAGTCTCTCAAAAATATTTTTCTTTAACCTCCTTGGAGGAAAATGAACATTATCAACTAAGGATGTTATCTTAGCTGGTGATATGACAATAACCTCACTAGGAAGAGTAATGGCAATAATCTTGCTCGGAGCCACAGGGGACTTCTCAATAACTTTCTCGGTGGTACCAGGAGGAGGTGCATCAATAAGTTTCGTCCCTTCTTCTGGGACATTTTGTTTACTTTTCTTTGCTTGTACATTGGTAGAGGAAGATTTATTAAAGAAGGCAGGAGCTCTTCTTCTCTTCATTAGATTACTGATGGGATCAATTGACTCAGAAGAAGAACCTTCCAAATTAGTTTCAGAAGATGGTATTTGGTCAATGTCAGCCACCATTGGACGAGCAGTAAGTGATGAAGTATAACTCTTGTACTGCAATAAATAAGAAGCAGATCTAATGTGTTCCTCGACCACCGGTTGGAGCAAACTCCAGATAAGTTTCAAATGCTTTAAATTAACGTCAACTTCTTTGCGAGACCTTCTTTTACTGTCAACTACAAATAATCAAAAATTAGATGTCAATGATACATTTTATCAAACACAAAGAGAACAAGATTTCAAAAAATAAAAACAACCTATCATATTGCCATAAGGAGGACATCTAGGACCTTGGTATGCATCATCTCCATTTAATGGAGGATGTTGCCAATTTTTCATTACCACTCCATGTTCAAAATAATCCTTGTTGGCGTCATGAAGATTGACAACTAATGCCCTATTTAAAAACCTAGTTTTTAAATAAAAAGTACTATCACTGACAACCCATCTGTAGCAATACATAATCCATGGAATCCCTAAACGGGTTCCATGAAGTTGGTTCAACCTATGAACTCCATTAACTATTCTCCAGGTATTTGGTGCTATTTTTGCAGGTATAACGTAAAAAAATTGACAGAACTCCAAACATAAAGGATTTGGAGGAAAAGAAAAGCCACATTCGGCCACAAAGAGACTTGGGAACCAATGTCCCTCAGCCAAAGAAAAATAGTCAGAAGGCTCAGAAAGTTCTTCCAATATGATCCATGAAGGAATTGAAAATTCAGAACAAAATGTGTCAAGAGATTCAACAGGGTAAACCATGATGAACAAAATAAGTAAAAGAGAAGGAAGAAGATCTTACAGGAGAAGAGTGAACCAGTTGACAACGAACAATCAAAGAAACGAACGCACAAGATAGAGAAGAAATGAAAAGTTTAAAGACACATATTTGAAAAGTGAAAGACGATAGGATTTCTGCCGCGTTTAAATACTTTATCTCGGGAATAGAGAAAAGCAATGATTACCAAGGAGGACATTTGCGTATTCGGCGGCTAAAAAGAATAAATGGGCACAAATATCGAAGCGATTATGGAAATTCAAAATACTTTAAAAGCCTGATACCATGCACTCAAAAAAGGAGTTATATACAACGAAAGTTTGCCTAAAATCCATACAAACCGAAAATCTAAGCAACAAAATGTTCCTTACTTTTCTTCATCATAAAACTATGAAACATTGGGGGTTTTTATTGATACCAAATTTAGTCTGCTGACATGGACCACTCACTTACAGACACGTGTCTGCCAGTGTGGCAATTATGTATACTTCTATCGAGCAACTCAAGATCACCGAGCAACTAAGAAGCCACGAGGAACTCAAGGGCACCGAGAAGCTTGAGTGTGTCGAGCTACTTAGGCGGTCCGAGAAGCTTAAGCGGTCCGAGATACTTAGGCGGTCCGAGCAACATAGCATTCTAATCAGGATAATCAAGGAGACGACTGGGCATTAAATGCTCATTTATTATCATACAGATGCACATGTCTACTAGATAACAACGCATTATCCTTTCATTTGTATAGCCTCAAGGCTATAAATACACTGTAACCTCCTCATGGGAGGGGGACTGAAATTTCTTGAGCAAACTATTCCTCGAGAATTACAAACAAACAGTCAGCAATAACAAAAACAGTGGACGTATGCCATTCTTGTAAGGCCGAACCACTTTAAAAGTCTATTGTCTATTATTTCTTTATTCCTTTTTATCTGTGATTAAAATAATTAGGTCAAATCTAATTTTTTACATCAACAATGTCTTTGTACTTTTATTTACGGGCTCTAGCATATTCGATGTGATTTGATGTGTGTTGTGTACAATCATGGATATTTTAAATTATGTGTTTATAAATTACAGTAATTGGTGATGATTGTATTGGATTATGAATTATAATAGCGATGTATAACTGTATAGTTGTGACTTAGGAATAATGTAATGAATATACTAGAGACGTATATACTGAATTAGTGGCACGATATTAATAGAGACTGATAAACTTGATACATACTTTTAGAATCATATCTAGAGACTTTTATTGATGTTATGATTATTAAGAAAGTTTCCATTGATGTAAGAGATATTGTAAAGATAAGAGATTCCTAACACAATATATGGACTTGACATGTGAAAGTAAATAATACTTAATTATGAGATGAACATATTTCACATGGGACTTGCATGGTTTTGGAAGTAGATACACATGCCTATTTATTTTTTTATTTTTTTGGGTATGTTAACTTAAATAACTTAAAATCAATTTAATATGGGATGAAGATATGCTATTATTATCATGGCCTAAATGTAGTTATATTCTTACTCATCATAGACCTGTTAGGTTTAATCCTCATTGTTTAACTTATTTTCTACAAGTCTTACACTATTGTTATTGTCACAAAAATAGGTTATTCATTTGAGGAGTATCTCCAATGACATTCTATTCACTATTCTTAGGCCAAAGGAGTCGTGAAATGAAGATCTTTTATATTTATGTATTCAACATATTTTAGTTGATTCTATAGTATTTATTTCATATTTTTTTTAGTAAGAGATTGTATGAATTGTACACTTCTTCAGGAATTGTGTTTAGATTATTGAGATCGAATATATTCCAAAGTTGAAGTTTAGTTCAATTTTTAGTGGGATAATATCAGAGATGTTTTATTTTATTAAGAACTTTTATTATCTCTTATTGCATTTATTTGTATCATTTTATTTATTTCTTTATGTGGAGAATGTTACCAACTAGTTTTTACTCCCATGATTTTTTTATTAGAACTAATAAATCCATTTATGAAATTTACGAGGTGCCACAGTTGGTATGATAGCATTTCGAGTTCTAGTGTCCTAGGGTCTTGAGTGAATCCACATTTTTTTGCACAATGCTCTCTTTTACTACTTTAAATGTATGTCATTTAGGATTTGTACACCTAATAACGATACCCTCTTAGGGTGTTTTGTGCCATTGGTTAAGACGAACGACTCGAATAGACCAAAGTTCATCTAAATCATTCCTTATGGGGATTTTATTCATAAGAATTCCCACATAAGAGGTTAATTTTAGTCGGGAGTTAAGGCCTATTAGGCGGGTACATTTATGGCTCATGAGGTGGTTAGTATCTATAGAGATAACACTGGGAAATTGCTATAATTTTGTTTATGTCTCATGCATACGAGTCTTATTTTGATAACGAGGGATTCTAACTTTTTTACTAGTAGTCCACTCACTACGATATATATATATATATATATATTATCGAATTTTCTTTTTGCGTTGATACTTTTGTGGGTAAGGGTGCTATTTTTGGTGGTGATTGTGGAGGCATAGTAGGTGTGGTTGGCTGTCTTAGTTTTCAGCCTTTTTATTAATTTTAAACACGAGGTTATTATTTTATTAATGAGAATTAATTATGTAGTAATGTATTATGTTTAGGGAAGCTACAAAAAGTATGTTATTATATTTTCCATTTTCGAGCAAGAGATTTTTTTAATAGCTATGACTTTTCTCGGGGAGGGTCTAACACACACTTATTTATAAACATGCGAGCAAATTAGAGAGGGTTTACAGTTTCATACAGATGTTTCTTATAATATGAAATTTTCCAGTAATATTTTAATAGGTACCGAGTTACCACTTACACAAGATAGTAATGTATAAACTTAGTTGACACTAGCATTGGGCCCGTTGTGAGAGCACCCTTTGGTTGGATTCGTTGGAGAGGAAAAAGAGTTATGGTAGAAATCGCAACGAATTTTGATCCAAGAGTTTATTCGAGTAATACATTACCTTGGGTAAGCTTCATACCTCTTTGTTAAAATATGGGAGGTTCAATAGGTTTATATGTAGACCGGCAGGGTCATGATACATAATAAGTGTTCGTTGTTGCGTAATAATGATCACTTATTATGCGGGGTGGGGAGCACTTTTCTTTTTTAATATGAAATGCGATCAAGTTTTCACTAGTTGTGGAATCTGGAGAAGGATTTTTCGAAGGCAGTTTTTGGATGTAATAGTTAGAATACACGATTAGGTCTGGATAATTTAGTTAACCAATGCTCGAGCTGTGTTCATGAAGTTCATGTATAGATTATTTCGACCGTATGTCGATCAATTTATTGGTGTTTTTATCAATCATATCTTAATAAATCAAAAGCATTCGTAACAATAGTGTCCGTTACTCCAAATTTTTTGTCGCATGTGGTTCAGGCCCAAGAGATGAACTCTTTTACTAGGGGATGGTATGAGAACTATTGTTCATAGGAGTTACCTTTCCTATTTTGATTAAGATAGGAGATTGTGTTTCCAGGGTAGATTGGTGGTTCCAAAGGCTCGCAACTCCGAAAGACAATTTTTTCTATGACACGTGATTCATAGTCCACAATACATCCCACTGAGACCAGATGTATTGTAATTTGAGGAGTAGGTATTTGGGGTTCTAGGTGAAAATGTTATAAGTGTAGGTTGTGTTTAGGTGTGCCCCTATTGATAGTGAAGGTAGATAACCAGACACATCCTAAGAATTACAATTACTAGTGATGCCAGGGTATAAGTGGGATAGTAGGTCCATTTTTTTTATTACGAAGTACCGAGGTCTCGAACTGGTCATGGGGCCATCTGGGACATTGGCATCAGACTAACCAAGTTACTTAGAGATAGAAGTTAATAAGTTGTTAGTATGAATTTATGTTCGAAACACCTCGAAGAAGGTGTCACTCATCATGTATAATACGAAGACCGTAGAAGCAGGAAGAAGAGTATTGTAAACAAAATGATGCATAATTTAGAGTCCCATGAGGGAGATCAAGTGATTTTTAAGGTCTCATAGATGAATGGAGTTGTGAAGTTTGAATTCTAAGAGGGAGTTGGCGCTCGATGCACATGTCATTTTCATGATCTTGGATAAGGGTGGGGCTAATGTCTTTTGGCTATACGATATCACCTTTAGTTTGTGCACGACGTTATCCACGTGTTCATGATAGAGTAAGATCTTAAAGGACAAGTACACAATTCAATAGTTAGACTAGTTTAGTTGAGTTTAGTCGAACGCTTGTCGCGACGAGAGACCGTAACACATATTAGTCCGAACAAACTAATTTTCTATTTGTTAGTGTGAGGGTGATATATGGGTGAAATATTCTTAGACTTACGAGTTAGGTACTAGGAAGTCAAATTTTGAGGATGAAATTCATTATTTAATTGAGGAATGTAATACCTTGTATTTTCTGTGCACTCGTTTATTTTACGTAATTTATTATGTATTTATTTAGCTTCCGTGACATGTGACATGTCACTTATTAAATTATATGTTGTTATGTGATTCATCTACGTATTACATGAATTCGCACTTTGGGGAAACAAACATAATACATGATAATACATTAATAAATATTTTAAGTGACCTAGTATTATGGGTGACTATGGATTAGTCAGGGAATAGGTGTTGGAGATTTTCTTGTTTGGATTATTCCTCCAGTATCGAGTCCCACTGATTATGAAGTAGTTCTTATAATATTGAGTCACGAGTTAATAATGAATAATTAATCTTTAACTTAATCAACTTTTATGGGCTTTTAAATTAATATAATGAGAAAATTAATTTATTGTAATTTGTTTTATTTTGGTTTAACTTTCGGGACACTCCAAAAATTCATTTTTAACTTAAAATAATGTGATTTAAGTCTATTGGGTTAGTGTATAAATTAGGACAAGTTTTAGACCGATTAGATCATGTTTTAGACTCACTAAGTTAAGGGTTATGTTTGGTATAGGCTTAATTTCGTAAGAATCACTCTTATTATCTTAAAACCTAAGACACTCAAAAGGAATTAGAGAAAACCCTAGAGAGCTATGGAGAGGAGGCACATAAAGATTGAAGAGAATTAGGGGAATTGCGAGTTGGTTCTTCAATCACTCCATGGAGAGTCTATTTAGATTAATAATATGATTAGATTTGTATTATAAGAATGGTAATATGTTGGATTCTATAATCAAACTCGTGAGTTGTGATTTGAATTCATATTACAACTTAATTTCATATTAAAGTTAATTACACGTTTAAGGTATAATAATACCTTAAAGAATAGTGTAATTTGTTGTTAAATCCTTGATATAAATCATGCATATTTGAAATAAGAACTTATAAACATTAGATGTAAATATTAATGTTGTTAATTTGCTAAACCCCTCACTTTACTTCGATTATGGAACTAAATCATTAGGCTAATATGATAAATTATGAGTAGATGATGAACTTAGGGTTATTTATTTAAACTCTGAGATTTGATCCTTATATGTGGTTTAATCTAACTACAGTTAGTTGATTCATGTTAGTATTGTTGTTATTATGATTACCTTAGAAGTACAGGGGGTAATTTGATGATTAAAGGCTTTAATTTTTAGATTTTTAAGGTTTTAAAAAGGAATAAGATTAGAGGCCCTTCCGATCTTATTACTCTTGTAGATTCCCCTTGGAAGAGTGGAAGAAAAAGGATAAAGTTATTCTTTATTCCTCTGTTTATATTCCTACCAAGAGGGTGGATGACTCCAATGTGGAGAATGTAACATCCCGCCTAATTAAATACCGAGTGATCAGTCCTTTATTATATTAAAAATCAAGGTGCACGGTGTGGTTCATTCTTAGCATCACTTTCAAAAACAATTTTCCGTTTTAATCAACCTAAATAATTAAGCTAAGTGTCAAAACAATTTAAATTATTTTATTTATCAAATTCCGTTGTAAAAACCCCTTTTAAGCATAAACTAATTTATGAATAATACAAATGATAAAGATACCAATCATCCAATGAAACATGCCAACTAGATTACTCAAATCGAAATAAATAACCACAACCACTGACAATGTGATAGAAAAAAATAATCCCAAATAAGAACATAATGATGGAATAATAGAAGTGTATAAAATCTCTGTCAAGTCTATACAAGAGTATGGAAATGGGGAACACATGCCCTAACTAAAAGAACTAAATAGAAATCCGAGGAGCCAAAAGAGGAAGTGTTTATTGCAATGACCTGCAACTCCTACACAAACTGCAGCACGTCCAGCCAAATGAATCTACACCTGATGCCCCTGTGGCTGGGGACCTTTAATATATATATACAAGAGAAGGAAAAAATTACAGGAAATGGGTCAGAGACCGACTGTAAAATAATTTTAAAATGATTTAACAAGTATTTAAAATTCTTACTAGTTGATATAACATACATGTTAGTATGCGACACTCTCTTGAGAATTCTCACCTATCATCTAGTGTGCACGCCTATCGTACTACTAAAATAACACAATATTTTATCTAATTCATCTCCCATAAATTCAAATTCGTGAGATCGTAAGTCTATGATTTGATTTTAGATATCATTCTCTTAAGGATTACTTAAGTCGATTATGTATTTCTCAATACTTTTATGAAGTTCCAAACACTTACTATGATTAAGAGCATTTATTCGATTACTTATCCACTTATACGCACAATAGACGGATCTCAGGTATAGGTATATATATATTAATCGCTCCTACAATATATATACTAATCGACACCGCACATAAAATCTATGGTGTTGGCATACTCTGCTATCAACTCCACGTATACCTCGTACAAGGGAAATTCTAGTTCGCAATCACTCTTGAACTGTATTAACACAATACACATAAAATGGAGGCGAAGCATAGTTCCATGTCACTAAAAGGTTAGCACATATCCTCATGACTCTTAGGACCATCTAAATATCAATCTGAGGTAGCCTGTACCAAGGAATCCTACGTTCTAGGGTACGAGTCAATATCCCCCATAAAGGTCCCATCAAGATAAGACAGTCCCGGTGCGACAACCTCCGTGATAGCAAGTAGCACTGGTATGATTATATGTAAGCACTCGGTTATATATATAAATATTCACATCTTTCAATTAGGTTCACTCGTGACCTATAGCAATATTTTAACCGTACGCAGTACAAATTACCCAACTCTTACGTATAATGAACTCATCTCCTTTTATTCTCAATTATAACCATTTCATAATTACCTCTCGTCCCTTGAAGTGTTTTCTCTTCCTAAGGCAAATTCAATAGGTATACCCTGACTCCCATATTGGTTTAAGTCTTTCTTGAATATCTCAATACTTACTTAACATATGCACTATTTCTAATGAATGTCAAACCGCCATTATCCCACGATTACATCTCGTATAAAATTATATTCACCGGAAATTACTTAAACCCTACTGGTCCTCTTCATGACCCATTATGATCTTTAAATGATATCCAAGGGCTCCTACATATTTTAACCAAATTAATTAAAAAGGGAAAAAATATTCAATTTCCAGGAGGGATCGATCGATCAAACCATCGATTGATCGACATTCTTGAGCCAATTGATCGATCAAGCAGTTCTTGCTCAGATTCTTGCAAAAACAACCTACGGGTTTTATCACCTTTCAACCTATAAATCATTCTTAATTCATACCAAACTTCCAAATGATTAAACCAAGGGTTATATCAACCTATCTACATGTTTTTCTATGTACAACATATACGAATTCATCAAAGACATGCATTAAGGTGCCAAATTCAGTAGAATTGTCAAGAACCCTAGTTTTATCATAAATTCTAATATTTTCAATCTTTTTCCATATTTCTTTCTATTTAATCATTACAAATTCTTGGTTAATCCTCTACATCTAACAAAGGTTCCAGACTGCATGCATTTCTCCTAAAACATGCGATTAAAATCTCCTAAATCGTATAATTATTCAATGAAACAAGTATTTGCCAACCATAATCTAACATGGGTGCAGTATTAACAAGGAATCAACAATATAGATACTTGCCTTAAGATTATAGGTCTAATTCCACGAAATAGTCTGGTATAGGCTTAATCTCCTCGCTCCGATCTACGCTTTGGTGGTGGTGGAGGTGTAAAATTGGTTAGTTCTTGGCTTTGACTTCTTGGAAAGTTTTGTCCTTTCTTCCTCTCACTGTTGTTCTAAAATTTTAAGAATGTTAACCCTAGAAGTCTCTCCTAACATCTGATATTAATTCCCAATTTTCGTCATTAACTAAAGCCTAAAATGGAAAATGACCAAATTGCTCTCCCGTGATGCTGGTTAGGACTAAAATCGCCCTGGGCCCAAACTAAACTCTTGGGTACACTTTTGTGACTATCTCAACCCTTTCAGACACGCTGGCACACTCGAAATGATCATACAAGTGAGTTATAATTTATTCACTTTTATTATAATAATTTAGTCCTGACACGACACATGTGTGTCCCGACTTAATTTCTATAATTGTCGTATTATTCACTCGTGATAATTTTAATAAATTCAATTTTATATATTACTTTAATGATTAAGTAATATTCAATAAATTTCCAATAATTACAGACTCTCGTCACTCTAGTAAATATTTAAAATAAATTTTTGGATTAATTAAATTAATTTATCTCAATTAAATTTAATAAACCCCCAATTTAAAAGTCATAAAAATACGGGGTATTACATACCCCCCCCTTAATAACGTAATTTCATCCGAAATTCGAAAATAAGGTGTACCTGGTAAAAATAAATCTAGGTATTTTTTGCGCATATCTACCACGCACTCCCAAGTGGTCTCCTCCACGTTATGATTCTCCCACTGGACCCGTACAAGTGGAACTACCTTTAACCTCAATCTCCTCTCGCTATGGTCTACGATAGACACTTGTCTCTCCTCATAAGAACTGTCGGGCTGTAAATCAATCTCCTCTATCATGATGTACGTGTGGGCCATATCATCTCGCAGATATCGTCTCAATGACGAGATGTGGAATACATCGTGAGTATGGTGTAAGTGTTTTGGCAACCCCAATTTGTATTCCAACGGCCCTATCCTCTTGATAATGGGAAATGGTCCTACGTACCTCGGAGCCAATTTTCTCGGCTTCCCGAATCTCATTACTCCTTTCATAGGAGACACACACAATAATACTTGGTCCCCCACGCTAAACTCCTAGAAGAACCGCTTTTCATTGGCGTAGCTTTTTTGCCTATCCTGAGCTACCCGAATGCGACTTCTGATTAACTATATCTTAGCAGATGTGTCCTGAATTACCTCTAGTTTGAGTAACTTGTTGTCACCCACCTCTAGCCAACAAGCCAAAGAATGACAAGGCCTTCGATAAAACGCCTCAAATGGGGCCATGCTAATCGTGAACAGATAGGAGTTATTATAAGAGAACTCCACCAGTGGAAGATATGGCTCCCAACCTCCTCCAAAATTAAGGACACACATGCATAGAATATTCTCCAGCATCTGATTGGTACGCTCTATCTGTCCATCTGTCTGTGGGTGATAAGCTGAACTCAATCTTAACTCTGTACCCATAACCTTCTGAAAGCTCTCCCAGAAGCGCGACAAAAAATCTTGTCTCTATCAGACATAATATCCAGGGGCACCCCATGTAGCCTGACTACCTCGGCAATAAACAACTGTGCATACTGTCCCGTGGTGTAGTCTGTCCACACCAGTAGAAAATGAGCTACCTTGGTCAACCGATCCACTATAAACCATATGGAATCTTGACCCCACTATGATGTAGGCATCCCAGAGATTAAATCCATGGAAATGATCTCCCATTTCCACATAGGTATCTCCAGCGGCTAAAGTAACCCTAGCGATTTCTGGTGGTTCACCTTTACTAGCTGACAGCTGGCACACTTGGACATGAACTCCATAATGTCCTTCTTAATCCCACTCCACCAGTACTGTCGCCTCATATCTTGGTACAAATTTATCCCCTATGGGATGTACCGCAAATCTAGACCCGTGCAACTTTGTCATCACCGCATAACATAAATCATCTCCCTCTAGGACCATCAATCTCTCATTAAACCTCAAGCCCTCATCAGAACTCACTGAATAGGACTTATCACCCTCAGCTAAGAGTGGTATAATCTGATCTTAACAAAATGTATCCACTGCTTGGGCCTGGATAACCCTCATAACAATCTTTGGTGTGACTACCATAACGGATATAAAGGAATGGACTACTGGGTCCTGGTGTCCCAACTCTTTCCACTTCTCTTTCCTTACTTTTGCTACGTCACCTACCGGCCTAAGGCTTAATTCATAAGAAACCACGTTAGCCTTCCCCAGATGGTACTATCTCGAACTGGTAGTCTTTCACAAACTCCATCCACTTGCGCTGATACATGTTCAACTCCCGCTGAGTGAACAGGTATTGCAGTGACTTGAGGTCTGTGAACAAGCGAAACTTCTCCCCTAATAAGTAATGACTCTAAATTTGCAATGCAAACACGACCGCTGCAAGCTCCAGTTCACAAGTGAGGTAATTACTTTCACGAGGCTTAAGCTTGCAGGAGGCATAAATCTATAGCCTGCTCTTCCTCGTGAAGTACTCCACCGATTCCCTATAGAGAGGCGTCAGTATACACTAGGTACTCTACTCCCGGCCTGGGTAAAGCAAGAACTTGTACTGAAGTCAGCTTATCCTTCAGCTCATCAAAAGCTAATTGACAAGCATCAACCTATACATACGGTACCCCCTTACAAGTTAGATTTGTTAATATACCCGATATTTTTGAAAAGCCTCGAATGAACCGCCTATAGTACCCGGTTAACCCCAAGAAGCTATGCACCTCTATTGGTGTCGGGGTCTATCCCCACTCCCTCACCGCCGACACTTTACTCGGGTCCACTGATATCCCCAATTCTGACACCACGTGTCCCAGAAACTGCACCTCTCGTAACCAAAACCCGCTTTTCTCATACTTGGCATACAACTGATGCTCTCGTAGAGTCTGAAGAACCCGTCTCAAGTTCTTGGCATGCTCCTCCTTAGTCTGTGAATAAATTAGGATGTCATCTATGAAGACGATGATAAACAAATGCAAGAACTCTATGAACACTCGGTTCATGAAGCCCATGAATACGGCTGGAGCATTTGTCATCCGAAATAGTGTGACTCTGAACTCATAGGACCCATATCTCATCAAGAAAGTAGTCTTCGACACATCCTGCTCCTTAATATGTAGCTAATGGTATCCTGATCTCAAATCTATCTTTGAAAAGAAGGTAGCTCCCCTTAGCTGGTCGAACAGGTCATCGATTCGAAGCAACGGATACTTATTCCGTATCATGACATTGTTCAACTCTCTATAGTCCACGCATAATATCACCGAAGTGTCCCAAGGTGAGGTGCTCCTATGAATGAAGCTCTGACCTAATAACTGCTCTATTTGATCTCGTAACTCCCTCATCTCTGCTGGAGCCATACTGTACGGTGCACGTGCTATAGGCCGAGTGCCCAGCATCAAGTCTATGACAAAATTTATCTCTCGACTGGGAGGTGGGCCCGGTATCTCCCGGAACACATTCGTAAACTCACTAATTACTGGAATCGAATCCAGGGGAATCCCAATATCCTTAGAGGTCTCCTTCTCTATGTAATACAAATGGGTAGAAGATCCCCCCTCTAGGCAAGGCATATCCACCAAAACCATCTCCTCACCAGGAATAGCAAAGATAATACTCCTACCAAAATAATCTATCACGCCTCTATACGCAGCGAGCCAATCCATGCCAATAATGGCGTCGTGCTCATGCATATCTAAAACTAGCATGTTCGTAGGTAAAATCAAGCTACCAATCTCTATAACTACTCCCCAGCATATAAAGAAAATTAAGGGCCCATTTCCCAGTGGTGAATTTACGCATGTCACTGTACTCTTTGCCGTGTCTAATAATCCCGTGGCCCGTGCGAAGCTAGTAGCTATAAAATAGTGAGATGCCCTAGTATCAGATAAAATATGCCCCATAGTTCCATAAATAGGAAACGTACACTCAATCGCGGGTGGCACCTACAGTGTTGCTGGCTGGTGGACGTTATAGACACGTCCATACTGTAATTATCCCTGCTAGACGGGGGCTGCTAGGATGGATGGTAAAGATGGCATCAAAGGTGGTGCTGGGAGGGCCACTGGAAAAAATGGTCTCTACAATTCTTAACGGTCACCCTTCTACTGTGGGGACCTATCCCCCTCTGGGCAATCCTACAGCCTATGGCCATTTTTGTCATAACCAAAACACCTGCCCCTGAAGTTCCCTCCCCTCTGTCCCTGATGGCCGTTACCACCCCTCTATTTCCCCTGCTGGTAACGATATTGGCCCTGATGGCCCTGCTGTTGATGGTGTGGGCCCTGCTAGCCATTCTGACTCGAATGGTCCTGCTGGCCCTATATAAATCCCCAAAATCCCTGCCTAGAATCACCGAATCGTAATCGATTAGCAGTATCCCCCTGATGGGAACTCTTCTCACTGTGATGGGTCTGCCTTTGTCCTGTTGGAGCCCCACCAGTACTATTGCCCCTGTCCGGCCCTGCTGGCTGGACTCTTCTGCTCGCTTACCTCCCTGCTGATGGAAGCAGTGATCCTCACAATGCAATAGAGCGGTGTTGAGTACATTAGTATAGGTACCTATAGACACCCCATTCTAACACCCCTAACCTTTCCTTAGGTCCCTATCACCTTCCTTTATTATTGCAAACCCAATTCATACCCCGGGTACTAACCTAAAGGCCATTGGGCACTCTCAGGCTCTGTTTGACCAAAAGTCAAACTCTTTAACTTGAACGAGACTGAATGAATCTTCGAAGGGTACTGAAACCCCTTTCCAATGGTTCGTCCCGTGCGCGATTCTGACTTACGGTGCGGACGAATGACCCATTCCCCCTAAATATTGATCAGGAGGTCACCCGACGCTCCCAGACTCCGTTTGACCAAATTCAACTCTTTATCTTGACTGAGACTAAATGAATCTTTGAAGGGCGCTGAAACCCCTTTCCAACGGTCTACCTCGTGCTCGATTCTGACTTACAGTGCGGACGAATGATCCGTTTTACTCCGAAAGGTCACTGAACGCTTCCAGGACTAGGTTAACCAAAGTCAACTCCCTGAACCAAGTCAACCTCTTTGGAATGTCAAATTACATCTCCTCACCTTTCCAACGGTACGCCCCGTGCGCGACTCTGACTTACCCTAAGGACGGTCGATCCGTTTGCGTCCGATAATTCCCCGTCCAAAGGACCAACGAACTTTTTCGAGCTACATTTAACCTAAAGTCAACTCCCAAACCTGGGAGCAGTCCAAATAATTTCAAACGTATCTGAATTACCTTTCTAAGGGTTCACCCCATGCACAATTTGGATCAACGGTTTGTGTATAAGATCGATTTTTCGAAGGAACCTGAAAGAGACTGCCAAACGACAGGTTCCAAACCCTGCCTATCGGCAATGTGCCTAAACACACCTGCCGATTGGCAGGACCAGGGCTATGCCAATCGGAAAAACCCTAGGCCTATAAAAAGTAGGACCTAACCTCTTTTCAAGGGGAGGAGAAAAATCAGAGATCCATTACGCTTAGCAAGCTCAGAAAATGGTAAGTTAGCCATGGGAATTTCGAGAGAGAGTAATCAAAATATTTATATTATAAGTAGTAATGAAAAATACTACATATGGAAAATATATGTACGAGTTGGGTTAATACCCCTTAATTTTAATAGGATGTGAGAGTGCCTAGTATATGTTTATTATTATGTGTATAGCATACCTACACTTCTCGCTATCAGGAAGAGGTTTTCGCGTAGTGGATAGTCTTATCCTATGTTGCCCGTTGGGGGGGGGGGGGGGGGGATGGGATATTTGACTTGTACCCAGAGCATATGAACTTGGTTTCATGCTATCTGAGATGTAGGATAGTTTCGATGGCTGAATGGGAGCAAAGGTATGTGCATAACCCATTTGTATGGGGAATATGTTCGCCTCCAATACTTGTTATTTGAATGTTATGGTTCGTGAGAGATTAAACCAGCAGTCCTTCATGTACTGAGAGATGCACCGGGACATGATAGCAGAGTATGCATTGTACCAAGTGGTCTTAACTTAAGGGTGTAGGTTTAGTATATATATGTATATATATACAAATGAAGTGACTATATATATATATATATATATATATACTTGTGAATAATTATACTATGTGAAACTAGTAGGTATGATAATGTTGATAAATAAAATAATCTTAGTGGGTAAAAGATTAACTCTTCGAACGATGTTTATGAAATGTTGTCATCTGGGATAAACTATGTTTAATAACGTATTGTATGGGCGATACGTGTTTACTACTAGTGAACGTAGATAGCGATCTTGTGATTTTGAACTAGTAAGGTTGAGTAACATAGCTAGTGTGGATTAGAAGATGCGTTAGGCATGCATAATAGATGTGAGGGTTCGAAAAGATATCATGCACATAATACTTAATTTATTCCAACATGGCAGGACAGATGGGGGTAGTATCAGTAGGGTACCGGTAGCTCATCAGCAGAAGAGGGAGGGTGAGCAAGGTTCCCAGCTGGGGGATTCTTCTAAGAGGTTTAGAGCAAGTGGATTTAGGCATGGTCCGGGAGGCTATAGGCAGGTCCATCGGGGATAGCAACAGGGCCACCAGGGCCAAGGTAGGAATGGCAATAGACAGCAGGGCTGAGGACTGCAGGGGAAGATGGTAGGTAACTTTAGAGGCTGGTGTTTTTCTTCTGGAAAGACTAGCCATAGGAAATAAGATTGCCCCGACAAGGGCAAGGTTCCCCAATAGCAGGGTGTTCAACTGGAGCCCTAGAGACCCATTTTTCCCACCTCCCTACCTCCAGCAGCACCAATCCCAACTTTGCCCACACCCACAATTCAGTACGGACAATTACAATATGGACGTGGTCATAATGTCCACCAGGCAGTAGCACTACAAGCGCTACCCACAGTCGAGGGTACGTTTCTTATTCGTGGTACTATGGGGCCCATTTTATTTGACACTGGGGCATCACACTCCTTCATAGACACTAGTTTTGAATGGGCCATAGGGTTATTAGGCACGGGAGAGAGTACAGTGACATGTGTTGACTCACTGTTGAGTTGTGGGTCGTTGATTTTCTTTATATGCCGGGGAGTAGGTATAGAGATTGGGATTCTGATTTTGCCTATAAATATGCTAGATTTAGATATGTCTGAGTATAAATCCATTATTGGCATGGATTGGCTAGTCACTTATAGGTCCATGATTGATTGTTACAGTAGATGTATTGTGTTCACCATTCCGGGCCAAGAGATGTTCATAGTGGTGATACCTGGCCCCAAAGAAGGGTCGTCCACCCATTTGTATTACATAGAGGAGGAGACCTCTAAGGAGATAGCGATTCCCTTTGACTCGATACCTATAGTTCATGAGTTTTTCGATGTGTTCCAGGATATACTGGGGCTACTGCCTAGTTGAGAGATAGATTTCGTTATAGATTTGATGGTGGGCACTCGGGCCAATACCCGTGCACCCTACCGTATGTCTCCAGTTAAGATGAGGGAGTTACAGGACCAGATAGAGAAGTTATTGGTAAAGGGTTTCATCCGTAGGAGTACCTCACCCTGGGTTGCTCCAGTTTTGTTTGTGAAGAAGGGGTATTGATCCTTACAACTTTGTATTGATTATCGGGGATCTTAATAAAGTCACGATACGTAATAAATATATTTTGCTTCGCATCGATTACTTATTTGTCTAGATGAGGGGAGCAACCTACTTCTCATAGATAGATTTGAGATTCGGGTATCATCAACTATGCATTAGGGAAAAGGATGTGTCGAAGACTACTTTCTTGATGAGATATGGGTCTTACGAGTTTTGAGTTATGTCGTTTGGGCTGACTAATGATCCAACTCTATTCATGGACTTGATTAACTGGGTGTTCAGGGAGTTCTTAGATCAGTTTGTCATTGTCTTTATAGATGACATCCTGATTTACTCCCAAACTGTGGAGGAGCATATCGATCACCTGGGACGGGTTCTTCAGACTCTACGAGAGAAGCAGTTATATGCCAAGTATGAGTAGTACGGATTCTGGTTACGAGAGGTGCAGTTTTTGGGTCACATTGTATCTGATAGGGGGATCTCTATGGATCCTAGAAAATTGTCAGCAGTGAGGGAGTGGGGATATCCCATGATACCGACAGAGATACGAAGTTTTCGAGGTTTAGTCGAGTATTATAGATAGTTTATTCAAGTATTTTCAAAGATAGCGGGTCCGATGAAAAATCTGACTTGTAAGGATAGGTCGTTCATTTAGGATGATGTGTGTCTGTTAGCGTTCGATGAGCTGAAGGATAAACTGCCTTTAATACCTGCACTAGCACTTCCCAGAGCAGGTGTGGAGTACCTTGTGTATAATGACGAATCCTTACAGGGGCTTGGGAAGTATCACAGCAAGAGGAGCAGGCTATAGCTTATTCTTATCAAAAAGTTAAGCCTCATGAAAAGAATTACCCCACCCAAGACTTAGAGATGGCAGCAGTCGAGTTTGTGCTCCGAATTTGGAGACATTTCCTATTGAGGGAGAAGTTTTGCCTATTTATGGACCACAAGTCACTACAGTACTTGTTCACGCAGAAGGTGTTAAATACGTGTCAATGCAGGTGGCTTGAGTTTGTAAAAGATTATCAGTTTGAGATTCACTATCACCTAGGAAAGGCTAACATAATTACTGATGCGTTGAGTCGTAGGCTAGTAGATGGGACGGTTGAGGTGTGAAAGGAGAAATGGAAGGAACTGGGACATCGGGATGGAGTTGTTAGATCATCCATGTCAGCTTTGATTTTCACACCATAGATAGAGACGAGGGTGGTTCAGTCCCAGGCAGCAGATCCTTTTTACCAGGAGAGGATTAGACAACTCTTAGTTGATGGATCCGAGTCTTATTAAGTGAGTTTCGAGGGAGGCTTGCACTTCAATAGGAGACTAGTTGTCACAGAGGGTGAGGACCTATGACATCCAGTGATAACAGAGTCTCATGGGTCCCAATTTGCCATACATCTCGGTGGGGATAAGATGTACCAAGATATGAAATGACAGTACTGGTGGAGTGGGATAAATAAGGACATTACAGAGTTCGTCTCCAGGTGTACCACCTCTCAACTGGTGAAGCTAGACCATCAGAGACCACCAGGGTTGCTTCAGCCACTAGATATCCCTATGTGGAAATGAGAGAGAATTTCCATGGATTTCATTATAGGGTTGCCAAGTTCTCTAAGAGGTCACGATTCGATATGGGTTATTATGGATTGGCTGACTAAGGTATCCCATTTCCTACCAGTTAGGATGGATTACATGAAGGTACAATATGCCTGGTTATTTATTTCCAAGATAATGAGGTTGCATAGGGTGCCCCTTGATATTGTGTCCAACAGGGACAAGATTTTTATGTCACATTTTTTAGAGAGGTTTCAGGAGGCTATGGGTACTGAGTTGCGGTTGAGTATGGCTTATCACCCGCAGACAGATGGGAAGAATGTGCGTACTAATCAGATGCTGGAGGATATTTTGCGCATGTGTGTCCTTAATTTTGGAAGGGGTTGGGAGAAGTACCTTCCACTGGTGGAGTTTACGTATAATAACTCATATAAGTTTATTATTGGCATGTCCCTATTTGAGGCGCTATATGGTATACCTTGTCATTATCCTACTTGTTGGTTGGAGGTAGGGGACAACAATATACTCGGGCCGGAGGTGATTCAGGATACATCGGCCAGGATTGAGCTGATACGGAGTCGTATACGGGTAGTCCAGGATATGCCGAAAAGCTACGCCAATGCAAAGTTGTTCTTCAGGGAGTTTAGAGTGGGGGGCCAAGTATTATTTTGAGTGTCTCTTATGGAACGAGTAATGAGATTCGGGAAAAATGGTAGCTCCGAGAAACGTAGGACCATTTCCCATTATTGAGAGGATCTGTTTGTTAGCATACATACTTGGGTTATCAAAGCACTTTCACCGTATATATATATTCAGAGAGAGAGAGAGAGAGAGAGGGAGAGAGAGAGGATCTCATGAGGACCTCTGTTTGCATACTGCTGGCGCGGACCAATTTTGATAAAATAGTAAAACCAATATTTTGGAGATAATTTTTTATATAGTTTTTAAACATTTCAATAGGGCCATATAAAAAAAAATCAGCTCAAAATGAATTTTTTTACTATTTTTAAAAAATCGGTCAAACTTTGTTAGTTTTTAACAACTTAAAAACAACTTAAAAACTGACAAAGTTTGACCGATTTTTTTTAAAATAGCAAAAAAAATCATTTTGAGCTGATTATTTTTTTATGGTCTTATTGAAATGTTTAAAAATCATAAAAAAAATCAACCCAAAAATATTTTTTTTACTATTTTAAAAAAATGGTCCTCATTTAGGGTCCTCAAACTGGGACCTCACTTGATCCTTTCCCTATATATATATATATATATATATATATATATATATATATATATTACAGGTGCCCATCCACAGGGGCGTCATGTGTAGATTCATTTGACTGGACGTGTTATAGCTTGTGTAGGAGTTGCAGTTCATTGTAGTAAACGCTTCCTCTTTTGGCTCCTCAGATTAGTATTTAGTTATTTTAGTTAGGGCATGTGTCGCCCATTTCCAGACTCTTGTTTAAACTTGATAGGGATTTCATACACTTCTACTATTTCAGCATTCTGATCTTATTTGGGATTTTGTTCCCCTATCACATTGCCAGTGGTTGTGGTTATTTATTTGGATTTGAGTAATCTAGTTGGCATGTTTAATTAGATGATTGGTATGTTTATCATTTGTATTATTCATAAATTAGTGTACGCTTAAAAAGGGGTTTAACAACGGAATTTAATTAATAAAAAAATTTAAATTATTTTGACACTTAGCTTAATTATTTAGGGTGATTAAAACGAAAAATTGTTTTCAACAGTGATGCTAAGAATGAACCGCACTGTGCACCTTGATTTTTAATTTAATAAATGACTGATCACCTAAGATTTAATTAGGCGGGGTGTTACAGGTGGTATCATAGTATCAGGTTCTAGTGTCCTTTAGGATTTGTACAGCTTATTGCGCTTTCAGCATAGCATCCTTAATATAGAGCCCTATTTTTAGGACTATTACATTCTTGCCCATACGATTTACGTCTTCAGCTATTTGAGGTTGATAATAAAACTGTAGACTAATAAACTTCCTTCTCATTTCAGATGCCTCCGAGATGAGCACCCCGAGATAAGAATGCCCAGCCCGAGCAGCCAGCAGCTCCGTCTCAGGGAATGATGAACGCAACTAAAGTAACGGCCCTAGTTTCTCACGTGGTGAATGTTGCATTAGTGGTGGTGCAGCAGGCTCCACCCCAGGTTTAGGCAGTAGCGCCAGTGCCAGCACATCTTTCCACGGCATGGGAGAGGGTTAAGGATGCCTTTCAGAAGGACCACCCCCTAGAGTTCTCAGGTGGTTTTGATATTGTCATTGTCAGCCAATGGAAGAAAGACATCCAGAGGCATTTGCATATGTATGAATGCAATGATGTGAAGAGGGAGTTACTCGCGTCCTTTAAGCTAGTGGGGGTTATTTTTTAGTGGTAGGATTCCACCCCCACCATGGAGGAGAGGAACAACATGTCGATTCAGTCATTTTGGGTGTGATTTGACTGCAAATATTTTCCATCCGCCGTGCAGACTGAGATGAGGCTGAGATTACTAAATCTTAAGAAGGAGAGTATGACCATTGCTGAGTATGAGGAGGAGTTCACGATACTTCTCACTATAGTGCCAGATGAGGCATCCACTGAGTAGAAGAAGATTTTACTATTCTTGGATGGATTAGCCTAGAGGATTCGTCATCACCTTATAGGTAATATGTCGTTGGGTACTGTGGCCATCCCCGATCCTCAGGGCGGGAGAGGATCCCTTTCGTCACACGCTTCCCTCTCGGAAGAGCTTCAGCCGATGCCATTGATGAGGTGAAAAATATAGAGAGATGGAGTCATCAGTCTATTTTACTTAAAACAGACCAAAGAAAAGGGAGCCATCCCGAAGGAGAACATCCAAAGACATACTGATACATACGAAGCCAAAATGAAATGGAAAGGTGTTAGGCACCCATTCCGCCCTTACGGTCTCTCATGGGTTGTTTCATTTTCTTTTATTTCCCCGTGGTATGTGTTCATGTGTATACATAGTGGAGATAGGAATCATCGACTTATATCATGGAAGAGATAAAGCGAGTCATCTGTAGGAATGTTCCTAAAAATAATATTAGAAAATAGGATTTACGCAATTATCCTCACGTTAATCGTTATAACGGAACGATAACGCACATGGAATAATACGCAACTAAGAACAAATATATGTATATGTAAATATATATAATTTAAGAAAATTGAGTTTAAAAAATATAGAGAAAAAAAATGAGAGAAAAGTAGGAATATGACTCGAGTCACGGGTTTTACCCCGAGATGCCTACGTAACCTATAGATGCATCAAAGTCAACGTATTTCGCATGCAAAATGAGGGGTCGGATTTATCCCATAAATCGAATCAGGGACTTCTCTTATGTGTGTGTGTGTGTAAAAAAAGTGTTTTAGTTGTGAGAAAAGTGTAAAAATTCCCGTTTGGAATTTATGAGCAAATCCTCATTTTCTTGTTTTTTTTAGGTTTTATTTATATCAAAATAAGAGATGCGCAATAATAGTAAATAAAAATTATATTGAGATATGTGAGATGAGAGAATAAAAGTGCTAAGTACTAAAACGAATTAATGCGAATTTAGGGGAATTTAAAGAGAGAGTTGAGAAAGTTGGACATTCTTGAAGATCTTGAGCTTGATCTTAGATTTTGGGGAGAAGACCTTGCACTTGGGTGATGATGGAGGATACTTAATTCACCAAATTTTGAGGAAAGAGGTGATGAAAGATGAAGGTTGGAAATAGATTTGGATGTGGAAATCACGTTGACTTTGAGAGGGGTTTTCCGAGCTTGCTGAGAGTAATGGATCTCTGATTTTTCTCCTCCCCTTTAAATCAGGTTAGTACCTCCTTTTATAGTCCTAGGGCATTGTCAATTGGCATAGACCTCGTCCTTCCAATCGAAAGATGTGTTTAAGGACACTGCCGATAGCTAGGGTTTGGAACCTACCGTTTGGCAGTCTCTTTCAGGTTCCTTCGAAAAATCGGTCGTAGAGCGCAAACCGTTGATTTGAATCGTGCACGGGGTGAACCATTGGAAAGGTAATTCAGAGACCTTAGAAAGTCTTTGGATTTCTCTGGGGTTCGGGAGTTGACTTTAGGTCAAATGTGGCTTGGAAGCGTTCGTCGGTCCTTTGGACAAGGAATTATCGGATGCAAACGGATCGTTCATCTGCATGGTAAGTCAGAATTGTGCACGAGGCGGACCATTGGAAAGGTGAGGTGACATACTTCGACATTCCAAAGAGGTTGACTTGGTTCATATAGTTGACTTTGGTCAACCAGGGCCTGAAAGCGTTTGGTGCCCTTTTGAAGTAAAATGGATCGTTCGTTCATACTGTAAGTCAGAATCGCTCACGGGGTGGACCGTTGAAAAGGGGTTGAAGTGCCCTTCGAATATTCATTCAGTCTCATTCGAGATGAACAGTTAAATTTGGTCAAGTGGAGCCTAGGAGCGTCCGATGACCTCGTGATCGAGTTTTGGGGGGAAATGGGTCGTTCGTCCGCACCGTATGTTAGAATCGCACACGGGATGGATCGTTGGAAAGGGGTTTCAGTTCCCTTCGAAGATTCATTCAATCTCATTCGAGTTAAAGAGTTTTACTTTTTGTCAAACGGAGCCTGGGAGTTCCCAATGGGCTTTAGGTCAGTACCCGAGGTATGACTTGGATTTTCAATAATGAAGGGCGGTGCTAGGGACCTAAGGAGAGGTTTGGGGGTATTAGAATGGGGTGTCTACAGAGCCCCTCGATGGGTGAGTTTGGAGCAAACGATAGTCATCGAATAGACACTACATGATGCCTTTGAAAGAGGATGACCGAAGGGTCTAGGTCGATTCTAAGGACCTAAGGATTTGGATAGCCGATTCTGCAGGTCGAAGCCAATTCTGAGGGCTTGGAGATGAGGGTGATCAATTCTGCAGGTCGAAGCCAATTCTGAGGGCTTAGAGATGAGGGTGACCGATTCTGTGGGTCGAAGCCAATTCTGATGGATTAAAGGGGCATACTGGGGATGGTCTTAAAGGAAAGAATTAGGTCAATTTTGAGGACCTACATCAATGATGGGGGTGACTAATTCTGCGGGTCGAAGACAATTCTAAGGGCTTAGGTAGTGATGACCAATTCTACGGGCTTAAGTTGGGGATGCCCAATTCTGCGGGCTTAAGGTGAGATGACCAATTCTGCGGGTCGAAGCCAATTCTGCGAGCTTAAAGTGAGATGACCAATTTTGTGGGTCAAAGCCAATTTTGAGGGCTTAAAGTGAGACGACCAATTCTGCGGGTCGAAGACAATTCTGTGGGCTTAAGTTGGGGATGACTAATTCTGCAGGTCGAAGCCTATTCTGCGGGCTTAGGTTGAGATGACCAATTCTGCGGGTTTAAGGTGAGATGTCTAATTATGTGGGTCGAAGCCAATTATGCGGGCTTAAGTTTAAAATGACCAATTATGTGGGTCAAAGTCAAGTCTGCGGGCTTAAGGTGAGATGAACAATTCTGCGGGTCGAAGGCAATTCTGTGGGCTTAAGGTGAGATGACCAATTCTGCGGGTCGAAGCCAATTCTGCAGTCTTAAATTGAGGTAACCAATTCTGCGGGTCGAAGCCAATTCTACGGGCTTAAATTGAGGTGACCAATTCTGTGAGTCAAAGCCAATTCTGTGGGCTTAAGGTGAAATGACTAATTCTATAGGATTAAGGTGAGATGACCAATTCTGCGGGTCGAAGCCAATTCCGCAGGCTTAAATTGAGGTGACCAATTCTTTCGGCTTAAGGTGAAATGACTAATTATGTGGGCTTAGGGTGAGATGACCAATTCTGCGGGTCAAAGCCAATTCTGCGGGCTTAAATTGAGGTGACCAATTTTGTGGGTCGAAGCCAATTCCGCGAGTCGAAGCCAATTCTACGGGATTATGGTGAGATGAACAATTCTAGGGTCGAAGCCAATTCTGCGGGCTTAAATTGAGGTGGCCAATTCCTCGGGCTTAAATTGAGGTGACCAATTCTGCGGGTCGAAGCCAATTCTGTGGGCTTAAGTTGGGGATGACTAATTCTGCAGGTCGAAGCCTATTCTGCGGGCTTAGGTTGAGATGACCAATTCTGCGGGTTTAAGGTGAGATGACCAATTATGTGGGTCGAAGCCAATTATGCGGGCTTAAGTTTAAAATGACCAATTATGTGGGTCAAAGTCAATTCTGCGGGCTTAAGGTGAGATGAACAATTCTGCGGGTCGAAGACAATTCTGTGGGCTTAAGGTGAGATGACCAATTCTGCGGGTCGAAGCCAATTCTGCAGTCTTAAATTGAGGTAACCAATTCTGCGGGTCGAAGCCAATTCCGTGGGCTTAAATTGAGGTGACCAATTCTGTGAGTCGAAGACAATTCTGTGGGCTTAAGGTGAAATGACTAATTCTATAGGATTAAGGTGAGATGACCAATTCTGCGGGTCGAAGCCAATTCCGTAGGCTTAAATTGAGGTGACCAATTCTTTCGGCTTAAGGTGAAATGACTAATTATGTGGGCTTAGGGTGAGATGACCAATTCTGTGGGATTATGGTGAAATTACCAATTCTGCGGGTCAAAGCCAATTCTGCGGGCTTAAATTGAGGTGACCAATTTTGTGGGTCGAAGCCAATTCTGCGAGTCGAAGCCTATTCTACGGGATTATGGTGAGATGAACAATTCTAGGGTCGAAGCCAATTCTGTGGGCTTAAATTGAGGTGGCCAATTCCGCGGGCTTAAATTGAGGTGACCAATTCTGCGGGTCGAAGCCAATTCTGCGAACTTAAGTTTGAAATGACCAATTCTGCGGGCTTAAGGTGAGATGACCAATTCTGCGGGTCGAAGCCAATTCTATGGGCTTATGTTTGAAATGACCTCAAGTAACTCTGCTGGGGAAATTACCTCGTGATTTTGATTTGAGCTGGGGAGCTAATTGCTGGGGAAATCCTCGTGTGTCTTCTGGAGACTTTATCGGGGGAACAACCAATTTGATGCTAGGGAAGTGATTAGGTGGTCCAGGGTTTGGATGCATGTCTCGAGGAAAATTGAGACCTTTGGGGAATAGGATATGATCTCGAATTTTTGGACATTGCCAGGGAGAGATTCGTTTGAATTTTGAGAGTTCCGCTGGGGATATAGGGGTTCTGCTTGAGGAAGTGCAAAATTTTCTTGATGAAAGTGATCTAAATCCTTTTTGAGATTTTTAGGATTTTTCAGAGGATTTTTCAGGGTTTTCTGGTATTTTTTTAGGAATTTATGTATAAAAATTCAAGGGGGCTGTCGGTCGGCATGGTATGGAGGTTGCCATTCGAAAATGGCATGGACTTTTGGACTGCCTCGAGAAGGTAAAAGGTCAGTGTCGATCGAGAAGTGGGGGTTCAGTTCCAATCGGCATGACCCTTGGCATCATATATAAAGGGGGTGAATTCCCTTAATTTTTCACAACTTCTTGCCTTCTCTCTTTTTGCGATTTTCTTCTGCGAATCGTTCTAGCATTCCGATCTCTAAAAATGGCCGCTTTTATAAGCACTGCAGTACACCAAGAATCATTGGACGTTTATGACTGGGCAAACGTGGAGTGGAGTACCAGGGCGCCTCTTACTTTGGGGAGCGATTTTGACGAATTCGAGCCGGTTGCAGATGATCAGACCTTGTTGTGGGAGTCGTCGCGTCATCACTCTTCGAGGGTGGTGAACCCTGGCGGTTATGAAAGTAAAATGACTTTTGGCATTATCTTTTTTGTGGTTTTCATTTTTTCTTGGATTCTGACAAGGTTTTCTCTTTTGGCAGTCTGATGTTTCTTTGTCGAATATGCGTGCTCGCTGGATGACGAGGATTAAGGATGTCTGGGAGCATCTTCCACCTGTGGTGCATTGGGTGGTATCCTCAGCAGGCTTTGGGAGGTTGGCGTTTATGCTAGATGAGATTCCTTGTTCGACGCTAGTCTTATGTGCTCTGGGGGAGAGGTGGTGGGACACTACCCAAACCTTTCATTTTGGTTTTAGGGAGATGACTGTGACTCTCATAGATGTGCAGCAGGTGCTGGGGATGGATTTTGGTGGAGAGCAGATAGAGGTGGATCGTTCTTTGCATGTGAGGCCGGAGGCAGTGCGTGTGGTGGTTGGTGATGTGGGGAGGATAATGTCTGGGGACTCCATCCGTTTGTCACTGCTGAAGGATGTTTTGCTGGGTAGGGTGATTGTTGTGGAGGATAGGCTGCAGGTGAGGCAGATGGCCCGATTATTTATTTAACTAGTGTTGGGGGGATTTCTGGTGGTGTCGAGCAGCGACGTTGTCCACTTATGGTTTTTATCATATCCGAGGATGTTTTCGAACATCCCTCTATATGACTGGGGGAGCCTGACTTTGGCGACCCTTTATTTTTCCTTGGATGCATTCAGTCGGTGCTGCCGGTAGTGTTTAAGTGGATCCATGTATCTTCTTGAGGTATTCTTTAATTTTGTGCATTATCCTTTTATGCATTCGCATTTTCCTTGTGCATCTCTTATTTATTATGAAAATTTTGTCTTTGGCAGATGTGGTTCTATGAGATGATCGGGTGTAATACCCAGCTGATTGCTTTCAAAGACGATACTGTTGGGGATTTTAGCCGGTTACATCGATGGCGCAAGGCCAATCGACAGTCGATGAGGTTTCTCTCTCTAGAGGCAGTGCGTCAAGTCTTGAATGGCCTGACGAGTGATAGGGTAAGACTTTTTTCTTCTTCAGTCTAAGACCTTTGGGTGCTCTGATTCTATATTTCCTTATATTTTACTAGGGATTTTTCAGGTGACCATTTTCCCTTGGGGGGACGACCGTTCAGGATACGGGGTTGACTGGAGTAAATGCGCAGATGAGGCATTTGCTGGCGCATGAGGTTGGCCACTCTTGGTATCTCATGGAAAGGGTGGTCCTACAAATTGCTGATGGGAGGTGGTGGTTCCACCTGTGAGTCCCCTATGTCTATGAGGCGGGAGCGACAGCTTTCAGAGGATGCGAGGATCGCGGCGATGATTGGAGAGTCCTACCTACTGTACACTGATATGGTTGTACCGTATGATTATATGGAGTTTGTGACGAGCTGGATGATGGCGCCGAGCATATATGATGTACTACCCTTCCCTCCTGCGGGTTCGAGTCGACCAGTGGGATCCTCCCACAGCGGTGGCGGTCCTTCGACATCTGCGGCGGCGGTGACTTCAGATGGTCCCTTTGTGCGTTGCATACTCCGTCATATAATATTCGGCGGGCTGATGGAGGGATTGTGGCTATGCTGCATCATCCTCATGCGATGGAACCGGATGAGTTAGGTTTGAGAGAGGAGGTCCTTCATCCTAAGGAATATCTTTTACGTTCTTCTCCTTTGGTTTCTTTTGATCCTTTCTGCTTGACACTGATTCTGCCTTTTCTTGTAGCACGTTCGAGTGTCCACCACTTAGCTAAGGGATATTAGGGACTTGATATCTTTGGCGACTGCCCATATTTGGGACGCAGTTCATGTTCCTTCTCACTTGGTGTCGTCTACCTCTTCTGGGGAGGAGTCTCGTTTAGGTAGCGACGGAGCATCATCTCGCCGTAGGGAAAAGAGAGAGTGTCGCAGGGATGGAAGTTCTTAGGAGAGAGAGGGGAAAGGATAAGTGATAGAGAGAGAATGCAGGTTCGGGCTAAATCCCATTTTTTTTTCTTTTCTTTATTTTCCTACAAGATTGATGAAACACAAAGAAATATATCTATGCAATGCAATGAAGTTTTTTTATTATCTCCTGTTAATGATGAATGAATGAATGAATGCACATGCATTTTTTACTTTTCTGCTGAGACCGTAAAAAGGATTTTTTTTGGGATTTTAAAAGAAAGTTTTATTCAAAATGAGAATTTATATACAGATGAAAAGCGGATTTTTGAAATTCTGTTGAGAATATCAATTTATTTTAAGGTTTTTGAATTTTGACAAAATAGGGAAAAGGAAAATTTCCAGAAGTAGGGGGTTGCCTATCGGCAAGCACCTTGTCCTGCCTATCGGCAAGTCAGTCCAGTCCCATCAAATTAAAGCTTTGATTGGTACCCTCTTCAGCCTTTGGTACCTTGTGGGGCAGGATTTCTTCCGATTTCTGTAGGGGTTACGTCCTTTGTGGGGATATTCAAGTTTAAAAGAGGGTAAGAGTGGAATTTTTTCCTCACACCCTCACATCCTGAATTTCTTGTTTTGTGAGATGGCTCTCCCTGGTAGTGTTGAGTTTGCCAACTACCTCGAGACCTTGGAGGCGATATGCTCTTATAACATCGACTACGATGCTTACAGCACGCGTCAAGTTTCTTTACGGCGTAATCGGCCCATAGAGTGGAACATGATGGTGGCGGTGGTACAATTCTGGTACCCTGAAGACCATATATTTTGCTTTGTCTTGGAAGAAGTTTGTCCGACTTATGAGGAATTTTCTTCCATGCTGGGGATAAGTCTCGGCGTTACCGCGACTCTGCCTGAGTTTTCCCGTTCTCCCCGGGAGTTGTTCGTTAGTCTTCTTTGTGTTTAATTCTCGGTGTCCAGATCACTGGTGGTTGGAGGTATGATTTCTCTTTCGACGGTGTTGCGGTCCGTGCATTTGCAGGAGGTTGGTGACACTGGATATGCCGGAGCTGTCATTCTAGGCTTGGTTTTAAAATTGTTGTTGGTGACCGGGGAACTACTGGTGGACCCATAACTTGCATTTATTACTTCATGGATATCCTACCACCGCAATCCTATGACGGTGATACTGGCGAAGACTCTGAATGGCATGGATGCCTGGCAAGAAGGTCGTTCTAACATTTTGAGGGGGAGCCCATTGATGCTGTTCATGTGGTTGTCTGAAAGATTTCGCCTGGTGACTCCACAGGAATATCCTTTGTCGGTTGTACCTAACTTATTTTTATGCCATTTCATCATTATTGGCATGGATATTGAGAGCTAGGAGAACTGGTTCATGGAGCATGGGCCTCTAAATATGTACTGGTCAGTACCTTGGTGGGGAAAACTGCTGCCTATTATGGAACTAGGAGAATACCAGTACGTTCGGCTGGTTGATCTCAAACATACCTCTTTTTATTTCCCTTGGCGGATTCGGTACCAATTTGGCAGGGGGAAGGTCGTGCCACCTCGGGCACTAGACTTCTTTTCGATAGAAAATTTGATAGAGCGTGTGCGCATTCATCTCAGCTCTGTATGGGAGAGTCGGTGTCCGTCGTCCCGTCCCTCTCAGTCTGCTAGGAGAGTTTGGCACATCCCTGGGGATAATATGAAGTGGTTGTGGAGAAGAGTAGTTAACAATATGTTGGCAGTGCAGATCGAACAAAGGTGGCACGCCTTATCTGATACCATGGAGGGAGGTGTGGTAGTTTTTTCGAGGCTGGCTCGACCTTATTTGTCCATAGAGCATCTGTGGCACTCTATTCTGGCAGGGGAAGCTTGGGGACCCTAAGACGTTGATGATGATGGTAAATAGGGTTCCTCTGGTAGCTGTGGGTAGGACTCTTGGAGAGTTTATTTTGTACCGAGAAATAAGTTTGGTTTTTCATTTGGCTTTTTAGGAAGGTAGGAGGGAAGGGAGTCATCCGTTCCTTTATGTAATTTCACGGTAATTTCTTATTAATGAAATAAACAAGTTTTTGATCATCCAGCTGTGCCTTTTGATGACATTTGTATTTTGAATTATCTATACCGATTGCTAAGGCATGCATAATCCTTTTATTCAAGTATATGTTAGAATGAATTGTTGTTCTCGGAGGTAAGAAAATAATAGTTTTTTGTGAAAAAGAAAGGGTTGTGCTCATGTAAGATGTGTGAGCTACCTACGTACCTTTGGGGGTTTGGAAAATTTTTAATTTTTCTGTGAATGATTTTTGTTGAGGATCGGGCCCACGTAGTTCTAGGTAGAGGGAAATGAAGAGATTTTTTTAGAATAGAAGGGAGATGAGAAGAGTCGTAGCGGGCCGAGATTTTGGACTAGGGGTAAAATTTCTTGAGATAGTCCAAGTTGACTGGACGAGCCAGCTCTTCTTCATCTAAGTCGGTGAGCATGGTGCCATCGCCAGAAAATATCTTCTTCACAATGTACGGGACGTTCCAATTGGGCTTAAATTTCCATCTAGGGTCCTAGATGGGCTCTACAATTTCTTTGAAGGCTAAATCCCCTTCTCGAACACCGTGGTCGTTAACTCTCGAACACCGCCTAATTAAATACCGGGCGATCACTCCTTTATTAAATTAAATCAAGGTGAACAGTTTGGTTCATTCTTAGCATCACTGTCGTAAAAATAAACTTTCCAATTTAACACCCTAAATAATTAAGCTAAGTGTCAAAACCATATTTAAACGTCACTTTCCAAATTTTTATTTAAAGAAAATGATTTATTTATTTATTAACAACATTTCAACAATTAAGAATCACACCACAATAAACCTGGAACACAATCCAATTAAGTTAAAACATTCGGCAATCGAATGTCAACATGTGAAATATAAAGTAACACAATTCAAACTGAATAAATCCCATAGTGACAATACTAGAAATAACTGAAATACAAATGTCCCAATAACAATGAAATAATGGAAAGGGCGACACATGCCCAATAAATAGAATGCTAGAAGTGGAGTCAATAAAGGAAGCCGTCTACGCAAGTGACCTGCAACTCCCACCTAAGCTGCAGCACGTTCCTTTCAAGGGATCCTAAGAAAGACGCCCCTGTGGCTGGGCACCTGAAATATATACATATATATACAAGAGAGAGGGAGAAAAAGAAACGGGTTAGAGCCCGATAGTGTGTATGATTTAAAATTTGTTTAGCAAGTATTTAAATTGATACATGCCAATGCAATAACATATTAGAGCGGCACTCTCTTGAGAAATTCTCACCTCTCTTTTAATGTGCACGCCTATCATACTAACCATCCTTATCTTATCATTTTATAATACTAACCTTCCCAATAATTTAGCTTATCTTAACTTACTCATATGAATTTAAAACCAAATAATATCATTGTTTAAAAAGAATACTTCCAATTAGCAGCACAACTCTCGTTTTAGCTTTATTAATTTATAAAGTTTCCCAGTGTCATATTATACTTTCACAAAACAAGTATTTACTATTTGAGTCATCAACCATGCCCTACTTATCAAATCACAGTAGGCAGTTTCAAATTCACGAATCTTATATATATATTAACTACTCGTATAATATATATATAATAACAGCACCCCAAATAAAACTATGGTGCGTGCATACTTCTACTATCCAAACCCCATACCACTCATATCAAGGGGAATACAAATTCGGAATCACTCTCGAACTGTATTAACACATACACAAACAATATCGAGGCGAAGCATAGATTCCAAGTCTCTAAGAGGATGGCACATACTCGCGTCTCTTAGGACCATCTGAACTATCAATTCGATAGCCTGTACCAAGGATATATATCTTCTAGGGTACAAGTCAATATCCCCCATAAAGGTCCCATCGAGATAAGACTGTCCCAGCGCGGTAACCTCAAGGATAGCAAGTAGCGCGGTATGTTTTTCACATGTATATAATATATGTACACACAATCATATAAATATACCACTTTTATCATATTAATATAGGTTCCTCTCGTCACCCATAATTACAACATTTATCCTTAATTTCACATTATTAGTATTACGTATAAGGTTTCATCTCTAAGCTTAACTCGAAGAGTTTTCTCACTTATTACGTGACACTCGTGGACTCTATCCTTCAAAGTAGAAAATTCAGTAGGTATACCTCTATTCACTATCGTAGCTATTCGCCGTAATCTCTCACTTGAAATACGTAGTTTCATCGTTCATTACATAATTATCCCAAAAGCAAACTTCTCGTCTTATAATAAAGTTCCCAACACTTATTCATATGTCCTACTGGTCTTTCCTATCTCCCAAAACATTTTATTAAGAATACCCAAGAATTATTTCACGATAAATTTAATTTAACTAATTAAATAAGGGAATTAGGAGTCTGCCAGGAGGGGTCGATCGATCGAGGTCTGGGACTCGATCGATCGAACCTTCGATCGATCGAAGCTCTATGCTCGATCAATCGATCAAGCATGTATTTTGATTTTTGCAGAATTGCAGTTACGGGTTCTACCACTTCTCTTCATCCAAATCCATATGTTCCCAACTCAAACGTCCCAAAAATTCTACTACTAACATTATAACAATATACCAGATGTTTCTAACGTAAGGCATGTACATATTCATCATTTAAACATGGATTTTCAACACAAAATTATATCTAATTATCAAGAACCCTAGAATTTTCTTAAACAGATTTCTAACAAATTTTTCTCCAGAATTTCTTTCTTATAATCATCAAAATTTCGTGGTTAATTTCCTCTACATGGCAAGGGTTTCCAGAATCATCATATCAACCAATACTACATGGATTTTCCTATCACAAATTGGGTTTTCTTCCACATATTTCATCCCTAATCATTCCTAAACTAATATGTAAATTGCACCAATGAAAATAGCAAGATAAACACTTGCTTGGGATTTTTGGTATTCGGAGATACGGCTGATTTTGGTATGGTTGCGTTCCTCGTCTCGTGATCTATGCGTTGGCGGTGACGGCAGTGGAAACAGGTGGCTTTTTGGCCTTGAATTGCCTTGAGAGCTCTCTCCTCTCTTCTCCAATGGCCATCACTTGTTTTTAGAGTTTCTAACCCTAGGTGACCATCCAGATATCTGATATAACCCTTGGAATTTTCGTGAAAAAGGTGAAATGTCCAAAACGCCCTCCCGGGTTACTAATTAGGCCTAAAAATGCCCCGAGACCCAAACTACACCCCCGGGTACACTTTTCTGACTATCTCGACCCTTCCGGATGCGTTGGCGCACTCAAAACGACCATACGGGCAACTTATAAAATATTCACTTTTTATTTATCAAAATTTAGTCCCGACGCGACAGAGCACGTTCCGACTTAAATTTCCGAAATTGTCATTTAACTCACTCATGACATTCAATATAATATATTACTTTGCTCCTTAGTAATATTCAAAAAATTTCCCATAATTACTAACTTTCGTCACGTTAATAATTATAACATAATTAATTTTTGGATTTTTATTAAATAATTCATTCACATTAACTTTAATAAATCCCCAAATTAATATAGCATAAAAATAAATCCCCAAATTAATATAGCATAAAAATATGGGGTATTACATACTTCCCCCCTAATAACGGAATTTCATCCCGAAATTCGGAAAATAAGGCATACCTGGTAAAAACAAATCCGGATATCTCTCGCGCATATCTGGCTCGCGCTCCCAAATGGATTCCTCCACATTATGATGCTCCCACTGGACCCGCACAAGTGGAACTATCTTTGACCTCAATCTCCTCTCACTATAGTCTATGATAGCCACCGGTCTCTCATCGTAAGAGCTATCAGGCTGTAAGTCGATCTCATCTATCGCAATGTGAGTATGGGCCATATCATCCTGAAGATATCGTCTCAACGACGAGATGTGGAATACATCGTAGATGCGATGTAAATTGTTCTGGCAGTCCCAACCTGTATGCAACCGGCCCAATCCTCTCGATGATGGGAAATGGTACCACGTACCTCGGAGCCAACTTCCCCTTCTTCCCGAACCTCATCACCCCCTTCATAGGAGATACACGCAATAACACTTGGTCCCCACACTAAACTCCCGGAAGAACCGTTTCACATCGGCGTAGCTCTTTTGCCTGTCCTGGGCTACCTGAATACGACCCTTGATCATCTCAATCCTCGCGGAGGTCTTCTGAATCACTTCTGGTCCTAGAAACTTGTTATCCCCCACCTCGAGCCAATAAGTTGGAGAACGACAAGGCCTGCCATACAAAGCCTCAAATGGATCCATGCCAATCGTGAAGTGATACGAGGTATTATAAGCAAACTCTACCAGTGGAAGGTGTGGCTCCCAACCTCCTCCAAAATCGAGAACACACATGCGTAGCATATCCTCCAGCATCTGATTGGTACGCTCTATCTGTCCATCTGTCTGTGGGTGGTAAGCTGAACTCAACCTCAACTCAGTACCCATAGCCTCCTGAAAGCTTTCCCAAAAATGTGACACGAAAATCTTGTCTCTATCTGACACAATATTCTGGGGCACCCCATGCAATCTGAAAACCTCAGCAATCAACAACTGAGCATACTGATCCGTGGTATAGTCTGTCCGCACCGGTAAAAAATGAGCCACCTTGGTCAAACGGTCTACTATCACCCATATAGAATCGTGGCCCCGCTGTGATGTAGGCAACCCTGTAATAAAATCCATGGAAATAATCTCCCACTTCCACGCGGGTACTTCTAATGGCTGAAGTAATCCTGATGGTTTCTGATGGTCCACCTTCACCATCTGGCAAGTAGAACACTTGGACATGAACTCAGCAATGTCCTTCTTCATCCCACTCCACCAGTATTGTCTCCTCATATCCTGGTACATCTTATCCCCTCCAGGATGCACCGCAAACTGGGACCCGTGAGATTGGGTCATCACTGCATGACGTAATTCATCCCCTTCAGGAACTACCAACCTCCCATTAAATCGTAAACCTCCATCGGAACTAACAGAATAAGACTCAGCACCCTCGGCGAGAAGTCACACAATCTGGTCCTAGAAAAACGGGTCTGTGGTCTGGGCCTGTATTACCCTCATAACAATCTCGGGTGTGACTGACATCACAGATATGAAGGAACGGGCTACTGCGTCCTGGTGGCCTTACTCCTTCCACTTTTCTTTCCAGACGTCTGCTAATTCGACTACCGGTCTACGACTCAATGCATCAGCAACTACGTTTGACTTTCCCGGATGATACTGTATGTCGAACTGGTAGTCCTTCATAAACTCTAGCCATCTGCACTGACGCATATTCAGCTCTCGCTGAGTGAACAGGTACTGCAATGACTTTTGGTCTGTGAACAAACGAAATTTCTCTCCCAACAAATAGTGCCTCCATATCCTCACTGCAAAGACGACCACTGCTAACTCCAGGTCGTGGGTGGGGTAATTTTTCTCATGCGGCTTAAGCTTGCGGGAGGCAAAAGCTATAGCCTTCTCTTCCTGCTGAAGTACTCCCCCAAGTCCCCGTAAGGATGCATCGGTGTAAACCAGGTACTCCATACCCGACTTCGGTAATGCAAGGACTGGCGTTGAAGTAAGCTTGTCTTTCAGCTCGTCGAAAGCCAACTGACAAGCGTCATCCCAAACATATGGTACTCCCTTGCGAGTCAGATTCGTCAATGGACCCGCTATTTTGGAGAATCCCCGAATGAATCTCCTGTAGTAACCAGCTAACCCCAAGAAACTACGCACTTTCATCGGTGTCATGGGCTGTCCCCACTCCCTCACCGCTGATACTTTACTCGGGTCAACTGCTATCCCCTGCTCAGAAACAATATCCCCCAAGAACTGTACCTCTCGCAACCAGAATCCGCACTTCTCGTACTTAGCATACAATTGATGCTCTCGTAGATTCTGAAGAACCTGCCTCAAGTGCTCGGCATGCTCCTCCTCGGAGTGTGAATATATCAAAATGTCATCTATGAAAACGGTGACAAACTGATCCAAGAACTCTCTGAATACTCAGTTCATCAAGTCCATGAAAACGGCTGGAGCATTTGTGAGTCCGAACGGCATCACCCGGAACTCATAAGACCCATATCTCGTCAAGAAAGCAGTCTTCGAAACATCCTGCTCCCTAATACGTAGCTGATGGTACCCCGACCTCAGATCTATCTTCGAAAAGAAAGTTGCTCCCCTCAACTGGTCAAACAGGTCATCGATTCAAGGCAACGGATACTTATTCCGTATCGTGACCTTGTTAAACTCCCGATAGTCCACACACAATCTCAGTGAACCATCTCTCTTCTTCACAAACAAAACTGGAGCGCCCCAAGGTGAGGTACTCCTACGAATGAAGCCCTGACCTAACAGCTGCTCTATCTGATCTCGTAGCTCTCGCATCTCTGCCGGAGCCATATGGTACGGTGCGCGTGCTATAGGTCTCGTATCTGGCAATAAATCTATGATAAAGTCTATCTCTCGACTGGGGGGTAGGCCTGGTATTTCCTGAAACACATCAGAATACTCCCTGACAACTGGGATCGAATCTAAGGGAATCATAACCTCCTTAGAGGTATCCTCCTCTATGTAATACAAATGAGCGATCGAGCCTCCCTCTGGGCGAGGCATCGCCACTACAAACATCTCTTGCCTCGAAATGGCAAAAACAATGCTCCCACCGAAGCAATCAATCATAGCTCTATAAGTTGCGAGACGATCCATACCAATAATCACATCATGCTCGTGCATGTCTAAGACTAACATGTCTGCAGGTAATACCAAGCTACCAATCTCTACCCCCACTCCTCGGCATATAAAGAAAATAAGTTACCCACTCCCCAGTGGTGATTCCACACACGTCACTGTGCTCTCTGCTGTGGCTAACAACCCTAAGGCCTTCGCAAAATGCGTAGCTATAAAACAATGTGTTGCCCCCGTATCAAACAAAACCCGACCCATAGTACCATGGATAGGAAACATACCCTCAATCGCGGGTGGTGCCTGTGGAGATGCTGCATGGTGGACGTTATAGACACGTCCGTACTGTAACTGCCCCTGCTGCACTGGAGCTGCTGGAACGGCTGGTAGGGCTGGCACCTGGGCTGGAGCTGGGAGTGCAGCCGGAAAAAGTGGTCTCTATGGCTCATTACGGGCACCCTGCTGCTGTGGGGCCCTATCTCCCTCCAGACAATCCTGGCGCCTATGGTCGTGTCTACCACATCCAAAACATCGGCCCTTGAAGTTGCCTCCCCTCTGTCCCTGCTGACCACGGCCCTGCTGGCCGTTACCTCCTCGCCCCTGGCCCTGTTGGCCCTGATTAGCATGCTGCTGGCCCTTCTGTTGTCCCTGCTGTCGGTGTTGGCCCTGCTGGCCCTGCCTATAGCCCCCATATCCCTGCCTAGAATCACCTGAACAGAATTGCTTAGCAGGGTCCCCCTGATGGGAACTCTGCTCGTGCTGACGAGTCTGTCCATGAGATGGTGCCCCACTGGCACTATTACCCCCGGTCCTGCCCTGCTGGCTGCACTCCTACTCTCTTGCTTCCCTGCAGATGGAAGCGGTGATCCTGTCAATGTAGCAATGCGGCATTGAGTACATCAGTGAAAGTACTCAGGAATAAATTCCCAATAAGGTGCTGACGGATCCTCCAAGCTAACCCGTCGACAAACAACAAAATCTTCTTGCTCTCAGTAGGTGCCTCATCTGGCACAATGGTGAGAAGTCTCGTGAACTCCTCCTCATACTCTGCTACGGTAAGGCTCTCCTGCTTCAGATTCAGTAATCTCCGCCTCATCTCAGTCTGCACGGCGGGTGGAAAATACTTGCGGTCAAACCGCTCCCAAAATGACGGAATAGGGATAGTGTCCCTCTCCTCCAATGTGGTAGTGGACTCCCACCACTGCAAAGTGGCTCCCACCAGCTTAAAGGAAGCCAATAACTGCTTTTTCACGTCAGTGCACTCATACATACGGAGATGCCGCTGGATGTCTTTCTTCCATTGGCTAACTGTGACAATATCGGAGCTACCAGAGAACTCAGGGGGATGCGCTTTCTGAAAAGCATCCCGAACCCTCTCCCATGCAGATGGAAGTTGTGCTGGTATTAGCGCCACTGCCTGAACCTGGGGTGGAGCCTGCTGAACCACCGCTAGTGCGGCATTCACCGCCTAAGCAACAATGGCGGCTACTTCATTTGCATTCATTGTGCCTTGTGGCGGAACTGCTGGCTGTTCGGCCTGGGCACGCCTATCCTTCGGAGCACGTCTCGGAGGCATCTGAAATGTGAATAAGTTTATTAGTCTACAGCCATTATCAAATCAATAATAGCTGAAGACTTAAACGTAAAATCAAGAGTACAACAATCCTAAAGATAGGGCTCTATAGCAATAACGTTAAGCTGAAAGCCAAATAAGCCGTACAGATCCTATGGACAATAGAACCTGATGCTCTGATACCACCTGTGACACCCTGCCTAATTAAATACCAGGCGATCACTCCTTTATTAAATTAAATCAAGGTGAACAGTTTGGTTCATTCTTAGCATCACTGTCGTAAAAATAAACTTTCCAATTTTACACCCTAAATAATTAAGCTAAGTGTCAAAACCATATTTAAACGTTACTTTCCAAATTTTTATTTAAAGAAAATGATTTATTTATTTATTAACAACATTTCAACAATTAAGAATCACACCACAATAAACCTGGAACACAATCCAATTAATTTAAAACATTCGTCAATCGAATGTCAACATGCGAAATGTTGATACCAAAATTAATATGCTGATGTGGACGAATAATACGAAGACACGTGTTAATCTACGTGGCACAATAGCAGCGAGGAAGTTCATTTCTTCGACTAATTCATGTTCTCTCCGAGCAACGAGGATACCCCGAGGAACTCTAGCATCCCGAGGTACTCCAGCGCTCCGAGGAACTCTTGTTCAACGAGCAACAAAGGCGGTCCGAGCTGCATCTCGGTCGTAGCATTAATTACAAGATAATCAATAGTTCAACTATTCATTGAATGTTTATAATCTTAACGCACACGCTGCATTAAATGTATTGCCCTTTCATGCGTGTATCATTTAATGTATCGACCCTTTCATGTACAGCCTCAAGGCTATAAATACCTTGTATCAACCCCATTCAAAGGGACGGGAATTTCTTGAGAGAACTTGTATTCAAGAATTCTGCAAACACTCAGCAATAACATAACAGTGGACGTAGGCCTTATTCCTAGCCGAACCACTTTAAAAATCTCTATCTTATTTATTTATCTGTGATTGAATAATTAGAGCGATCTAGTTTTTTACATCAACAGATTGGCGCCGTCTGTGGGAAACGACTGTTACTATCGTTTTTCATAAAAATCATTTATCATCAATGGCGGATAATCCAGAATCTAGCAATCGAAACGCTGGAAATGCTGGAAATCCTCCAAATCTCGCTGCACCACCAGATCTGGCCGAAATTATGACGAATCTGGCTCAAGGACAAACCGCCATGCAAGACACAATGAGGCAACTCTTACAAACCCTTCATGGTGGTGCACCTGCACGTTCAGGACAGTAAAGTGGTCAGAGACAAACTTATTTACTTTCTTCACGATCCAGGCGTACTGAGTCACGTCACAATGAGGAGTCTGATGATTTCTCTTATCAACTTGGGCGAACTTCATCAATGAGGACGACAGATACTGATCAACATATCACCCTCTCTCCAGAAAGACCCAGTGCTTTAGAAAGACTGAGTAGGGTTTCTCCTTTCAGTCGATTAGGCCCTAGGAGGAATATGAGTCCACCTAAGACCATATCAAGGAGTTTTTGACAACCATCAGATCTAAGAGAAGGATCAGCACAGTCACGACCAGTCGTTCGTCAAGATAGATCTCAAGAAGCTACCTCAGAACGATCGATTGCTCGAACCAATAGGGCCGAGGAAGGAAATGAAGCGTGGAAAGGATCTCTCCAATGGTTGGAGGATAAATTGGGAGAAATGGCTAAAGCAAAGAACCCCTTACAGAGAACTTTTGTGCAAGGGACACCTTTTGTGCAAGCCATTGTGGATTTTCCTACACCATCAAAATTCAAAGCACCTGTAGTGACCCCCAAGTATGATGGAAAGACAGATCCTGTTCTTCATATAGAACAATACCAAGCTGCTGCCGACATCTATGTCGTCCCCGACGAGATGAGGTGTAGAGCATTCTCGGGAACTCTTACCATATCTGCACAGATATGGTACAACAATCTTCCTCGGGGTAAGATTTCAACTTTTATTCAATTAGCCGAGTTGTTCATTGGCAATTTTTGTTTTGGGGCGAAGCCGGTAAAGCGAGTAGCACACTTGCTAAGTGTTAGACAAAAATCAGGTGAAAGTACTAGAGATTATATAACTCGTTTTAATAACAAAAAGTTGGAAGTCATAGATTACGAAGAAAAGACAACAATCACTGCTTTGATGAGTGGTTTGCTGCCTAACAAGCTGTACTACACCTTGGCCAAAGATCCACCTAAAACTATGTCAGAGTTGATGGCGAAAGCGGCCAAAATTATGAATGCCGAGGAGGCTATGGCTGCGAAGAAGAATATGGATAAAGAAATTAAAGTGGAGGTCGACAAGTCTAAGAAGAAAGATCAGAAAGGTAATGGTGGTGACAAGCACTCCAAGAATAATAGGACGTCATGGGAAGTCCTAAAGAAGTACGATAATTATACTCCATTAAAAATGGGTATTAATCATGTTTTGGAAGAAATCAAGAATAGCGAGGAAATCAAGTGGCCAGAAAAACTGAGGACAAATCCTGATCTGAGGAATAAGGCCAAATACTGCGAGTTTCACAAAGATCATGGCCATACGACCAAAAATTGCATAGCCCTTCAGAACGAGATTGAAACGCTCATCCGAAGAGGAAAATTATCAAAATATGTAGATCGCAGGGGTGAGAGGAAGAATGATGATAGAACTAGAGAGAGATCTAGATCTCCTCGTCGTGCAGAGGAGAAAAAGAAGAGGGACCACGAAGATGATCCAGATGATGATCCCGATCTTCCCAAGAAGCCAAGGCAGCCTGAACGAGAGGTATTTTCCATACGTTTTGGGTCATTTAATTGTAATGTTATTACAGGAGGAGATGCAGGAGGAGGAGACCTTACTGCAGAAAGAAAAGCTTACCTCGGAGAGGCTCAAGCTTGTTCATATATTCAGCGAATAAATTTGGCTGAGGAGGATCGTCCGAGGAAGGTAAACAAAGAGAAGCTAGTCATTGGTTTTTCAAAAAACGACCTGGCAGGTGTTCTTTACCCTCATGACGATCCTTTGGTGATCAAAATGAGAATGAAAGATGTGGTCATTTCAAGGGTGTTGGTAAACAACGGTAGTTCGGCAGACATCATGTACTATTCATGCTTTGATAGCTTGAATTTGAAATTATCTCAATTGGAACCTTATCACAGACCCCTTCTGGGTTTTGCTGGCGAGAAAGTTTTTCCACTTGGGACGATCAAGTTGGATATACTCATTGGAACTTGGCCTTCTTGTCGAACAGAAAGAATACGCTTCTTTGTGATGGATAAGAATGTGCAGTCAGCCTACAACATCATCATGGGAAGAGTTGGTTTGAAGAAATTCGAAGCAGTTCCATCTACAGTGCATCAGTGCTGAAAATTCCCAACAAACTTTGGAGTAGGAGTTGTGAAAGGTGATAAAAAAGTAGCTCGGGAATGCTATTATTCGTCTGCCGAGCAAGAAGAACTCTAAGAGTCAAGGAAAAAGACTACTACCTACCAAGTGGAAGAGGATACAGAGATTGAAACTCTCGATCCCAGAGATGAATCCCAACTAGTAAAGGGACAAGTGGTGGAATCCACAGAAAATATTATTCTCGACGAAGATCACCCTGAACGAGTAACCCAGATAGGTTCAACGTTGGATGCTTCAATAAAACAGGAGTTGATAATTTTCTTGAGAAACAGGAAGAAAACTTTTGCTTGGAGTCATGAAGATATGCCAGGAATAGATCCAAACTTCTTATGTCACGAACTCAATGTGAATAAGGAGATCAAACCTGTAAAGCAGAGAAGAAGGGTATTTAGCCCCCAGAAGAATCAAGCTATTCAAGAGGAGGTCGACAAGCTCCGAAAAGCTCAATTCATTGAAGATGTCAAGTACCCGGACTGGTTGGCGAATGTGGTGATGGTGAAGATGAAAAACAACAAATGGAGAATGTGTGTTGATTTCACTGATCTTAACAAAGCCTATCCAAAGGATCATTTTCCATTACCCAGAATTGACTAACTAGTAGATGCTACCTCGGGGCACGAACTGCTTAGCTTCATGGATGCTTACTCTGGTTACAACCAGATTAAAATGAAACCAGAAGATAGGGAAAGTACTTCTTTTATTACCCCTAGGGGAACTTATTGCTATAATGTTATGCCTTTTGGTTTGAAAAATGCAGGAGCGACATACCAGCGGCTGATGAACAAGGTTTTCACCGAACAAATCAGTTCCAACATGGAAGTCTATGTCGATGATATGCTGACAAAAAGCAAGAGAGCTGAAGTCATCTAGTTGACTTAGCTCTGACATTTGATCAGCTGGATAAATACCAAATGAAGCTCAACCCAACGAAGTGCACATTCGGAGTACGAGAAGGAATGTTTCTTAGATACATTGTCAACTAGCGAGGCATTGAAGCAAATCCAGATAAGATCAAAGCTATTTTAGGGTTGCGATCTCCAACAACAAAGAATGAAGTGCAAATTCTAACAGGACGAGTTGCAGCACTCAACAGATTTGTATCCCGAGCAACTGACAAATGCCTCCCATTCTTCAAAACACTTCGAAAAACTTTTGAGTGGACTGATGAATGTGAGAAGGCCTTTCAAGACTTGAAAAAGTATTTGGGAGCACCTCCATTGTTGTCCAGGCCAATAACAGGAGAGAAGTTGTATTTGTATCTGGCAGTATTAGAGAATGCAGTCAGTTCAGCATTGATCAGATTGGAGAATGGAGTCCAGAAGCCAATTTATTACACAAGTAAGGCTTTCCGAGGTGCAGAAATCAGGTACCCAAAGCTGGAAAAATTGGCATTGGCATTAATTAAAGCGAGTAGAAGAATGAGACCATATTTCCAGGCCCATACCATCGTCGTTTATACCGATATGCCATTGAGACAAGCCCTTCATAAGCCAGAGAAGTCAGGAAGACTGATGTATTGGGCAGTAGAACTCGGTGAATATGATATTGTGTATGAGCCCAGATCATCATTGAAAGGGCAAGCTGTAGCAGATTTTATAGCAGAGTTTACATATCTTGATACCCCCGAGGAACAGAAGGTACTTGCTGACCTACCTGTGGACGATACAGGATCAACAGACACAGGTCCAGACCAACTAAGGTTGGTAAAAGGGCGCGAACAGATGACCGACAAGGAACGAAAGATACCAGGGGATGATGAAAGAAAACAACATATATTTCACCGAGGAACTCTATCAGATAGGAAATTTGACGACGGGTTTCCCGTATGGAGATTATATGTAGATGGCTCATCTTGTACAGCAGGTTGTGGGGCAGGAATTGTTTTGAACACCCCAGACGAGATTGATGTGGAATATGCTTTGCGATTCCAATTCAAAGCCTCTAATAATGAGGCTGAGTATGAGGCCATGATAACAGGTCTTAATTTATCAAAGACTATGAAAGCGCAACAAGTGATGGTATTAAGTGATTCTCAATTAATTGTGAATTAGATGATGGGAACGTATGCAGTTAAAGGAGAATTAATGGTTAAATATCATGCCAAGGTAATGGAGTTATTGGCAGAATTTGATGCGATTCAGTTGATCAGGATACCCAGAATAGAAAATGCACAAGCAGACGCACTGGCCCGACTAGCATCAGCTACTCGTACCGAGCTGCGAAGAACAATACCGATTGAAGTACTTTAAAGTCGGAGCATAGATGAAGCTTAACGATGAATGTCATTGCCCTTGATTTAGGACCATCTTGGATGGATCCCATCAGAGTATATATTGAAGATGGAGAATTGCCAGAGGATAAGCTTGCTGCCAATAAATTGAAGTATAAAGCTGCTCGGTATGTATTAACTAATGGTATTTTATATAGACGAGGAATTATGGCAGGTTTGCAGAGATGTGTACATCCCTCCGAAGTGAAAGAATTGATTGAAGAGATCCATGAAGGGTCTTGTGGAGCTCATGTAGCAGGTCGAACACTTTTGCAAAGGGTAATGACTCAAGGATATTACTGGCCGACGATGAGGGCTGATTGTATAGCCTATGCTAAGAAATGCGATAAGTGCCAACGTTTTTCCTCCATCCGACGAACTCCACAATCATTGCTGACACTAATAACTTCCCCTTGGCCATTTGCCATATGGGGAATTGATTTAGTTGGACCATTGCCGACGACCCGAGGAAGGTTCAAGTACCTCGTCGTGGCAGTGGATTATTTTACTAAGTGGGTGGAAGCTGAACCACTAATTGATATGACGTACGAGAAGGTATATCAGTTCATTTGGAAGAACATCATTTGTCGATATGGTCTCCCCCATGCTTTCATCACAGACCATGGAACACAATTCGATAACGAAGAATTTGCTGCCTATTGTCATCAATCGAACATTTTGAAGTTTCATTCAGCACCAGGCCATCCCCAAAGCAATGGACAGACTGAGGTGACGAACAGAACATTACTAAATGGATTGAAGAAAAGGTTAAGTGAAGCTAAAGCAAATTGGATTAATGAGCTCCAATCAGTACTATGGGCTTACCGAACAACTCCCCGAGCAACAACTGGAGAATCACCATATATGCTAGCATTCGGAAGTGAGGCTGTGATACCTGTCGAGTTGGGTCTCCCAACGCATAGAGTGCTGAATTTAAATTCCCCAGTCAGCGATTTGATGCGAAGAATGGATTTGGATATGCTCGAGGAGGTTAGAGAAGAGGCAGCCATTAGGAATGCTGCTTACCAACAACGTACAGCTCTGTTCTACAACAAAAGGGTGAAGAAATATGACTTAAAAGAAGGGGATTATGTGCTAAAGAAAGTCATTCAGAAGCATAATAAGCTGGAAGCAAACTGGCATGGACCTTACCGAGTTACAGAAGTTGTTCGACCAGGAACTTACAGAATAGCCACTCTAGAGGGAGAGGAATTTAAGAATGCATGGAACGCTGAACACCTGCGCAAGTATTATCAGTAATGTAAAATGTAAAGCATTTCCTTCATTATGAATTAAACGAGGATGTTTCACCATTTTCTTTCTGTTGAAAGTTTTTCGGGGAATACTAGTGTAATACACTATGCTTAAAAAAATACTCCTTTGGTTAGGAGGTGACACTAGCGTGATCAACTACGGTTGGTAAGATAACTAGTGGACAGTTTGAAAGAACCAAAAAATACTCCTTTGGTTAGGAGGCGACACTAGCGTGATCAACTACGGTTGGTAAGATAACTAGTGGACAGTTCGAAAGAACCAAAAAATACTCCTTTGGTTAGGAGACGACACTAGCGTGATCAACTACGGTTGGTAAGATAACTAGTGGACAGTTCGAAAGAACCAAAAAATACTCCTTTGGTTAGGAGACGACACTAGCGTGATCAACTACGGTTGGTAAGATAACTAGTGGACAGTTCGAAAGAACCAAAAAATACTCCTTTGGTTAGGAGACGACACTAGCGTGATCAACTACGGTTGGTAAAATAACTAGTGGACAGTTCGAAAAAACCAAAAAATACTCCTTTGATTGGATTTGAAAAATATACTCTCACATTCCAACTTATGTTGAACGGGAGGTAATAATATTACAATAGTTCTTCAGAGAACAAAACATTCCAAAATGAACTAAGTATGGTTGGTCGGGGATAAAAACCCACTAACTATAGTTGGTCGACGAGGATAAATTATTGACCGTGGTTGGTCGGACACATTTTATGAAAATATTTGAAATTGAACCAAGTATGGCTGGTCGGGGATAAAATCCCATCAACTGTAGTTGGTCGACAAACATTATTTAACCACTTTGGTTGGTTGGAAACATTTTGAACATTTTATACTCATTACTTTATTGTTAAGTGATTGAGCAACATTGATATTTGTAAGTTTGATTACTAAGCACATATATTGTTATCTTTTTAATAGATATGTATACACAAATGTAAGAATGTATGATAAACATAAGACAATCGCAATACAAATTTGCAAACAGAAAGTGAAATTCTCTCATTAAATTCAAAATAAATTACAGGTTTCATGAATGTACTAACTATTACATTGATATTCCTATTCTATTGGTTTCTTGCCCTTTGCTTTAGAAACAGGCTCTTCGCCAGCAGGAGGATCTTCCAGGCAAAGGGGAGAATTAATAAAGTTCAAGTCCTTCAGCATTCTGACATTCATTATTGAAGGTGTCTCCATTAGATGCTCTGGACGAGATACTTTGGTTTGGGAATGAAGACTGTAGTCACCAAGGTATTTTGAAATTAAGCTCCGAGGAATGGAACGAGATGGGATCCATTCCATGCCCAATTTGTAAGGTGGTACAGGCAAGTCTAGTAGCCCAGGAGCATGATAATCCCATAAGAAATGGCCCTGCTCTAGCTTTAACACACCCAGGGCGTTCAACCATCCTTGTTTATAACCTTCGTTATTGGCATTTTCAAGACGAACATCCAAATGACAGAGGGCCTCATTATAACCTCCCATCCAAAACTCATGAGGCTGTTTATGGAATTGGAAGGTTAATCTATCCAATTGTTCATGAAGGTTTTTGGCAAAAAGATCTTTGGCATGTAAAGCAGACTTGGTTGCAGTAAGTTGATCTTCCAAAGATAGGTTTTTCTTGGACAATTCAGACAGAGCACGATCTTACGCATTCAATTGGAACGATTGAGTTTCCAAAGTAGACTGAGTGCGAGCCTCTTCAACATTACGGCTGAAAACTCTTTATCGACTCCGAGAAGCGACTGGAGAACTTTGCTCCTCGACAACACTTTGAACAGCTCTTCCTCGCCCACGAGAACCTCTTCCTCGTCCCCGAGCAGCAGAAGGAACACCAGATCTTCTTAAATTATCGAGTTCTTGCCGTAATTTGGCATTTTCAACCTCTAAGAATGAGAAACCTTCATCAGTAACGGGCACTAGAGCAGTGGAAGATGACGCTGCAGATTCATACTGAGCCAACTTTTTCTGCAAATTGTTGTTCTCCTGTTCCAGCAACTCAGCAATCTGCCTGCAAGCCTCAACTTCACCTTTTAAAGTTCTTTCCCTAACATCATATCCATCCAGAATCTTTTTATGGCCTGTATCAGAAGAAAGTTGTTGATATCTATTTTCATATTCCTTGTGCAATAAAGTCATTGATTCATTGTTCTGACCTTGGAGATCTTATAAGGAATAATGAAGTTCCTCAATCAAGTCGTAGTAGGCTACATTGTTGGCCACAACTCGGTCGAGTAAATCTTTCAAGTACCGATAAGCCTCAATTGCCTGTTCTGAGGCATCATGGCCAAGGATGTCAGCAATTTCTGATGTACTAAGGTCTGTATGACCAGCCTTATAATATTGGTGACATTGCTGCATCAGCTTGGTATCATGTGAAGATATCAGTTCCATTCTAGCAACAAACTAAGGACGAGAAAAAGACAACAATCAACAAAAACAAATCATCAACAACAGAGATGAACAAATATGTATTTTATTATATCATCAAAAGATTACATTGTTTGATTACAAGTGATAATAGAATAGAAATGATACCGAACAACTTCACACCTTTTCCTTGTCTCCCAAGACTTTCTCGGGAGGCTGGGACGAGGAGCTCGGTTGCTCGGAGGTGATAGCAGCTTGAGCAGCAGGAGCTGAAACTTTCTCAGGAGGAGGAGGCATAAAAGAAACATCCTCGATGGTAGATGGTAAAGAGGCAAGAGCTTGATCACCTATGGAAGATTCATCAGAGACAGGTTCATCTTCTTGTTCTTCCACAATTGGAGGGGGGGGGGGGGACCAGGGAGATAAAGCTGGAATAGCCCAGAATTGTCTTCGATCTTCAATTCTTACAGGGCAGCTACCCAGCCATCTCGGAAGTATTTTAACTTCCCATATTGTACTTGGGAAGTCATAGCAGCAATCCCCTTATCCCAGCCAGCGCTGAAGGATTTTTTAACGGCGACCTTTCTTTTCAATTTCTCCGAGGAGAGTTTTGCATCCAATTCTTCTTTTTGGACCTTGATATCTCGCAGGGTAGATAACTCTTCCTCTGCCTTTTTCAGCTTGTCGTCACATTTTTGATGCTCGACTTCTAAGCCTTTCACTTTATCCTCCAAATTCTTGGAGGTTTGAGCCATCTTCACCTTCTTAGCTTCAGCCACAGCCAATTTTTTCTCCCAAACAGCTTTTTCCTCAATGTACTGTTGACGAGATTCCTTCAAGGATTGGGTCAAACCCAACTGAGCATCATCAACATCTGATGAGGAGCTGGAAGCTTTAATAGCTTCATCTTTCTTCACGATGTTATTGAAATAATTCACCAGCTGAAAGATGAGAAAAACAGTAAAGTCAATACAAAAATACAAGAATTCAGAGAAAGAAAGAAAACCCAGAGTATGAGAAATTTACTGAAGCAAGATGACGAGTAGCTAGAGATGTCAGCATAGCCCTAGAAATTTTTTCATCAATTCCTTGGACCTCGGGTATGATCCAAGTTTTTACCGAGCTCATTGCAGAGCTCGGAGGAATGATGGTTGGAACACCAACACCACCAGCAGGTAAAGAGGAGGCAGTTTCAGCCAGATTGATTGAGGATGATTTCCTTAATCTTCTCAAAGGCATTTCAGCAGCTTCAACCAAGGAAGAATTCTTGGTCGGAGAAATAGTAATCACTTCCACAGGAGCAACTTTCTTGCTCGGAGCCACTGGGGGCTTCTCGGTAGTTTTGGAAGGTGCAACATCCACCTTCTTAGTCCCCTCAGGGACATCAGTTTTGCTCTTCTTGGCCCCAACAGCAGAAGTAGTGTCATCAAATAGAGAAGGAGGAGCTCTTTTCTTGCCCATTCTCTGATTTAAAAGAAGATGAGAATCTGAAGAAGAGTCCTCTGGAGTGGAAGCTGGTTCAACAGGGCGAGCAGTATAAGAGGTTGTATAACTCTTATACTGTAGCAAATATGATGCAGACCTGATGTGCTCGTCTGCAACATTCTTATGCAAACCCCAGATAAATTTCAGATGCTTGATATTAACTTCTGAATCTTTAGGAGTTTTTCTTTTACTCTCAACTACAAACAAACACATAACAAAATATCAGTCATACATTTTATCAAACATAATGAATTCATAAATTCAAAAAATAGATAAAATGAAAAATAAACCTATCCCGTTGCCATATAGGGGGCATCTGGGACCATTATACACTCCATCTCCAACCAGAGGGGCATATTGCCAATTTTTAATAATCACCCCATGTTCAAAATAATCTCTATTTGCATCGGGGAGGTTAACTACAAGAGCCCTATTCAAAAATCTAGTTTTTAAATAATAAATATTATCTAAAACGGCCCATCTATAGCAGTACATAATTTCAGGGATCCCTATACGAGTCCCATGAGTTATATTTAATTTATGCACCCCATTAATTATTCTCCATGAATTTGGGGCTATTTTTGCAGGAACAAGATCAAAATACTGACAAAACTCGAGACACAATGGATTTGGTGGAAAGGAAAAACCACATTCAGCAATAAAAAGACTAGGGAACCAATGTCCCTCAGCCAGACGAAAATAATTTTGAGGTTCAGAAAGCTCCTCCAAGATTACCCAAGATGGGATGGAAAAGTCAGAGCGGAACTTTTCAAGAGATTCAATAATGTAAACCATGATGAATAAAAGAAGAAGGAAGAAAATCTTGCAGGAAGGAAGGAGGTCTGCTGACAACTAACGAAGGAAAAGATGAACGCACAAGAGAGAAGGAGAGAATAGAAAGCTTGAATGCAGAAAATTGGAAAACGTAGAAGACGGTATGGTTACCTAAGAAGTTTAAATACTTTTCATTGGGAAGCGGCGAATGAAATGATTACCAAAAAGAAACTACTGAACTTCTGGCGGCTAAAAGGACAAAAACTGCACGGAGATCGAAGCGCTTATAAAAATTCAAAAAAAGGCGGAAGCTGCGAAATGAGAAGGAAATTTGAATACAATGTTCCTGAAACCCAGGAAGGTCATTTAATATTGCCATATATCGAGAAAGAATGTTCCATACTCCTCAAAGTTCGAAATATGAAACATTGGGGGCTTCTGTTGATACCAAAATTAATATGCTGATGTGGACGAATAATACGAAGACACGTGTTAATCTACGTGGCACAATAGCAGCGAGGAAGTTCATTTCTTCGACCAATTCATGTTCTCTCCGAGCAACGAGGATACCCCGAGGAACTCTAGCATCCCGAGGTACTCCAGCGCTCCGAGGAACTCTTGTTCAACGAGCAACAAAGGCGGTCCGAGCTGCATCTCGGTCGTAGCATTAATTACAAGATAATCAATAGTTCAACTATTCATTGAATGTTTATAATCTTAACGCACACGCTGCATTAAATGTATTGCCCTTTCATGCGTGTATCATTTAATGTATCGACCCTTTCATGTACAGCCTCAAGGCTATAAATACCTTGTATCAACCCCATTCAAAGGGACGGGAATTTCTTGAGAGAACTTGTATTCAAGAATTCTGCAAACACTCAGCAATAACATAACAGTGGACGTAGGACTTATTTCCTAGCCGAACCACTTTAAAAATCTCTGTCTTATTTATTTATCTGTGATTGAATAATTAGAGCGATCTAGTTTTTTACATCAACACGAAATATAAAGTAACACAATTCAAACTGAATAAATACCATAGTGAAAATACTAGAAATAACTGAAATACAAATGTCCTAATAACAATGAAATAATGGAAAGGGAGACACATGCCCAATAAATGAGAATGCTAGAAGTGGAGTCAATAAAGGAAGCCGTCTACGCAAGTGACCTGCAACTCCCACCTAAGCTGCAGCACATTCCTTTCAAGGGATCCTAAGCAAGACGCCACTGTGACTGGGCACCTGAAATGTATACATATATATACAAGAGAGAGGGAGAAAAAGAAACGGGTCAGAGCCCGATAGTGTTTATGATTTAAAATTTGTTTAGCAAGTATTTAAATTGATACAGGCCAATGCAACAACATATTAGAGCGACACTCTCTTGAGAAATTCTCACCTCTCTTCTAATGTGCACGCCTATCGTACTAACCTTCCCAACGGTTTATCTTATCATTTTATCATAGTAACCTTCCCAATAATATAGCTTATCTTAACTTACTCATAAGATTTCAAAACCGAACAATATCATTGTTTAAAAAGAATACTTCCAATTAGCAGCACAACTCTCTTTTTAGCTTTATTAATTTATAAAGTTTCCCAGTGTCATATTATACTTTCACAAAACAAGTATTTACTATTTGAGTCATTAACCATGCCCTACTTATCAAATCATAGTAGGCAGTTTCAAATTTCCGAATCTTATATATATATTAACTACTCGTATAATATATATATAATAACAACACCCCAAATAAAACTATGGTGCGTGCATACTTCTACTATCCAAACCCCATACCACTCATATCAAGGGGAATACAAATTCGGAATCACTCTCGAACTGTATTAACACATACACAAACAATATCGAGGCGAAGCATAGATTCCAAGTCTCTAAGAGGATGGCACATACTCGCGTCTCTTAGGACCGTCTAAACTATCAATTCGATAGCATGTACCAAGGATATCTATCTTCTAGGGTACAAGTCAATATCCCCCATAAAGGTCCCATCGAGATAAGACTGTCCCAGCGCGGTAACCTCAAGGATAGCAAGTAGCGCGATATGTTTTTCACATGTATATAATATATGTACACACAATCATATAAATATACCACTTTTATCATATTAATATAGGTTCCTCTCGTCACCCATAATTACAACATTTATCCTCAATTTCACATTATTAGTATTAAGTATAAGGTTTCATCTCTAACCTTAACTCGAAGAGTTTTCTCACTTATTACGTTACACTCGTGGACTCTATCCTTCCAAGTATAAAATTCAGTAGGTATACCTCTATTCACTATCGTAGCTATTCGCCGTAATCTCTCACTTGAAATACGTAGTTTCATCATTCATTACATAATTATCCCAAAAGCAAACTTCTCATTTTATAATAAAGTTCGCAGCACTTATTCATATGTCCTACTGGTCTTTCCTATCTCCCAAAACATTTTATTAAGAATACCCAAGAATTATTTCACCATAAATTTAATTTAACTAATTAAACAAGGGAAATAGGAGTCTGCCAGGAGGGGTCGATCGATTGAGGTCTGGGACTCGATCGATCGAACCTTCGATCGATCGAAGCTCTATGCTCGATCGATCGATCAAGCAAGTATTTTGATTTCTGCAGAATTGCAATTACGGGTTCTACCACTTCTCTTCATCCAAATCCATATTTTCCAAACCCAAACGTCCCAAAAATTCTACTACTGACATTATAACAATATACCATATGTTTCTAACGTAAGGCATGTACATATTCATCATTTAAACATGGATTTTAAACCCAAAATTATATCTAATTATCAAGAACCCTAGAATTTTCTTAAACAGATTTCTAACAAATTTTTCTCCAGAATTTCTTTCTTATAATCATCAAAATTTCGTGGTTAATTTCCTCTACATGGCAAGGGTTTCCAGAATCATCATATCAACCAATACTACATGGATTTTCCTATCACAAATTGGGTTTTCTTCCACATATTTCGTCCCTAATCATTCCGAAACTAATATGTAAATTGCACCAACGAAATAGACAGATAAACACTTGCCTGGGATTTTTGGTATTCTGATTTACGGCTGATTTTGGTATGGTTGCGTTCCTCGTCTCGCGATCTACGCATTGGCGGTGACGGCGGTGCAAACGGGTGGCTTTTTGGCCTTGAATCGCCTTGAGAGCTCTCTCCTCTCTTCTCCAATGGCCGTCACTTGTGTTTAGAGTTTCTAACCCTAGGTGACCATCCAGATATCTGATATAACCCTTGGAATTTTCGTGCGTTTAATTACCCAAAAAGGTGAAATGTCCAAAACGCCCTCCCGGGTTACTAATTAGGCCTAAAAATGCCCCGAGACCCAAACTACACCCCCGGGTACACTTTTCTGACTATCTCGACCCTTCCGGATGCGTTGGCGCACTCAAAACGACCATATGGGCAAATTATAAAATATTCACTTTTTATTTATCAAAATTTAGTCCCGACGCGACAGAGCACGTTCCGACTTAAATTTCTGAGATTGTCATTTAACTCACTCATGACATTCAATATAATATATTACTTTGCTCATTAGTAATATTCAACAAATTTCCCATAATTACTAACTCTCGTCACGTTAATAATTATAACGTAATTAATTTTCGGATTTTTATTAAATAATTCATTCACATTAACTTTAATAAATCCCCAAATTAATATAGCATAAAAATACAGGGTATTACAACAAGTAGGACTGCTTCCATGCCATAAACCAGAGAGTAAGGGGTATCCCCAGTAGAGGTTTGGATTGAGGTTTGGTAGTTCCAGAGGGTGTATGGGATTCGGTCGTCCCAATCTCGATAGCTTTCAGTTATATTACTTATGATTTCTTTCAGGTTTTTGTTCGCGGCTTTGACTACACCATTGGTTTGAGGTCAGTAGGGAGAAGATGTATGTCTCTGGATCCCATACTCGTTGACCACTTCCGTGACTTCTAGCTCGAAATGCAACCCGTTATGTAACACTAGCTCATGCGAGACCCCATATCGGTAGATGATATTTTTCTTGATGAATTTGGCCACTTTCTTGGCAGTCAGAACTCTGTATGACTTAGCTTCGAACCATTTAGTGAAGTAATCAATGGAGACCAGGATGAACTCATGTCCGTTACAAGCCCTGGGTGTAACCTTTCCTATAATATCGATGCCCCAGGTGGAGAATGGCTAGGGGGAAGTCATGTTGTATAATTCACATGAAGGCAGGGGTTGAACGTTGGAGAACTGTTGGCATTTGAGGCATCTCCGAACATAGGCAGTGCAATCCTGGATCATGGTGGTCAAGTAGTAGTCTTGTCGTATTATCTTCTTAGCAAGCATGTGACCATTTATGTGGGGTTTTCATTTTCCGTTGTGGATTCTTTTCATCACCTCTTCAATGACAGCCCCTGCGATGCAGTGTGGATGGGTTCCATCGAAGTTTCTCTTAAACAGTGCTTTTTGACAAATGATGTACTGGGCCGCCAATCTTCGGAGGGTTGCCCGATCTTTCTTGTTGGAACCCTCGGGATACCTACCATGCTTGAGGAGGTGCGAGATATCATAATACCAATAATGTTATAGCTCGAGATCTTCTTTGGTGATGTGCCCAATGTGGTAGTAGTGGGTTGGTTTGTCTTTCTTTTGGACCCAGAAGGGGGCCATTGTTATTCCTTTGGCAATATCGACCATGGAGGCCAAGGTAGCAAGGGCATTGGCTAGATTATTCTTTGCTCGATGTAGGTAGTGGAAGGTGATGTCTTGGAATTGGGAGGCTAGTTCTTCTAAGTGGGCATGGAATGGTTAAAGTTTCTCGTCCTTGTCTTTCCATTTTCTGAGCACTTAACCAATGATGAGGGAAGAATCCCCATAAACATCTAGGCATTGAATACCTTTCTTAAGAGAAACTTTGAGGCCTACCGTACATCCCTCGTATTCATTCATGTTATTGGTGTAGGGGAAATCCAACTTGATGGTGATGGGAGTGTGGGAGTCATATGGGCGATCAGAAGTATCCCAATGCCATATCCATTTTTGTTGGCAGCGCCGTCGAAGAACATTTTCCATTGGAGGTCGTCTTGAGAATCATAGAAGATGTTTTCATCTGGAAATTCAGAGATCTAGACATCAACTTCTTCCATGGGGGTAATCAGCGAGGTAGTCAGATATGTCTCTTCCTTTCATGGCTTTAAATGCGACGTACATGATATCAAACTCAGTTAAGAGCATAAACGATCGAGCCATTCGGTTTAATAAGGAGAGTTTCTCAAGTAAGTACTTGATCGGGTCCATTAGGGATACAAGGTTAATGGGGAAGGCGAGAATATAGTGTCACAACTTTTGGGTGACCCAAATAAGTGCGATGCATGCTTTTTCCAAAACAGTGTAGTTGACTTCGTAACCGAACAATTTTTGACTGGCGTGATAGATGGCTCTTTTTTTATGGGAATCTTCAAGATACTGAGCTAGCAAAGCCCCAGTTGTAGTGTCGATTATGGTTAGGTATAAGAGCAAGGGGAGACCAGGCTATGGTGGCATAAGTACCGGAGGTTGAGTAAGGTATTGTTTGATTCAGTCGAAGGCTTCTTGGCAGGCTTCGTTCCAAACTTTGGTTGAATCCTTTCGAAATTGGTTCACAAATGGAGGTGAGTTGGCTGATGAACCGGTTCATGTATTGAAATTTCCGAGGAATCCTTGGACTCCTTTCTCCGTTCGTGGAGGCGGTATCTCAAGTATGGCTTTTAGCTTGGCATGATCTACTTTTATCCCTTTCTCACTGACCATGAATCCCAAGAGTTTTCCCTTTGTAATGATGAAGACACATTTATGTGGATTGATTCTCATCTGATATCGTCGTAATCGTTAGAAGAACTTTCAGAGAGCGTGAACATGACCTTCTCTACTTTTGGATTTGATAATCATATCATCGATTTAGACCTTGACTTTTTTCTAAAACAGATCGTGTTGGATGGTTGTGGCATCCCTCTGGTAAGTAGCCTCGGTATTCTTGAGACCAAATGGCATAACAGTGTAGCAAAAGGTTCCCTCTGGGGTGACGAAAGATATTTTTTCTTGACGATCGAGGTGCATTTTGATTTGGTTGTATCCGAAAAACCTGTCGACGAATGACTTGAGAGCATGACTGGCTGTGTTGTCCACGATCATGTTGATATTGGGTAGTAGGTAATCATCCTTTAAAGAGGCCTTGGTCAAGTCCCGATAGTCTACACACATCCAAACTTCCCTCCTGATTTTGGCACAGGCACTACGTTGGCTAGCCATGTGGGATATTCGATCACCTTAATGAAACCATGTTTAGTTATTTGATCACCTCTTCTTTGACTTTGAGCGACCATTCGGTGCAGAGCTTTCTCATCTTTTGTTTAATCGGCTTGTAATCTGGAAGAGTGGGGATCTCATGCTGAGCAATTTCAGGATCAATGATGGGCATATCGCCATAGGACCATGCGAAGACATCCACGAATTCGTTCAATAATTCTTCAAGTTGTGCACCCTCTTGCTCGTCAAGGGTAGCCCCTATCCCAATCTTGCGCAGTTGGCTACTAAAACCGAGGTTAATAATAACAGTCTCTTCTTCATTAACTTGAACGCGGTTATGTTGTTTGTTATTAACCTTATTTTGATCAGTTAAGAATTGTTCATTTGCAAAATCATCATCATCAAAAGTTTGATTAGAATCTAAACAATTAATGTAAGGCATAGCAAGATACTCAAAATCTTTGTTTATTTCATTGATAGGAAAAACAACATTGAGAACCTCATCAAAGGAGGTCTCAATTACATTTGAGCAAGGATAGACAATAGAAGAACAAATGGGGTAAACATTATTGTTAGGTGGGATTTCAACAGGTAGAACCGACACAGCATGCCAGTTGAGGAGAGGTGTATCAGCAGTTTTATTCATGTGGGATAAATCTAGTGATGTAGTGCTTGAATGAACCATGTAGAGTGTTAGCCCCAGTTTTTGTAAGATAAATGAGTCCTCGTAGTCACTTTCCTCACTTTCTTCGGTATCTTTGATGAGCGATTGTACATGGTGTTGGGAACTTTCGACCCATGGGTAGCTATCTTGGAAAATGATCTCCATTTTGGGTTTTATCTTCTTGTCTGTATGCTCATTCCATAGTTCTGGAAAACCGCAAAAGGGTAAGTCTTCACCCTCTTTGATTAATCGTTCATTCAAGGAGTCACCTGGGATAGTCTAGATGCAGTCTAATCTTCTCTTTGCTCGATACTGGTGGATCATTTTGAGCTCTTGTTATGATGTTGATACCCAAACCACAAGGAGGGAAAGCTTTCTTCAGTTCAATGGGATCAAGTATCCCTTGTTGTCTTTGTCCTAGCCCCAGTCCGGGTATGAAGTGTATGTTTCTGAACATCTGAATCACATTGACGTTGCCATTAGGGTCATATTATGAACAAACCCATTCTTTGAAATCGTCCCCTGCCAAGAGTAGGAGTGGTTTAACTCAGAATCCTGATAAGAGGATATCATTTGACTTGTGTTGTATCTCAAGGATTGGATTGCTAGTACTTAGACCCTCAGCATTGTCGTCGTCGCCCAAAATGGTGATGACTCGTCCGTCGATGAAGAAATTTAATTTCTGATGGATTGAGGAAGACACACCCTTGATATTGTGGATCCAAGGTTGTCCGAGAAACAGGTTGAAATAAGTTGGGATGTCAATAACTTGAAATTCAACGACCGAGTTTATAGCGCCATCCCCTATTACAAGTTTTATGGATCCCATCACCTCTCGATGGGTATTATCGTAGGCATGTACAACAACGGAGGTTGGAGCAAGGTCACTTTCCTTTAGTCCAAAGCATTTGAAGGTTCTTAATGGGAAGACATTCAAGGCGGATCAATTATTGAGAAGAGAGAGTGGTACAATCTTCCCCATAACTTCGATGGAGATGTTGAGTGCATGATTGTGGTTTGGCCCAATTTTGGGAATTTCTTCTTTCGAAGAAGGATATCATTCAAGGAAAGGTCAAGGATCCGACTAAATTTATCGCTTCTTCTGGTGTAGTAGAAGGAGGAATTATGGGTCCAGTGAGCAACTTGATCAAAGCATTTCTGTGTAGATGACAAGACATGAAAATCCCCTATAGAGTGATGTTAGCTTGAGTTTTCTTTAGTTGATCGAGGATATTTCTCTCCTCGAGGGTCATTTCTGGCATAGGAAGATTTTCTACGCCCTCCCCTTGCCATTTGCAGGTAGTGAGATTAGGATATGGTAATTAATTCCTATCTGGTCATGTGATTTACTGAACAAGGGAAGAACATGTACCCCGTCTCTTTGTCAATCTCAGGTTGTTCTACCATCTTGTTTATTTCTCCCTGGAGTTCTGTAAATGATATTATCCCACACATGTTGGCTATCGAGCCAGTTTTCTCTAAAGCTTGCTCTTCACTTGAATTTTCAAATTCTTCCCCCCCATCCGGTGGCAACAATTCTGTCTTTCCATGAAAAGTCAATGCATTCCACAACTTCAATGGCTTCTTCATACAAGTCTTCCCATTCTGTGGGGATATGTAAGCGTGAAGGGACCAGGCATCCTTGTAACTTTAGAGTATCAAGTAACTCGATCATACAACATATATTGTTATTTTCCCTGAATAATCTTGCCATGATCTGGACAACATCATCTAGGTTGACTTCATCGGTTGGTACCACCCACTACACCAAATCTGCCCATTTGTCAAGGTCATTGACCTTGAAAAATTCACCTTGTCAAGGTCAATGACCGTGACATTTCGAGGCGAGATAACTTTTTTTGTCACGGTCGTGTCACGATCATTGACCTTGACAAAAAACTCGCGTTTTGTTTCACGGTCGTGTCAAGGTCAATGACCGTGACACGTTTGTCACGGTTATAAACCGTGACAAAGCCGTGACCCTTTTTAAAAAAAATTGTCACAGTCATTGACCGTGACAAGCCCGTGACAAATGTTGTCACGAACTTGTCACGGTCAATGACCGTGACAATTCTGGGCAGAATTTAAAAAAAATCTGTTGGGCAGTATGGCCACTGCCACTGCCCAGCAGTATATTTGTACCTGTTATAGCAACGTTGTACCTGTTCCAAACATCATATATCCAACACAAACTAAAGATAATGCAAATATATATGCATGACAGTATAATCCAAATCTTCAAAGTAAAAATAATATACATGACGATATAATCCAAATATAATTAAAATGGACAAACTTAAAAATAATGTTACTACATGTCTTGGGTAAATGTGATGAGGTGAGTAGGCCACACGACATACGAATTGATGCACCCACTAATATACATCGTGTAGCATTGTTCACGCAACCACAATAGGGAGTTCTCCTTCCCGGGTATGACATGCGTGACGAGCACCCTGGACTCCATCTGTTGAAGCACACGTCCATGGACTATTCCACCCTCGACGATATTCGGGTCCCTCAACCCCCGCCCTATCCGCTGGCCATCAAATATGTCCAATATGAACACGCTCGGCTAACCAATTGTCGATAATGGTCTGTTGGAGGGCATCAAATAGGGAAGTGGATCATCGAAGTACGAACGTGTCGGTGATGAAGCAGCGAGGTCCACATCCTCGTCATCCTGCGCCTCGTCTTCCCGTACCTCCTCCTCCACCGCCTTCTCCTTACCTTTCCCTTTCCCTTTCTCTTTACGGTCTCCACCCAACGTACGCTTCATGAATGCGTACATATCTTGGACCGTCGCCTCCAAACGGGACAGCTTCGCGTCTTGTGAATCCACCGTTCGAGCCAACCCGGTGTCGCTCGTCTCCAATTCGATGATCCTAGATTTGGCCACCCGCGAGCTCACTCCCCTTGTCCTCCCATTGCGATCAGAGCCAAGCACTTGGCTGAGTGCGTATGTGGACAAAGATGCCTTGTCGGCATCAGACTGCGAATCATGCACTTCCTTAAGCTTTGCCTGAAACGACAAAAAGCACATGATTAGTAAAATAAGTAAACTAAAAAATTATAACGTAATTAACAATAATTAAACTGTCGGATTACTTACAATCGTGGCCGCGACGCTCGGGGACACCTCCTTGTCCTTCCCCTTCTTCGTCCGAAGAGCCACATAAGTATCGAGCCTATGTGGCTTACCCCCTGGCCCACTCCCTACCCCCTGAAATAAAAAAAAATAAAGTAAAATTAGTATCGGCCCCGCAAAGTAAAATAATATCCAATAATATATTTCTGTAGTTATAGATAAATTAAATATTACCTTCATCCTATGCTCCACCTCAGCGTAAGAGGTCCGGCCGGAATAGTGCACGTCCGTCTTTTTAGCCCGATTTTCCCTCCCCAATTGGCGAGATGCCAATTGTCGATCCTCGATCTCATTGTCATTGAACTTTTGCCATTGTGCCAATGAGATCGGCTCCTTGGGCGGGACGGATCCGCGCCATTGTAAAATGGACTCTCGTGTTTTTCCAAAGTACCATGTCCGCATATTTTTTTTCCACGTCTTGTGTTGCTCCCTCAACTGCTCCAAGACGGAATCGCGTAGCTTTGGATCCAAGTTGAATTGTTCCTGTCCAACAAATACAATGTTAGTTGCGAATAAATATAAATATAAATATAAATATAAATATAAATATAAATATAAATATAAATATAAATATAAATATAAATATAAATTGAAATTGAAATTGAAATATTCATATAAATATTACCTGTAGTGCCGCCCAAACACCTAACTTGAGCTCATACGGCACCTCCTTCCAACTCATAAACCCCGGGCCAATGACTATCTTTAGCAGCTCGAGGGATCTCGCTAAAAGCTTCAACTTGTTTTCGACGGTAATCCCAAATTTTCCATATTTGGGGAGCCTAGGGGCGGAGGAGCCCTCGTCGCCTCCGCTACCACCGAACCCAGACGACGACATCATCATAAACAGCATCATCATCTTCGCCCTAACATCTGAAGGAGACATTTTTGCTGTAAAAAAATGTTATTAGTACAGATAAAATTTTTGTAATATTATGTTTTTTCCAAATATTTAAAGAGTTATTAAATGGGTGCCCCACCCCTGCCCCCTCCCCCCGCCACACACACACGCACACCTACGCACACGCACACGCACACACACACACCCCACCCCTACCCACCCCACACACACACACACCCCACCCCTACCCAACCGGCAAGTTAATTAGAATATTTGTAGGACTGAAATTAATTTAGATTATGCCTATCTATGTAACTTTAAAACCTAATTGTGATTAAAATCTGATTTATATGGATTAATTCTATTACATTTATAATTTAACCAATAGAGTTGAATTTTAATATTAATCCTTTGGTTTATTTAACTAACTTTGGTTTGGTTTATTTCTAGTTGAATCTGAGTTATAATTTTTAGATTATGTATAGGAATTGAATTTTAATATTAATCCTTCATAAATCCCTTGAATACATGCATAAATTTGTAGAGATTGAAATTAAATTGCTTGAGATTGAATTTCTATGTTTCGGGGTCATTATTTGAAAATACTTAATTACCCTTTGAAAACCTTTCATAACACTCCTATGTATTAAATATGGGTTAGACCTCTTAGCTTGCTCAACCACCCATTTACACACTTACTTTACCTTTTATTTACATTATGGATATTAATCAATTCACACGTTTTTTGTCCACTTCAACCTTTACTGAAATATTTATTAATTCATTCAAGTTAGGTAAAACCACGCAAGTATCTAATACAAATATTATCATTCAACAAATTAAGTCCCATAATTTTTGCACATATCACAACCCGTAATCTTTTAACATTCAACGATACCAATTACTAAACAATTCTACTATCTATGATAAATACCAATATTTTTCAACACTGTATCCCCCAATAGAAATAATGAATTAACATATAATTTTCAACTCCAACAACATATGCTTCAACTTAACCCAATCTTCCCAATAATACCAACTAATCAACACACAACATCCAAATCCAACAACATAGGTCTAAAACCAAAGTTTGTACATAATAATTTATAGTCTCCAAGAAAGTACCATTTTTATTCATAATATTTACGATTATCAATTTCTCGTGTATTAGCCAAATTTCCAAGATTTCAATTGTAGCATAACACATTAATTTATTGTAATCATACACATTATAATGAGTATACAATTTGATTTTTGTAATCATTTCTTAGGCCTTCTTATTCTCTAAGGATTTCAAAGTTAATATAAAAAAATACCCCCTGCCCACACACACACACACACCACCCCACCCTGCCCCACCCCCTCCACCACCCCCTCCCCCACCCCTTCCCACCCCACCCCACCCCCTGCCCCACCCCGCCCCACCCCCTGCCCCACCCCCACCCCCTCCCCCACTCTGCCCCACCCCGCCCCACCCCCTACCCCCACCCTGCCCCACCCCCCACACACGCACACACATACACACACATATATATACACATACCCCCCACCCCCTCCCCCACACTGCCCCACCCCGCCCCACCCCCCACACACGCACACACATACACACATATATATATACACATACACACATAAATATACAGACAAATATATATATATATATATATATATATATATATATATATATAAATGGAAGAGAGAGAGAGAGAGAAATTGGACCTGGGAGAGAGAGAGAGAGAGAGCAGTGTCGAGAGAGAGAGAGAGAGAGAGAGAGGGAGGGAAGGGCGCGGGAGGGAAAAAATAAGGGGGGTAGGGTTTTTGCTGGAAAAGTTGTCACGGTCGTGTCAAGGTCTTTGACCGTGACACGCCTTGTCATAGTCATTGACCGTGACACGACCGTGACAAATTGAATTGTCACGGGCTTGTCACGGTCAATGACCGTGACAAGTCATTGTCACGGTCGTGTCAAGGTCAATGACCGTGACATAAAACGCGTGTTTTTTTGTCACGGTCAATGACCTTGACAAGGCTGGCCGGCTGAAAGGTGACAATTTTTCCATTTTGGTGTAGTGACCAATTTATCTGACTCGCGAGCCCACTTTCGTTCTTCCAAGAACAGTGTACCAAACCTCTGGCAATCAATGATCATATATGAGAGAAATTTTTACCCGAACTCTAGGAGTTGGTTTAACGCTTTTGCTAATTACATACTTCCATTTTCAGAACGGGTACGAATAATAATGCATGCTCTGGTAAAGAGTGACAGTGCCTGATCAGCGAGGCTAATAGGGTGTAGGAGGAAATATGGGAAAGTTTGGAGAGGTTTGGGAGAGTGTATTGATGTGATTTGAGTTGATGGATCAAATTCTGGGTTCATTTATAGGAAGATAGCATTGGTATGATTTGGGAGTGGGTTGTGAGTAGTGTTTGGCTTAGGATTGGCTGGTGGGGAAATGTTACCCTAGTCAATTAGACTTTGGATTTTGTTTCGGAGGTGAAAGCATTGGTCGGCGATATGTCTAGCATTTTGGTGAAAGACGCAATGGGAATCTTCCTTGAAGTTTCTTGGAAGTGAGTTTGGAAATGGACGGGGGTCCAAGGGTTTAATAAGGTTTCGTCTTAACAAGGATTGATAAAATTTGAAGAGGGGAGCATGAAGCTCAGTTTATTCCTTTCGAACTGGGATTGGGCGAATCTCTGGTGCCCACGAAGTGGTCGATTGAGAGATGTTTTTGATGGTTGAGACTGCAGCATTGGCAGGTTTTTCATATTTTCTGGGGGTGAACTATCCGGACACCTTCTTTGGTTCAACCTCTGTTTTAGCAAGACCTTCCTCAATTTATACTCCTACCTCTCTGAGAGATCGGAAGTGGGGATAGTATTATCCTCCCATATTTTCTCAGACATGGGGCAAGAAGTTCTTCTTCACTATGTTGACTTGTTCTTCCTTGGATGGCCGATTGGTCATAGTGGATGCCGTTTCCCTCCATCAGTCTATGAAGTTACTAACTGATTCCCAAGAATTCTATTTGAGCAGCTCTAAATCACAGCGGGTGGCCTCAACCACATCGTTATATTTGTACTGCGATATGAATTCTCGGGCTACATCTTCCCAGCTACGGATTTTGGACTCCTAGAGAGACAAAAAACCATCGGAGGGCGCTATCCTTAAGAGTTTGCTGAAACAATTGGGCCATCACTTCTTCAGAAGTCCTTAAGAGAGTCATAGAACGGTGATAACTGCGATGATGAACAATTGGGTGTCCAGTTCCTCCGAATTTCTCGATATTCAGCATCTTGAACTTCTCAGGTAACCTTGCCTTAGGATAAGGAGACATGTGGGTGTAGTCCATGTAATTTCGGTAGATTAGAACTTGGTCGAACTTCTTTGTTAGCATTTTAAGATCTTCTTTGACCTTGTTCAATTCTTCCTCTTTCGGATCAATGATCACAAGCAAGTTAGCCCCAGGCTGGGTAAGGTTTGGCATAGGAAGCTGGGTAGGCGACGACCCATTAACAAGAGGGGTACGTGGAGCGTGATGATATTCTTCGGTAACCCAGATAGGTTCGGGTGGACCCATAGCGTGAAGGAATAGGGCCTCGGACTCTTGAGAAACAGGAACCTAGTTTCGTTGCATCTCTCGGACCTCAGTCTGAAGGTTTTCGATCTTGGACACGAGCTGAGATAAGACTGCCGTCATATCTATCTACAAAATTGGTACTTGATCTGTGTTCTCCATGGAAAATGGATGGATACTGGACTCGGAAGAAGTAGCAGGGGAACAAACGGAGCTCCGGGGTGATTTGATTAAAGACCGAAGCCAATAAGGAGCCAGGCCAAGGGCGTGCGATCGACCTGAGAAAGCGCAAAATGGGATTTATTTTGATAAAAAGAAGGAAAATATTTTTGACATTTTTTGTTTCTCTTTTGATATCGAATGACAAAATATTTTTGGATTTTTGATAAAGAAGAGAGAAATATTTTTAGATTTTTGATAAAGAAAGGAAACAATGTTTTTGGATTTTTGATAAAGAAGGGAAAAATGTATTTGGAAGACGGGTCTCAGCATGATTATTTTTTATTTTATTTTATTATTATTATTATTATTATTATTATCATTATTATTATCATTATTATTATTATTATTATTATTATTATTATTATTATTATTATTATTATTATTATTATTATTATTATTATTATTATTATTATCATTATTATGTTCTCACTGGTATTAAAATCTCCAAAATGCAAAATGAAATGTCGGACGGGACCCGAGCCTGGAAAAGTTGGGTTTGTAACATATGCAAAGCTATGGCTGGACTGGTAACTAGGCTCACGGGTAGGATCCTATTTAAAAGATGCGCGAAAATTTAGGCGTCAGGTCGACCCGAAATTTTGGCAGAGTTTCGGTTCAAAACCGGTAATCTAATATGTGTGTCCTGGGCTTGACACTTATATGCGGGTATGCAGTTGGTTGGGTGAATCGAAAAGGGTTCCCCTCTTCGGCGTGGATTCCACAATATAGGTCTTGCTTTTTTAGGGCAATCGGTACGTGTGGACAAGCCATTCGATATACCTGAGTGTACATAAATTGTCTAAAAAACGTCACTGTGTGATAATTGATTAAATTCAAAAATTTCTAATTCGGCACACTTATTTAATTAGAGTCTATTTTTAAACAAACTTAAACCAGTCCCTACACATGCATCTAAACATCATAAATAATTCAACCCATGCATGAAAAATAAAGACGACCGATTCAGGAAAAAACCCCTTTCGGGTAAAACCTTATATAAACACTTTGAAGAATTTGCAAGACCTTTGACTTACATACAACCTGATAATCGCCCACAAGTGTGTAATGCATGGTGCCTTCAGCAAACCTTCAAAGATACTAGAGATAGCGAAATACCCTCCAAGCGCCGGTTCGTCGTCTTCGGCTCGTCCACACGCAGAATAACTACGCTCGGCATCCAGCGATCAAATATGGAGATCATTTCTCCACAAAGGTTGAACAAAAGAAAAGTTATGTTCTTGAAGACCAAAACAATTCACTAAAGCATATGGGAGTATTGTGAATTGAAAACCAAAATGAGATTAAACCCCAAAAGGAAGAATCCAAAAGAATTCTTCTTTTCAGTTTTTCTATTCTGGAAAATGCTGAGACTTCTTAAACAAAGGGAAACCATTTAATGAGTATTTATAGTAAAACTGCGCCGCCTCGAAAACCGTGTTCATTCGAACAAGATACCAATCTCGCGCGAATAAAGGACATATGTTGTTCAAACGACATCGCGCGACACTGCCATGTTGTTAGAACGATATTTCTATCTCGCTTGAACAACATGGGTGTCAAAACCGAGGTGCGCTCCAACACTTAGAAAAAAATTACTTATTCTTAAATTTGATGAAAAGGTCCGCTCCAACACTTAGAATTTTTGTTTTAAATATATCCCAGATGCTCAAACTGAAAAGTTAAGGTATTTAAAACAAAACCTTACCAAAGTAAACTTCATGGAGTCCTTTTGATGAAGAACTTGATATTCGGTTCTGTCTTTGATGCTTGAATGTTCTTGAAAGCTCTTCGACGGTGTAGCGGTATATGACATACTAAATTGATTATAGACTTTTAAAATATGTCCTTACAAATTTCCCCCTATGTCTATGCCGGTACATACATAAAAAAAATTGAATTATGAAAAACCAAAATGCCTATACAAATCTACCGTCCCATGAATAAATTTGCAAGTTCTCAAAATGTTCTTCAAAAATCTTCGTCAAATCTTCTCAAAGCTTTTGTCATCAGGGTGTGCAACATCATCATCATGATCATCAATCTTTATACCTACACACATGAGATAAAGCAAAAACATTTTTGATGCATCGAGTTTGAAATGATATGAGAATAAAGCATGAATAAATCAATAGAGAATTAAGGTAAAAGTCATGTTCCTTCCTATATTTGGATTTTTAGGACAATGTTTTTCAAGTTTATAAATCTAGTTCCTGTGGTACAATAGCATTTATAAATCTAGTCCATGTAGTACAAAAGCATTTATTTTTTTAGTCCATGCCAGCGACACTATTTTTCATCATTTTTTATGAAATTTTTAGTACAGGGACTAGATTTATAAAATTATATGTAGTGTCCTAATTTTATAAAATTTGAGCATTATAATGGCCTTTTCCCAAAACCCCCAGAAATCAAATATCCCCCATAATGCAAAAACTCCCACATAACATGATAATTCTTTATCCCCCTTTTTATGATGTCCCCGAATGGACAGATAAGACGAAAAAAATCAAAACATGGAGTGTCACGATAAAAATGAATAGCAAAACATGGATCAAGCTACGCGCATGCAAAGGAGTATCTCAACAATCTCACAAACTATTTTTTATTTTTCAAATTTTTCATACAAAAATAAGATAGTAAAAATCACACCATAGATTTAAACTGAAACAACCAAGTCATGAAAATGGAATGAATGGGTGTGAACACATTCGATAGGTAAATAAAGTCAATCGATCATATGTGCACGATGCATACATGTACCCCTAAAGAATGAACATCAAAAGCATGCTTAGGTGTAAAAATTGTTGAATTTAGATGACATCGTCTTATGCAAATCAACGAATTAAAGTCAAAGTGATTTCCACACCAATAACGTCCAAAACTATTCAGTGCTTTTTCAAGATTTTCAAGGACATGAAAACCCGTTATAAAATCTCCAGCCAAACTCCCTTATATATATTTTCTTTTAGAGGTGTTTAACTAAATTCTCAAACTTTGGAGAATTGGTGCAACAGCCTAATTGGCCCATAATTGGCATGAATTTCTTTTTATTGACTTTAAATTTTTTCGGGGTCTTTTAAACCTCTTTGGGTCCCGGATAATAAAATTCCTCAATTTTTTAGGTCATATTAAACGGCGGATTAATCGTAAAGGATAGATAATTACGTTTCGTAGCCCTTCACCATTGTCAAACAAAATACACAAATCCTCACAAACATGGTTCAAAGGTGCACGCTTTTTATTGTCTTGTTTTATCACGCTTGGTTCGTTTTAAGGACATGATTGAAGTGAAAACACATAACCAACATGCTATAAGACAAGCACAATAATCAAACAAATCCGTGCATGTGTGCAATAAAGGAAATCACGAGTCAAACACGTTTTGTCAGACTAGACAACGTGTTGGTCAAATAACACTTCTCCTTTCTTAAAACCTCCTTCTCTCTCTAAATCTAAAACCAGACGACCTAAATCTCTATTATACTTATTTGTTTTCAAGGTCTCGGTGTACAAATCTATAAAGGCTTTTTGGAGTACACTTTCATCTCCACCCTCAAACTCGTTATCATCTCCAGTAGAAACACTCGAGTCATCACCGGTGCTCTCATGACCACTATCAATGTGAGACAAAGTGGGTGTGCTCACACGACTCGAAAAAGATACATACATCCCATGTGCTAAACCTGTATCTGACTCATCTCCCTCATCACCCTCACTATCACTAAGTGTGGCGGGCATAGTAGTCTCTTTGCCCTTTTTCCTCATCCTAGTAGGACACTCTTTAGCTACGTGCCCTTTCCCCTCACACTTAAAGCACCTGATCTCAGCCTCCTTATCACTATCTTTGGCCTCCACTTTATTTTTATTTGACTCAAAATATCTCTTTTTATTGAAAGAATTTTCCTTTTTCATTTTGAGAAATTTTTAGAAAATTTCACAAGCATGGCCACATCATCAAAATCAAACTCACCCTCAGAATCGGACTCACAAATTTTTTCTTTCTTTTTCTTAAAATGAGTCTTTAAAGCAATGCCATTATCCTTAGCCTTAATGGTTTTAGGAAACATGTCAATCTCATAGGTTTGAAGATCTCCTACAAGTTCTTCCAACTTAAGTGATTTCAAATTCCTCAAAGAGTTCAAAACAGTGACTTTAGAACTAGTGTTATCAATCAGCTCCCCCAAATTAGAACTAGTGTTAACAATGTTCGACAAACGTGCATAAAAATCATCAAAGAACCGCGTTTGTACCCTCATGTATCAATTTCAAAACATCCCATACCTCTTTTGACGTGGTGCACGTCATAATTCGGCGAAACTCATCGGGAGTGACGGATCCAGAAATAGCACTCAAACCACAAGAATTAAAATTAGACATTTTATAATCACCTTCAGTCTAGGATGACACGAGTTTTAGTGAGGTGATATTATCAACGGTGACCGTGGGAGGATTCCACCCATTTTCACAAAGCATCCAACACGCTCGTCAATAGATTTTAAAATAGATTACATATGAGATTTCCAGTAGGCATAATTAGACCCGTCAAAAATAGGCATATGATTGTATAAGTGCTCCATAGGAAAAATTGCGATTTATCACAAAATTGATTTTTCAAAAAAATCAATATCACAAAATTTTGCAAAAAATAAGAATACACGATAATTTAGCATGACCTGCTCTGATAACAATATGACGTCATTTGAAGTCAAATTTATCAAGAAAATAAATCCTTGAAAAATCAGGATCACGCGATAAATTAGCGTAACCTGCTCTGATACCAATTTGACGACGTGAGAAGTCAAATTGTATCAAAAGAATAAATCCTTGAAAAATCAGGATCACGCGATAAATTAGCGTAACCCGCTCTGATACCAATTTGAAAAATGTCACTGTGTGATAATTGATTAAATTCGCATATTTCTAATTCGGCACACTTATTTAATTAGAGTCTATTTTTAAACAAACTTAAATCAGACCCTACACATGCATCTAAACATCATAAATAATTCAACCCACGCATGAAAAATAAAGACGACCTATTCAAGAAAAAATCCCTTTCGGGTAAAACCTTTTATAAACACTTTGAATAATTCGCAAGACCTTTGCCTTGCATACAACCTGATAATCTCCCACAAGTGTGTAATGCACAGTGCCTTCAACAAACCTTCAAAGATACGAGAGATAGCGAAATACCCTCCAGGCGTCGGTTTGTCGTCTTCGGCTCATCCATACGCGGAATGACTACGCTTGGTATCCATCGATCAAATATGGAGATCCCTTCTCCACAAAGTTCGAACAAAAGCAAAGTTGTGTTCGTGAACACCAAAACAATTCATTAAAGAATATGGGAGTTTTGTGAATTGAAAACCAAAAAGGGATTAAGCCCCAAAAGGAAGAAGCCAAAAGAATTCTTCTTTCGCAGTTTTTATGTTCTCGAAAATGATGAGACTTCTTAAACAAAACGAAACCATTTAATGAGTATTTATAGTAAAATTGTGCATCCTCGAAAACCGTGCTCGTTCGAACGAGATAGGAATCTCGCGCGAACGAAGGACATATGTCGTTCAAATGATATTGCGCGACACTGCCATGTCGTTCGAACAAGATTACTATCTAGCTTGAACAACTTGGGCATCAAAACTGAGGTACACTCAAACACTTAGAAAAAAATTACTCATTCTTGAATTTGACAAAAAGTTCTGCTCCAACAGTTAGAAATTTTTTTATAAAAATATCCCAAATGCTCTAAGTGAAAAGTTAAGGTATTTAAAACAAAACCTTACCAAAGTAAACTTCGCGGAGTCCTTTTGATGAAGAACTTGATATTCGGATCCATCTATGATGCTTGAATGTTCTTGAAAGATCTTCGACGGTGTAGCGGTATATGACATACTAAATTGATAACGGACTTATAAAAATATGTCCTTACATTGTCTCATTATAAACCTCATGGGGACGGTACGTTTGAGAGAAAATTAGATATACTTGCGTACATGAACAAGTTTCGTGCGATATACCTCCCGTCATGACTTTGGTCAAGCGGTACGATATAGGGGAACCGTTTGATATACGTCTAAGGTACTTGGCCAATGAAAGGTGAGAGTCATATCGCTTAGGTTAACTGCGCCCTGCCGGACCAGTGCCCATTACGAAGTGACCCTCCAGTTACTCGACAAAATTTGGTCAACCACAATGCTCTTTGGTGATATTGTGTGAATGATGCATGATTATCTTATTAGTATCTTATGATGAGAGTATCTTTCTTGATCATGCCCAACAGGGAGCAAAGTATGAGTACCAATGCTTTACCAAGTATAGATGATGCGTGAAACATGGAGATATATGTGATCCTAGGTGCACGTGGTGTGAAGTGTACATGGAGAATTTTCTACAAGTGTGAGAATAGAAGCATAAGTATGAGGTACACATGAATAGTAAAGGGTAAAATAGGGGATATAAAAGAAAATAAAATACCCATGTAAATCGAGTCTAGCCCTCAAATAAAAATATCCTTAGCAGAGTCTCCATTGTGACCATCCCCGATCCTCGTGGCGGGAGAGGATCCCTTTGGTCCCGCGTTGCCCTCGCGGAAGTGCTACGATCAGCGTCGTTGATGAGGTAAAAAATATAGAGAGACGGAGTCGCCAGTCTATTTTACTCAAAACAGACCAAAGAAAAGGGAGCCATCCCGAAGGATAGAATCCAAAGACAAACTGATACATACGAAACCAAAATGATTCGAAAAAGGGTCCGGAGGCTAAGTTATAAAATGGGAAGGTGTTAGGCACCCATTCCGCCCTTACGGTCTCTTATGGGTTGTTGTTATTTTCTTTTATTTACCCGTGGTATGTGTGCATGTGTATACGTAGTGGAGATAGGAATCATCGGCTTGTATCATGGAAGTGATAAAGCAAGTCATCCATAGGAATGTTCTTAAGAATAATATTAGAAAATAGGATTTGCGTGATTATCCTCGCGTTGATCGTTATAACAGAACGATAACGCACATGGAATAATAAGCCACTAAGAACAAATATATGTATATATATAATTAAAGAGAATTGAGTTTAAAGAATATATATATATATATATATATATATATATATATATGTGTGTGTGTGTGTGTGTGTGTGTGTGTGTGTGTGTGTGTGTGTGTGTGTGTAAAAAGTGTTTTAGTTGTGAGAAAAGTGTGAGAATTCCCGTTTGGAATTTATGAGCAAATCCTTTTTTTCGTGTTTTTTTTGTTTTATTTATATGAAAATAAAAGATGTGAAATAATACTAAATAAAAAGTATATTAAGATATGTGAGGTGAGAGAATAAAAGTACGAAGTAATAAAACAAATTAATGCGAATTTAATGGAATTTAAAGACAGCGTTGAGAAAGTTGGACCTTCTTGAAGCTCTTGAGCTTGATCTTGGATGTTGGGGAGCAGACCTTGCACTTGGGTGATGATGGAGGATACTTAATTCACCAAATTTTGAGGAAAGAGGTTATGAAATGTGAAGGTTGGAAAGGGATTTGGATGTGGAAATCATGCTAACTTTGAAAGGGGATTCCAATATCTAAAGTACTATTTCCCAAATACTTCCCGAAATCCCGTACTATGCTAAATTCAACAAATAACAGTTTTCCTCACTCAAATTAACTATGTAACTCGAATTAGGTTGAAATATAATTTTCTAGATTTTTTTACCTGTCGTTCAAACCAGAAGTTGTCTCGTTTGAATGAGATAGTATGTCATTAGAACTACATCTAGTGAGATCAAGTCTCGTTGGAACTAGACTCAATGTCGTTTGAACGAGATTCGACAGTGTCGTCCCCAACCTGCACCTGCTACGTTTTTCCACTATTTACAAGTCTAAAACCTCTACTATTCAGTCCCAAACACCAAAAAAGCAAACCAAATTAATATCCTAATATGTTTAGATGATTTCTACCAATATAACATCATTAAAGCATCACTAATCATCAATCAAATTCCAAATCCCCAATTTAATTATCAAGAACCCTAGTTCTCAAATTTACATGCATAACTCTAAATTAAAACCCAGATTTATTCAAGACAGTATAATAAATTCGTGGACGTCATCTTAACTACACGAGGAATCAAGCTCTTATCACATTAGCCCTAATTTATGATCAATTCGCCCAAATTTTCACGATATTCAATTAAATATCAATGGGGTAAATACCTACTCTACTATGACCATAATTATTGCTAAAGAAAGCAAGAAATAAACACTTGCCTCGATTATGATGTTCTGATCTGCTGAAGAAGTTGGTATAGACTTGTTCCTCGTCTTTCGATCTAAGCTTTGGTAGGATTTATGGATTGAGTTCTTCAATTTTGCACCGAGAACACCTATGGGCTCTCCTTCTTCCTCTATGGTTCTCTGGTTCTCTCTCTCTATCTCTCTCATAGGTTTAGAAAATGACAGACTTCCTCTCACCCATGTACAATCCATTTTAGTTGTCTAATTTTCTTCCTTATGAATTCCCCAAAAATTCAAAAAGCAAAAATATCCCTACGGGGTGTCGGTTAGGTCTAAAAATATTCCGGAGTCCAAATAAAATACCTGGGTAGAGTTTTCTTACTATCTCAATCCTTCTGAACTCAATGGTGCACTCAAAATGACAATACGAGTTAATTAAAAATAATTTACTTCTTTAGTCCATTATATTAGTTCATACACGACTCACACGCTTGTCATGAGTTAAATACCCAACTACCGCATTTCCCACTCTCGACAATTTATAAAATTTCATAATTTTATATTATGTATTCACACAGTAATATCAAATAATTCTCAACAATAAGTATTAACCCTTGGCACGCTGGTTAAAATTTATTTTAGTCCGGATTAATTAACAATTAATTTCTCATATTTTAATTTAATTAATACAATAGTAATAATTAATCCCATTATTGTTTAATATCATAAAAATATGGGGTGTTACAGAAAAAACACTCTATACCGAACTGGGTAGAGATCGAATGTGCCCCCATGCCCAAAAATGTAAAAGACATGGATGAGGGGAACTAGATACACACCCTAAATGTGGTCCTAGGGGGTTTAACCTTCTCATAAATTACGTATTTCTTAATTTTTTTGATTATTTTGACCTCGTTCCTACTCAATGTGATCCAAACACTTGAAGGATAGTGAATGGTGTCCATACGATCAATTAATTATACGAGACTAACCTAGGGGTCCGGGAGATCAGATTCTGCTACGTCTGGTTGCATACTTCAGTTGGTCTTCTGTACTTGGAAGTGCGGATGGCTAACAAAATCTTAGTTATGAACCTTCCTGATTCAAATAAAGGATATTGGGATCAAGTTTTTATTCCCAAAGACTAGAAACATTCTCCCCTTCCTGAGGGTGAGAAGCACAGAGGCCCCTTTTGCTCGGACTGGGGGGAGGATCACATATGTTGTTAATTGCTCTCTTCTATAAATTATTGAGTTTTTATTCTTGGCACTTTCTTTGTTTATTTATGTATACATTCTTTATCTTTGTGCAACTAAAGATAAGAACAAGGAACCACTTCTTCATCTCATAAGGATTGATGATTTACAAAAGACCCGTGGGATAAATGATAGGTTGTGTCATGGTGAGCATCCTCGATCTCCTACTTATTTATTTTAATACATGAATACCACCTATAACTTCATCGAACTCCCTGTGGATGAAGTTCCTAAGATTATTCTTCTGGACGAGGAGATTTCTAGCTCTTTTGGGCTAGTATACGTAGATTCCTACTCCTAAGGAGAAGAGAAAGAAGAAGAAGGAGAAGACAAAGAAGAATAAATGGCTCCCCTAAATAGGTGACTAATTTTACGTAATGGTGATGATGACGACCATGTCCTGCTATCCAATATCATTAAGGCCCTAAAAAATTATAAGGGGGAATCCCCAAAAAATAGTGGCTCCAGATTGGGAGAGAATAAGAAGAGGGAAAAGGATAAGGGGAGGGAAGAAGGTAGGAAGAAAGAGTATGAAAAGAGGAAATAAAAATAGAGGAAAAAGAAAAATCCCATTGAGGATTACGTAAAGTCTTCCCTCTCTTTCTTTATTGTTACTCATGGTCATAACATGGCTAGACCATTACCCTTGCCCTGTTGAAGGGAGCAGTGTTCGCTGCCAACTGCGAGTGTTCATTAAAGATGGGTTGTGACCATAAGGCCCTTAAATCTACATAAACAGTCGCTATGGTAAGTGGTATCTTCCATACTAACTTATCTGTTATCATTTGCAGTTTATAGCAGACTTTACTACTCTTTTGGATGGTCGTACTAACCAATCTAAAAAGAAACCAGGAGCTAGATGATGCTCTGCAAAAGTCCCAAAAGGACTTGTCTAATGCTCGAAAGACCTTCATGCAGGAGATGGAGGATTCTATGAAGGCTTTAGCCAAGTTGAAGACAACCAAAAACTTTATACATGTGGAGAAAAATAAGTTGGTCGAGTAGAAGAAAATTATGGCCGAGAGGGTTTAGAAAATGGAGGGTGAGGTCCCTCAGATCAAATATAGACATTACATTGAAGGCTAGAATGCGACCTATGATGAAGCTGAGATCAAGATCGTGCCCAAAAGATATCTTTCACAAAGTGCTGGAATAAGACCTTGAAGGCAACGGGGGTCCCTCCTGAATCAGAACTATTTGATAAACATCTGTCGACCTGGACCTTATCCAATTACTTAGGAGGTGCCTTTTATTTTCCCACCTTTCGACCAACCTAAGGGGACATCAGGTGAGGTCGAGATAGCTCCCGACTAGACAGATAAGGTTGTTTTTAAGGGAAATGAGTCAGATTCCTCTGAGCAGGTAAAGGAGTGATGACCTATAGATTAGGATTTTTATTTTCTATTTCATTCAAGTGTTGTACTTTTCATTCTTCCTCTGTTGTACTAGTTCTTGCCTCCATATTGTTATTTAAGAAAGAAAACTTTTCTTTTTACTGATATTCTTCATGTTTGCTCTTTGCCTTATTATTTTTATATTATTACTATCGAGGAAATTTCTTCTTCTTCTTCTTCTTCTTCCTCACACTTTGAAAATATACTAGGCCCGGGCATGAGTGGGCATGCTCGTTGAAACTTTATAAAGGTTTGCAAGGATTTGAAGGCGAGAGCAGCTACGTATATGGACCAATCTGAACTGATCGCCAAATTAAAAGACAACCTCTGGGACATAGAGGAGATCAACTCCTCCATACAAGATGAGATAACCGACCTGAAGACCCATCTTACCACAAACAAGGATGTAAGCAAGGTAGGTGAACTAATTCAGGCAAAAAATGATGCCTTAATAATTAATCTTCGAGTTGGAGGAGTATCTTTAGAGGAATAATATTATCATATTTAGGAAATAAGCTGACATTAGAAGTATTGAATATCTCTTCAAGATGGGTCCTCGGGCTTAATGGGTAGAAGGTTGTGACAAAAGCTGGTAGGATGCCCCTATGCGGTTACAAGAGGCACATGATGTGGTGTACAAGCATGGGTGGCTGAACAACCTTAAAGTGCTAAAAAAACCTAAGGAGGTCCACATGTACTATTTGTACGAGGTGTATTTCCCACCATATGATCGACCTCCCTTTAGGAAGGATGAGAAGTGTGTCCCTCTAGATGTTATCCCATACCATCTGCTCAATTACTCCGAAGTGGATCCTTGTAGCAAGGATGAGTATGCCCCCAATCTAGACGATGGTAGGAGAGCACAAATAGTAGAATTTTTTGCTCGTTGACCATGAATAGTCTATGTCCTTATAATATATTTTTTATACTTCTCCCTTATACTTATCACTGTATGTATTTTGTATTATCTAGTGTAATCTTACACCTTTTCAGGCCTTTGCTGAATAAATAAATTCTAATTATTATATGTTGCATATTTTGGGCACTTGACTACTAAATATAGTTAAATATAATATTTGTATGTCTCAGCTGGGAGGACTTGTCAATAACTATTAATCATTTTGGGCTTTTACTGACCAAATGAGTTAATATTAACTGCTTTTCATTTTTGGTTTCTCCCGACTAAGTGAGTTAGTAATAACTGTTTTAGCATTATTCAAATTCAATATGCCTTCGCATGTATCATTCCATCTCCCTTACCTTTTAGGTCATGTCGTCACACTCCTTTTGGCCTAGGAAATATTATGGCAAGAATGCACCTGGTTAATGAGCCATCCACCCGTTAAGGATTTTTATCGACCAACATAGTTGGTGACCAACCTAAGTTGGCCTTTCGCATAATGATCCCTTGTAGGGCTTTTATTATTATCTCGAAAACTCATGAGGTCCTTTGTGTTTGATATGACAAAGACCAGAGGATTCCCTTTATTAATTAAAAAAAAAACTTGTTAACTTACTTTAATAAATTTGAATCCTACTCGGTGCGAGGAGATTCCTTAGTTGGAATTAGTTAAATGACTTATTGTAATTAAGTGGAATTTCGTCATGTCCGAGGACATTCATTGGTAGAAATAAGTTGAGCTGCTTACTATAAGTGTTCGATAGTGGAGTTGTTGCATGGAAATGATGCATAATACTAAGATAGTCAGGATGTCTTATACACTGAGACAATCAAGAGTGAGAGAAAAATGGGCCTTTATTCATTAAGTATTAACTTAAGTGCAATAAAAGTCTGAAAGAAAAATTTGAATAAACTAAATGTGATATAATAGAGGAAAAAGACTAAAAATAGAACTTCTTGAGGTTTGTCGCATTCCATGCTCTTATTATATCTCCACCCTCTAGCATTTCCAGGTGATAAGACCTTTGAAGATTATCACTGATCACATTGAAAGGTCCCTTCTAGTTTGGTCCCAATTTGCCATCTAACGGTCTTATTGTATTATCGAGGAGTTTCCTTAGGACGTAATCTGATACCCCAAACTTCCTTAAATTGAACTTTTAATTGTACTATTTTTCCAGTTGGTAATGGTATGACGTCAACTTAACCATGGCATGTTCTCTTCATTCATTCTTTAGGTTAAGTTCAACGCATAAGGCATCATCGCTAAGCCCTTGGTCGACCAAGTTGGTTCTCATGGTAGGGAGACCTGCTTCAAGTAGGATGATATCTTTCGTTCCATATGTGATTACGAAGGGTGTTTCCCTAGTTAGCCTTTTGTGCATAATACGATAGGCCCAGAGGACACGGGGAAGCTCGTCTACCCAAGAAATCTTTACTCTTTCCAGCCTCCTTTTTAGGCCATCGAGCATTATTTTATTGTAAGCGTATGCATGGCTATTGCTTTGGGATACTCTACTGAGATAAAATTATTCTTGATTCCATGATCATCATATAAGTTCTGGAAACACCTACTTTCGAGCTCTGTCGTTGTTGGTGATAATGTCTCTTAGTACCCCAAAGTGTGGTATGTTGCTGTTTTAGATGAACCTTGTCATGTCGGTGTCTTTAATGTTGGCTGGTTTTGCCTCTACCTACTAGGTGCAGTAATCTGTGTCGACCAATAGACACTTACGATTTTCAAGCGTGGTAGGTAGTGGTCCCACGATGTCCAACCCTCATTGTGTGAATGTTCAAGGACTGGTTAAAGATTTCAAATCATTAGTTGGTTGATGAACCATAGGAGAGAACTTCTACCATTTATCAAACTTATGAATGTAGATACTTGCATCTTTCTGCATATGTGGCCACCAGTAGCCTTCTTTAATTCATCAAAATGCCACGAATCTTCCTCGTGCATGACTCCCACAAATACCATCGTGAAGCTCATGAAGGACTTATTCGATGTCTTACGGGTGGATGCGTTGGAGTCAAGGACCTGTATAGAAACTTTTGTAGAGCTTCCCTCCAGGTTAAAGATAGAAGAAAGAAGCATATACCCTCACTTGGTGAGACAACTTCTTATCGTCTAACAACAACTCATTTTATAGGTAGGAAGTGATCGGGTCCATCTAGTTAGGACCCTTCTCTATAGTAAGAATCTTCACAACGACCACTATTTATAAATACTAGCCAAGAGAGGAACTCCACTTAAATTATCCTTTTAAGATCTGAATTCACTGTTGAGCTTAGATTTGCGAAGGCATTAGCATAACTGTTTGACCCCTGGGGAACTACTGGATGTGGACCTCATCAAATTCTACCATGAGTTCATAAACTATAGAGAGTTATGCTTCCATTATGTCATATTTTTTAATTGAAATATTCGATCACTTAGTTGGATACCATCTCGGCATCTCTGAACACCTTGAGTCACTTTGACCCCAGTAGTTGGGCCTAACACAATCTATCTATCATAGCTTCATATTCGTCTTCATTATTGGAGGCTTCAAATCCTATCCTGACTCCTTGCACGATTACAATTCCTTTTAGGGTTACCAGGACAATCCCCACTCCCCCCCTAAAATTCGAAGCTCCATTAACGTACAAGGTCCAGTCCTCAGACTATGCTTCCTTGATTGATGGTCATTTTGAAAGTTATCGATTAGTAGGCCTTTCTCCCATGAATTCTGTGATGAAATCCGCTAAGATCTACCCCTTAATTTTTTTCCTCCTCTAAAAGTGAATATCGAACCTATCGATCTCGATTGACCACTTAAAAATACCTAAGGAGGTCAATTTTTTAAAGAGTATCTTTAAGTGGGGAAACAAATGATAACGGTGAATGAGTGGGATTCAAAATAATGCTTAAGCTTCCTGGAGGCAACCAGTAAAGTGTAAGATAACTTCTCCATGGCAAGTAGCATTTTTCTGCATCCAGAAATATCTTATTGGCATAATAGATGGGACACTTCCTTCCATCTTGCTCGCCCACTAAAGTTCAGATAACTGCGTGGCTTGATACTATAAGGTAAAGGTAAAAAGTATCTCCTTCGTCATGGATTGCTAGTAAGGGAGGCTTTCTAAGGTAATAATTTATCTCTTCCAGGGCTTTCGAATAGTCGTCATTCTAGGAGAGGCCCTTATCCTTCTTTAGGAGCTGGAAAAATGGTCGACAACACTCTAATGACTTGGAGATGAAGCGGTTGAGTGCCACGAGCATCCCAATAAACTTATGAACATCTCTCAATGGCTTTGATGTCTAGACTCTATTTATATCACTAATTTGGTCTGGATTGGCCTCTATCCATCTCTTGCTAACTAAATAGCCCAGAAATTTCCTTGATTGGACACAGAATGAGCATTTGCTCGCATTGAGCTTCATCCATAATTTCTTTAGGATTTTAAAAGTGTTATCCAGGTCTTTGAGGCAGTCTCCCTTGTGTCTAATTTTGACTGAGATGTTGTCAATAGAGACCTTTACATTATTTCCCATATTATGTTTGAAAGTCTTGGCGACTAGCCTCTGATAGGTTACCCCCACGTTCTTGAGGCCAAATGGCATAACCTTGTAACAATATAGTCCAACTAGTGTGATGAATGACATATTTTCCTAGTCGGGGATGAATAGTGGGATTTAGTGGTGCCCTAAAAAGGCATCCAAGAATCTCATTTGTTCATGTGCTTTTGTGGCATTGACCAACTAATCTATCCTCGAAAAAAGGAAACTACCCTTGGGTCAGACTTTTTTGAGGCCCATAAAGTTGATGCAAACTCTTATGGAAATATCTCAACTATTGGAAAATATATTTTTCGTTTGATGTGATGTTTACTTAACTTCCTAATTATCAGAATAACGCATACCAAGGATTTAATTTTGATGGAGTCAATATTTTGGAGCGGAGGTTAACGTTTGATAGTTTTGGGTATGTCAAGTATATGTGTTAATTCAATTGGTTCTTAGAGTTATATGATTTTACTAGGGACCATGACATGGAAGACTTCTTATGTTATTGAAATAACTTCGTGGAATATACCATAGATATATAAAGTTTAAAGTATATCTATGCTACTTATAATATTTGATAATTTTGGACTTGATAAATGGATGGGATTTACGTAGTCTAACGTGTTTTAATGAAAATAAAGTATGGTTTCTTATATATAAATACAGTTTATACACCTATGTGAGTGAGGTCACTAACATATATATAGTTTAACATGATGATATTACTGTTTGTAGTACATTTATAATAATATACAAAACCTAACCAATTTTTTGAATTTGAATTATAATATTTATGAAGTCATAATTGATAATGTTTGCAACCTTACTAGGATATAATTTTTTTAATCAAGATAGGATATTACTAAGTCATAATGATTTTCAATCTAAACTATTGACTTGGAGTTATTTGTGTAATCTAAAATGGCATGTCATTATTCCAATAATTGATGTAATCTAAGCTTCAACGTACATTTATTAATTTATTCAAATGGACTTCAAAAAAATGTAAATAATTGAAGTATGGGGTTTCCTATATACATATAGGAGATAACATAAATTTGAAAAGTTGGAGTTGCTCTTAAATAGGTAATAACTGGATATCTGGAAAACTAGTGATAAGGTTGATGTAAATAGATGGGATAGGGTTTAACCGATGGTTACTGTGGATGCAGTTATTATGCAACACAAATAAATATGAGAGAAAGATTATCAAGAATAGGACAAGGAATACAAAATGCCAATCACACAACAAAGGATGTACGTGGTTCAGCCAAGATGTGCCTACGTCCATGGTGGTGCAGTCGATATTATTTCTATATACTCCAGAGAGTGATTACAGAGAATACAACTTGTACTTTTGCCCCGAACCTAGGGTTTAATATACACATGTGCATGTAGATGACTGGAGGTGATGGGTTCCTCCATGTTTTCCATTTCCCCCATAACTTCCCTTCATGGGATCGTGGGGGGAGACCGGATCAATTATAAAAGATGAGGGGCCTGGACTTTGGGCCTCCAGGACTGGGCTACTCGTCCAGGCCCATAGTTCTAAATTTTGGGTATCCACAATTGCCCCTAAATTTGTTGGGCCGCATTTATGGGTCCAATGGATTTAAATGATCAGCCATTATGGCTGATTTGTGATTCTTCGAAAACTGTGAAGTTGCTTTGGCGGCACTCGCTTCGCTATCTGCGCGCTATGATTAGAATTGAAGGCCTGTTGGGATAGCCACTTTTTCTTCCGTCGTTTCAGCCTTTCCAGTACTCTTCCTTCTTCTGAGAACTCTAGCGCCTCGTACCTTATTCTCTGAATCCCCATTCCCATTTCTTCTTAGTCGTCTTGAGCTCGTGCTTCTTCATCACTCGAACCGATCTTCTATTTTGTAAGTTTCTCGTGCCCTTTCTTTCCACTTTCTCTTTGGTTTGTAGAATTTCTTGAGTTTTTCAATGGCGAAGATTGGAAATAGGTCAATCTCAGAGTTCAGGAAGTTCTACAATATTCCTAAGTGGGTAGATATTGAATGTTGTGCCTCCCCTCCTAGGAACGTTAGGGATATAGAGGATGCCCACTGGATCCATGTTTTGTTGCTCTCCCAGGGGGGAGTTACTTTTTCCCCCTAATGATCTATTTCTGCATTTTTTTGGTTATTTCAATATTGTTCCCGCACAAGTGCTCCAATTATGGATGCAGTTATTATGCAACAAAAATAAATATGAGCGAAAGATTATCAAGAAGAGGACAAGTAATACAAAATTCCAATCACACAACAAAGGATGTACGTGGTTCAGCCAAAATGTGCCTACGTCCACGGTGGTGCAGTCGATATTATTTCTATATACTCCGGAGAGTGATTATAGAGAATACAACTTGTCCTTTTGCCCCGGACCTAGGGTTTAATATACACATGTGCATGTAGATGAGTGGAGGTGATGGGTTCCTCCATGTTTTCCATTTCCCCCATAACTTCCCTTCATGGGATCGTGGGGGGAGACTGGATCAATTATAAAAGATGAGGGGCCTGGACTTTGGGCCGCCAGGACTGGGCTACTCGTCCAGGCCCATAGTTCTAAATTTCGGGTATCCACAGTTACCTTATTTGATTTCACTTAATTTGAATGCTTATGGTACACAACTTGTAAAGAAGCTCTTAATAATTTTTAATTTTGACTATTTAAGGATTTAGTTGATAGTTATTCCTAATTAGTCGGTGCTTAGAATTCTGGAGGCTCATAGGGAAATACATTTGAAGAATCTTATCAGGAGAGACTTTAGATATACTTTTCATGTAGTTTTAAACTATTTATCTGAACCATTCTTCTTGAGTTGTAAAACATTTTTTAATGATCCTGTGCATTTTTAAAAGAAAATTAACTGCACAGAATATCAAGGAGGCTAAGGCAAAACTTATTATGAAAACCTAAGTTTCCATGTAAGTTTTATTTGCACAGACATACTTGTCTTATTCCATTGTAGGGATATCATAACTAAAGTATGAGATTCGGGTAAGTACTTTTAAATCTATTTGGTTTTAACTAGTAACTGTTAGTGACTCCAGGTAACTTTATAAGGTAAGCGATAACTAATTTCAATGTATGTTTATTAATTATTTGGATAAGTCAAGGTATGGTATAAATGTCTCGGGGATTAAGATAAACAAACTACTATCTCAGATAAGAACGTCGTTAGTTTTGGTAATTTGTGCTAAGTTGTTGTCACGTGTACTCATATTCATAGGGGTTACTCACATTTCACCCAAACTCAGAAAAATAAAGGAACCTATTAGAGTCTTAGGCTATTATCATTCACATACCATGGTAAAAAAGCCACACCACTCATTAACAAGATTATCTGGGTTCCATATTGGGCTTCTTTTGGAAAATGGTTTATAAGGTAAACACCTTTGGTGTACCAATGTTAAGTAGACGGATGATGTAATGTTTCATTTACCATAAGTATACTAGTTGTTTATGGATAAGAATTTATATTTCACTATGAAACCCAAAATGTTTATGCTGATAATGAATTTTTAAGTAACATCCTGGATCATAGTGAATTTCCAAAGTCATTAGCAGTGGTTATAAGGTATATGGTATTGCTTAATTAATCATAATTCATAGTCAGGTTTAGGTTTTATGGAACTTGTAATAATTATGTATGATTGGGTAAATTCTAGTTATGGTATAGGATTCGGTAAGTAATACCATTACATTCTAAAGAGTGGAACGGTTTAACTAACATTTATGATGCCCCTAACTTTTTTAGAGAAATTCCTAATGTTCACTGATGAATTCTTTTAAGGATTTTCCTATCTAATCCTATTCAGGTACCATTCTAACATAATTAATTTTTTCTCCTAATCTAGTGAGAATAGTATATAATACAATAAGAGTACATCATGGAAGATGATATTGAAAAGTCAACAAAAAAAAGTTTGATTACTTTCAAGGATGAAAAATAGCATTCTAAATGAAGTAATTTATTATCATGGAGAGTATCAATTGGATAGTTTGGACAAGAGAAATGTTATTTACATAAATACTTACGGATTATATTGAATACAGTCCCTTCCTAAGATAACTTTCTTATTATGCCTATAAATCCTTAATCACATCTTGATAATCTGATAATTTCTTAATGGTTCTATCGTGTCATGTAAAATTCAAATATCTGAATTAATTACCTATCACATATCTCAAAATTAAAGGATTCATTCTCGCATCCTTATACAAATATCTTAGCCTTGCAAACTACCACTTATACCCTTAATATTTTTCCTAATCAAATTCCTAATATCTCATTATCTAAATTCATTATGTAATTCACATATCAATTTTTCCTCAACTCATGTCTAAACATCTTATCCTCAACATCCTTATAATTTTAACCATTTTCCTAATAATAAGCTCGACCCATGTCACATATAGGCTACCTGACCTTGGATGAGCTCTGATACCAGTTTGTCACACCCCGATTTCTCGGATGCCAGTTTGATCTTAAAATAATGCTAAGCCATAAATAAGCCATGAATGCTTAAGCAAATGAGATATTTATGATGATTAAATGTTTTACAACCATAATTTAAAAAAATCACCCTTATATAAGTATTTCCCTTACTTCTCTATGTTTCATTCCTTCTAATAAGACCTTTCCTTGTCTTTAAGTATCAACTAACTTTTGAAGCATTCATCGTTACCTGTAGGTACCTGCTCAAAATAACGGGAAGGAAAGAAATTAACAAAGTTGCTGAGTAGATTTTAACTAGTTCTATAATGAATATATGTCAAAAGAGGTTTGAGTGTGTATGGATTTAGATTTTCAAGGAAGAAATGTTGTAAAGTAAGCATATATAATAACTTTATGAAGAAAGTCGGGGATTTATTAAATGATAATCACATAATTTCCAGTTTACTAATTGGTATAAAAATTAAGCATGATATGTTTAACCAAATAATAATGTCAACCCAAAACCTTTGGGAAAAATTCTTAACAGCTAGGTACACTAACTAGAGTGACACTTATACATATGTAGCAATAAACCCAGTCTCTCAAACATCTAAGACCTTAGGATAAGTAGAAAAATTTCATGAAATAAAATGGCAGTCTACTCCCTAGTTAATACTAATGCTTATAAAAAGGCATTAAGCACATAAGTGCATGGGTGAATTGATTCAATCATTTCCATAAGCTCACGAAATCAATTGTTAGATGATAATGGCTTAAATTGATCCAAATGTTCCATATTGAAATATCAATGATATTTAACAACATAGGTAGTATGGCAGTATCATACCATGTACATACTGAGAGTAATTTATAATTATCATAATGTGATATCAATAACAGTTATATTAAGTACACTGAAATTACTATTAAAATGGCAAAACCTACCAGAACTTGGAGTTTAGGTTAACTGGTTCTTTATTGAGGTTTTCATGTTCAATTGTGATGATTAAGTGGTTGTATCAGTTATTTGGATATTGGTATTCTAATATTGGGTTATTACGAAACACGCACACATTTCCCTGTTTGTTTATAAATCAAAATAATATTACATATACATACATATAAATATATATATATATATATATATATATATATATATATATATATATATATATATATATATATATACACACACACACACACACACACATGCAAACACACTCTCTCTCTCACACACACACACACATACATATATATACACACATTGAGTAATAAAATAAAACTATGGATTATTATAGTCCTCAACCTCATTATATCTCTCCCCGTATCGTCTAGCGTATTCCTGCAAGGTCTCCTGTTCTTTTTCCTTATCACGAGGAGAGAATCCATTATGTTCAGATGGGTGATGTTGGTGATGAAGCGAGCAGTAAAAGATTCGGTGAGACCTTTAAAATTATTGACCGACCGATGTTGCAATCTTTGAAACCACTTTTTTTTATATCCCATAAACTGGAGGGAAATATGCAGTACATAAGGGCATTATTGTGACTCCATGAGGTCATGACCTGCCTATACTAACCCACATGGTCATTAGGGTCGATCTTCCCATCATAAATTTTTTATCTCATAGTTTCAACTTATTCGGGGGTTTATGCACCTCAATTTCCTTTGAAAAAGGGACTGAAGTTAGGTGATAAGGTCCCTCCTAGCGTTTTCCATGGTAGATCCAGACCCATGATTAACAGGGTGTTGATCCATATTTTTCCTAACAAATTACGAATATCGTGTTTATAATGTTCCTCCTCTTGATATAATCTCATCGTAGACTCCTGTTCTCGGAGTGATCCTGATCACGATGCGAAATTCTTCCTTAACTGTGGGTTTTACTCACTTGCGAGATAGGCGTCCGACTATGGTGCATGCATTTATCTCCATGGAGATCTATCTCCATCCTTTCCAGACATTGATGAAGACATGAGTTTTCCTCCTCTTAGAGGCATGTGGCCTCCTCTTTCTAGTAGAGATATTGTTCATATACATCAACCAGTCATGAGATCTAAATATATTTAAGTTGCTCGTTACTTTATTCAGAGCATTTCTCTTGTGGAAGATAACACATGTGAGGAGCTCCTTGACTCCTATTGTGGTGGATTTCAGACTTCACTCTAGGTGTCGGGAGTCCACATTGTTAGTGTCCATTTAAATAGTACATGTTCACTATATGGGTAAGATATGGTTGATTATTAGCTTTAACTGATTTAGGGAGAGGAAAATTGTTTCCCATACACTCTACCAATTCCCATTGATGACGCCAATTATAGGTGCAATTATCCCCCAAATAATAATCCTAAATAGTTAATGCCAAATAGAAAGGAAATAATCTTGCAAGACTAGTATTTACGTGGTTCGGTAATGTCCTATATCCACGAGGTGTTTTAGTGTTCTTATTATATTCTTTTTCTCATGAGAACAAGAATTACATGCCTCTTTACCTTGAGGTAAGGGTTATATTTATAGAGAAGGGAGAGGTAGAGTCATGGAGAGATTCCGTTGCTTGTTGATAAAATATCTACTTGATTATGATCATCTATTCCCAAGATCCATGCAGGTAGAAATCATATTTGTGGTTATCTCAAATTGCAATACTCATCCACTTATTTTGGGTCAATTTTTATGCGAACCCAAGTTACTCAAGCTATTTGGATTGTTCCCTAATAGGACACATGCCATCCAAGTAGTACATGTGTCACCACAGGTTTTTTGACACATACCTCCATTATATTTTTTACATTTTTCATCGCACTGGGCTTGGGTGTTGCTACAAGAAAGCCTTACTTCCTTACATTTATGGGACAACTTTTGAAAGAGAGGAGTTTCTTTCTTATGAGTCATAGCCAAGAAGAGACATAATATATCCCTCCTTCCACCATTATCATGGTAGAATTTATGTATTTCAAGTTAAAACAAAGAGGTTTGTTGAGTCCACCACCTCTCACCTCTTCGAGAACTGCCACAATGAGTTCTCCAGTGAATAGTACCAATCCATGAATTACGCTAACTTTAATTCTGAAAATATGATGAAACTACCTTATTATATTTGGTGACTCTCTTAGGGATATATTCATTATTCTTATTATTTAATATCTCATTCGCACACGGATAACTTGATGGAAATGGATAAATGTGGTGATAAGGAAAAGTTTTGCTTATGAGCAGGGATGATATTCTTCTGATGTTATTTTAGATAAGAACTACAACCTTTTTAGATATAGTTTTTTAGTAAGCCTTGATATAATTTGATGACTTGCTCCAAGATTTAGAAAAGGCTAGTTATGATTAATTATTCCTCTTAATGAGAATGTGCATACATGTTAAAGAATATTTTCTTGATCATAGTATGTGAGATTAATAGGTCATCTAACTCTTATAGTATATTCCTAAGTGTAACTCAAAAATTGCTTCATATTCATACCTGACCAATTACTTTAATAATGTGTCTGCAACTAAAAAAAATCAAGTTGCACACTCACATGGGTTTCTATATAAAGCGATGATAGTTGCATGCGTATTCCGGAAAGAAAAACACTATTGTTTAGTAACATAATGTTGTGAGCCTTCAGTGTGACCTACATCAATAATGTTATTTTTTAATGTTGAGAATTTTAAAATCTACCCTTGAGAGTATGATGGATTAACCATTTGTGAACCTTCAAAATCAAGACAGAATCAGGGAAAGTATACAGAAAGGACAGTTCTTTTCTATTTTTCTATTATATTAGTATATTATTTATATTATTATATTAGATTAATCTTAGCTGGTGATCCCGGCTTAGTGAGTCCTTTCTTCCATGATGAACTATTGGTGCCAGTCAAACATTTTCTCTTTGGACCGAGGAGAAAGGGGGCGCGACGGGAAGAGGATTGTAACATGATAGAATGTCCTTTTTAGTTAATAATCATATGAGGCTAATTATTACATTGGGAAGTAGTCATCTGCTTTATTTGAGTGATTTGTTTACTTTTGCGATGGAGAAATATTTACAATCGTCATTTTCTCACCTAAACTATTTCATATATTATTATGAATAATAAACATATTTCCTTCATTTTTTGTTATGAAGAGATGTCATTAAAGAGATGTCATGAAGAGACATTTCTTGTAAAGGACACACAATACCAGGTCCTTATGTTTATACTATATACACTTAGTAACGTGTAACTCGGTTAAAATTATTGGTAGATCGTCAATTCAGCATGGTCTTTACTATCATCTCTGAATAATTTAATTATTAGAAAAACATCTGAAAGTAATAAGTCATATATAGAAAGTAAGTAGGCCTCATGGGTGTTAAAATAAAATAATTATGTAAGAATCCATTTAGTGCCTTGCTATACGCACATATTATGGGTGTTGAAAAATAACTATCTATTATAAAATAGTGTACATTGGGAACCATTTTACACACTGTGTATGGAGATATTTTCAAAATACCATGCTAATATAATACATTTATAGACAAGGCCACCTGAGTAACATGTTGCTATTATCTTTTAATCAAAACAAGCGTTTGAATCTTTTCTTTCAACCATGAGATATGCTTTTGATACAATATCCTCTAGTTGAGGCATCTCCAATAATAATCCACCTTCAGAATATGAGTTGATATACCCAAACCATAGTTCATTAATTCCAAACATTCACAACTAAGACTGTTACCATTTATTCAGGAGGTAACATCAATATCAAATTGAATATGTCTAAGGACTATGATAGGGCTTTACATAAAATTTTATTGATTTAGTTTGGAGATGCAATCTCATTTAGGCAGCTTCAAATTTTGAAACAAAGGCAACTTTTCATAAATTGAATCTCAGATCATTATTTACTGTCTTAGTTTTTTCTTACTATAGAATTTCACTCAAATAAACTTATAGTTGGACTTTATATCTATGTTTGATATTCTATATTCGTTTTCTACTTCTTCTATAATTCCTTCGAAAGTAATATAAAATTTTAAGATTATTCAAGCCTTTATTCATAAGCTTAATTACTCTATTTCTTTGTGCTCTAAAGAAGGTAACAAGGATTCTCGCCTCCTATCCAAGTAAGAGGTTCTTCAAAAAAGATATGGTTCTTTTCATAAGTTAGTAGATCTTCCTAGAGATATTCATGTAGATCTAAGATTAGATTGTTCTATTTTGAACTATGCTTATTGTACTTAGATTTCTTTAATTTTCCTCTACGTGAGCTACCTAGAGAGGGCTTTTCCCTATATTAATCAATAAATTTTCTTATTTCTTTAAAAAATGCTAATATAGATATATGTTTATATGGTCCCTCAGTTATATCACTAGAGCGCTTATGTGGTCCTTTAGTTATATCACCCATTTGAACTTAATTGATCTATCAAAAGAATTTATGGATATGTGTTTTAGAAAGGATTGGTCGTGTAGATATTTCATAGGATAGTTAAATGCTTACATGATTAACAATATAATCATGATATTGTCAAACAATGGTTTTATTTTATTTTTGTTATGAGAAATAACATAAATTAAAAGGAGTATAGTGAAGCCTTCAATAGTATATTTTTATGTAATCTCACAAGTATCTACAAATGTTATTATATGAGTATTGGATTATATTGAACATGGTTCATCATTCCTGAATTTATTCATGATACACCTAGAGCTTGACTGCACGATAAATCAAACCATATGAGATACAACGATTGTGATTTTCTATTACGATTCACTACATGATATACCTATGCTTTTTTTCATTTGTTTACATGAAAAAATAGTGACAGAGTATGATAAAACTTCATTTATATATTATTTGACATATCATAAAGTAATTTGAGTTGGTTACAACTCAGGATTCATCTTGAGATTATATACACCCAAAAATTCGATATAGCATGTGATCAAATGACATTAACTTACGTGTGACATGCTTACTAGTATGCATTTCTATGTTTTATTATACAAATATCCATGAATTTCAATAAATTTTATCACATCAAATGAAATAAAATAGGGGGGCATGATGAGATTTGCACTTGGATATTTCCTTATTTTACTAACCATTAGGAATATCATATTATTGTATTAGAAACACTATATTATTTTGTAGAGGCCTCTGAAGGAGTCAAACATTAAGCCACACAAACATCAAGACTTTTTTCAAAGTTATGACACTTTGAGACATACCTTATGATATGTAATGATTAGGTTGTTGTTATTTTTCAGAAGGCAATTGTAAAAAAATAGTTTATGTAATTTATTTTAATTTTATCCTGTGACAAATTAAAATAAAAGGGGGAAAATGGATGTTATGATGTAATGTAGCTTTTTAGATTAAATCTTCTTCGACATCCTCCGTAACAAAGTTAGATCGATGAACATTTTGAGTTAAAGTTGTACAGATCGATGAACAATCATGATTTTATTCATGAGGATTTATGCTCGATAATGTATGGTTAAAGAAAGTTTAGAATCCAATTGTTGGGGCCGCAATCTAATATTGATTTTCCTTACATACAAGGTGCCCAGTTAAGCAGTATGGGGTAGACAACCCTCTGTTAAACTTCATCAACTTATAAATAGTTGAAAACTAATCCATCATTTGAAAACCTCATTCAATAATCTTGAAACAACTCATCTAAGTACCAGCCTTCATATATGGTGTATTATATTATAAAAACAAACAAATATTATTGTAAGTCACCTTTAGTGGTGCATTATATTACAAAAAATTTACCAATGTTGTGGTAAGTTTCCCTTAGTAGTGCATTATATTACAAAAAAATTACCAACATTGTGGTAAGTCTCCCTCAGCTGTGTATTATATTACAAACACCTTACCAAATATTTTGGAAAGTCTCCCTCAACAATGCAATATATTACGAAAAAGGTTATGAACATTCGGTGAGTCTCCCTTGGTAGTGCATTATATTACAGAAACCTAACGAAATATTGTGGTGAGTCGCTCTCACGAGTGAATTATATTAAAAGATTCACTAAGCAAGTACAAACAAACCTTAGCACTCAGTTTATAAGGTTACTTATAAAGTGTAAATTTGAAACAAACCTTAGCAGTTAACTGCTAAGTAGACTTACAAAGTGTAAATTTAAAACCTTAGCACACAGACTCTACGTTAACTTACAAAATTTAAAAAAACCTTCATAGTCAGCTGCAAAGTTGACTTACAAGGTGTAAATTTGAAACAAAACATAACAGTCAGCTGCTAAGTCGATTTATAAAGTGTAAATTTAAAACAAACCCTAGTAGTCAGTTGCTAAGTTGACCTTCAAAGTGTAAATTTGAAACAAGACTTAACAGTCAGTACTAAGTTGACTTACAAAGTGTAAAATTTAAAACAAAATTTAGCAGTGAACGACTAACTTGACTTATAAAGTGTAAATTTGAAATAAACATCAGCATCCAACCGCTAAGTTGACTTACAAAGTGTAAATTTAAGACAAACCTTTACAGTTAACTATTAAGTTGACTAAAAAAGTATAAGTTGGAAATAAACCTTAGCAGTCAGATGCTAAGTGTCACAACCCTCATATTCTAATATCAAGTGGCCAATCCTCTACTAAAATAAAACATGAATCTTCGTATCCTTTCATTCTCAGTATCATTGTCATAAAAAACAATATAATATAATACGAATAAAACAATAGAATTAAAATGAATGAATAAGTCACCATGCATAAAAAAATAATAAGTGTGATCCAAATAAACCATATTTCACCGAATAACATTATCTATTATAGCATACTGAATAAAACGAGTACTGAAATAAACATTTGACAGTAATATAAAACCTATCCATCTACAGGAAACACACCCAAATCAAATAGGAAATAAAATGATCCTATCTAGACAAAATAAGTTAAGGTGTTTAAGATAATAATGTAACATCCACAACTACTGCAACGACAAGAATGAATCTATCCCTGCAGTCCCGGCTGCTGTCATTGCACACCTGGGGTAATAAAAGAAAAACAATGAACAATAAATGCCCTCGGTTCAAAGCTCGAAAAGTAAAAAATATTTTGCAAGTACATAATTGTTTTAAATCGATTAAAGTAGTCATGCATTACTTTCATAATTAACCAATCTCACTCACATGAGATAAACCTCACCTCTCAACTGCATCTAATGTGTTCATTATTATCCTAATTAAACTACCCAGATTAAAACTACTGAATCTTCAAAATGATCTTAGCTGTGATAGTCATCACTACTATATATGCCTGAACTACTTCCTTCTCCTAACGAAGCTCAGCCCACTTCGCCTCCCAAACTATTGACAACTACCCTATAGGCATATGTATGATCTCATCTTCCACCATGTAAAACTTTTTCAGATGATAATGAATATCAAATGGACTATGGAGTTTATATACCCTATATTATGTGCACTTAAACACAATTATCACTTTTGCAACTCACATGCATCCTAAATACCAACCACACATATCCTTCATGACCATATAGTAAAGACATATTAAATTACCCTACTAATCGAGACTAAACCCTTCTTGAAAATTTTTCACTTATTCAATTAGTGTTGCGATATTGCACTCTTTGGATAAGCTGACCTTAAATCATATAATAGTTCACTTCTCGATGTGTTACATATTCACATATATAATGCCTAATGCAATACACAAATATCCTAAAGCCCAATGTCTCTCAACTCTCGAAACTTACTAAGCCTCGTGCATGGTACATATCGCAAGAAATACAAACATGGAACCCCCTTGATACACTGTCTCCTAGCTCTGTTGGTTATCAAGATTTGTCGGCCGAAGACACAGTACTAGGACACCCCAAAGCCCTACCCCTAAAGTGGCCAAATATGAACTCTCGACTCCCACATCTCTAAATGAGTCATAAAATAGGGCTCTTGCATTATCGCCTAGTCCTCAACGCTAAGTCAATCACCAACTCAATTTCCCGACCCAACATTAATCCCTATATCCCTTGAATCACATCAGTTAAGTACCTAAACACATGGATCGAATCTAACTAGACAATTATACTTTTCGAAGTCTCCTCATCAATATAATATAAATGTGTGCTCGACCCTCCCCGAGAACGAGGCATTACCACAACAAACTATCCTGCCTGGGAATAATAACCACGCTAGTCCTACTATAACAGTCTACCATCATTATAATCATCACTAACTATTTCATACCCATGATAACATCATACTCATACATCTCTAAAATGAGCATATCCAGAAAAACATAACCTCCCAATGTCCACACCTACTCCCCTACATATGGAACGAATGAGAGTCCCACTACCCAACGGTGAATCTATGCTCATAATAATATCTAATGTTGTATCCACTTAGCCCGTCCCATGTGCGAATATAGTGAAAACAAAAAATGTGGTGCACTCATGTCAAATAATTCTCGCTCATTGGGCCCATGGATAGAAAACATACATTTAACCGTTAACGGTGCTAGCTGTAAAAATAGTCCACAGATGTTATACATATGGCCCATCTGTAAATGATCGTGTGAAGGTGGGAATGCTGGAATTACCAGTGGGGATGGAAACTATTGTAATTGTTATCCCATATGGGAACCTCATTCTTGAACCCTTTCCCTTCTTGGGTATGAACGCTACATGTGGCCCTGCTCCTCATAATAAAAACACCTCTGAATAAAGTGAGACTGCCTCTGTACCTACTAGCTCTGAGAAGACTATCCCTTCCTTTGGCCTTATTGTCCTTGATAACTATGACCATGCTGGCCTCTAGTCTGATTCCCCTAGCCCTGCTAGCCCCAAGGGGTGTGCTGATGGCCCTGCCTAATTTTTTTTACTCCACCTGAATCTCTTAGCAGATTCCCCCTGCTAGAACCTCGATTATTCTACCTCAACTACTGTTGCAGCAGCTTATTGGCTCCCCTACCCCTAGTCTTGACCTATTTTCTCGACTCTCATATCCTTTTTTCTCTCTTTATATGTAAGTGATGGTTATGAAAGTGTAACAACGTGACGTTAGTGTCCTCAATGTAAGTTTTCAATGTTAAGTTACCTAAGAAGTGATGGTAAATCCTATGTGAGTCCATCAGTAAACTTGAGGACCCTCTTCTCCCCCATGTTAACCTTGTCTGGAACCAAGTTTGCCAGGTGCATTAACTCCTCCTCATAATCGGTCACAGTCCGGCCCTCCTGCAAAAGATTTAGGAATTTCCTCCTCATCTCCACCTGAATTGTCGAGAAAAAACTTATTATCAAATCGCACTTAAAAAATCTTAAAGAGCCATCGTATCCTTTTCCTCTGCTATGGTAACTGACTCCTACTACTGAAGAACTAACCCGACTAGATTGTACATAGCTAGTACCTAATTTTGAGTGTCGCTTCACTCAACCATATGTAAATGCCTTTTAATATCCTTCTTCTATTAGCTAGCTGCTATAACATCCGCACTCCCCTAAAATTCTAATGGACGGACGTTTGGGAAGGCCTTTCTGACTCGCTCCCAAACTGATAACAATAGGTGAGCCTGAACTAGTGCTACTACTGGCGATTGTGGCTCTGCTTAGGAAAATGTGGTGCTAGGGAGGTCATTGCATCATTAACCACCTGTAAAACTCTATTTGTGACCTTTGTTATGGTCATATTCCCCTGAGTGGCTTGTGTCTTCGACTGAGACTCTTCTTCTTCAGCCCTCCTTATGGAATGTTCTAATCTACCTCTCATTTTGGCATCTGAAATCAAATCAAAGTTATATGTGATTTAATTCAAACATAAATAATAGAAAAAGAATGTAAACATGCAATATGAAACAACAGTCCTAATCGTAGGGTTATATATTAAAGAAAATGCAACGCTGATAAAGTAGCAAGGCCGTACATATCCTAAGGACACTGGATACTGATGCTCTGATACCAAATATGACAACTCGCCTATTTTTATACTGAGTCTTCAATCCTCTGCTAAAATAAAATAGGAATCTCAGTATGGTTTCATTATCAACATCACCATCGCAATAAATAATAAAATACAATACGAATAAAACCATACAATTAAAATGAATGAATAAGTCACCATGCATAAATAAGTCATAAGTGTGATCCGAATAAACCATCAATTATTAAATAACATCATCCACTGTAGCATACTCAATAAACCAAGTCCCAAAATAAACTTCTGACAGTAATATAAAACCTATCAATTTACAGGCAACACGCCCAACTGAAAGCGAAAATGAAGTGATCCTACCTAAATAAAATAAGTTGAAGCGTATAAGATAATCATGTAGCGTCCACATATACTGCAACATAAAGAATGGATCTATTCATATGGTCTCGGTTGCCGCTTTTGCACGCCTGGGGTAATATAATTAGAGTAAGGAAAAATAAATGCCTGTGGGTCAAGGCCTTAAAAGAAGAAAATGTTTTAAAAGTACATAATTGTTATAAATTGATTAAAATATTTGTTCATAACTTTCATAATTAACCAGTGCACTCACATGAGATAAACATCAACTCTAAATTATACTATTCACCCAACATGTTAATTTATTATCCTAATTAAACTACTCGGTCTAACTAGGACATGTAACTACCATCCAATCTCAAATCCGCTAACACCCACTATTAGATAAGTATAAGTACTTTAACTAGTTATACGTTTATAAACAATAATGTCGTGATGCACTTGATATAAATAAATATTCACATAATAAACATAACATAGCTACGATCGTGATATAAATAGATATATATGCTATATCGTGCAAACCTACATATATATTGCTCGCTATGTACGTATAACTATATCCCAAGAGCATGGACCTTACGAATACATTCCTTGTGTGCTATCCGGCTTCATGCATCACACATCACACTGATCCACCAAGTCAAAATCTCACCATAAACACTAAACGAAAATACATACAATGGAGGCTATCATCGACATACGTTCGGGGGTCATGGCCATACCATATCGCACCCAACCAGTCTCCAAACTAACATATATATATCCTCACATATTGATAGTGTCCATGAAACAGTCCTAAAACATAGGGGATCAATCTGACATCTACTGGTCAATGCCAGGGTGGACATCTACTTATTAACGCCAAGTTCGGCCAATATCGAAGTTGGAACTAACTTTTCGATTAATTATTTAACTAGTCCCTTACTTAAATCCTCAGTTCTCACCCTTTTCTCAAGAATTCTCACCCTAGGTAATTATTAAATTCCTAAATAATGAATAGTGATACAAAACTATTTCTAATTAAAAACCTTCTCACTTGGGTAACCTCTTACATACTCGTTTGAGTTCATATAAATCCCCTGACCATTTCGACGATCCAAACTTAACCCAATCCAGGAGCCGAACCCTTTCGAGCTATATCGATTCCCTGGGCCGAACCAATTTTCGCAGGAGGCCTAATCAATTCGAAATATGACAAAAGCCCAGATCTTATTATTTTCTATACACGAGTTTCATTCGCAAAAATCTAATTTTGTTTCTAAGGTTCTTCCTACTTATATTCCAAGAACCATAACCCTAATATCGTGGAAAAAAAGTGCGATTACATCCTTGTATACTCAATTCCCCCATGGTAACCCGTCATAAATTCAAGAAATCAGATCTAAACATTAAAGGTTGTCTAACCCAATTCAAGATCATAATTTTTATCTAATTGATTTTTAAGGATTCAACCTTTTCTATCCAAGTTCTATATGTTCATCCTTCAGATCCCAGAATTAAATTCGAAATAGAAATCTGATTAATCTAAGTCAATAATCAATTTAAAATCCGGAATCCCTTATCATTTAGATCTCTACAGAAATAAACCAATGTTTAAATCTTTAATGCTTTAAATCTCGTATTTCTATCTCTAATCATGAAAGTAACTAACTATAATTGATTTTCGAGATAAAGCAAGTAACAACTTGCTTTGGTGGATTAGAATTTGATGTTCAATATGTGTTTGATGATGGGTTGAATCCTCTCTCCTTTCATTTCCAAGCTTGTTCTTCTTTTCTTCCTATTTCTCTTAATCTACCTTATGCAAAATATCAAAAGTGGGCTTACATCCACCTATCCAAACTCTTATTTACTCCCTTAATTACCCTAATCCCTATTTTCCACTTAACCTTAAATGTAAAATGACCCTCCTACCCTTATACGGGTCCTATCATGTCTAATAATCCCCCTAAATTAAATCATAACACTTGGGTACCTAGTCTGGCCTATTTCAACCTTTCTCGGATCACTGCTGCATTTGAAAAGGTTATCTGAGTCACCCAACTCCAAATATACTAATATATCATTAATCGAGCCCAACACGCGTGTACCGTACACCTCATATATAAATTACACCAATCTATTGATGTAACACTCTATCGATATAGTAATAAATCTTTGCTTTCACTTGTACGTAACATATAATAAATCACATAACTATTTGCTTATCTCATGCAAGTAAATAATAATAAAATAAGTTTTAATCCTTTTTATTCCTAATTAATATTTACAAAAATCCAATTTAATTTCCCCTAATTAATGTAATAATGTAAACGACATGAAAAATTAATTAATAATGAAATCATAAGGTATTACAAAAAGTTGCCTTCTAAAGTGTAAATTTGAAAAAAATCTTAGCAATCAGTTGCTAAGTTGACTTTTAGAGTGTAAATTTAAAATAAACCTTAGTAAAATTGCTGCTAATTTGACTTGAAAAGTGTAAACAAATCCTAGAAAGATTTGTCATAAATTGACTTACAAAGTGTAAACAAACCTTAGAAAAATTAGTGCTAGGTTTACTTAAAAAATGTAAACAAACCCTTAGCAAATTTGACATTAAGTTGATTTACAAAATGTAAACAAGCCTTAGCAAATTTGGTACGAAATCAACTTACGAAGTGTAAACAAACATTAGCAAAATTTGTACTAAGTATAAATCAGAGATAAAACCTTACAAGGATCTATGTTAAGTTGACTAACAAATTGTAAATTTTAGGTAAACCTTAGCAAAAATTGTTCTAACAAAGCGTAAAATTAGAGATAAAGCTTAGCAAAATTTGTGCTAAGTCACTTTTCAAGGTTTATTTTTAAGAAAACCTTAGAAATAGTTGATTTAAGACACCAGACATGATATTATCACAATCTCACCATGATTTAGATGAGTCACTAGCACGTGATGGACATTGCCTAAATGGAGCAAGTCACTAGCATGTGTATTTATGAAATCTTTCCCAAAACAGGAGAAACTGTAATATTTAGTCTTACCATGATTTATTAAAAAATAGAGTTTTGAATAACCATAATAAAATAATAGACACATTTTTATTTGAGAGGTATGGGAGCAACCCCCCAATAATCCTCCAAAGAAAAACAAGGAGCAACTGAAAAAATTCAAAGTATATCATTAACATACAAAATGGCCATGAGGCATGTTGGAATAAACCTTGAGATCAAAGTATGAGATATGAGATCAATACCCACGATCCATAGGTTGATCAAACATAACAAAACTCACTATAATTATTTTTTATGCACAATCGATATGTTTCATCCAGTCATCGACACATTAACTATGTGTCTGAGGAGGAAAATATAAGAGGGGCTTAATGATAAACCTCCCATTTAAATTATTAAATAATATTAGACATGAATAATCTTGACAAAGGCCCACAATACCACATGTGTTTATGCGGCTCAGATATTATGTGCGTACAGAATATTGTGCGTATTTATATATTATTTACACATCAAGTAGACGAGATTCTAGTATTGAGGGTGCAACACATGTTATGGGACGCATGCCATCCAAATTAAGACATGTGTAACCACAGAATTTTTGACACGTGTCTTCATAATATTTTGACTTGTGGAAGCCCACTTTGCTTGGGCTTTGCTATAAATAAGCCTTACTTCCTTACATTTAGGTGATAACTTTTGGAAGAGATGAGTTTCTCTCTTAAGGGTCTTGGAGAAGTGGAGATATAATAACTCCCGCTTTCCACCATTTTCATGGTAGAAATCATGTATTTAGAGTTAAAATAAAGAAGTTGCTCAAGTCCACCACCTCTCACCTCTTCGATAACCACCACAATGAGTTCTCCGAAGAATAGTACAAATCAATGATGTATACTGACTTTGATTCCAACTACGATGGATATGTAAGCAAAAGTGAATTGCTCAAGTCAATAACGTATAAAAATATGGTATTTCCCCAAATTAAACAACTCTCCTACGCTTCTATTTCATTTCATTTCATTTGAATTTCAAATATGGAAACATAAAAAGTTCTCTACATAAAATGACAATCATCTCTAAGAAAAGCTGTAAAGACATGTGAAAATGATTAAATTTATGATGAAATATTAACATTGAAATTAACATATATATATATATATATATATATATATATATATATATATATATATATATATATATATATATATATATATATATATATATTTCTTATTTTTACTCTCATCGGATCATTGTAAAAATTAGTGAGATGAGAACTCCTATTTTATTTCTTATTAACTTAAACAAACTGATATAAATATGTTGGTCATCATATAGTCTAACAATCCAAAAGGTTTTACTTCTTGCCTTTTTATTTAATTTTTCACCAAAATTCTCCAATTACATTCTTGAATAATTTGGTTATGGTGATATGGGTGAGAGAATTAGCTTTTGGATGTTTTGTTGTCAACATATTATGTTCATTGATGCATTGTTGTCCAAAAATATATTTGAATATAAACTATGGACAAACCCTCATGTGGTCCCACTATAGAGGCTAATATTCCCACTATATCAATTCTTTGGGCTCACTATAGTGGGCTCCCCTCCCCCATTGTAGTGACCAGGGACCCTGTTCAAGTGCATTTTTCCCCTTAAGCTACCTTATTGATTTAAAATTATAAAAAATTGCAATAAAATCCTACAACTCATGTACACTCATTCACCCACGTTAATAAACTATTAAAATTCCACCCCTGCTCCAAAAGTCACCTTAAAAACCCTAACAAAGCCCTCAGAATTCCTCCAAATGCTAGATAAACAATTAAATAACCTCAATACACAACGAGTCAGACCCATTTCAAAATTCAATGATAGTACAATTCTTTTATTAAAATTTTCAAATTTAATTCTAAATAAATTGTGTTTATATGATTGAGTAATTAAAATAAAATTTCCAACATAACCTCCTATAAAATAGAAATTTAATTATTCAATAAAAATACAGGGTATTATATTCGTTGTAATATTGACTTTATAACAATCTAAAAATGATAGAGATACTGGTCTCATATTGTGTATTCTACCTCTCTATGGCTTTAATGAATTTGTACCAATAAAATCATATTAGAGCATAAAACTTGATCACATTGGTTTAGAATACATAAAGGATTCTCTTAAAGGCTAAATTTTTATGTCATCAAGATCAATAAGTCGATAAGTAGAATCATAAAAAAAGAACTTATCCCCTTCTAGATGCAAGGAAAACTTTGAACCATTTGCCTTTTATAGTACTATCTAACGCAAATCATCATTAGAAGGAACCACTAGTCTTATCTTGCAACTGATTCCTTTAGTAGAACTAACTGTATGGAATGGAGAGACCATTGCAAGAGGATCTTTCACTTTCTCTATATATACAGCATCAAAATCTTAAATTTTAATTATGTAAAAAAAATATCCTAGGTAATCACAAAAACTTCTTTGAGGGCTTTAGAGAGATCTGTAATTGACAATAACAAAATTTGGACAACAAAGGCTAGAACACTAGTATAGGACTTAGAAACCAAAACAATGTATATAGATTTTCTTTCCCTACATAATACTCAATTGAGAACCGATAATCCATTAGAAACTTGAGTTATCTCCTATGTCTCATGTTCAGATTTCTTTGGGTTAACAAATACTTCAAATTCTTATGGTCATGTAAAAGTTAAAACTTCTCCCCGAGTAAGTAGTTTCAACTAATATTCAAATCAAGCACCATCAAGGCCAACTCTAAATCATGTGTGAGGTAGTTAACCTCTTCATCTTGCACCATGCATATGAAATGGGTGTGTCTTTTTACACCATTAACACTTGTAAACCTTGTTGTGAAGAATCTTTAGAAAACATGTAGTTGATAAAACTCTTGGCCAAAGAAAGCAAAAGTTTTCAAGTTAACTTCTTCTCCAAATCATTATATTCCTACTAAAATATGTCATCCCACACATAAAGAACACCTTTTCTTATTCAATTATGTCAAAGTTTATACAATTATAAAGAATACCCGAATGAACCTCTAAGAATATCCCTTAACCGTAAGAAAATTATTGTCCTCGATCGATGTCATGGTCTCTCCCCAATCAAACATTTAACAAACTTACCTGGATCCAACGAAAGTTCTATCTTGAAAACAACATGTTTATGAAACTTCACCTCCTTTGCTGAATTCAAAAATCTTAAATTTGGCATAGATATAATGTTCATTGTAATACCTCTTAATTTTAAATAATTAAATTGTGTTTATTAAATATTAAATAATTTCATGCGGAGTTGTGTGATTTTTGGAAACATTGGTTGCACGTAATAAATAAATTTAAATCAAGAATTTAAATCACCACGTGAATTAATTTTGTATTGAGAGTGTATCATTAGACTGGGATCTAGTAGATTCAGAAGCCTGAAATAGTGTTAAAAGTATGCTAACTTGGGTCCCATAATTGGCTAATCCTTTTAGATAACTTTTGGAAGCACGGGGATAGTATTTTGGGCTCATTTAGAGGATCAAAGTTTGGCCAATAGAAAACCTATGAAATTAAGAAGTTAAGAGGGCTATTAATTCATTTAATTAATCTAACCATAGAGAGACCAAAAAATGAAAATATAATACATGTAGAGGAGAGTAATTGGAGAAAGGGTTTTTAGCAAAGAGAACCAATTGCCTTTCCTACTTACTGAATACCTATAATTTATTTGTTTTATTGCTATGATAAGCACCCTAGTAAGGTTGAACAATTATTCAACGGTAATACCCCGTATTTTTGGCGATATTTATTTTTGGGATTAATTAATTAAATGAGAATTAATTGAGAATTAATTCGGATAAAATACTAGCGAGATGTGAGTTGGTATTTGACTATATTGAGTATATATGATGATATATGAATGTTGAATTATGATATTTGTTGTGAGATTGATATACGGCAATTTGGACATTTTATTGGGACGCGTGAGACAGTCGCGTCAAGATATAATTATTTTAATTATAAAAGTGAATTTAAATTCTATTAACCGTATGGTCATTTTGAGTGCGCCAACGCGTCCGGAAGGGTCGAGATAGTCGGAAAACACTAGCCGGGGGTTTAGTTTGGGTCCCGGGGTATTTTTAGGCTATACCGACAACATAAAGGGTAGTTTGGTAATTTTGTACTTTTGGGAATTAAAAGTGACGAAAATTAAGAGTTTCTATCTGATTGGGAATTGGCCCACTTAACCCATTAACAACCCATATTAACCTAGAAGGCTACGTAGGTTATTAGAATTAGGTTTTCTAATATTTTCCCAAAACAAACCCTAGCCACCATAGCTATTGGAGAAGAAAGCTTGGAAAGAGAGAGGTAGAGGGGAAAAGCTTGAAGAGAGAGAGAGAGCTTCATCAAATCGTCAGCAAAATCTGAGATTGAATCAAGGCAAGTGGTTTAATTTACGTTTATATGCAGTAAATGTTTCTTCCATGCTTAGACTATTCCATAATCATAATTAATTGGGAGATAATTGAAAACCCATGAAACTGGAGTTGTTAATAAATTTTGGAGATAGGTTTGCATGTAGAAATGTTATTGGAAGATCGAATTAAGAGAATTATAAGTTTATGTGTTATAAAAACGGATTTATTTCTGGAAATTTATGAGTTATAATCTTAGGGTTTATGTTCTTGAAAAATTGGGGAAAAGTGATGAGACTTGTGATTTGGTGATGTTTAGGATGAATTATTCCCTTAAAACATGTTAGTATATGACCTAAATACGTTTAGGAATGATTAGAGACTTTAAACAATCGTTGGAATTATGTTTGAATGAGATTTGAGGTGTAGAGAAATTGGAAAAACGAGATAGGAATTTCTGGGCATGAAACTGGCCACTCGTTAGAAGACCTACCCAGGTCGTTCGAACGAGCGCGTTCGAACGAGCTTCTAACGAGTTGACAGTCTTGGTTCTAACGAGAGTGATGTTCGTTCGAAGATTTCGTTCGAGCGACATCTCGTTAGAAGACCCAGTTCATTCGAACGAACTCTCGTTCGAACAACCTCGTTCGAACGAGTTGACAGTTTAGGCTTTTTAGCCTGTTTTGATCCCGAGTGCCCCGCAACCTTGTGTATAGGTAGAGATAGACTTTCCTTGATGAGTAATTGATATATTTGGGATGTTTGGGACATTATGAGGACTCAAACGTAGAAGTGTAGTTTGAACCTAAGGGAAAATATGAAGTAGGACGTGAGTGTCTATTACGATGTGAGCTGTTGACGACTTATTTATTATATTAGCTGGGAACATATAAATGGTGTAGTATAATATGTCAGTACGAGAAGAGATATGTACCAATATATTATGGTGATTACTAAGACGTGTGCATACTTAGTATATGTATTGATTTGTGTGTATGACATACCTACCATACTTGCTATCACGGGAGGTTTGCGTTCGCTTAGGGCCCTCTAATCCTTGTGTTGCCCAGATTTAGACTGGTTACCTCGATGAACATAGGTCAGAGAAAGACTTATTGGGATGTTAATAAGTCCGCTGATCGTGGGAGCGTGGGTATGTGCGTGACCCATGTGATGTGACTGTGTTCGCCTCCATTAATTGTGATGTTGTTATCTGTGAACTATTCCTAAGAGATTCGGAATATGTGATCCTTATGTACGTGATGTACCGGGATGGATAGTAGAGTATGTGTGCACCGCAGCTTAGTCTCGGGGTGCTTATATTGTATATTTATGTTGTGGAAATATACACTTAGTAAAATGAGAACTTTCATATGGTATTGTGTGTATAACTATGGAATAACATAAAAGGGATAATCTATAACGAGTTGTATTACTTTTACATGAGAAACTAAATTTACGTTAAGCCCCTATTTAATTGAGATCGTTATAATGTTAATGGGAACCAATTAATAAGGGCAGAACCTATGACAGTCTAGCTAGATATGATGTCACTTAGCTAGTGGTTTGTGTCATTTTAGATGGGTACTTACGTTAGGAGTGCACAGTTAGACGAGAGGTGAGTATGTCATGTGAGTGCACGTCCTAACATGTATTTTGCATTTAATGTTTTAAATGTTTTTAAAGCACTTGCAGGTTTTTAAAATATCTCCACATTCGGGCTCTGACCCGTTTGCTTTCAAATCTATTTTTCTTGTAAAATCATTTTAGGTGCCCAGCCACAAGGACACCATGCATAGGATTCTCATTCAGGTGACGAGCTGTAGCTGTTTGTGGAAGTTACAGGGATTTGCTTTTAGACGCTTCTATCATTTGGATTCCATGTTCAATATTCCTCAGTTGTAGGGCATGTTGCCCAAATTCTATTAGAGACATTTCCATTTCAGTTTTTCAGACTTTAGCATGTAATGATTCAGTATTAAGTATTTCGTTACTTATTTCAGTTGTGGGATTTGTTGTGAGGAGTTTTTCCTCCGGATTTATTTAGATCATGTGATGGTTATTCTATTATTTTCGTTATGGTGAATGGTGATATTATTCTTGTTTTAAATATGTTACTGCATGTTAATCAGACTTTAATTAAAATTTGGCAGCTTACTTTTTAAATACTAGGTGGTTAGTAATAATAAAATGTTTCGACAGTGATGCTGTTAACTGAGCCAACTTGTCATTTTGATTTAATTTAATAAAGGAGTAGCTACCCGGTATTTAATTAGTCGGGGTGTCACAGGTGGTAACAGAGCATCAGGTTCTAGTGTTCTTTAGGATCTGTACGGCTATTATGTTTCCGCTAAGTTTTCTTTGATATAGAGCCCTATATTTTAGGGCTGTTGTACTCTTTTTGTGTATGCTTCGTTCTTAAGCTATTTTAAGTTTATAACTGTAAACTTATAAACTTTATTCTTATTTCAGATGCCTCCACGACGTGCACGACGAGTTCCCAGGGATGCAACGCCCGAACCCCAGCCCGCTCCAGTTCAGGGCATGATGAACGTCGCTGAGGTTGCAACCATTGTAGCCCAAGCGATAAATGCCGCAATTGTCGTAGTTCAGCAGGCACCACCTCAAGCGCCGGTTGCCGCGCCAGTACAGGAAAATGCATTCCCGTCTGCTTGGGAACGTGTACGTGACGCCTTTCAGAAAGCGCATTCGCCAGAGTTTGCAGGTAGCTCAGATGTGGTAGTCTCGAGCCAGTGGAGGAAGGATATGCAGAGGCACTTGAGGATGTATGAGTGCACAGATGTTCAGAAGCAGGTGCTAGCTACTTTCAAGCTAGTTGGATCTGCACTGCAGTGGTGGGAGTCTATTACCACCGTGGAGGAGAGGGATACTCTCACTATTCAGGAATTTTGGGTGCGGTTCGACCACAAGTACTTTGCGTCAGCTGTTCACACGGAAATGAGGAGGAAATTGATGAGTCTGAAGCAAGAGGGTAAGACTGTGGCCGAGTATGAGGCCGAGTTCACGAATATGTTGAATATCGTTCCAGATGAGATACCGACAGAAAAGAAGAAGATTGAGAAATTCACCGACGGGTTGACATGGAGGATCCGTCAGCATCTGTTAGGGAACCTTTCGTTGGCCACTTATTCTGATGTGGTTAACGCTGCTTTGTTACACTTCCAGGATAACCGCTTTCATATGGCAGAGGGCAAGAGATTGGGAGAGTCTAGCCATTAGGGTAGGACTGGAGGACATGGTGCTAGTGGGGCACAATCTGTTCAGGGGAAGAGACAGGGTGAGCAGGGTTCCCAGCAGGTGGATCAGAAGAGGTTCAGATCAGGGAATTATAGGCACGGACAGGGAGGTTTCCGTCAGAGCCATCAGGGTCCAAACGGCCATCAGGGCCAACAGGGGCAGAATGGTCAGCATCAGCTTCAGCAGGGCTAGCAGGGCCAGTGGATGAATGGTAACGGCCACCAGGGCTGGGGGCAGCAGGGACCGAGAGGGGGGAACTTTCTGGGGAAGTGTTTTGTTTGTGGCAAGACTGGCCATAAATGCCAGGACTTTCCTGATAGGGGCAGGGCCCCACAGCAGCAGCAGTAGGGTGCTCTCCAGGAGCCACAGAGGCCTATGTTTCCCGCCGCTCTCCCCGCACCGCCACAGATGGCAGCATTGCCACCCATTCCAGCAGTCCCATCTCAGTAGGGGCAGCTACAGTATGGACGTGTCTATAACGTCCACCAGGCAGAAGTTCCACAGGCACCGCCCGCGATTGAGGGTACATTTCCTATCCATGGCACTATGGGTCGGGTATTATTTGATACGGGGGCTACACATTGTTTTATAGCTAAACATTTTGCGAAGGCTTTAGGGTTGTTAGCCACAGCGGAGAGCACAGTGACGTGTGTCGACTCACCATTAGGGAATGGGTCACTTATATTCTTTATATGCCGGGGAGTGGGGGTAGATATTGGTGGTTTGGTATTACCTGCAGACATGTTAGTATTAGATATGCATGTGCACGATGTGATTATCGGTATGGATTGGCTCACTGATTATAGAACCATGATTGACTGCTTCAGTGGGAGCATTGTTTTTTCCATTCCGGGGCAAGAGATGTTTGTAGTGGCGATGCCTCGCCTAGAGGGAGGCTCGACCGCTCATTTGTATTACCTAGAGGAGGATACCTCCAAGGAGGTTGTGATTCCTTTAGATTCGATCCCAGTTGTCAGGGAGTATTCGGATGTGTTTCAGGAAATACCAGGCCTACCCCCCAGTCGAGAGATAGACTTCGTTATAGATTTATTACCAGGTACGAGACCTATAGCACGCGCACCGTACCGTATGGCTCCAGCGGAGATGAGGGAGTTACGGGATCAGATTGAGCAATTGTTGGGTCAGGGGTTTATACGGAGGAGTACTTCACCGTGGGGTGCCCCGGTGTTGTTCGTGAAGAAGAGAGATGGTTCACTAAGATTGTGTGTGGACTACCGGGAGTTGAATAAGGTCACGATACGGAATAAGTATTCGTTGCCTCGAATCGATGACTTATTCGACCAGTTGGAGGAGCTTCTTTCTTCTCGAAGATTGATTTGAGATCGGGATACCATCAGTTGCGTATCAGGGAGGAGGATGTCTCGAAGACTGCGTTCTTGTCGAGATATGGTTCTTACGAGTTTCGGGTTATGCCTTTTGGTTTGACCAACACTCCAGCTGTGTTTATGGACTTGATGAACAGAGTGTTCAGTGATTTCCTAGATCAGTTTGTCATTGTCTTCATCGATGATATTCTGGTTTACTCCCAGACAGAGGAGGAGCACGACGAGCATTTGAGGCAAGTTTTGCAGACACTACGTTAGAACGAGTTGTATGCAAAATATGAGAAATGCGGGTTTTAGCTGAAGAAGGTCCAGTTTTTGGGACATATTATTTCCTACCGGGGAATATCTGTTGATCTGGGGAAGGTATCCGCGGTGAGGGAGTGGGGACAGGCCACGACACCGACTGAGATTCGTAGTTTCTTAGGTCTAGCAGGATACTACAGGAGGTTTATTCGGGGTTTCTCGAAGATAGCGGGTCCTTTAACACATCTGACTCGTAAGGGTGTGCCATTCATCTGGAGTGATGCCTGTCAGTTGGCATTCGATGAATTGAAGGATAAATTGACCTCAGCACCTGTGTTAGCATTGCCGAGACCGGGAGTTGAGTATTTGGTTTGCACCAATGCGTCTTTGCAAGGACTTGGAGGTGTATTGCAGCAGGAGAGACAGGCCATAGCTTATGCTTCCCATAAGCTTAAGCCTCATGAGAAGAATTACCCCACGTATGATTTGGAGTTGGCGATAGTGGTATTCGCCCTACGGATTTGGAGGCACTATCTTTTGGGGGAGAAGTTCCAATTGTTCACGGACCACAAGTCCCTACAGTACCTGTTCATGCAGAAGGAGTTGAACATGCGGCAAATGAGGTGGCTTGAGTTTGTGAAGGACTACCAGTTCGTTATCCAGTATCACCCGGGTAAGGCTAACGTGGTAGCAGACGCATTGAGCCATGGGCCAACAGATGAGGTGGCAGGGGTGTGGAAGGCAAAGTGGAAAGAGTTGGGACACCAGGATGCAGTGGCCCGATCTTTCATGTCTGTGATGACCATTACACAACAGATTGTCATGAAGGTAGTACGGGCACAGGCTAATGACTCGTTCTGTCAGGAGCAGATAGTTCGATTACTAGCAGAGGGAGCCGAGTCCTATACCGTTAGCTCAGACGGGGGATTACGCTTCAATGGGAGATTAGTGGTTCCAGAAGGGGAGGAATTACGACACGAGGTGATGACAGAGTCGCACGGCTCACGGTTCGCGGTACATCCCGGAGGGGACAAAATGTACCAAGACATGAGACGCCAGTATTGGTGGAGCGGTATGAAGAGAGATATTACCAAGTTTGTTTCTAAATGCGCCACTTGTCAGCTAGTAAAAGTGGATCATCAGAGACCGGCAGGACTGCTACAGCCGTTGGAGGTCCCGATGTGGATGTGGGAGAGCATATCCATGGACTTTATCACGGGGTTTCCTACGTCACAAAGAGGTCACGACTCCATTTGGGTGATTGTGGACAGGTTGACCAAAGTCGCTCATTTTCTACCCGTAAGGACAGACTACACTGCGGGACAGTATGCCCAGCTCTTTATTGCAGAGATAGTGAGACTTCACGGTGTACCCTTGAATATCGTGTCTGACCGAGACAAGATATTTGTTTCACGGTTTTGGGAGAGTTTTCAGGAGGCCATGGGCACGGAATTGCGGTTGAGTACGACGTATCACCCGCAGACTGATGGGCAAACGGAGCGTACAAACCAGATGTTGGAGGACATGCTACGTATGAGTATCATTGATTTTGGGGGTGGATGGGAGCAGTATCTTCCACTGGTGGAGTTTGCTTACAACAACTCCTACCAGTTCACCATTGGCATTGCTCCATTTGAGGTGTTGTACGGTAGACCTTGTCGTTCCCCAGCATGTTGGTTGGAGGTGGGGGAAAAAACTACTTGGGCCGGAAGTGATTCAGGATACTTCGGTGAGAATAGAATTGATTCGGAGTCGCATTCGGGTAGCTCGGGATCGGCAGAAGAGCTATGCTGATGCGAAGAGGTTCTTTAGAGAGTTTCAAGTGGGGGACCAGGTTTTGCACAGAGTATCTCCTATGAAGCGGATTATGCATTTCGGTAAGAAGGGGAAGTTGGCACCGAAGTATGTGGGGCTGTTTCCTATTATTGAGCGGATTGGACCAGTTGCGTATAGACTCGGGTTACCGGAGCATTTGCATCGAATTCACGATGTTTTTCATATTTCCTCGCTAAGGAAATATCTTAGAGACAATTTGGCTCATTCTCACATCGCTTTGGAGGACATCGATCTCCAGCCGGATAGCTCCTACGAGGAGGGGCCGATTGCGATTTTGGACCGAAGTGAGCGGAAACTGCGGTCAAAGATAGTTCCGTTAGTGCGTGTTCAGTGCCGACATCATAATGTCGAGGAGTCCACTTGGGAGCGCGAGAATGAGATGCGCGAACATTATCCAGAGTTGTTCTTACCAGGTACTTTCTAGTTCCGAATTTCGGGACGAAATTCTGTTATTAGGGGGGAAGTATGTAATACCCCGTATTTTTGGCGATATTTATTTTTGGGATTAATTAATTAAATGAGAATTAATTGGGAATTAATCCGGATAAAATACTAGCGAGATGTGAGTTGGTATTTGACTATATTGAGTATATATGATGATATATGAATGTTGAATTATGATATTTGTCGTGAGATTGATATATGGCAATTTGGACATTTTATTGGGACGCGTGAGACAGTCGCGTCAAGATATAATTATTTTAATTATAAAAGTGAATTTAAATTCTATTAACCGTATGGTCATTTTGAGTGCGCCAACGCGTCCGGAAGGGTCGAGATGGTCAGAAAACACTAGCCGGGGGTTTAGTTTGGGTCCCGGGGTATTTTTAGGCTATACCGACAACATAAAGGGTAGTTTGGTAATTTTGTACTTTTGGGAATTAAAAGTGACGAAAATTAAGAGTTTCTATCTGATTGGGAATTGGCCCACTTAACCCATTAACAACCCATATTAACCTAGAAGGCTACGTAGGTTATTAGAATTAGGTTTTCTATTATTTTACCAAAACAAACCCTAGCCACCATAGCTATTGGAGAAGAAAGCTTGGAAAGAGAGAGATAGAGGGGAAAAGCTTGAAGAGAGAGAGAGAGCTTCATCAAATCGTCAGCAAAATCTGAGATTGAATCAAGGCAAGTGGTTTAATTTACGTTTTTATGCAGTAAATGCTTCTTCCATGCTTAGACTATTCCATAATCATAATTAATTGGGAGATAATTGAAAACCCATGAAACTGGAGTTGTTAATAAATTTTGGAGATAGGTTTGCATGTAGAAATGTTATTGGAAGATCGAATTAAGAGAATTATAAGTTTATGTGTATAAAAACGGATTTATTTCTGGAAATTTATGAGTTATAATCTTAGGGTTTATGTTTTTGAAAAATTGGGGAAAAGTGATGAGACTTGTGATTTGGTGATGTTTAGGATGAATTATTCCCTTAAAACATGTTAGTATATGACCTAAATACGTTTAGGAATGATTAGAGACTTTAAACAATCGTTGGAATTATGTTTGAATGAGATTTGAGGTGTAGAGAAATTGGAAAAACGAGATAGGAATTTTTGGGCTTGAAACTGGCCACTCGTTAGAAGACCTACCCAGGTCGTTCGAACGAGCTCGTTCGAATGAGCACGTTCGAACGAGCTTCTAACGAGTTGACAGTCTGGGTTCTAACGAGAGTGATGTTCGTTCGAAGATTTCGTTCGAACGAGATCTCGTTAGAAGACCCAGTTCGTTCGAACGAACTCTCGTTCGAACAACCTCGTTCGAACGAGACTTCGAACGAGTTGACAGTTTAGGCTTTTTAGCCTGTTTTGATCCCGAGTGCCCCGTAACCATGTGTATAGGTAGAGATATCCTTTCCTTGATAAGTAATTGATATATTTGGGATGTTTGGGACATTATGAGGACTCAAACCTAGAAGTGTAGTTTGAACCTAAGGGAAAATATGAAGTAGGATGTGAGTGTCTATTACGATGTGAGCTGTTGACGGCTTATTTATTATATTAGACGGGAACATATAAATGGTGTAGTATTATATGTCAGTACGAGAAGAGATATGTACCAATATATTATGGTGATTACTAAGACGTGTGCATACTTAGTATATGTATTGATTTGTGTGTATGACATACCTACCATACTTGCTATCACGGGAGGTTTACGTTCGCTTAGGGACCTCTAATCCTTGTGTTGCCCGAATTTAGACTGGTTACCTCGATGAACATAGGTCAGAGAAAGACTTATTGGGATGTTAATAAGTCCGCTGATCATGGGAGCGTGGGTATGTGCGTGACCCATGTGATGTGACTGTGTTTGCCTCCATTAATTGTGATGTTGTTATCTGTGAACTATTCCTGAGAGATTCAGAATATGTGATCCTTATGTACGTGATGTACTGGGATGGATAGCAGAGTATGTGTGCACCGCAGCTTAGTCTCGGGGTGCTTATATTGTATATTTATGTTGTGGAAAATATACACTTAGTAAAATGAGAACTTTCATATGGTATTGTGTGTATAACTATGGAATAACATAAAAGGGATAATCTATAACAAGTTGTATTACTTTTATATGAGAACCTGAATTTACATTAAGCCCCTATTTAATTGAGATCGTTATAATGTTAATGGGAACCGAGTAATAAGGGTAGAACCTATGACAGTCTAGCTAGATATGATGTCACTTAGCTAGTGGTTTGTGTCATTTTAGATGGGTACTTACGTTAGGAGTGCACAGTTAGACGAGAGGTGAGAATGTCATGTGAGTGCACGTCCTAACATGTATTTTGCATTTAATGTTTTAAATGTTTTTAAAGCACTTGCAGGTTTTTAAAATATCTCCACATTCGGGCTCTGACCCGTTTGCTTTCAAATCTATTTTTCTTGTAAAACCATTTTAGGTGCCCAGCCACAAGGACACCATGCATAGGATTCTCATTCAGGTGACGAGCTGTAGCTATTTGTGGAAGTTACAGGGATTTGCTTTTAGACTCTTCTATCATTTGGATTCCATGTTCAGTATTCCTCAGTTGTAGGGCATGTTGCCCAAATTCTATTAGAGACATTTCCATTTCAGTTTTTCAGACTTTGGCATGTAATGATTCAGTATTCAGTATTTCGTTACTTATTTCAGTTGTGGGATTTGTTGTGAGGAGTTTTTCCTCCGGATTTATTTAGATCATGTGATGGTTATTCTATTATTTTCGTTATGGTGAATGGTGATATTATTCTTGTTTTAAATATGTTACTGCATGTTAATCAAACTTTAATTAAAATTTGGCAGCTTACTTTTTAAATACTAGGTGGTTAGTAATAATAAAATGTTTCGACAGTGATGCTGTTAACTGAGCCAACTTGGCATTTTGATTTAATTTAATAAAGGAGTAGCTACCCGGTATTTAATTAGTTGGGGTGTCACATCAACTAAAGTTAAATTGTTATGTAATTTGTTGAGGCTTAGATTAACACTTTAGTGATGTTGAATCCGTATATTTTGCTAGAGAACTTAGATTATTATATCTTAGATATGAATTATGGGATGAAATCTGATATCTAAATGTTTATAAATAGGAGTTTGAACCATATTGAAGACCCTGTACAATTAAGAAATAGTCACTTGTGGAGGTTAGAATAATCCATTATATGAAGTTTATAATGTTAAAAGTACTTAAAATTCATTGGAAACCACTTTAAGTAGTTATTGGTACTTAATAGAGCTTGACAAACCCTCCAATGGAGGTTTAGGATTGGTAGAACTCCACTAGAGGAGTTTAGAGGTTGTAATAGTCCAATATATTTTTTAAAGGGTTCATATCTATCTTGGGAAAGGCAGGAGCAAACTTATATGTGTAAAATAAGGTTCCATTTTGTAAAGGCACAAAATCAACCACGACGAGGTCCGAATCAATCAGGTTAGGCATGATTGTGTAGTTTGGCATAAGTTAATGGAGTCTTAGATACTAGTAATACAAATTATTGAATAAATTAAATATATAATGCCAACAAAATATTATAAACACTTGTGAATGGCTTGGAGAGCGTTGACATAATTGGTACATTTAGAGTTGTAAATCATTGTTATGCATATATTGGTTGTCGTGTGTGTGAATTGGATCATGACAAATATATTGGTGGTAATTTGATGGGATTATTCGTAGGAAAATGTACTAAGGTCCTTGTTGATCCTACGTGTTATGGGTTAATCATCTCACGTTAGGTAGACATAAAAGGCAAGATCATCTTATGTATGTGATTTGATATTACAAGATTGGTGTGACAGCATAGTGATTTATCCTTTTGTGTGTTTTTTAAGAAGTTATGTATACGAACTCTTATAGAGAGATTCGATTGAGGCATGAGAGGTTCTTAGAGGTTGTACCTTCATGTTGTGCTTATATATATATATAAAACATACGGTGTGTTGATTGACAAAATTATATGTGGTCATTGTGTTGGATTATAACAGGCATAATGATTTGTTTACCTTATAGTTTATGGTGTAGTATACAATTAGTACATATACATATGATAATGAGTATATGATTAACAATTATGAACCCATATTATAGTTCGAGTTAGAGATTACATATTTTACATGGTAGTCAAGGAACATGGGTATATACGTTGTTAGCTATGCCTAGTGTAGGATTGATATGATGATGAGTAAGTACTGACGGAGATGACATGAGATGTAAACAAGTTGCAATTAATATTATTTCAAATTGAAATAGATATTTCTTACAAATGAGGGGTCTAAACTACTATCTTCTAAAAAATATTTCGCATTTATCCGATAATCGGAGATATAGAGCAGAGTGGATAGATGCCAACATAACCTTATTTCCAGTCGTAGATGTAAGAGTTTCCATTCTTTTAATTATTTACCTCGCTATTAAACATTTCATTAGTTATTCAAATATTATATTATGGGATCATGGTGGTTTTCAGAGTTATGTATTAAATTACTTGAATTTTTTATTTGAGATATTATCCTATGGATATTAGTTGAATAACTAACTATTGTAATCATTCCATTACCTTTATATAAATTGTGATCTCGCCTAACTTTATGAAGGTGACCCATGTGTCCTAGCAACCCATAATCTCTCACATCATTCACCTAAAAATAGCAACCCTATAGCCCCTAAATGGCAATAAATTAATTGAATTTGAACTATTACGCTGTCAGATTAGTGTTTGTGAGAGATAAAGCTTGTAAGACTGATCCCAGAGAGAGCACATTAAAACAATATGGTTTAGCTTCACTAATGGACGTAGGCACCAAATTGGGTTGAACCACCTAAATTCGGGTTCACGCTATCTTTCCCTATCTCTCTTTTCATTTCAATTCATTTCATAGCTTATTTATCTAGTGATTTGTCTATAATTAGTAAATTCGTCATTAATACTTAAAACTAACATAATTACAATATATAGCATGCATTGGTTGGCACCTTCTATTGGAACCCCGCATTTCCATGTTGATTCTCCCCCATTTTTGTTCTTGAAGCTCAATGATACCCTAGTTTTATGTAGCATCGAACCAAACGATCTATTGCGTGAATGTTACGAAAGGTTATAACACAACTAGTTAATTTATATAGTAAATTCATTTAGAAATTTACCATTTCAACTTGTTATTACTTCATTTTCATGAAATTCCTATTTCATAAATCCGGTCATTTTAGTGGTGAACACAATTTGGTTTATCCCTACAATACTCTATTAAAATGTTCAATGATCATAAACCTAGTAACTCCGTATAGAGGAATGATGTTTCCCCCATGGGAATGGCTGGTTTGTGATGAATATTACAGAGTCTAGTTAGAATCCACACTAAAATATAGGAAATTAAAAAAACCTAATGCAGAGTCTTATGGTGAGGTAAACACCACCACCTCTTATTAACCAATATTTAGACCAGATGAAATCGATAGTCATAGAAGAAGAATATGATTGATGTCGGGAAGCTCCATAACTAAATCCTCGTAAAGGCAAGATGTACTGATTATGAGACCGGGTTCTAAATAATTCATGTCAACTAGAATTGGCCCCATATAAACGAGTTACAAATCATATCGTTGGGATAGAACGTATCGACTAAGTAGAACATCTACCGTCGAAATAACAAAATATGCCAGTTATACCATTAAACCACCTCAGCTTAGCTCTTTTGAAAGGCTTGGAAAGGGAAGTGTCGTTGATCCCTTGGGTTATTGAGAGGAGTACCTACAATCTGTGACCAAGGAGAAGTCCTCTTCATCCTAGTTTATGTAAAGTTTTAAGTGGTTAATCAAAGCCGAACTTAGGAAGAAAGAAACCTCATTATGACTATGACAACCAACTCTTGAATTGTACCATACAAAGACTGAAATAAAACATATGATACTTTAGGAAAACAAAAATATCCTCGGTAAAGGAATAATGAGATGTGACACCCCGTAAAATCTAGAACTAGATTAATCAGGTATAAAAATAAATAATAGAAGAGTCTAAACAATTGAATACCACTATAAGCATGACATGAATAATCTAATACATATGAAATGAATAATAGATAATAACCAAGTAAAGGATCCAATATAAGTCTCTGATACCATGCATGCAATAGTAATCAAATCTATCATAGGAAATACATGACCTAAGTATCTCATGACTTGTATAGAGCTGAATGAAAGCATTAAACAAAAAGTGAAAGAGCTTGACCCTGGCCAAATAGATACCAATGAAAGACATCAACTCAGTAAAACGGTCCTCCTTGTTTCCACCTGGAAGGACTATGTCGATGCCAATAAGGATAATAGTAGGACTATAACTTTAGTAGCCCTATTAAAAGTTGGCCAGTGCCATGTGTATGGCATCACAAAAGTCAACATGTGCAGAAATAGTCCTCAATATGTAAAATAATAAACTATTACATATCTTATGGGTGTTCCATTCAGAAGATTATCTAACCTAGAACATACTAGTCCACTAGATATTCCATCAAAATAATTTACTATAAAATATGAAAAGCCCCCTCCATTGGGATAGGGGCAACTAACCGATTGACAAACAAAGAGATATGCTTACATTTTAGTTGTCTAAATATATACATTAAGTTATTATAGTATTCTGGGACTTTTATCTAATTGAAACCTAGTACTAGAAGATAATCTGTGGACATAAGCTCATTCCTATGGGTTGACCTTCCATACATATATCTTTTACTGTTTATTTGTTTATTATCTTGGATTGAATCTTATCTAGATAAAATAAAAACTTGACACCAAGTTTAGACGATAACAGAATGGCATCGTTAGTGAGAAAGACAAAAGCCCAGTTATTTCTCATATAATTACTAATATCAAATTATAGAAATTCCAGAATTTCTTTAAAACATACCTAAATTTATTGGCGACCATCTTAGTGATTAGATCAGCAGATTTACATGAAGTATAACTTTAGATCCTCAATTTACTATACTATTTTCTACCTTAGCATCTTCTGAACCTAAAGACGTTGATTTCTAGTGCAAAATAGTTTCTCCACTTTTACTTTTTCAAGTACTCAATCATACTTTTTTCCTATTATCATACTTTGTTTTTCTGGGTATTTTATAACAAAAGGTTGAACACGTAGAACGTAGTAGGGAGAAAGTAGTTATGCCACCTTTAAACCCTAGAGGAATAGGGGATATAGCAAGATTTTTGCACAGTTTAGTCAAGACCTATGATGCTATGCAAGAAAACATAATATAGCTGAACCGAAGCGTTCTGGCCTCGTAGAGATGATCACATCATCCAAAATCAATTCCAATAACCCTAGATATGGATAAAAACCCAGATAAACACAAGGAATCAACTCCTTATACACATACAGATTTAGGAGATTGCAGAACTGAGATAAAATAGTGGAAAACCCCATGAGGCTAAATCTAGGTCTCTGCTCAGATTAGTGGGTTAGAACATGAAGAATCCTCCTAGTAACCAGGTAAAACCTTTACAATGAGGTCAAATAGGTATGATGATGACCATACATACTATGTTGAACACACAAGTGCCTTCAAAACTTTAGCACAGTACCAGTATTTGTTGATTGGGAAAAAGAGGGGCACGAGCACGTTCGAACCTAAAGGAAGCATAAGGCGAGAAGATTTTAGAAGGGATGATGGCTCAAGAAATAATGTTAGAATGTCGACCAAGTCTGAATAAGGTGGATAAAGAAAGGAGAGCTTAGTTGCAAGTCATGGACGAGTTGATAAAGCTACAGGGATAGTTGAAGCCCGACCATGGAGAGGATTAATCCAAACGATAGAAAATCTCTTAGGTGACTTAATCAAAACTAAAAAAAACATTCCAAAGAGGGTTTGTGTAGGGATCTCCATTAACAACTTCCGTGATTAGCAATCCCAAACTTGCAAAATTCAATCTACCCGGGATCCCTCCTAGGTATGAAGGAAAGTCAAATCCAATTTTCTATATTGAGCAATACCAGGCAGCATGCGACATATTATCAGTAGTTGATAAGATGCATTGTAGAGCTTTTTCAAGCTCACTGACTAGACCAAACCAGATATATGGTATAATGGGTTTCCAAAAGGGAAGATCTTTGATTTTAAATAACTAACTGATCTCTTTGTTAATAATTTATGCTTCGGATAAAAACTTGGTATGAGGGTAGCTCTCTTGTCAATCATCTATTAATGCGAGGATGAAATGACAATGGAGTATATAAATAGGTTTAATACTAAAAAAATTGAAATTTGTAGACTATAACGAGAATGTTCCCATTACAGTAATTATGAGTGGGTTATTGTCTAGAAAGTTATACTAGGCATTGGCCAAGGAGCCTACAAACCACATTGCCAAGATTTTATCCAAGCAAGTAAAGATCATGAATGTAGAAAAAATAATTAATTCATAAGATTTCATCCATAAAAAAACTTGAAGAAGGTAATAGCTTAGGAAGAAGGGAAAAGCCTAAAGAGGGCCCCAAGCCAAATAGTGATAGGAAAACACACCAAAAATTTAATAAGTATACTCCCTTAACAATTGTAATACACCACATCTTTGATGAGATTTGAGAAAATGGTGAATTGAAGTGGCCAAAGAAGTTAAAAACTCCTGCTAGAAGAAGAGAAAAGTTTTTTTTTTAAGTTCTACAAAGACCACGGGCATGAGACCAAAGATTTCCTAGCTTTGAAGGATGAAATTAAAGCCCACATCAAAAGAGGAAAGCTAAATAAACATGTTGAGAAAAATAGAAAACCATTAATAGAACGTGATCATTCAAAGTTAAGGAGGACATCCTAATCACCTTTCCCGAGAAATAATGATTTGAAAAGAGTTTGGGAGAATTATGATGAGGAGTATCCAGACCTCTCTGCAAGGCCCAAGCTGTGAGTAGAAGAATTTGATATGATTTTTCTATTGTGTAGTTTCGTAGAAGAAGGGGATGTGGGTGGAGGTGATGGACTGAATGAAAGAAATCGTACCTCGGTGAAACAAGAGCTTATGCCCAAAATATCTCAACATGGCAATAACAATTGATATCCGACCTCGGAAGGTTGCAAAATGAATAACTAGATGACCTCTTAGGGTAATTATATCCTCATAACAACCCATTGGTAATGACCATGATGGTCCATTAAAGGAGTATAAAGAGAATTCTGGGGGATAATGGGAGTTGATGTACGTGTTATTCTATGATTTTTTCAGGAGGCAAAAGTTTTTTTTAATCAAAATTGGAAGGTTACCATCTCCCACGGATCGAATTCTCAGGCAAGAAAGTATACCCACTAGGCAGTATTGAGATGAAATTTTTTATTAGAATGGATGACCTACATAACTAAGACATTATGTGTCTTTATCCTTGACAAGAATATCTCTTCGATCTATAATATTATCTTTGGAAGAGTGGGTTTAAGGAAATTTAAAATTGTATCCTCAATTGTTCATCAATGCCTAAAGTTCACCACTAATTTCAATGTGGAAGTGGTAAAGGAAAACCATGTGAAAGCATATGAATATTGCTACACTTATATCAACATGGATAAAAGGAAGAAATTAGTTCAAACTTATTAGATTGACATGTTAGATCCCCGAGATGAAGATACGTTAAGAGATAGAAAAGAAACTGGGCAAACGTAACTAATAATACTAGACGATGAGCATCCTGAATGGATAGACTAGATCAACTCATCCTTAGATCCCATCCTAATACTTCCTACGATCTAGGAAATGCATTTTCACTTGGAGCCATAAACACATTCTTGAAATTGATCTAGACATTATTATCCATGAGATCAACATAATCAAGGAAGTAAAATCGATAAAGCAAAAACGAAGGGTAGTCTATTAAGAGAACAACATGGAAATTAAAGAAGAATTGACCAATCTAAATAAATTTGACTTTATTGAAGATGTGATGTATCATGTCTAGCTAGAAAATGTGATAATGGAACCCAATAAAAATGAAAAATGGCAGATGTGTGTGGACTTCACAAACTTTAATAAGTCATATCCTAAGGATTCCTATCCTTTTCCTTGAACTGATAAACTTGTGTATGCAATAGCTCAACACGAACTATTGAGCTTCATGGATGCTAGTTCTAGTTATAACCAGAATAAGATGAAGACAGAAGATAAAGAAAATCATCTTTCATCCTTAAATAAGGTAGTTTTTATGATAACATTAGGACTAAAAAATGCAGGAGCACCTATCAACAAGTGGCGAATAAGCTTGAAATGCAAATAGGGAAAAATATATATGTTTATGTGGACGACATACTGACCAAGATCATGAAGCTAAATATCACACGAAGTAGAAAAATATCACACGAAGCTAAATCCAACCTAATGTGTGTTCAAAGTCAATAATCAAAACATTTTGGGTTTTATTATTAATAAAAGGGTAATAGAGGACAACCCTAGCAATATCCAGTCATTTATCAATATGAATCCTCCTAAGAGAAAGAAAGAAATCGAAAGCCTAACAGGTCGAGTGACAACTTTAAACATATTCATATATAGAGCAACAAATAAGTGCCTTCCATTCTTCAAGGTGATAAAAAATTCTTTTGAATGGACAAAGTAATGTCAAGCTTCTTTTTAAAGTGGAAAAATACCTAGAATTGGACCCATTACTATCAAGGCCTATCCTATGAGGAAAATAGAACTTATATTTGGAGATGTCTAAGTCAGCTATTAGATTGACTTTGAATACAAGTGATAAAGAAATTCAGAAATTAATATATTATACAAGTAAATCTTTTGTTGGCACGGAAGTGAGATATTACATAATGGAAAAATTGACTTTAACTCTTATAGTGGCATCAAGGAAGAAGAATCAGTATTTCCAGGCCCACCCTATTGTGGTCTACACTGAACTTGAACTTCGACAAACTATCCAAAAACTTGAGAAGTCTAGTATATTAATGGCATGGGTAATAAATATGGGTGAATATGATATAACATCTAATCCAAGGATTGTAATTACAAACCAATTCGTAGTAGAATTCATTATAAAATTCACCTATGAGGAAAAAAGATCGTCTAACCAAGTTATTGTAGCTCTAGTCGAGCATTACAAAAAGACCATCCGAATAACCTACTGTAATTCCAGCCAACTAGATCCAAAGATAAATTGAGTCCTCGTTTGAATAAAAAAGGTTGGCTGCAGAGATGAGTTTTCAATAAAATCATTTAAAGACAGTTACTTAGTAGAACGAGAATTTGAAATGAGCTACTAGTATGGAAGGTATTCATGGATGGATTATGATGTGCAAGTGGTAGCAGAGATGGGTGGATAGTGAACACACATGATGGACATGACATATAATATTCCTTCCATTTTAAATTTGAAGCATCCAACAATGAAATTGAATAAGAGGATTTAATTGCTAGAATGGACTTGGTTGTATCACTTGGAACCGAGCAGATAATGGCCCACAGTGACTCACAGTTCATAATAGACTAGTTGCTAAGCAAGACAAGGTAATATGCTAAAATATATTTCAAAAGTGAAATTGCTACTACCAAAGCTAAAATTACTTCAAATGATAAGAATCCTTAAATTAAAAATACCAAGGAAGCCATAGTAACTCGTCTGTCTTCAGCCACCAGGGTCGATTTGAGGAGAACTGTGCCCGTAAAGATAATGTGGAAATGAACTTTAACATAGAAGAAGTTAACTTTCTGGAGCTAACAATGGGTTTGTCATGGATGAACCTAATTAGAAGATACTTGGAGGCATGTATTATATCGGCCAATCAGAAAGAAGAAAGAAGACTTCGTTACAAAGAGGCCAAGTTTGTCATTAAAAAGGGAGTGCTATAGATTATACGTTTTACTGTCTTAATGATAAGATGTATTCACCCCATGGAGGTGCCAAGCTTAGTCAGAGAAATACATGAAGGATTGTGTGGTTCCCACACAGCAGGTCAGACACTCGTAATAATAATAATAATCTAAGGATAATATTGGCCAATTATGAGGAAATATTATGAATAATACACATAGAAATGCAACAAGTGACAAAGATTCTTAGTGATACACAAGAGACTAAGAATGGAGTAAATGACGATCATATATCCTTGGCGTTTTGTCATTTGAAGCATGGATCTGGTTGAACCACTACTAAAGACAAAAAGAAGGTGCAAGTATCTAGCGGTAGCGATGGATTACTTTAAAAAATTGGTGAAGGCCCAACTAATCATAGAAATAACCTATGCTAAGTTGTTATATTTTATATGGAAAATAGTGATATGAATATATGGGATCTCACATGCTTTTATTGCTGGCCAAAACACTTAGTTTGACAATGATGAGTTTCAAAACTTTTGTGGTAATGCCAAGATCAAAAAGTTGCATTCATCACCAGATCATCCATAATACAGTGGGCGGACAGAGGTCACGAAATAACATTACTGGACGGAATGAAGAAAATATTAGAATCAACAAAAGGTAAATGGATAAATGAACTGCAAAGTGTGTTGTGGGCCTACATGACCACACCGTTAATAGAAACCTAAGAAACCCTCTACATGTTAGATTTTATCAATGAGGTAATGGTCCTAGTTGAGTTCGGAATCTCAAACCACAGGGTACTCAACTTTGATTCTCCCAAGAGTGATTTTGTAAGAATGATGGATTTAGACCTACTAAATGAAGGCAGGGAAGAAACATCTCTCAAGCTAACAACCTTTCAATAGAGCACATCAAAGTTATACAAGAAAATAGTAAAGTAAAGTACACTCAGATAAGGTGACTATGTTTTGAAGAAGGTTACACAGAAATCTAACAAGTCGGAATCATATTAGCATGGTCACTATTGGGTGACTGAAGTCATGTAACCTAATACTTATGGATTGAAACTCTACAACGGAAATTGTTCAAAAACCCTTGGATCTTGGAGCACCTCAAGAGGTATTATCATTAAAGAAGTCTTTTTGTTATTAAAAAAGATAAATGTGGTGAGGAATTACAATGTTTGTATGAATAGAAATCATTAAATGAGAATACATGTTACCTCAATTATAGTTTTATGATCATCAAATTCTTTTTGGCATTTATTGAAAGTTCGTTCAAAGAAATGGACAATACGCTTCATCCAAAGACATCTCAAGGTAAAAACTTAACACATCTTTGACTACATTAAAATGTTAGGTCAGGTCGGCTCAAGCCAACCCAATTGACCACATGCATGTCTTTTACTGTACAAAAATTTAGGTAAGGTCGACTCAAGCCAATGCAATTGACTAAATGCACATCTTTGACTTCCCTAAAATATTAGTTAGGTTAGCACAAGCCAGCCCAATTAACAAAATGAACATCTTTGATTGCACTAAACTATTAGGTTAGGTCAGCTCAACCCAACCCAATTGACCAATGCACGTCTTTGGATGCGCTAAAATGTTAGGTCATGTTAGGTCAAGACAACCCAATTGATCAAATGAATGTCTTTGACTATACTAATATGTTAAGTAGAGTCAGCTCAAGTTAGGCCAATTAACCAAATGCATGTCTTTGACTCCAGAAGAATGTTAGGTTGAGTCAGCTCAAGATAACCCAATTGACCAAATGCACGTCTTTGACTGCGCTAAAATCTTAGTTTAGGTCATCTCAAACTAACCCAAATTACCAAAGAACATCTTTAACTTCTCAAACATCTTAGGTAAGGTTGGCTCAGACTAACCCAATTAGCTGAAATGCATGTCTTTAACTGTAAAAAATCTTTGGAAGAAGGTATGATGACATAATCAGACCACATACCTTTCCTAGTTGAACAACTAAAATAGTTCATCCCTAAAGAACTAATAAGCCTAGGTTGTGATGACAAGATTTGACACCACGACCATAAAAGGCTAAAAAATACTAGTAAGACCCAAATAAAACATAAATTAGACTGAAAATTGACTAAATCGAATGATGCAAATCAATGAACGAAAATACTTCGAAAATAAAATAAAAATGTATTTGATGAATCAGAAAAAATACTTTTATTGATACTAAATTATGAGTTTTTCATAAGTGGTTACCATTCACATATAAGTTCATACATGAATGTTGTTTAAAAAATAACTATATAATGTTAAATAGCAACAAGTTAAGCAGCAGCATCCTTAGGAGCCAACTCTGAGATTCAAACAATAAGAAACTTCTCCTCAATGACATGTAACTCCTCAACGACCTAGATCTCATCCCAAGATGAAGATCCTACTTTAAATCTTCCGGTGGCCTCTTTTCCTCAATCTATGGATTTATCTTAATCATTATACCTCTCCCCATGACATGATGATTTCAACAATATTAGGGTAGTGTTTAGCTACCCTATTTTTTAGTTTGCCATTAACTTTGAGGAAGGAAATGGTGGTGTTCTTCAAAAGATTTGAAGGTTTTGATAGACTCTTGCCCAGCGACATAAGAATTTACCCAGACCTTAGTAAGTTTAACTTTCAAGGCATCAAGTTGGTTTTTTGTATCCTAGAGGTCCTGTTGTAGAAAATTTATATCTTTCTCAGCTTTACAAAGGTCTTTAACCTTGGCCATCATTTGTTCATCAACCTTTGGAGGCTTGGTAGTTCGGCCTCAAGAACTCTAATTTTCTCTTTAAGAATCTCATTTTCATTCCTCAACACATCAAAAGAATTCAAGGCATGTTGATCCTTCTCCCTCAAAATTTTGGTGGGCATATTACCATGCATATTAAGAAATGGAACAAACTTGATAATGGAAAATAGATCGGTTTGAAAGACAACATCTGAAATTAACAAGATTCAAATCACCACAAATTCTTTATGGCAACCAAAGTTCCAAACATTATCCACATCTAAGTTGTTCATGAAATGAAAGTCTGGGGTATAGCAAGCATGGCCCAAGACTTATGGAGTCTTAGCAGAACCTAAGAGAATAGAATTTTTTTCTATAAGGGATTTCTCCTTAGTTATTAAAGGGTCAAGCTCACGGAGATCAACACTACAATAGCAATATGAAAAGTCCTTCCCTTTGTATACCCTTTGAGAAGGTCGACCATCAATGAAAATCTATCCCCTGGCACTAAACTTGGGCAATTTGGGATCCTTAACATATAGATCATCCAAAGGCCTCTTTTTGGTTCTCTTCTGATATCTTGCTTTTGTCTTTGTCAGTTAAATTATTCTTTTTAGCCTCTTCAGTGATTAGTCTTACTACATCAGAATTAGTAAGCCGAGTTGTATTTTCAGTTCTCTTCTTAGAACGAGCTTCCTCCATAGCCTTTTCATCACATCCTCACTAAATTAGCTCGGATTTCATTCAATTTATCACAGGAAACATTAGTTGGAGCCATGACAAAGGAAATTGAATGTGTAATTAAAATTGTACAAAAAATATGGATAAAACCTATTAATAATCAGATTGATATGAAGTACAAAATTATATAAAAATGGACAACCTAAGACTTGTAAAATTTCCTCACATTCTTCCATGTTCTCATCGACCTCTTCATAATTACCTTTAATTTGGCCAACCTCCGCCTCATTTTCATCCTCTTCCTCAGAACTCTCCTCCTCATCATCAGTTGTCCTTGGTGGCCTATAAGTGGTAATGATGCTCAGATAGTTCATCATGCCCCCAAACTTCTTAGGGGAATATACATCCTCAAAATACTTAGTGTTCGAAGTGCAACCTCCCCTAGTCAATTTCTCTTGACTCTTATCCAATGACTGGGCCCTCTTGGCAGTTAAATTTAAGTAGCATCGGTCCTTAGGAATACTGATCCCTCTCTCCGCGTCATTTAAAAAGAACTTCCATACACCATAGATATATAAAAAAAACTTGGTGTTTCTAGTTGTGATTACAAATTTGGGTGACGTAGAACATTTTTGTATTAGACTTTCGAGGAGGAAAATACAGCCCCCCGACCGGCCTCCTGGGTGCCACCAACACCTCCCACGAGACCAATGTAACTCGTAGGAACTGACCCCGCAGTCGCGGGTCACCCGATTTGAGAATACGATGGTAATTTACATATTTCTAGATTTAGGCATAAAAACATGGCGTTAGAGGGTGAGATCTCGAAAAATCCCTTGACCGTCCCCGTGGGTGGCACCAACACCTCCCACGGGACCAATGTAACTCGTAGGAACTGATCGCGCAGCCGCGAGAGTCATGGTTTGAGAGTACGTCGGTAATTTGCATATTTATAGACTTAGGGTTAAAAACATGGAGTTAGAGGGTGAGAACTCGAAACAGCCCCCGGACAGCCCCGTGGGTGGCACCAACACCTCCTACGGGACTAATACAACTCGTAGGAACTAACCCCGCAGCCGTGGGACTCCCGATTTGAGAATACGATAGTAGTTTGTATATTTATAGACTTAGGATTAAAAACATGGCGTTAGAGCGTGAGAACTCAAAACAGCCCCCGAACGTCCCCGTGGGTGGCACCAACACCTCCCACGGGACCAATGTAACTCGTAGGAACTGACACCGCAGCCGCGGGACTTCCGGTTTTAGAATACGATGTTAATTTGCATATTTCTAGACTTTATGCATAAAAATATGGCGTTATAGGGTGAAAACTCGAAACAGACCGCGAACGTCCCCGTGGGTGGCACCAACACCTCCCATGGGATCAATGTAACTCGTAGGAACTGACCCCGCAGTCTCGGGCTCCCAATTGGAGAATACGACGGTAATTTGCATATTCCTAGACTTAGGCTTAAAAACATGGCATTAGAGGTTAAAAACTCGAAACATCCCCCGACCGACCCCGTGGGTTGCCCCAACACCTCCCACGGGACCCATATAACTCTTAGGAACTGACTCCGCGACCGCAGGTCTCCCGATTAGAGAATACGATGGTAATTTGTATATTTATATACTTAGGCTTAAAAACATGGCGTTAGAGGATGAAAGCTCAAAACAACCCCCGAACGGCCCCGTGGATGGCACCAACATCTCCCAAGGGACCAATGTAACTCGTAGGAACTGACAGCTCAGCCGCGAGACTCCCGATTTGAGAGTACGACGGTAATTTGCAGATTTATAGACTTAGGGTTAAAAACATGGTGTTAGAGGATGAGTACTCGAAACAGCCCCCGAACGGCCCCGTGGGTGACACTAACACCTCCCACAAGACTAATGAAACTCGTAGGAACTGACCCCGCAGTCGCGGGTCTCCCTATTTTAGAATACGATGGTAATTTGCATATTTCTAGACTTAAGCCAAACATGGCGTTACTGGGTGAGAACTCGAAACAGCCCCCGAACGTCCCCGTGGGTGGCACCAACACCTCCCACGGGACCAATGTAACTCGTAGAAACTGACCCCGCAGCCGCAGGACTCCCGGTTTGAGAATACGACTGTAATTTGCATATTTGTAGACTTAGGCTTAAAAACATGGCGTTATAGAGTTAGAACTCGAAACAGCCCCCGAACGGCCTTGTGGGTGGCACCAACACCTCCCACGGGACCAATGTAACTCGTAGGAACTGACCCCAGAGCCGCAGGACTCTCGGTATTAGAATACGATGGTAATTTTCAAATTTCTAGACTTAAGCAAAACGTGGCGTTAGTGGGTGAGAACTCGAAACAACCCGTGAACGGCCCCGTGGGTGGCACCAACACCTCCCACGAGACCAATGCAACTCGTAGGAACTGACCGCGCAGCCGCGGGACTCCCGGTTTGAGAATAGGACGATAATTTTCATATTTGTAGAATTAGGCTTAAAAACATGGTGTTAGAGGGTGAAAACTCGAAACAGCCCCCGAACGGGCCCGTCGGTGGCACCAACACCTCCCACGGGACCAATATAACTCTTAGGAACTAACCCCGTAGCCGCGGGTCTCCCGATTTGAGAATATGACGGTAATTTGCATATTTATAGACTTAGGCTTAAAAACATGGAGTTAGAGGGTGAGATCTCGAAATTTCCCTCGAACGTCCTTGTGGGTGGCACCAACACCTCCCACGGGATCAGTGTAACTCGTAGGTACTGACCCCGCAGCTGCGGGACTCCCGGTTTGAGAATATGACGCGAATTTACATATTTGTAGACTTAGGCTTAAAAACAAGGCGTTAGAGGGTGAGAACTCAAAACAGCCCCCGAATGGCCTCATGGGTGGCACCAACACCTCCCACGGGACCAATGTAACTCGTAGGAACTGACCCCGCAGCCGCGGGACTCCCGGTTTTAGAATACGATGGTAATTTACATATTTCTAGACTTAAGCAAAACATGAGAGTCCCGAAACGGCCCCATGGGTGGCACCAAGACCTCCCACGGGACAAATGTAACTCGTAGGAACTGCCCCGCAACTGCGGGACTCCCGGTTTGAGAATACGGCGGTAATTTGCATATTTCTAGACTTTAGGCATAAAAACATGGCATTAGAGGCTGAAAACTCAAAACAGACCTCGAACGTCCCCGTGGGTGGCACCAACACCTCCCACGGGACCAATGTAACTCGTAGAAACTAACCCCGCAGTCTCAAGACTCCCAATTTGAGAATACAACAGTAATTTGCATATTTCTAGATTTAGGCTTAAAAACATGGCGTTAGAGGTTGAAAACTCGAAACATCCCACGACCGTCCCCCTGGGTGGCACCAACACCTCCCACTGGACGAATGTAACTCGTAGAAACTAACTGCGCAGCCGCAAGACTCCTGATTTGAGAGTACGACGGTAATTTGCATATTTTTAGACTTAATCAAAACATGGCGTTATATGGTGAGAACTCAAAATAGCCCCCGAACGGCCTCGTGGGTGGCACCAACACCTCCCAAGGGACCAATGTAACTTGTAGGAACTGAACCCGCAGCCGCGGGTCTCCCGGTTGGAGAATACGATGGTAATTTGCATATTTCTAGACTTAGGCATAAAAACATGGCGTTAGAGGGTGAAAACCTGAAACAACCTCCGAATGTCCCTATGGTTGGCACCAACACCTCCAATGGGACCAATGTAACTCGTAGGAACTGACCACGCAGCCGCGGGACTCCCGGTTTGAGAATACGACGGTAATTTGCATATTTCTAGACTTAGGCTTAAAAACATGTCGTTAGTGGCTGAGAACTCGAACTAAACCCAGAACGTCCCCGTGGGTGGTACCAACACCTCCCACGGGACCAATGTAACTCATAGGAACTGACCCCGCAGCCGTGGGACTCCCGGTTTGAGAGTACGACGGTAGTTTGCTTATTTCTAGACTTAAGCAAAACAAGGCGTTAGAGGGTCAAAACTCGAAACAACCCCCCAACCGGCCCCCTGGGTGGCTCCAATACCTCCCACGAGACCAATGTAACTCATAGGAACTGACTGCGCAGCCGCGAGACTCCAGGTTTGAGAGTACAATGGTAATTTGCATATTTGTAGACTTAGGCTTAAAAACATGGCGTTAGAGAGTTAGAACTCGAAACAGCCCCCGAACGGCCCCGTGGGTGGCACCAACACCTCCCACGGGACCAATGTAACTCGTATTAACTGACCCCATAGTCACGGGACTCCCGGGTTAAGAATACGATAATAATTTGCATATTTTTAGACTTAGGCTTAAAAACATGGAGTTAGAGGGTGAAAACCCGAACGGCCCCGTGGGTGGCACCAACACCTCCAACGGGACCAATGTAATTCGTAGGAACTAACCACGCAGCCGCGGGACTCCGGGTTTGAGAATACGGTGGTAATTTGCATATAGCTGGAGTTAGGCTTAAAAACATGGCGTTAGGGGGTGAAAACTCAAAACAACGCCCGAACGGCTTCGGGGGTGGCACCAACACCTGCCATGGAACCAATATGACTCATAAGAACTGATCGCGCAGCCACGGGACTCCCGGTTTGAGAGTACAAGGGTAATTTCCATATTTTTAGACTTAAGCAAAACAGGGCGTTAGAGGTTCAAAACTCGAAACAACCCCCCGACCGGCCCCCTAGGTGCCACCAACACCTCCCACGAGACTAATGTAACTCGTAGGAACTAACGTCGCAGCCGCGAGTCTCCCGATTTGAGAATACGACGGTAATTTACGTATTTCTAGACCTAGGTTTAAAAACATGGCGTTAGATGGTGAGATCTCGAAACAGCCCCCGACCGTCGCCGTGGGTGGCACCAACACCTCCCACGGGACCAATGTAACTCCTAGGAACTGACTGCGCAGGCGCGAGACTCCCGGTTTGAGAGTACAACGGTAATTTGCATATTTATAGACTTAGGCTTAAAAACATGGCGTTAGAGAGTTAGAACTCGAAACAACCCCCGAACGACCCCGTGGGTGGCACCAACACCTCCCACGTGACAAATGTAACTCGTAGGAACTGACCCCGCAGTCGCGGGACTCCCGATTTTAGAATGCGACGGTAATTTTCATATTTCTAGACTTAAGCAAAACATGGCGTTAGTGGGTGAGAACTCGAAACAACCCGCGAACGGCCCCGTGGGTGGCACCAACACCTCCTACGAGACCTGTGTAACTCGTAGGAACTGACCCTGCAGCCGCGGGACTCCCAATTTGAGAATACGATGATAATTTTCATATTTTTAGAATTAGGCTTAAAAACATGGCGTTAGAGGGTGAAAACTCGAAACAGCCCCCGAACGGGCCAGTGGGTGGCACCAACACCTCCCACGGGACCAATGTAACTCGTAGGAACTGACCCTGCAGTCGCGGGACTCCCGGGTTGAGAATACGATGATAATTTGCATATTTCTAGACTTAGGCATAAAAAGATGGCGTTAGAGGGTGAAAACCCGAACGACCCCGTGGGTGGCACCAACACCTCCAACGGGACCAATGTAACTCGTAGGAACTGACCACGCAGCCGCGGGACTCCCGATTTGAGAATACGGCGGTAATTTGCATATATCAAGAGTTAGGCTTAAAAACATGGCGTTAGTGAGTGAAAACTCAAAACAACTCCAGAACGGCTTCGGGGGTGGCACCAACACCTGCCATGGAACCAATATGACTCATAAGAACTGACCGCGCAGCCACGGGACTCCCGATTTAAGAGTAGAAGGGTAATTTCCACATTTTTAGACTTAAGCAAAACATGGCGTTAGAGGGTCAAAACTCGAAACAACCCCCGGACCGGCCCCCTAGGTTCCACCAACACCTCCCACGAGACCAATGTAACTCGTAGGAACTAACGTCGTAGCCGCGGGTCTCCCGATTTGAGAAAACGACGGTAATTTACATATTTCTAGACCTAGGCTTAAAAACATGGCGTTAGAGGGTGAGATCTCGAAACAGTCCCCGACCGTCTCCGTGGGGGCACCAACACCTCCCACGGGACCAATGTAACTCGTAGGAACTGACTGCGCAGGCGCGAGACTCCTGGTTTGAGAGTACGATGGTAATTTGCATATTTATAGACTTAGGCTTACAAACATGGCGTTAGAGAGTTAGAACTCGAACAGCCCCCGAACAACCGCGTGGGTGGCACAAACACCTCCCACGTGACAAATGTAACTCGTAGGAACTGACCCCGCAGCTGCGGGACTCCCGATTTTAGAATGCGTTGGTAATTTTCATATTTCTAGACTTAAGCAAAACATGGCGTTAGTGGGTGAGAACTCGAAACAACCCGCAAACGGCCCCGTGGGTGGCACCAACACCTCCCACGAGACCAGTGTAACTCGTAGGAACTGACACCGCAGCCGCGGGACTCCCGATTTGAGAATACGACGATAATTTGTATATTTGTAAAATTAGGCTTAAAAACATGGCGTTAGAGGGTGAAAACTTGAAACAGCCCCCGAACGGGCCAGTGGGTGGCACCAACACCTCCCACGGGACCAATGTAACTCGTAGGAACTGACCCCGCAGCCACGGGACTCCCGGATTTAGAATACGATGATAATTTGCATATTTCTAGACTTAGGCTTAAAAACATGGCGTTAGAGGGTGAAAACCCGAACGACCCCGTGGGTGGCACCAACACCTCCAACGGGACCAATGTAACTCGTAGGAACTGACCACGCAGCCGCGGGACTCCCGATTTGAGAATACGGCGATAATTTGCATATATCAAGAGTTAGGCTTAAAAACATGGCGTTAGTGAGTGAAAACTCAAAGCAACGCCCGAACGGCTTCGGGGGTGGCACCAACACCTGCCATGGAACCAATATGTCTCATAAGAACTGACCGCGCAGCCACGGGACTCCCGGTTTAAGAGTAAAAGGGTAATTTCCATATTTTTAGACTTAAGAAAAACATGGCGTTAGAGGGTCAAAACTCGAAACAACCCCCCGACCGGCCCCCTAGGTGCCACCAACACCTCCAACAAGACCAATATAACTCGTAGGAACTAACGTCGTAGCCGTGGGTCTCCCAATTTGAGAATACGACGGTAAAAACATGGCGTTAGAGGTTGAGATCTCGAAACAGCCCCGACCGTCACCATGGGTGGCACCAACACCTCCCACGGGACCAATGTAACTCCTAGGAACTGATAGCGCAGTCGCGAGACTCCCGGTTTGAGAGTACGATGGTAATTTGCATATTTATAGACTTAGGGATAAAAACATGGCGCTAGACGGTGAGAACTCGAAATAGCCCCCGAACGGCCCCGTGGGTGGCACCAACACATCCCACGGGACTAATATAACTCGTAGGCACTGACCCTGCAGCCGCGGGTCTCCCGGATTTAGAATACGACAGTAATTTGCATTCTAGACTTAAGTAAAACATGGCGTTATAGGGTGAAAACTCAAAATAGCCCCCGAACGGCCCCGTAGGTGGCACCAACATCTCCCAAGGGACCAATGTCACTTGTAGGAACTGATCCCGTAGCCGCGGGTCTCCCGGTTTGAGAATACGATGGTAATTTTCATATTTCTAGACTTAGGCTTAAAAACATAGTGTTAGAGGGTGAAAACCCGAAACAGCCCCCGAATGTCCCTGTGGGTTGCGCCAACACCTCCAACGGGACCAATGTCACTCGTACCAACTGACCACGCAGACGCGGGACTCCCGATTTGAGAATACGGCGGTAATTTGCATATTTCTAGATTTAGGCCTAAAAACATGGCGTTAGTGGGTAAAAACCCGAAAATAGCGCCCGAACGGCTTCGGGGGTGGCACCAACACCTACCATGGAACCAATATGACTCATAAGAACTGATCGCGCAGCCACGGGACTCCCGGCTTGAGAGTACGATGGTAATTTGCATATTTCTAGACTTAAGCAAAACATGGCATTAGAGGGTCAAAACTCGAAACAACCCCCAACCGGCCCCCTGGGTGGCACCAACACCTCCCACGAGACCAATGTAACTCGTAGGAACTGAACCCGCAGCCGCGGGTCTCCCGATTTGAGAATACGATGGTAATTTGCATATTTCTAGACTTAGGCTTAAAAACATGCAGTTAGAGGGTGAGATCTCGAAACAGCCCCCGACTGTCACCGTGGGTGGCACCAACACCTCCCACGGGACCAATGTAACTCGTAGGAACTAATCGCGCAGCCGTGAGACTCCCGGTTTGAGAGTACGATGGTAATTTGCATATTTATAGACTTAGGGTTAAAAACATGGCGTTAGAGGGTGAAAACCTGAAACAACCCCCGAATGTCCCTGTGGGTGGCACCAACACCTCCCACAGGACCATTGTAACTCGTAGGAAGTTACAATGCAGCCGGGAGACTCCCGATTTGAGGGTACGACGGTAATTTGCATATTTCTAGACTTAAGCAAAACATGGCGTTATAGGGTGAAAACTCAAAACAGCCCCCGAACGGCCCCGTGGGTGGCACCAAGACCTCCCAAGGGACCAATGTAACTCGTAGGAACTGACCCCATAGCCGCGAGACTCCCGGTTTGAGAGTACGATGGTAATTTGCATATTTATAGACTTAGGGTTAAAAACTTGGCGTTAGAGGGTGAAAACCTGAAACAACCCCCGAATGTCCCTGTGGGTGGCACCAACACCTCCCACAGGACCAATGTAACTCGTAGGAACTTACTACGCAGCCGCGAGACTCCCGATTTGAGAGTACGACGGTAATTTGCATATTTATAGACTTAAGCAAAACATGGTGTTATAGGCTGAAAACTCAAAACAGCCCCCGAACGGCCCCGTGGGTGGCACCAACACCTCCCAAGGGACCAATGTAACTCGTAGGAACTGACCCTGTAGCAGCGGATCTCCCGGTTTGAGAACACGATGGTAATTTTCATATTTCTAGACTTAGGCTTAAAAACATGGTGTTAGAGGGTGAAAACCCGAAACAGCCCCCGAATGTCCCCGTGGGTTGCGCCAACACCTCCAACGGGACCAATGTAACTCGTAGGAACTGACCACGCAGACGCGGGACTCCTGGTTTGAGAATACGATGGTAATTTGTATATTTCTAGATTTAGGCTTAAAAACATGACGTTAGTGGGTGAAGACCCGAAACAGGGCCCGAACAGCTTCGGGGGTGGCACCAACACCTGCCATGGAACCAATATGACTCATAAGAACTGACCGCGCAGTCACGGGACTCCCGACTTGAGAGTACGATGGTAATTTGCATATTCTTAGAATTAAGCAAAACATGGCGTTAGAGGGTCAAAACTCGAAACAGCCCCCCAACCGGCCCCCTGGGTGGCACCAACACCTCCCACGAGACCAATGTAACTCGTAGGAACTGAACCCGCAGCCGCGGGTCTCCCGATTTGAGAATACGACGGTAATTTGCATATTTCTAGGCTTAGGCTTAAAAACATAGCGTTAGAGGGTGAGATCTCGAAACAGCCCCCGACCGTCCCCTTTGGGGGCACCAACACCTCCCACGGGACCAATGTAACTCGTAGGAACTGACCGCGGAGTCGTGAGACTCCCGGTTTGAGAGTAAGATTGCATTTTTATAGACTTAGGGTTAAAAACGTGGCGTTAGAGGGTGAGAACTCGAAACAGCCCCCGAACGGCCCCGTGCGTGGCACCAACACCTCCCACGGGACTAATGTAACTCGTAGGAACTGACCCCGCAACCGCGGGTCTCCCGATTTTAGAATACGACAGTAATTTGCATATTTCTAGACATAAGCAAAATATCGCGTTAGTGGGTGAGAACTCGAAATAGCCCCCGAACGTCCCCGTGGGTGGCACCAACACCTCCCACGGGACCTATGTAAATCGTAGGAACTGACCCCGCAGCCGCGGGACTCCCGGTTTGAGAATACGACCGTAATTTGCATATTTCTAGACTTACGCTTAAAAACATGGCGTTAGATCGTGAAAACCCAAAACAACCCCCGAACGGCCCCGTGGGTGGAACCAACACCTCCAACGGGACCAATGTAACTCGTAAAAACTGACCACGAAGCCGCGGGACTCCCGATTTGAGAATACAATTTGCATATTTCTAGAGTTAGGCTTAAAAACATGGCGTTAGTGGGTGAAAACTCAAAACATCGCCCGAACGGCTTCAGGGGTAGCACCAACACCTGCCATGGAACAAATATGACTCATAAGAACTGATCGTACAGCCACGGGACTCCCAGCTTGAGAGTATGATAGTAATTTGCATATTTCTAGACTTAAGAAAAACATGGTGTTAGAGGGTCAAAACTCGTAATAACCCCCCAATCTTCCCCCTGGGTGGCACCAACACCTCCCACGAGACCAATGTAACTCGTAGGAACTGACCACGCAGCCGCGTGACTCCCGGTTTGAGAATACAATTTGCATATTTCTAGAGTTAGGCTTAAAAACATGGCGTTAGTGGGTGAAAACTCGAAACAGTGCCCGAACGGCTTCGGGGGCTGCCCCAACACCTGCCAAGGAACCAATATGACTTATAAGAACTAACCGCACAACCACGAGACACCCGGTTTGAGGGTTCGACGGTAATTTGCATATTTCTAAACTTAAGCAAAACATGGCGTTAGAGGGTCAAAACTCGAAACAGACCCCCAACCGGCCCCCTGGGTGCCACCAACACCTCGCAAGAGACCAATGTAACTCGTAAGAACCGACCCCGCAGCCACGGGTCTCACGATTTGAGAATACGATGATAATTTACATATCTCTAGACTTAGGCTTAAAAACATGGCGTTAGAGGGTGAGATCTCGAAACAGCCCCCGACCGTTACCGTGGGTGGCACCAACACCTCCCACGGGACCAATGTAACTCGTAGGAACTCATCGCGCAGCCGCGAGACTCCCGGTTTTAGAGTACGATGGTAATTTGCATATTTGTAAACTTAGGGTTAAAAATATGGCGTTAGAGGGTGAAAACCTGAAACAGTCCCCGAATGTCCCTGTGGGTGGCACTAACACCTCTCACAGGACCAATGTAACTCGTAGGAACTCACTACGCAGCCGCGAGACTCCCGATTTGAGAGTACGACAGTAATTTGCATATTTTTAGACTTAAGAAAAACATGGCGTTATAAAGTGAAAACTCAAAACAGCCCCCGAACGGCCCCGTGGGTGGCACCAACACCTCCCAAGGGACCAATGTAACTCGTAGAAACTAACCCCGTAACCGCAGGACTCCCGGTCTGAGAATATGACTGTAATTTTCATATTTGTATACTTAGTCTTAAAAACATGGCGTTAGAGAGTTAGAACTCGAAACAGCCCCCGAACGACCCCGTGGGTGGCACCAACACCTCCCACGTGACAAATGTAACTCGTAGGAACTGACCCCGCAGCCGCAGGACTCCCGATTTTAGAATACGACGGTAATTTTCATATTTCTAGACTTAAGCAAAACGTGGTGTTAGTGGGTGAGAACTCGAAACTGCCCGCGAACGGCCCCGTGGGTGGCACCAACACCTCCCACGAGACCAGTGTAACTCGAAGGAACTGACCCCGTAGCCGCGGGACTCCCGGTTTGAGAATACGACGATAATTTGCATATTTGTAGAATTAGGCTTAAAAACATGGCGTTAGAGGGTGAAAACTCGAAACAGCCCCCGAACGGGACAATGGGTGGCACCAACACCTCCCACGGGACCAATGTAACTCGTAGGAACTGACCCTGCTATCGCGGGACTCTCGGGTTGAGAATACGATGATAATTTGCTTATTTCTAGACTTAGGCTTAAAAACACGGCGTTAGACGGTGAAAACCCGAATGGCCCCGTGGGTGGCACCAACACCTCCAACGGGACCAATGTAACTCGTAGGAACTGACTACGCAGCCGCGGGACTCCTAGTTTGAAAATACGACGGTAATTTGCATATATCTAGAGTTAGGCTTAAAAACATGGCGTTAGTGGGTGAAAACTCAAAAAAACGCCCGAACGGCTTCGGGGGTGTCACCAACACCTGCCATGGAACCAACATGACTAATAAGAACTGACGGCGCAGCCACGGGACTCCCGGTTTGAGAGTACAAGGGTAATTTCCTTATTTTTAGACTTAAGCAAAAAATGGCGTTAGAGGGTCAAAACTCGAAACAACCCCCCGACCGGCCCCCTAGGTGCCACCAACACCTCCCACGAGACCTTTGTAACTCGTAGGAACTAACGTCGCAACCGCGGGTCTCCCGATTTGAGAATACGATGGTAATTTTCATATTTCTAGACCTTAGCTTAAAAACATGGCGTTAGAGGGTGAGATCTCGAAACAACCCCCGACCGTCGCCGTGGGTGGCACCAACACCTCCCACGGGACCAATGTAACTCGTAGGAACTGATTGCGCAGGCGCGAGACTCCCGGTTTGAGAGTACGACGGTAATTTGCATATTTATAGACTTAGGCTTAAAAACATGGCGTTAGAGAGTTAGAACTCAAAACAGCCCCCGAACGACCCCGTGGGTGGTACCAACACCTCCCACGTGACAAATGTAACTCGTAGGAACTGACCCCGCAGTCGCGGGACTCCCGATTTTAGAATACGACAGTAATTTTCATATTTCTAGACTCTAGCAAAACATGGATTTAGTGGGTGAGAACTCGAAACAGCCCGCGAACGGCCCCCTGGGTGGCACCAACACCTCCCACGAGACTAGTGTAACTCGTAGGAACTGACCCCGCAGCCGCGGGTCTCCCGATTTGAGAAACGACGGTAATTTGCATATTTCTAGACTTAGGCTTAAAAACATGGCGTTAGAGGGTGAGATCTCGAAATAGCCCCCGACCGTCCCCGTGGGTGGCACCAACACCTCCCACGGGACCAATATAACTCGTAGGAACTGATCGCGGAGTCGTGAGACTCCCGGTTTGAGAGTACGATTGCATATTTATAGACTTAGGGTTGAAAACATGGCGTTAGAGGGTGAGAACTCGAAACAGCCCCCGAACGGCCTCGTGGGTGGCACTAACACCTCCCACGGGACTAATGTAACTCGTAGGAACTGACCCCGCAGCCGCGGGTATCCCGATTTTAGAATACGACGGTAATTTGCATATTTTTAGACATAAGCAAAACATGGCGTTAGTGGGTGAGAACTCGAAACAGCCCCCGAACGTCCCCGTGGGTGGCACCAACACCTCCCACGGGACCAATGTAAATCGTAGGAACAGACCCCGCAGCCGCGGGACTCCCGATTTGAGAATACGACCGTAATTTGCATATTTCTAGACTTAGGCTTAAAAACATGGCGTTAGATGGTGAAAACCCGAAACAACCCCCGAATGGCCCCGTGGGTGGCACCAACACCTCCAACGGGACCAATGTAACTCGTAAGAACTGACCACGCAGTCGCGGGACTCCCGGTTTGAGAATACAATTTGCATATTTCTAGAGTTAGGCTTAAAAACATGGCGTTAGTGGGTGAAAACTCGAAACAGCGCCCGAACGTCTTCAGGAGTAGCACCAACACCTGCCATGGAACCAATATGACTCATAAGAACTAATCGCACTGCCACGGGACTCCCTGCTTGAGAGTACGACAGTCATTTGCATATTTCTAGACTTAAGCAAAACATGGCGTTAGAGGGTCCAAACTCGAAATAACCCCCCAATCGGCCCCCTGGGTGGCACCAACACCTTCCACGACACCAATGTAACTCGTAGGAACTGACCACGCAGCCGCGGGACTCCCGGTTTGAGAATACAATTTGCATATTTCTAGAGTTAGGCTTAAAAACATGGCGTTAGTGGGTGAAAACTCGAAACAGTGCCCGAACGGCTTCGGGGGTGGCACCAACACCTACCAAGGAACCAATATGACTCATAAGAACTGACCGCATAGCCACGAGACACCCGGTTTGAGAGTACGATGGTAATTTGCATATTTCTAAACTTAAGCAAAACATGGCGTCAGAGGGTCAAAACTCGAAACAGCCCCCCAACCGGCCCCCTGGGTTCCACCAACACCTCACAAGAGACCAAATTAACTCGTAAGAACTGACCCCGCAGCCACGGGTCTCCCGATTTGAGAATACGGCGATAATTTATGTATTTCTAGACTTAGGCTTAAAAACATGGCGTTAGAGGGTGAGATCTCGAAACAGCCCCCGACCGTCACCGTGGGTGGCACCAATACCTCCCACGGGACCAATGTAACTCATAGGAACTGATCACACAGTCGCGAGACTCCCGATTTGAGAGTACGATGGTAATTTGCATATTTGTAAACTTAGGGTTAAAACATGGCGTTAGAGGGTGAAAAACTTAAACAACCCCCGAATGTCCCTGTGGGTGGCACCAACACCTCCCACAGGACCAATGTAACTCGTAGGAACTTACTACGCAGTCGCGAGACTCCCGATTTGAGAGTACGACAGTAATTTGCATATTTTTAAACTTAAGCAAAACATGGCGTTATAAAGTGAAAACTCAAAACAGCCCCCGAACGGCCCCGTGGGTGGCACCAACACCTCCCAAGGGACCAATATAACTCGTAGAAACTAACCCCATAGCCGCAGGACTCGTGGTTTGAGAATACGACTGTAATTTGCATATTTGTAGACTTAGGCTTAAAAACATGGTGTTAGAGAGTTAGAACTCGAAACAGCCCCCGAACGACCCCGTGGGTGGCACCAACACCTCCCACGTGACAAATGTAACTCGTAGGAACTGACCCCACAGCCGCGGGACTCCCAATTTTAGAATACGACGGTAGTTTTCATATTTCTAGACTTAAGCAAAACATGGCGTTAGTGGATGAGAACTCGAAATAGCCCACGAACGGCCTCGTGGGTTTTACCAACACCTCCCACGAGACCAGTGTAACTCGAAGGAACTGACCCCGCAGCCGCGGAACTCCCGGTTTGAGAATACGACGATAATTTGCATATTTGTAGAATTAGGCTTAAAAACATGGCGTTAGAGGGTGAAAACTCGAAACAGCCCCCGAATGGGACAGTAGGTGGCACCAACACCTCCCACGGGACCAATGTAACTCGTAGGAACTAACCCTGCTATCGCGGGACTCCCGGGTTGAGAATACGATGATAATTTGCATATTTCTAGACTTAGGCTTAAAAACATGGCGTTAGACGGTGAAAACCCGAACGGCCCCGTGGGTGGCACCAACACCTCCAACGGGACCAATCTAACTCGTCGGAACTGACCACGCAGCCGCGGGACTCCTAGTTTGAGAATACGGCGGTAATTTGCATATATCTAGAGTTAGGCTTAAAAACATGGCGTTAGGGGGTGAAAACTCAAAACAACGCCCAAACGGCTTCGGGGGTGGCACCAACACCTGCCATGGAACCAATATGACTCATAAGAACTGACAGCGCAGCCACGGGACTCCCGGTTTGAGAGTACAAGGGTAATTTCCATATTTTTAGACTTAAGCAAAACATGGCGTTAGAGGGTCAAAACACGAAACAACCCCCCGACCGGCCCCCTAGGTGCCACCAACACCTCCCACGAGACCATTGTAACTCGTAGGAACTAAGGTCGCAACCGCGGGTCTCCCGATTTGAGAATACGACGGTAATTTACATATTTCTAGACCTTGGCATAAAAACATGGCGTTAGAGGGTGAGATCTTGAAATAGCCCCCGACCGTCGCCGTGGGTGGCACCAATACCTCCCACGGGACCAATGTAACTCCTAGGAATAGACTGCGCAGGCGCGAGACTCCCAGTTTGAGAGTACGACGGTAATTTGCATATTTATAGACTTAGGCTTAAAAACATGGCGTTAGAGAGTTAGAACTCGAGACAGCCCCCGAACGACCCCGTGGGTGGCACCAACACCTCCCACGTGACAAATGTAACTCGTAGGAACTGACCTCGCAGTCGCGGGACTCCCGAGTTTAGAATGCGACGGTAATTTTCATATTTCTAGACTTAAGCAAAACATGGCTTTAGTGGGTGAGAACTCAAAACAGACCGTGAACGGCCCCCTGGGTGGCACCAACACCTCCCACGAGACCAGTGTAACACGTAGGAACTGATCCCGTAGCCGCAAGACTCCCGATTTGAGAATACGACGATAATTTACATATTTATAGAATTAGGCTTAAAAACATGGCGTTAGAGGGTGAAAACTCGAAACAGCCCCCGAACGGGCCAGTGGGTGGCACTAACACCTCCCACGGGACCAATGTAACTCATAGGAACTGACCCTATAGCCGCGGGACTCTCGGGTTGAGAATACGTTGATAATTTACATATTTCTAGACTTAGGCTTAAAAACATGGCGTTAGAGGGTGAAAACCCGAACGGCCCCGAGGGTGGCACCAACACCTCCAACGGGACCAACGTAACTCGTAGGAACTGACCATGCAGCCGCGGGACTCCCGGTTTGAGAATACTGCGGTAATTTTCATATATCTAGAGTTAGGCTTAAAAACATGGCGTTAATGGGCGAAAACTCAAAACAACGGCCGAAGGGCTTCGGGGGTGGCACCAACACCTGCCATGGAACCAATATGACTCATAAGAACTGGCCGCGCAGCCACGGGACTCCCAGTTTGAGAGTACAAGGGTAATTTTCATATTTTTAGGCTTAACCAAAACATGGCGTTAGAGGGTCAAAACTCGAAACAACCCCCCGATCGGCCCCCTAGGTTCTACCAACACCTCCCACGAGACCAATGTAACTCGTAGGAACTAACGTCGCAGCCGCGGATCTCCCGATTTGAGAATACGACGGTAATTTATATATTTCTAGACTTAGGCTTAAAAACATGGCGTTAGAGGGTGAGATCTCGAAACATCCACCGACCGTCACCGTGGGTGGAACCAACACCTCCAACGAGACCAATGTAACTCGTAGGAACTGATCGCGCAGCGGCGAGACTCTCGGTTTGCGAGTACGACGGTAATTTTCATATTTATAGACTTAGGGTTAAAAACATGGCGTTAGAGGGTGATAACTCGAAATAGCCCCCGAACGGCCCCGTGGGTGGCACCAACACCTCCCACGGGACTAATGTAACTCGTAAGAACTGACCCCGGAGCCGCGGGTCTCCCGGTTTGAGAATACGACGGTAATTTGTATATTTCTAGACTTAGGCTTAAAAACATGGCGTTAGAGAGTGAGAACACGAAAAAACCCCTGAACGGCCCCGTGGGTGGCACCAACACCTCCCACGAGACCAATGTAACTCGTAGGAACTGACCCCGCAGCCGCGGGACTCCCGGTTTGAGAATACGATGATAATTTGCATATTTCTAGACTTAGGCTTAAAAACATGGCGTTAGGGGATGAGAAAATGAAACATCCACCGAACGGCCCCGTGGGTGGCACCAACACCTCCCACGGGACAAATGTAAATCGTAGGAAATGACCCCGCAGCCGCGGGACTCCCGGTTTGAGAATACAACGGTAATTTGTATATTTCTAGACTTAGGCATAAAAACATGGCGTTAGAGGGTGAGAACTCGAAACAACCCCCGAACGGCCCCGTGGGTGGCACCAACACCTCCTACGGGACCAATGTAAATCGTAGGAACTGACCCCGTAGCCGCGGGACTCCCGGTTTGAGAATATGATCGTAATTTGCATATTTCTAGACTTAGGCTTAAAAACATGGCGTTAGATGGTGAAAACCCGAAACAGCCCCCGAACGGCCCCATGGTTGGCACCAACACCTCCAACGGGACCAATGTAACTCCTAAGAACTGACCACGCAGCCGCGGGACTCTCGGTTTGAGAATAAAATTTCCATATTTCTAAAGTTAGGCTTAAAAATATGGCGTTAGTGGGTGAAAACTCGAAACAACGCCCGAACGGCTTCAGGGGTGGCACCAACACCTGCCATGGAACCAATATGACTCAAAAGAACTGATCGCACAGCCACGGGACTCCCGGCTTGACAGTACAACGATAATTTGCATATTTCTAGACCTAAGCAAAACATGGCGTTAGAGGGTCAAAACTCGAAACAGCCCCCGACCGGCCCCCTGGGTGCCACCAACACCTCCCAAGAGACCAATGTAACTCGTAAGAACTTACCCCGCAGTCGTGGGTCTCCCGATTTGAGAATGCGATGGTAATTTATATATTTCTATACTTAGGCTTAAAAACATGGCGTTAGAGGGTGAGATCTCAAAACAGCCCCCGACCGTCACCGTGGGTGGCACCAACACCTCCCACGGGACCAATGTAACTCGTAGGAACTAATCGCGCAGCCGCGAGACTCCCGGTTTGAGAGTACGATGGTAATTTGCATATTTATAGACTTAGGGTTAAAAACATGGCGTTAGAGGGTGAAAACTCAAAATTGACCTCGAACGTCCCCGTGGGTGGTGCCAACACCTCCCACGGGAGAAATGTAAGTCATAGGAACTGACCCCGCAGTCTCGGGACTCCCGGTTTGAGAATACGACTGTAATTTGCAATTTCTAGACTAAGGCTTAAAAACATGGCGTTAGAGGTTGAAACCTCGAAACAGCCCCCGACCGTCCCCGTGGGTGGCACCAACACCTCCCACCGGACGAATGTAACTCGTAGGAACTTACTACGTAGCTGCGAGACTCCCGATTTGAGAATACGGCGGTAATTTGCATATTTCTAGACTTAAGCAAAACATGGCGTTATAGGATGAAAACTCAAAACAACCCCCGAACGGCCCCGTGGGTGGCACCAATACCTCCCAAGGGACCAATGTAGCTCGTAGGAACTGACCCCGCAGCCGCGGGTCTCCCGGTTTGAGAATACGATGGTAATTTGTATATTTCTAGACTTAGGCTTAAAAACATGGCGTTAGAGGGTGAAAACTCGAAACAGCCCCGAATGTCACCGTGGGTGGCACCAACACTTCCAACGGGACCAATGGAACTCGTAGGAACTGACCACGCAGCCGCGGGACTCCCAGTTTGAGAATACGGCGGTAATTTTCATATTTCTAGAGTTAGGCTTAAAAACATGGCGTTAGTGGGTGAAAACCAGAAACAGTGCCCGAACGGCTTCAGGGGTGGGACCAACACCTGCCATGGAACCAATATGACTTATAAGAACTGACCGCGTAGCCACAAGACTCCCGGCTTGAGAGTACGACGGTAAATCGCATATTTCTAAACTTAAGCAAAACATGGCGTTAGGGGGTCAAAACTTGAAACAACACCCCAATCGCCCCCCTGGGTGTTACCAACACCTCCCACGAGACCAATGTAACTCGTAGGAACTGACCCCACAGCCACGGGTCTCCCGATTTGAGAATACGATGATAATTTTCATCTTTCTAGACTTAGGATTAAAAACATGGCGTTAGAGGGTGAGATCTCAAAACAGCCCCCAACCATCCCCGTGTGTGGCACCAACACCTCCCACGGGACCAATGTAACTCGTAGGAACTGACCGTGCAATCGCGAGACTCCCGGTTTCAGAGTACGACTGCATATTTATAGACTTAGGGTTAAAAACATGGCGTTAGAAGGCGAGAACTCGAAAAAGCCCCCGAACGGCCCCGTGGGTGGAACCAACACCTCCCACTGGACTAATGTAACTCGTAGGAACTGACCCCGCAGCCGCAGGTCTCCCGATTTTAGAATACGACGGTAATATTTCTAGACATAAGGAAAACATGGCATTAGTGGGTGAGAACTCGAAACAGCCCTCGAACGTTCCCGTGAGTGGCACCAACACCTCCCACGGGACCAATGTAACTCGTAGAAACTAACCTCGTAGCCGCATGACTTATGATTTGAGAATACGACGATAATTTACATATTTGTAGACTTAGGCTTAAAAACATGGCGTTAGAGAGTTAGAACTCGAAATAGTCCCCGAACGGCCCCGTGGGTGGCACCAACACCTCCCACGGTACAAATGTAACTCGTAGGAACTGACCCCGCAGCCGCGGGACTCTCGGTTTTAGAATACGACAGTAATTTTCTTATTTCTAGACTTAAGCAAAACATGTCATTAGTGGGTGCGTACTCGAAACAGCCCGTGAACGGCCCCATGGGTGGCACCAACACCTCCCACGAGACCAATGTAACTCGTAGGAACTGACCCCTCTGCCGCGGGACTCCCAGTTTGAGAATACGACGATAGTTTGCATATTTGTAGAATTAGGCTTAAAAACATGGCATTAAAGGGTGAAAACTCGAAACAGCCCCCAAACGGGCCCTTGGGTGGCACCAACACCTCCCACGCGACCAATGTAACTCGTAGGAACTGACCTCGCAGCCACGGGACTCCCAGTTTTAGAATACGACGATAATTTGCATATTTCTAGACTTAGTCTTAAAAACATGGCGTTAGAGGGTGAGAAATCGAAACAGCCTCCGAACGTCCCCATTGGTGGGACCACCACCTCCCACAGGACCAATGTAAATCGTAGGAACTGACCCCGCAGCCGCGGGACTCCCATTTTGAGAATACGATGGTAATTTGCATATTTCTAGACTTAGGCTTAAAAACATGTCGTTAGAGCGTGAGAACTCGAAACAGCCCCTGAACGTCCTCGTGGGTGGCACCAACACCTTCCACGGGACCAATATAACTCGTAGGAACAGACCCCACAGCCGCGGGACTCCCGGTTTGAGAGTACGACGATAATTTGCAAATTTCTCGACTTAAGCAAAACATGGCTTTAAAGGATGAAAACTCGAAACAACCCCCGAACGGCCCCGTGGGTGGCACCAACACCTGCCATGGGACCAATATAATTCTTAGGAACTGACTCCGCAGCCGTGGGTCTCCTGATTTGAGAATACAACGGTCATTTGCATATTTATAGACTTAAGCTTATAAACATGGCGTTTGCGGGTGAGATCTCGAAACTACCCCCGAACGTCCCCGTGGGTGGCACCAACACCTCCCACGGGACCCATGTAACTCGTAGGAACTGGACCCACATCCGCGGGACTCCCGATTTGAGAATACGACGGTAATTATTATATTTATAGACTTAGGGTTAAAAACATGGCGTTAGAGGGTGAGAACTCGAAACAGCCCCCGAACGGCCCCGTGGGTGGCACCAACACCTCCCTCGGGACCAATGTAACTCGTAGTCACTAACCCCGCATCCGCGGGACTCCCGGTTTGAGAATACGACGATAATTTGTATATTTATCGACTTAGGGTTAAAAACATGGCATTAGAGGTTGAGAACTCGAAACAGCCCCCGAACGGCCCCGTGGGTGACACCAACACCTCCCACGGGACCAATGTAACTCGTAGGATCTGACCCCGCAGCCGCGGGACTCCCAGTTTTAGAATACGATGATAATTCTCATATTTCTAGACTTAGGCTTAAAAACATGGCGTTAGAGGTTGAAAACTCGAAACAGCCCCCGACCATCCCCGTGGGTGGCACCTACACCTCCCACGGGACCAATGTAACTCGTAGGAACTGACCGTGCAGTCGCGAGACAACCGGTTTGAGAGTACGATTGCATATTTATAGACTTAGGGTGAAAAACAAGGCGTTAGAGGGTGAGAACTCGAAACAGCCCCCCGAACGGCCCCGTGGGTGGCACCAACACCTCCCACGGGACTAATGTAACTCGTAGGAACTGACCCCGCAGCCGCAGGTCTCCCGATTTTAGAATACGACGGTAATATTTCTAGACATAAGTAAAACATGGCCTTAGTGGGTGAGAACTTGAAACAGCCCCCAAACGTCCCCGTGGGTGGCACCAACACCTCCCACGTGACCAATGTAACTCGTAGAAACTAACCCCGTAACCGTATGACTCCTGATTTGAGAATACGAAGGTAATTTGCATATATGTAGACTTAGGCTTAAAAACATGGCGTTAGAGAGTTAGAACTCGAAACAGTCCCCGAACGGCCCCGTGGGTGGCACCAACACCTCCCACGGGACAAATGTAACTCGTAGGAACTGACCCCGCAGCTGCGGGACTCTCGGTTTTAGAATACAACGGTAATTTTCTTATTTCTAGACCTAAGCAAAACATGGAATTAGTGGGTGAGAACTCAAAACAGCCCGTGAACGACCCCGTGGGTGGCACCAACACCTCCCACGAGACCAATGTAACTCGTAGGAACTGACCCCGCAGCCGCGGGACTCCCGGTTTGAGAATACGACGATAATTTGCATATTTGTAGAATTAGGCTTAAAAACATGGCTTTAGAGGGTGAAAACTCGAAACAGCCCCCGAACGGGCCCGTGGGTGGCACCAACACGTCCCACGGGACCAATGTAACTCGTAGGAACTGACCCGGAAGCCACGGGACTCCCGATTTTAGAATACGACGATAATTTGCAAATTTCTAGACTTAGTCTTAAAAACATGGCGTTAGAGGGTGAGAAATCGAAACAGCCTCCGAACGTCCCCATGGGTGGGCCCACCACCTCCCACGGGACCAATGTAAATCGTAAGAACTGACCCCGCAGCCACGGGACTCCCGTTTTGAGAATACGATGGTAATTTGCATATTTCTAGACTTAGGCTTTAAAACATGGCGTTAGAGGGTGAGAACTCGAAACAGCCCCCGAATATCCTCGTGGGTGGCACCAACACCTCCCACGGGACCAATGTAACTCGTAGCAACTGACCCCACAGCCGCGGGACTCCCGGTTTGAGAATACGACGATAATTTGCATATTTCTCCACTTAAGCAAAACATGGCGTTAAAGGATGAAAACTCGAAACAATCCCCGAACGGTCCCGTGGGTGGCACCAACACCTCCCATGGGACCAATATAATTCTTAGGAACTGACTCCGCATCCGCGGGACTCACGGTTTGAGAATACGACGGTAATTTTTATATTTATAGACTTAGGGTTAAAAACATGGCGTTAGAGGGTGAGAACTCGAAACAGCCCCCGAACGGCCCCGTGGGTGGCACCAACACCTCCCCTGGGACCAATGTAACTCGTAGGAACTGACCCCGCATCCTCGGGACTCCCGGTTTGAGAATACGACGATAATTTGTATATTTATAGACTTAGGGTTAAAAACATGGCGTTAGAGGGTGAGAACTCAAAACAGCCCCCGAACGGCCCGTGGGTGACACCAACACCTCCAACGGGACCAATGTAACTCGTAGGAACTGACCCCGCAGCCGTGGGACTTTCGATTTTAGAATACGATGATAATTTGCATATTTCTAGACTTAGGCTTTAAAACGTGGCGTTAGAGGGTGAAAACCTGAAACAACCCCCGAACGGCCCCGTGGGTGGCACCAACACCTCCAACGGGACCAATGTAACTCGTAGGAACTGGCCACGCAACCGTGGGACTCCCGATTTGAGAATAAAATTTTCATATTTCTAGAGTTAGGCTTAGAAACATGGCGTTAGTGAAAACTCAAAACAACGCCCGAACGCCTTCGGGGGTGGCACCAACACCTGCCATGGAACCAATATGACTCATAAGAACTGACCGCGCAGCCACGGGACTCCCGGCTTGAGAGTACGGCGGTAATTTGCATATTTCTAGACTTAAGCAAAACATGGCGTTAGAGGGTCAAAACTCGAAACAGCCCCCCGACCGGAACCCTAGGTGCCACCAACACCTCCCACGAGACCAATGTAACTCGTAGGAACTGACCCCGCAGCCGCGGGTCTCCCGATTTGAGAATACGATGGTAATTTTCATATTTCTAGACTTAGGCTTAAAAACATGGCAATAGAGGGTGAGATCTCGAAACAACCCCCGACCGTCCCCGTGGGTGGCACCAACAACTCCCACGGGACCAATGTAACTCTCAGGAACTGACCACGCAGCTGTGAGACCCTCGGTTCGAGAGTAAAACGGTAATTTGCGTATTTATAGACATAGGGTTAAAAACATGGCGTTAGAGGGTGAGAACTCGAAACAGCCCCCAAACGGCCCCGTGGGTGGCACCAACACCTCCCACGGGACTAATATAACTCCTAGGAACTGACCCCGCAGCCGCGGGTCTCCCGGATTTAGAATACGACGGTAATTTGCATATTTCTAGACTTAAGCAAAACATGGCGTTAGAGGGTGAGAACTCGAAACAGCCCCCGAACGGCCCCGTGGGTGGCACCAACACCTCACACGGGACTAATGTAACTAGTAGGAACTGACCCCGCAGTGCGGGTGCCCCGGTTTGAGAATACTACGGTAATTTTCATATTTCTAGACTTAGACTTAAAAATATGGCGTTAGAGAGTGAGAACACGAAACAGCCCCCGAACGACCCCATGGGTGGCAACAACACCTCCCCCGGGACCAATGTAACTCGTAGGAACTGATCCCGCAGCCGCGGGACACCCAGTTTTAGAATACGACTGTAATTTGCATATTTTTAGACTTAAGAAAAATATGGCGTTTGTGGGTGAGAACTCGAAACAGCCCGCGAACTGCCCCGTGGATGGCACCAACACCTACCACGAGACCAATGTAACTCGTAGGAACTGACCCCGCAGCCGAGGGACTCCTGGTTTGAGAATAAGACGATAATTAGCACATTTCTAGACTTAGGCTTAAAAACATGACGTTAGAGGGTGAGAACTCGAAACAGCCTCCGAACGTCCCAGTGGGTGGGCCCAACACCTCCCACGGGACCAATGTAAATCGTAGGAACTGACCCCGCAGCCGCGGGACTCCCGGTTTGAGAATACGACGATAATTTGTATATTTCTAGACTTAGGCTTAAAAACATGGCGTTAGAGGGTGAGAACTCGAAACACACCCCGAACGTCCCCATGGGTGGCACCAACACCTCCCACGGGAACAATGTAACTCGTAGTAACTGACCCCGCAGCCGCGGGACTCCCGGTTTGAGAATACGACGGTAATTTGCATATTTCTAGACATAAGCAAAACATGGCGTTAGAGGGTGAAAACTCGAAACAACCCCCGACGTCCCCGTGGGTGGAAACAACACCTCCCATGGGACCAATATAACTCTTAGGAACTGACTTCACAGCCACGCGTCTCCCGATTTGAGAATACGACGGTAATTTGCATATTTATAGACTTAGGCTTAAAAACATGGCGTTAGAGGTTGAGATCTCGAAACTGCCCCCGAACGTCCCCGTGGGTGGCTCCAACACCTCCCACGGGACCAATGTAACTCGTAGGAACTGACCCCACAGCCGCGGGACTCCCGGTTTGAGAATACAACGATAATTTGCATATTTCTCGACTTAAGCAAAACATGGCGTTAAAGGATGAAAACTCTAAACAACCCCTAAACGGCCCCGTGGGTGGCACCAACACCTCCCATGGGACCAATATAATTCTTAGGAGCTGACTCCACAGCCTTGGGTCTCTCGATTTGACAATACAACGGTAATTTGCATATTTATAGACTTAAGATTAAAAACATGGCGTTAGAGGGTGAGAACTCGAAACAGCCCCCGAACGGCCCCGTGGGTGGCACCAACACCTCCCACGAGACTAATATAACTCCTAGGAATTGACCCCGCAGCCACGGGTCTCCTAGATTTAGAATACGATGGTAATTTGCATATTTCTAGACTTAAACAAAATATGGCGTTAGAGGGTGAGAACTCGAAAGAGCCCCCGAACGGCCCTGTGGGTGGCACTAACACCTCCCACGGGACTAATGTAACTAGTAGGAACTGACCCCGCAGCGCGGGTGTCCCGGTTTGAGAATACTACGGTAATTTGCATATTTCTAGACTTACGCTTAAAAACATGGCGTTAGAGAGTGAGAACACGAAACAGCCCCCGAACGGCCCCGTGGGTGGCACCAACACCTCCCCCGGGACCAATGTAACTCGTAGGAAGTGATCCCGCAGCCGCGAGATGCCCTGTTTTAGAATACGACGGTAATTTGCATATTTTTAGACTTAAGTAAAACATGGCGTTTGTGGTTGAGAACTCGAAACATAATGCGAACGGCCCCGTGGGTGGCACCAACACCTCCCACGAGAAAAATGTAACTCGTAGTAACTGACCCCGCAGCCGCGGGACTCCTGGTTTGAGAATAAGACGATAATTAGCATATTTCTAGACTTAGGCTTAAAAACATGGCGTTAGAGGGTGAGAACTCGAAACAGCCTCCGAACGTCCCCGTGGGTGGGCCCAACACCTCCCACGGGACCAATGTAAACCGTAGGAACTGACCCCGCAGCCGCGGGACTCCCGGTTTGAGAATACGGCGGTAATTTGCATATTTATAGACTTAGGTTTAATAACATGGCGTTAGAGGGTGAGAACTCGAAACAGACCCCGAACGTCCCCGTGGGTGGCACCAAGACCTCCCACGGGACCAATGTAACTCGTAGTAACTGACCCCGCAGCCACGGGACTCCCGGTTTGATAATACGACGGTAATTTTCATATTTCTAGACATAAGCAAAACATGGCGTTAGAGGGTGAAAACTCGAAACAACCCCCGAACAGCCCCGTGGGTGGCAACAACACCTCCCAGGGGACCAATATAACTCTTAGGAACTGACTCCGTAGCCGCGGATTTCCCGATTTGATAATATGGCGGTAATTTGCATATTAATAGACTTAGGCTTAAAAACATGGCGTTAGAGGTTGAGATCTCGAAATTGCCCCCGAACGTCCCCGTGGGTGGCACCAACACCACCCACGGGAGCAATGTAACTCGTAGGAACTGACCCCGCATCCGCGGGACTCCCGGTTTGAGAATACGACGGTAATTTGTATATTTATAGACTTAGGGTTAAAAACATGGCGTTAGAGGGTGAGAACTCGAAACAGTCCCCGAACGGCCCCGTTCGGGACACCAACACCTCCCACGGGACCAATGTAAATCGTAGGAACTAACCCCGCAGCCGCGGGAATCCCGATTTTAAAATACGACGGTAATTTGCATATTTCTAGACTTAGGCTTAAAAACACGGCGTTAGAGGGTGGGAACTCGAAACTGCCCTCGAACGGCCCTGTGGGTGGCACCAACACCTCCCACGGGACCAATGTAACTCGTAGGAACTGATCCCGCAGTCGCGGGACTCCCGGTTTTTTAATACGATGATAATTTCATATTTCTAGACTTAGGCTTAAAAACATGGCGTTGGAGGGTGAGAACTCGAAACAACCCTCGCACGTCCATGTGGGTGGCACCAACACCTCCCACGGGACCAATGTAACTCATAGGAACTGACCCCGCAGCCGCGGGACTCCCTGTTTGAGAATACGACGGTAATTTGAATATTTCTAGACTTAGGCTTAAAACGTGGCGTTAGAGGGTGAAAACCCTAAACAACCCCTAAACTTTCCCGTGGGTGGCACCAACACCTCCCACGGGACCAATGTAACTCGTAGGAATTGACCACGCAGCCGCCGGACTACCGGTTTGAGAATACGGCGATAATTTGCATATTTCTAGAGCTAGGCTTAAAAACATGGCGTTAGTGGGTGAAAACCCGAAACAGCGCCCGAACGGCTTCGGGGGTTGCACAACACCTGCCATGGAACCAATATGACTCATAAGAACTGACCGCACAGCCACGGGACTCCCGGTTTGAGAGTACGACGGTAATTTGAATATTTCTAGACTTAAGTAAAACATGGCGTTAGAGGGTGAGATCTCGAAACTCCCCCCCCCCCCGAACGTCCCTATAGGTGGCACCAACACCTCCCACGGGACCAATGTAACTCGTAGGAACTGACCCCACAGTCGCGAGACTATCGGTTTGAGAATACGACGGTAATTTGCATATTTATAGACTTAGGCTTAAAAACATGACGTTAGAGGGTGAGAACTTGAAACATCCCCCGAACGACCCCGTGGGTGGCACCAACACCTCCCACGGGACCAATGTAACTCGTAGGAACTGACCCCACAGCCGCGGGACTCCCGGTTTTAGAGTACGACGATAATTTGCATATTTCTTGACTTAGGCTTAAAAACATAGTGTTGGAGGGTGAGAACTCGAAACAGCCCTCGAACGTCCCTGTGGGTGGCACCAACACCTCCTACGGGACCAATGTAACTCGTAGGAACTAGCCCCGTAGCCGCGGGACTCCCGGTTTGAGAATACGACGGTAATTTGCATATTTCTAGACTTAGGCTTAAAAACATTGCGTTAGAGGGTGAAAACCCAAAACAGCCCCCGAACTTCCTGTGACACCCCGCCTAATTAAATACCGGGCGATCACTCCTTTATTAAATTAAATCAAGGTAAACAGTTGGTTCATTCTCAGTATCACTGTCGATAAAAATAAATTTTCCAATTTAACACCCTAAATAATTAAGCTAAGTGTCAAAAACATTTTTCATACAAACTTCCAAATTTTAATTAAAGAAAAGATTTTTTTTTAATATCAAAACAACATTTCTACAATAGAGAAGCACACCATGAAATTTAAATAAAACCATACATTCACCAAACGAATGTCAACAATATAAAACTAAAATCATAAACCATCCTGAAATAAATCCCATAAACAATACTGGAATAACTGAAATATAAAAATCCCCAACAATAAATGAAATGATAAAAAGGGCGACACGTGCCCCATAAATGAGAGTAATAAGAGTAGAGTCAATGACAGAAGCCGTCTACTCAAGGGACCTGCAACTCCCACCTAAGCTGCAGCTCGTTCTTCTCAAAGAATCCTAAGCAAGACGTCCCTGTGGCTGGGCACCTGAAAATATATATATATATATACACAAGAAAGAGAGAGAGAGAAAGAAACGGGTCAAGGCCCGAAAGTGTGTTTGATTTTAAAATACGTTAAGCAAGTATTTAATTTGATACAGGCCAATGCAACATCATATTAGTTCGTCTCTCTCTTGAGAAATACTCACCTCTCTTCTAATGTGCACTCCTATCGTACTAACCTTCCCAATGGTTCGTTTATCTTAACTTACTCATATGTTTACAAAACCGAACGATGACAATGTTTTAAAAAGATTACTTTCAATTTGTAGCACAACTCTCGTTTTAGCATCATTAAATTATAAAGTTCCCAGTTTCATATTATACTTTCGCAAAACAGTATTTAATAAAAGGGCAACAACCAAGTTCTACTTATCGAATCACAGTAGGCAGTTTCAAATCCCATAATCTCATATATATATATTAACTACTCGAATAATATATATATATATATAATAGTACCCCATTAAAACTATGGTGCGGGCATACTCTGCTATCCAATCCCCGTATCGCTCACGCAAAAAGGGAATACAAGTTCGGAATCCCTCTCGAACTGTATTAACATATACAAAACAAGTTGAGGCGAAGCATAGATTCCAAGTCCAAGAGGTCAGTACATACCCACACGTCTCTTAGGACCGTCCGACTATTCATCTAATAGACCGTACCTAGGATCTCTATCTTCTAGGGTACAAATCGATATCCCCTAAAAGCAACACAGGATACGATTGTCCCAGCGCGGTAACCTCAGGGATAGCAAGTAGCGCGGTATGTTTTTCACATGTATATAATATATGTACACACATTCATATAAATATACCAATTTCATCATATTAAGATAGGTTTCTCTCGTAACCCATAGTCATAACATTTATCTTTAAATTCCCATTATTATGATTACGTATAAGGTTTCGTCTCTAACCTTAACTCGAAGAGTTTTCTCACTCATTACCTATTAGTCATGGGTTATAACCTTACAAATCTAAAATTCAGTAAATAACTTTATTTGATTCCAACGTAATCTCTCTTACGTACCTCACCCTTAGATTTCATAAATCTAACAACCTAAAGTAAATATCCCATAATTACCCTCCTCGTTGAAGATTTAAAGGTTCAAACATATGTCCATATACCCTACTGGTCCTCAATATCTCCCAAATCATTTTATTTAGAATGCCCAAGGTTTATTCCACGATAAATTAATTCAACTAATAAATCAAGGGAAATAATAGCCTGCCAGGGAGGGTCGATCGATCGACGTCTGGGGGTCGACCGATCGAACCTTCGATCGATCGACGCTCTAGGGTCGATCGATCGATCGAGCAGGTCTGTGAAAATTCTGCAGAAATTGCAGTGACGGGGTTGCTTAAGTTTCTTCATCAAAACTCATATTTTCCAACTCTAATTTACCCAAAAAGTCTATTGTTAACATCCTAACATAATTCCAGGTATCTTTAACGATTAACATGCGTATATACATCAATAAACATGGTTAAACAACCTAATATTTCATCTAATCATCAAGAACCCTACAGTTTTCTTAACCTTTGTTCTAATCAGTTTTCTCCAGAAATTCCTTCTAACAAATCATCATAATTTCGTGGGTTAAACATCTACTTCACATATTAATTTCCAGAATAAGGTTCATATGATTTCTATATGCAAAATCCCTACCAAAAATTGGGTTTTCTTCCATGGATTATACCCTTAATCAATCCTACACTAACATGATTATTGCACCAATGAAAATACGCAAGTTAAACACTTGCCTGGGATTTCAGAGGTCGGGTTTCCTGCTGATATTGGTGTGGCTGCGTTCTCTTCCTTGCGATCTACGCGTTGGTGGTGACGGTGGTGCAAAAGGTGGTGTTTTTGGCCTTGAATCACCTAGCAAGGTTTCTCCTCTCTTCTCCACTAGCCGTCTTAGGGTTCTGAATGATCTAACCCTAAAAGGCTGGATTAAATGGATGCTAAGGATGACTGAAATTCGTGGGTTTAATTACCCTAATATGTAAAATGACCAAAACGCCCTCCCGGGTCACTAATTAAGCCTAAAAACATCCCGAGACCCAAACTAAACCCCCGGGTACACTTTTCTGACTATCTTGACCCTTCCGGACGCGTTGGCGCACTCAAAACGACCATACAAACAACTTATAAAATATTTACTTTTAATTAACATAATTAGTCCCGACGCGACACGAGCACGTCCCGACCTAATTTTTCCGAAATTGTCATTTAATTCACTTATGACATTCAATATAACCAATATAACATATTACTATGCTCATTAGTAATATTCAACAATTTTTTTCCATAATTACTAACTCTAGTCACGTTAATAATTATAACATAATTAATTTCCGGATTTTTTTATTAATTAAATCCCCAAATTAAATATAGCATAAAAATACGGAGTATTACATACTTCCCCCCTAATAACGGAATTTAGTCCCGAAATTCGGAAAATAAGGCATACCTGGTAAAAACAACTCTGGATATTTTTCACGCATATCTGCCTCACGCTCCCAAGTAGATTCCTCCACATTATGATGTTCCCACTGGACCCGCACGAGTGGAACTATCTTCGACCTCAATCTCCTCTCACTGTAGTCTAGAATAGCCACCGGTCTCTCTTCGTAAGAGCTATCCGACTGCAAGTCGATCTCATCTATCGCAATGTGAGTATGGGCCATATTATCCCGAAGGTATCGTCTCAACGACGAGATGTGGAATACATCGTGGATGCGATGTAAATGTTCCGGCAAGCCCAACCTGTACGCTACTGGCCCAATTCTTTCGATGATGGGAAATGGTCCTACGTACCTCGGAGCCAACTTTCTCTTCTTCCCGAACCTCATCACTCCTTTCATAGGAGATACACGCAACAACACTTGATCTCCCACATTAAACTCCCGGAAGAATCGTTTCGCATCGGCGTAGCTCTTCTGTCTGTCTTGGGCTACCCGAATACGACTCCTGATTATCTCAATCCTCGCGGAGGTTTCCTGGATCACTTCTGGTCCTAATAAATTGTTGTCCCCCACCTCGAGCCAACAGGTTGGAGAGCGACAAGGCCTGCCGTACAAAGCCTCAAATGGAGCCATGCCAATCGTAAACTGATAAGAGTTATTATAAGCGAACTCTACCAGTGGAAGATGTGGCTCCCAACCTCCTCCGAAATCGAGGATACACATGCGTAGCATATCTTCCAACATCTGATTAGTACGCTCCGTCTGACCATCTGTCTGTGGGTGGTAAGCTGAACTCAGTCTCAACTCTGTACCCATAGCCTCCTGAAAGCTTTCCCAGAAATGTGACACAAAAATCTTGTCTCTATCTGATACAATATTCAGGGGCACCCCGTGTAGTCTGACGATCTCAGCGATGAACAACTGAGCATACTGACCTGTGGTATAATCTGTTCGCACCGGCAGAAAATGAGCCACCTTGGTCAAACGGTCTACAATCACCCAGATAGAATCATGGCCCCTCTGTGATGTAGGCAAACCTGTAATGAAATCCATGGAAATACTTTCCCACTTCCACGCAGGTACTTCCAATGGCTGAAGAAATCCCGACGGTTTCTGGTGGTCCACCTTCACCAGCTGGCAGGTAGAACATTTGGACACAAATTCAGCGATGTCCTTCTTCATCCCACTCCACCAGTACTGTCGCCTCATGTCCTGATACATCTTATCGCCTCCCGGATGTACTGCAAATCGGGACCCATGAGAATGAGCCATCACTTCATGACGTAGCTCTGCTCCTTCTGGAACCACTAATCTCCCATTGAACCGCAACCCTCCATCCGAACTAACAGAATAGGACTCAGCACCCTCGGCTAGAAGTCGCACAATCTGCTCCTGGCAAAACGGGTCTGTGGTCTGCGCCTGTATTACCCTTGTAACAATTTCGGGTGTGACTGACATGACGGATATGAACGAACGTGCTACTGCGTCCTGGTGACCCAAATCCTTCCACTTTGCTTTCCAGATGTCCGCTACATCGTCAACCGGTCTACGGCTCAACGCATCAGCAACTACGTTGGCTTTCCCCGGATGATACTGTATATCGAACTGGTAATCTTTCACAAACTCTAACCATCTGCGCTGACGCATATTCAGCTCTCGCTGAGTGAACAGGTACTGCAGTGACTTATGGTCTGTAAACAAACGGAATTTCTCACCCAATAAATAGTGCCTCCAAATTCTCAATGCAAAGACGACCGCAGCTAACTCCAGGTCGTGGGTGGGGTAATTCTTCTCGTGCGGCTTAAGCTTGCGGGAAGCAAAAGCTATAGCCTTCTATTCCTGCTGAAGTAATCCCCCAAGTCCTCGTAAGGACGTATATGTGTAAACCAGGTACTTTACACCCAGCTTCGGTAAAGCAAGGACTGGTGCCGAAGTAAGCTTGTCCTTCAGCTCGTCGAAAGACAACTGACAAGCGTCATCCCAAACATATGGTATCCCCTTGCGAGTCAGATTCGTCAATGGACCCGCTATTTTGGAGAATCCCCGAATGAACCTCCTGTAGTATCCGGCTAACCCCAAGAAACTGTGCACTTCCGTCGGTGTCGTGGGCTGCCCCCACTCCCTCACCGCTGACACTTTGCTCGGGTCAACTGCTATACCCTGCTCAGAAACAACATGGCCCAAGAATTGTACCTCTCTCAACCAGAATCCACACTTCTCGTACTTAGCATACAACTGATGCTCTCGTAGAGTCTGAAGAACCTGCCTCAAGTGTTCGGCATGCTCCTCCTCGGAGTGTGAATATATCAAGATATCATCTATGAAGACGATGACGAACTGATCCAAGAACTCTCTGAACACTCGGTTCATCAAGTCCATAAAAATGGCTGGGGCATTTGTGAGTCCGAACGGCATCACCCTGAACTCATAGGACCCATATCTCGACAAGAAGGCAGTCTTCGAAACATCCTGCTCTCTAATCCGTAACTGATGGTACCCCGACCTCAGATCTATCTTCGAAAAGAAAGTTGCTCCCCTTAACTGGTCGAACAGATCATCGATTCGAGGCAACGGATACTTGTTTCGTATCGTGACCTTGTTCAACTCCCGGTAGTCCACACACAATCTCAGTGAGCCATCTCTCTTCTTTACAAATAAGACTGGAGCGCCCCACGGTGAGGCACTCCTACGAATGAAACCCTGACCTAATAGCTGCTCAATCTGATCTCGTAGCTCTCGCATCTCTGCCGGAGCCATACGGTACGGTGCGCGTGCTATAGGTCTCGTATCCGGCAATAAGTCTATAACGAAGTCCATCTCACGACTGGGCGGTAGGCCTGGTATCTCCTGAAACACATCGGAATACTCCCTAACAACTGGGATCGAATCCAAAGGAATCACAACCTCCTTAGAGGTATCCTCCTCAATGTAATATAAATGAGCGGTCGAACCTCCCTCTGGGCGAGGCATCGCCACTATAAACATCCCTTGCCCCGGAATGGCAAAAACAATGCTCCCACCGAAGCAATCAATCATGGCTCTATAAGATGCGAGCCAATCCATACCAATAATCACGTCATGCTCGTGCATGTCTAAGACTAGCATGTCTGCAGGCAATACCAAGCTACCAATCCCTATTCCTACTCCTCGGCATATAAAGAATATAAGCGACCCACTCCCCAAAGGTGAGTCGACACACGTCACGGTGCTCTCTACTGTGGCTAATAATCCTAAGGACTTCGCAAAATGCGTAGCTATAAAACAGTGCGTTTCCCCCGTATCAAACAAAACTTTACCCATAGTACCATGGATAAGAAACATACCCTCAATCGCGGGTGGTGCCTGTGGAGCTGCTGCCTGGTGGACGTTATAGACACGTCCATACTGTAATTGCCCCTGCTGCACTGGAGCTGCTGGAATGGCTGGTAGGGCTGGCACCTGGGCTGGGGCTGGAAGGGCAGGTGGAAAGAGTGGTCTATGTGGCTCATTACGGGCTCCCTGCTGCTGTGGGGACCTATCGCCCTCTGGGCAATCCTGACGCTTATGGCCGTGCTTGCCACACACAAAACACCGGCCTCTGAAATTACCTCCTCTCTGTCCCTGCTGACCACGGCCCTGCTGGCCGTTACCTCCACGCCATTGGCCCTGTTGGTCCTAATATGCACGCTGTTGGCCTTGCTGGCCCTGCTGCTGTCCCTGCGGTCGGTGTTGGCCCTGCTGGCCCTGCTGATTAGGCTGACCCTGATGGCCCTGCCTGAATCCCCCGAATCCCTGCTTAGAATCACCTGAACGGAATCGTTTAGCAGGGTCCCCCTGATGGGAACTCTGCTTGTGCTGACGAGTCTGTCCCTGAGTTGGTGCCCCACTGGCACTATTACCCCCGGTCCTGCCCTGCTGGCTGGACTCTCCTGCTCTCTTGCTTCCCTGAAGATGGAAGCGGTGATCCTGGCAATGTAGTAGCGCTGCATTGAGTACGTCAGTGAAAGTACTCAGGGATAGATTCCCAATAAGGTGCTGACGGATCCTCCAAGCTAACCCGTCGACGAACAGCAAAATTTTCTTGCTCTCAGTGGGTGCCTCATCCGGCACAATAGTGAGAAGTCTCGTGAACTCCTCCTCATACTCGGCTACAGTAAGGTTCTCCTACTTCAGATTTAGCAATTTCCGCCTCATCTCAGTCTGCACTGCGGGTGGAAAGTACTTGCGGTCAAATCGCTCCCAGAACATCTGAATAGGGATCGTGTCCCTCTCCTCCAAAGTAGTAGTGGACTCCCACCACTGTAATGCGGCTCCCACCAGTTTAAAAGAGGCCAATAGCTGCTTCTGCACTTCGGTGCACTCATACATACGGAGGTGTCGCTGGATGTCCTTCTTCCATTGGCTGACAGTAATAATATCGGAGCTACCAGAAAACTCAGGGGGGTGTGCTTTCTGAAAAGCATCCCGAGCCCTCTCCCATGCAGATGGAAGCTGTGCTGGTACTGGCGCCACTGCCTGGACCTGTGGTGGAGCCTGCTGAATCACCGCTATCGCGGCATTTACCGCCTGAGCAACGATGGCGGCTACCTCATTCGCATTCATAGTGCCTGGTGCCGGAGCTGCTGGCTGGTCGGCTTGGGCACGCCTATCTTTCGGAGCACGTCTCGGAGGCATCTGAAGCGTGAACAAGTTTATTAGTCTACAGTTATCAACAAATCTCGAATAGCTGAAGACTTAAACGTAAAAGCAAGAATAGAACAGTCCTAAAAATAGGGCTCTATGGCAAGCAACGTTAAGCTGAAAGCGAAATAAGCCGTACAGATCCTATGGACACTAGAACCTGATGCTCTGATACCACCTGTGACACCCCGCCTAATTAAATACCGGGCGATCACTCATTTATTAAATTAAATCAAGGTAAACAGTTGGTTCATTCTCAGCATCACTGTCGATAAAAATAATTTTTCCAATTTAACACCCTAAATAATTAAGCTAAGTGTCAAAAACATTTTTCATACAAACTTCCAAATTTTAATTAAAGAAAAGATTTTTTTTTTAATATCAAAACAACATTTCTACAATAGAGAATCACACCACGAAATTTAAATAAAACCATACATTCACCAAACGAATGTCAACAATATAAAACTAAAATCATAAACCATCCTGAAATAAATCCCATAAACAATACTGGAATAACTGAAATATAAAAATCCCCAACAATAAATGAAATGATAAAAAGGGCGACACGTGCCCCATAAATGAGAGTAATAAGAGTAGAGTCAATGACAGAAGCCGTCTACTCAAGGGACCTGCAACTCCCACCTAAGCTGCAGCTCGTTCTTCTCAAAGAATCCTAAGCAAGACGTCCCTGTGGCTGGGCACCTGAAAATATATATATATATACACAAGAAAGAGAGAGAGAGAAAGAAACGGGTCAGGGCCCGAAAGTGTGTTTGATTTTAAAATACGTTAAGCAAGTATTTAATTTGATACAGGCCAATGCAACATCATATTAGTTCGTCTCTCTCTTGAGAAATACTCACCTCTCTTCTAATGTGCACTCCTATCGTACTAACCTTCCCAATGGTTCGTTTATCTTAACTTACTCATATGTTTACAAAACCGAACGATGACAATGTTTTAAAAAGATTACTTTCAATTTGTAGCACAACTCTCGTTTTAGCATCATTAAATTATAAAGTTCCCAGTTTCATATTATACTTTCGCAAAATAGTATTTAATAAAAGGGAAACAACCAAGTTCTACTTATCGAATCACAGTAGGCAGTTTCAAATCCCATAATCTCATATATATATATTAACTACTCGAATAATATATATATATATAATAGCACCCCACTAAAACTATGGTGCGGGCATACTCTGCTATCCAATCCCCGTATCGCTCACGCAAAAAGGGAATACAAGTTCGGAATCCCTCTCGAACTGTATTAACATATACAAAACAAGTTGAGGCGAAGCATAGATTCCAAGTCCAAGAGGTCAGTACATACCCACACGTCTCTTAGGACCGTCCGAATATTCATCTAATAGCCCGTACCTAGGATCTCTATCTTCTAGGGTACAAATCGATATCCCCTAAAAGCAACACAGGATACGATTGTCCCAGCGCAGTAACCTAAGGGATAGCAAGTAGCGCGGTATGTTTTTCACATGTATATAATATATGTACACACATTCATATAAATATACCAATTTCATCATATTAAGATAGGTTTCTCTCGTAACCCATAGTCATAACATTTATCTTTAAATTCCCATTATTATGATTACGTATAAGGTTTCGTCTCTAACCTTAACTCGAAGAGTTTTCTCACTCATTACCTATTACTCGTGGGTTATAACCTTACAAATCTAAAATTCAGTAAATAACTTTATTTGATTCCAACGTAATCTCTCTTACGTACCTCACCCTTAGATTTCATAAATCTAACAACCTAAAGTAAATATCCCATAATTACCCTCCTCGTTGAAGATTTAAAGGTTCAAACATATGTCCATATACCCTACTGGTCCTCAATATCTCCCAAATCATTTTATTTAGAATGCCCACAGTTTATTCCACGATAAATTAATTCAACTAATAAATCAAGGGAAATAATAGGCTGCCAGGGAGGGTCGATCGATCGACGTCTGGGGGTCGACCGATCGAACCTTCGATCGATCGACGCTCTAGGGTCGATCGATCGATCGAGCAGGTCTGTGAAAATTCTGCAGAAATTGCAGTGACGGGGTTGCTTAAGTTTCTTCATCAAAACTCATATTTTCCAACTCTAATTTACCCAAAAAGTCTACTGTTAACATCCTAACATAATTCCAGGTATCTTTAACGATTAACATGCGTATATACATCAATAAACATGGTTAAACAACCTAATATTTCATCTAATCATCAAGAACCCTACAGTTTTCTTAACCTTTGTTCTAATCAGTTTTCTCCAGAAATTCCTTCTAACAAATCATCATAATTTCATGGGTTAAACATCTACTTCACATATTAATTTCCAAAATAAGGTTCATATGATTTCTATATGCAAAATCCCTACCAAAAATTGGGTTTTCTTCCATGGATTATACCCTTAATCAATCCTACACTAACATGATTATTGCACCAACGAAAATACGCAAGTTAAACACTTGCCTGGGATTTCAGAGGTCTGGTTTCCTGCTGATATTGGTGTGGCTGCGTTCTCCTCCTCGCGATCTACGCGTTGGTGGTGACGGTGGTGCAAAAGGTGGTGTTTTTGGCCTTGAATCACCTAGCAAGGTTTCTCCTCTCTTCTCCACTCGCCGTCTTAGGGTTCTGAATGATCTAACCCTAAAAGGCTGGATTAAATGGATGCTAAGGATGAGTGAAATTCGTGGGTTTAATTACCCTAATATGTAAAATGACCAAAACGCCCTCCCGGGTCACTAATTAAGCCTAAAAACATCCCGAGACCCAAACTAAACCCCCGGGTACACTTTTCTGACTATCTCGACCCTTCCGGACGCGTTGGCGCACTCAAAACAACCATACGGACAACTTATAAAATATTTACTTTTAATTAACATAATTAGTCCCGACACGACACGAGCACGTCCCGACCTAATTTTTCCGAAATAGTCATTTAATTCACTTATGACATTCAATATAACCAATATAACATATTACTATGCTCATTAGTAATATTCAACAATTTTTTTCCATAATTACTAACTCTAGTCACGTTAATAATTATAACATAATTAATTTCCGGATTTTTTTATTAATTAAATCCCCAAATTAAATATAGCATAAAAATACGGGGTATTACACTTCCCCGTGGGTGGCACCAACACCTCCAACGGGACCAATCTAACTCGTAGGAACTAACCACGCAGCCGCGGGACTATCGGTTTGAGAATACGGCGGTAATTTGCATATTTCTAGAGTTAGGCTTAAAAACATGGCGTTAGTGGGTGAAAACCCGAAACAGCGCCCGAACGGCATCGGGGGTGGCACCAACACCTGCCATGGAACCAATATGACTCATAAGAACTGACCGCACAGCCACGGGACTCCCGGTTTGAGAGTACGACGATAATTTGCATATTTCTAGACTTAAGCAAAACATGGCGTTAGCGGGTGAGATCTCAAAAATTCCCCTGAACGTCCCCGTAGGTGGCACCAACACCTCCCACGGGACCAATTTAATTCATAGGAATGGACCCCGCAGCCGCGGGACTATCGGTTTGAGAATACGACGGTAATTTGTATATTTATAGACTTAGGCTTAAAAACATGACGTTAGAGGGTGAGAACTTGAAACAGCCCACGAACGACCCCGTGGGTGGCACCAACACCTCCCACGGGACCAATGTAACTCGTAGGAACTGACCCCGTAGCCGCTGGACTCCCGGTTTTAGAGTACGACGATAATTTGTATATTTCTAGACTTAGGCTTAAAAACGTGGCATTAGAGGGTGAAAACTCGAAACAGCCCCCGAACGGCCCTGTGGGTGGCACCAACAACTCCCACAGGACCAATGTAACTCGTAGGAACTGACCCCGCAGCCGCGGGACTCCCGATTTGAGAATATGACGATAATTTGCATATTTGTAGACTTAGGCTTAAAAACATGGCATTAGAGGGTGAGAACTCGAAACAACCCCCGAACGTCCCCGTGGGTGGCACCAACACCTCCCACGGGACCAATGTAACTCGTAGGAACTGACCCCGCAGCCGCGGGACTCCCGGTTTGATAATACGATGGTAATTTGCATATTTCTACTTGGTTACTGATAATTTTAATTCATATATGCAATTTTTCTGCTTGATTAAATTTTTTGTAAAACTACTTGGTTACTGATATTTTTTTTATGTATCCCATCATTTGTAGGATTTTTGCACGCGGAACAAATGAAGATGGCAATGGTCTACAGCATGAAGATTGTTTATATGTTGTGGGCATTCAGGATTTTGATTTTTGTGTTATAGCCGTGCGGGCTTTTATTATTTAGTTTTATGATCATGCAGGCTTTTATTGTTTAGTTTTATGGCTGTGCGGGCTTTTATAATTTGATTGTTGAATTTTATAGCCGTGCGGTTTTTATAATAATTAGATTTTACATTTACAGGTTTTGGAATGTCTAGAAAATAGACGAAACTCTGCCCATTTTTTTTTGGTCTATGAATTATTAAGACGTGTAATTTTTATAAGTTTGTATATATATATTTGTTTATTAACAACGTTCTCGATTCGCAATTTATGATTTTTTTAATTATTTTGCCAATAATAAATATTTGTAACACCTCGTACATGTTAAACGTTACACGTAGCAACTGATGGTGCACTCACAGGACCCCCAATTTTAGGATTGGACCAAAAAAATACATTTTTTAAATTGTAGTTAAATATGGTCATGGACTTTGTCCATGACCATTTTATTTTTTCGTCACGCATAAAAATGGTTGCGGCCAATGTCCGCGATCATTTTTTTCGTCACGGTTATGGGTCACAGATTAGGGCCGCGACCAATTTTTTTTTTCTCACGGTCGTGGGTCGCGGACTTTGGCCGCGACCAATTTGTCACGGTTGTGGGTCACGGATCAGGGCCGCGACCAATTTTTTTTAATTTTTTTGTCACAGTCGTGTGTCACGGACTTTGGACGTGACCAATTTGTCACGGTTGTGGGTCACGGATCAGGGCCGCGACCAATTTTTTAAAATTTTTTTGTCACGGTCGTGGGTCGCGGACTTTGGCCGCGACCAATTTGTCACGGTTGTGGGTCACGGATGAGGGTCGCGACTCGTCACGATATGGGTCAGGGCCTAAGTCCGCGACCATCTGTCGTGACCCCTCTCGGTCGTGTCCATTTTTTGGTCACGGACTTGGGTCGTGACCCACAAAAATGGTCACGCCCGAAATGGTCACGACCCAAGTCCGCGACCCACAGCTTTGGTCAGGGATTTTGGCCGTGAACAATCGCCAGTTTTGGTGTATTGAAGTCTTACTACTTTCTTTAGTAACAAAGGTGTCCCAATTGGTAATATTTCCCAATTTCACCATGGATTCCGAGAACTGCTCAAATAAAGCAACTGCATTTTTAGCATATTTTTAGATTATCTTCTTAGTTTCAATTCCAAATAGGATAGAATACAGTTTCTGATCAGAATTAGTTAGGTATTCTCCTCTTAACAATATATTTTAATGCGTTATTGATTTAGTAATTAAAATTTTCGTTATTAATATACTTTATCCTCTACGCATTTTAGTTTTGAACGATTTTGTGTTCTAGGGATGTGATGTAAATTAAAGAATCAAAATAGAGAGCTCACTCCCAAGCGTTACTTTTCGCTGGTGGTGTTTTTCACGGTTGAATACAAAATCAAACGATTACTATATGCGTTTTCATGTTTTTTATTCAATTGGTTTCAATTTTATGATTTGGTATTATGATTTTGAATAACTGATTCAACTGTCATTTGTTTTCAAACGCTTAGTACATAAGAAGTTGCTAAATGTGATTTTTCCAAAACATTTGGTATGTATGTATGTATGTATGTATGTATGTATGTATGTATGTATGTATGTATGTATGTATGTATGTATCTATGTATGTATGTATGTATGTATGTGTCAATTTGTACTATTTATTGATGATATATTTATTTTGGTTTTTGTACCAGATCTTTGGTTCCAAGTTAAAATGTGTGGAGAATAAGCAGACCCATTTTAAATTACTGAATTCTTTTGAGTAATCCTTTATGTCTCTTTCACTTGCACTTCGACCCTGCACTTCTTATATGAAGATATTTTGGTCTTTTTAAAATACTATGTTAACACGATGTGCTAAGTGAAACCGATCTAAACTATTGGTATTACAAAGAGGCGATCCACATACCCAAAATAGCACAAGGGTGAATTTGGTTTACCCTATTTTTAATCTACATGGGTATTTTTATAGGATAAAGTGTATAAGTATTTTTCTTTGTTGGTTCAAGATTATTAAATAGTCTGAGAGATTAAAACTGTATTTGTTTTCAATTTTTAGGTTGGAGAAAGAGTGTTGAAACTTTTTACCGGCCTTTCTTTGCATGATTATATAGATGGATATATTTTGGAAAGATCATTCATTCTTACTTGAAATAAGTCAAAATAATTCTTATTCTTATTGTGTATAACAAGAAGACCCATTTCTCAATCTGTGTTTGTGTTACATTAATAGTAATTCACTTGCACTGTAAATCTGTAGAAAAACCCCAACTCTCATAACAATTGGTCAGCCATTTTCAAAGAAAATGCTTCATAATGCGCGAGACATTGGAGATGCAATATTTTATATGCTTTAAATACATAACGAGTCCATGAGAATAACTGGAACCTTATGGTAATTACTTAAGTTTGGGCCAAAGTCATATGTTAATCATTCAACAAAGATGAATGTTTTTCATGATAAAAACAATTGAATTTAGTGGTGAGGAAGAAGATTTGATAACATCTCCATAGCTATTTACGTCTCTACAATTGGATTTTAGTATAAATAAGAATCATTGGAGCTCATTGGTTTATTACTTCATTTCCCCCTGCAGCCTTCTTTTCCTTTTTGTTCTGTCTTTTAAACTTTGATTTGTAATGTTGCAAAAGTTTTAAATTTATATTTTAATACATGCCTTTTAAAACTTTAGTAACAGTTGGTGATTCTTTTGATCACGTTTTACTGTACAATCTTAAGGAGAGGATTCTTGACGAAGAGTACGTACTGAATCTCGAGGAAACATGGACGGTGAAGCTCGAGGAGCGTGTCACCATCCTGACCAATTCACGGATGAGGTATCACTTGATGCGCGCTGCTAAGAATCTGGTCAATAAGGAGTATGATCCTGAGGTTATTCATATAAGGTCGTTGAAATCATTTGATTTCATACAATCCAAAAGTTTATGAAGAAGACACACTGTGTGCTTATTACAGAGGAGTTCATGAGGACTGGTGGCATTGGTCAAAGTCTATAAATAGCCATCAATGATAATTTCCATGATTACTTAGATGCTACAGTAAGCTATTTGTCGTCTTAGGATGTTCTAACTCCGTATGTTGGGACATTGGAGGAATATCCCATAGTTCAACCTACCCAGATTGTGACTGTTGTGGAGCAGCTTTACCAATAGAAGCACTGCTAAATTGTTGTTCTTGTAGTCATCTTCCTTCTTATATGCGCAATTATTGTAGTTTTATATCTTCGTTTTATTTTATTTCAAAGAACTATAAATTGTTTATGGGATGGAAGGAGTTTACAATGTTTTTTTTTCTTCACTTAAGTGATGGATGGACTTTAGATTATGAACTGATTAATGATCAAGATGTTTGAGGAATTATGAAATCATGATTCCCTCCGAAACAAAATGAAGAAAAAAATCTAATACGTCATGTTCAAGAACTGAATGGTAGGCAAAGAAAGTGAAGGTTTCCTGTCCGACATCAAGTCCCTCCGGCGGTGAAATTGCATTTGTTTAAATTGTAGTATTAAAATAGAAATTTGAGTTGCATTTGTTTAAAGAAAACAAACGTGCTAAAATTGCAGTCTTACAAACTAAGGGTGACCTTTAGTGTTTGAATTCTTTCTGTTAGGAAAATAATGGAAGCAAAGTGTTTTTGATGACATGATGATTATCCCTATGCTTATATGATCTATTGCTTTAAATTTTTGTTCGATTCAATTTATTCTTGGATTTAGTGGACTTAAACTCTGGTATATGACATGAATAGTTTTTGGGTTTCACTCTTAAACGATCTTTACTATAACTTTGTATTTATGGACTAAAAATAAGCTCAGGTTCAACGCTTAACATTGTTTAATTTCACTTTATATTTATATCCGTTCATTTTGTTCATATCTCAAGGTTATATATGTAAACTAAGATTTTGTCTACATATCTTATATTTTACTTTTATTTACACTTTCATAGCACTGTGGTTGTCATTTATATATAATCTAATTTAAACTTTTCTTATGTTTCAGGAGAAATGGAGATATATTTTTGGTATAAGCATTTTGTGATGATGAATGATATAGACGTGGTGTGGGGGATACAAGCGGCATGGTGTAATTGTGGTCTCTCTTGTAAACATGCGTTGGTGGGGATGAAATTGTTTATCATCTTAGCGTACATTGGAATTTTTTGTTGTGTCCATTTCATTTAAATTGACACTTTGTTAATTTGAGGCGCAATGCGAATTCGATTGGTGAATATTATATATTTCATGTTATATGTGAGTCTATTTCAAAAATTTAGACTATTTGAATGTTGTTGGACTATTTTTCATATGTTAAGGAGAGGGGATATTCCTATAAATAATGGAGATTGTGATCATTTTTTTAAATTACATTTTGTTTTGTTGGGGAATGAAATCTTTGCCTTTTTGCAATTATGTACTTTGAAAATTTTCACCGATTTACGATTAGCAGCGTGACTTCAGCCACGGGTACCCTAGTATATATATATATATATATATATATATATATATATATATATATATATATATATATATATATATATATATATATATATATATATATATATATATATATATATATATATATATATATATATATAAAGAGAGAGAAAGAGAGAGAGAGATTATTGCTCTTGTACGGACCAGTCCGCATTTTAAGAGTGCGGACCGGACATGTGCCACCTGACGGTGAGCCTAAAAATTATAGGCACTCTCTCTCTCTCTCTTTTGGGCTCACCACCAGATGACACATGTCCGATCAGTATTTTTAAAATGAGGACTTATCCGCACAAGAGCAGTATTGTATATGTGTGTGTGCGTGTGTTTTGTTTTAACTTTTCATTCTTTAGTTCTTTGTTTTTTAGTAATTGATGGTGTCCATTGTGCTAAAATAAGGGCTTATATGGTCGAGAATAAGGAAAGGTTTTATGAGGAGTACCAGAAGGAAAATTTGGACTAAGACTAAGGAGAGATGTTATAAGTCCCCCATCTTACATCTAAAATCTTCTTTGAAGAATACCAAGGAGACTTAAGTTATGGATTACAAATCTTCTACAAAATGTCATGACGAGAAGATGACTTACTTCACTTATAGCTATAATGATTTGAAAACGAGGGTCACAAAGCATTATCTTAAAATATCTATAGGCATCGAGACTTTGGAAGAGGATAGTGAAAAGGTAATGACGCTTGGAGAAGAAATGAAAACATAGGTTGATCCCCCGATCAACTAGAAGAAAGAAGCTCGTTTGTTTGACAATACTCTTGTGGCTGAGCCTGATTTCATTCCTCCAACTGGTTATGCCGACTCGACAGCTACAGAAGCTCCTCAAACATGGAGAGATTCTCCTTATTCTAGTGTGTTTTTTAAGTATTATATTATTCCCAATTATTGGGTTTATTTCTAATATTTTTAAAAAATATGGACTTTATGCCTTTTGTATAATTCCTTTTTAAAAATCTATGTTCTTTTGTTTTTATAATTTTGATGAACTCTGAAAATTTTCACATTATTATGTTTAACAGGTTATCACACTTTACCAAATACTTGTGTTTATCAACATCGATTTAGGCCTAAAATGATTCTCTTTATAATCAATTTATGTCCTTAGAAATTTTAAGCACCTTCATAGCACCTTATTCTAGATAGTTTTCAGCTCTGATCGGATTTTTCCAAGCCTTTTTTAATTAATCTAGCATCCAATGGACATGGTAATGAGTTCCATGATCTGTCTAATGGATGAGATCGTACATATTACAACCTATTCCATTAAATATAAGTAAGTGAGAGGTGTGTTAGATTACGAGCCTCTTTCATTTTATTAATTTGTTGGCTATGTGACTAATTCATCCATATTAATACCCAGGCATAGTCTGAGGTCTTATACTTAGAAATTTTCTACCCCTTTGAGGAAGTGTTGTCTTTGAGGTTAACCTCTTTCTTATAGAGTTGAGTTAAATAAAATTAAGAAGTGCTTTCTTTTTAGGTGCAATGCTTAATTTAAGGTTCCCCCCTCAGCATATAGCCTAGAAATGATTTTAGACTTAATCAAATAAAGACAATTATAAATGCAAGAACTAGATGCTTGAAATGTCTTTCTCATTGATATTAATACTACTCTTATTACACTGCCATGGTAGGTACATCACAACCTCTTACTAATGAAAGTATTTTTGTTGATGTTTAAAGTTCCATGAATTTCTAGAAGGTTATCCTTCCAAAGTTTCAAAATATGTTCGTTGCCGAACAACTAAATTGATTCGACCTAGTGTGTGTCAATTAGCCTCCAGTTTATTCCCCTTATGCATGACTTTCATTAGAACCAAGTATCCTGCTTTGAATATTCTGATATTCAACTTTTTACTGTAGTACTTGAGTCCTCTTTGGTGGTAAGTCGTTGCCCTTAATTATGCCTGCTTTCAAATATTTTCAGCAAGATATAAGTCCAAGAGTCTCATGAAGGCACTGATTTTAGAGTCAAAGTTAAGCACATGGTGATTTGGGAGGCTGATATTATACGTACTATGGCCATCAACACTGAGGTGATCATGAAGGGAGTCTCCCATGTGGGTGTTCTTGGTCTAGTTTGGTATTCCTGTTGACCTCTGTGAAGCTTAATGATTCAGATTTCTTTATCTTCTTCTAGCCTTTCTCCATCTTTGTCACCTCTATTTTCCCATTACATTGGGATAACAAGGTGATGGGAGGTGGAATTTGATATGATGCCTTCTACAATAGTTTTGAAACTAATAATTATCAACCTTTTTCCCAAGATCCATGTTGAAGGCATTAGGGATGTCGTATTTGAAGATGATATTCTCCATAAAAAAGTAAATGTCTTTGATTATGTGATCTCTCTCATCAATTCGTCCTCAACCCACTTTCTAAAGTAGTCGACAATGACTATAAAATATCGAACTCTCACTTTTGTCTTCAATATATGTCCAACAATGTTTATCTCCCATTTTTAAAAGGGCCAGGGGTATATAATGGAGGTAAGGTCTTTGGCTGGTCAATGGCATATCATTGGATGTATTTGGAAGTTGTCATTTTTTGGCATAATTGGGCATAAAGCTCCCTGAAACTTGACCTACCGGTGATGTGAGCTCCACATGAATCCTCTTACACATTTTTATCAATACTTAGACTTTAGTGGGGTGGACACATTTTAGGAAAGGTAGGACGAATCCCCTTTTGAACAAGGCTCCTCCATCCAACACATATATAGTAACTTTGTATTGAATCTGTTGAGCCTCCTTTGGATCTTCTGGAACTTCTCTTGTTTGCGGGGAAGAGATTATTGGGTCCATCCATGATGGTTCTATCTCCAAGTACATGACCTAAAATAATTCTTCATCTATTCTCGGGTGTATTAGGATTTCAATTGTAATTATTCTCTTGATCTCGACTTGTGTGGATAAGGCCAAACAAGCCACTGAATTCGCGTTGGAATTCTCTAGCATATAGATTATTAAAACCATGACAACATGAAAGTTTGGAAGTATTTTATACACCAGGGATATGTATTGTGTTAAGATCTTTGATTTCTTTATATATGCCCATTACCTGATTTACAATTATCAATGAGCCATTCTAGGTGAACATTTGTACTGCCCCTATAAAAGAAGATACATTAAGGCCGAGATTTAGTGATTCATACTCAATCTAGTTATTTGAAAATTTGAAATTGAATCTAAATTCCTATTTTACATTTAATTCCTATGACGTAGACAAAATAAGGTCGACTCCACTTCTATTCATGCATTATGAATCATTGGTAAAGAGAATCTATATTTGAATGGTCTTGCTGAAATCTCTTTTATCTAACAACCCTCATCTAAGCACTTTCTTCATCTACTCTTGATCCCTTCCATCTTCCTTCGTGGAGCATGTCACCACTTCAACTTTGGTATGATACTACGCTGTTATTTTTTCCTCAAAGGTAACTTATCCTTTTAGTTTTGTTCTTGAATCATACATAATATCAAATTCACCTAACTCGGCCGACCAAATCATTAATCTCCCAAACTTCTCCAGCCCGTGGATAGCCTATCTCAGTGGTTGACTAGCGTATAATACGATCATATATGACTAGAAAGTATGGATTCATTCTCCTTGAAGCCTCAATTAATTCTAATACAAGATCTTTAAGCCCTGGGTATCTGATCTCAGCTCCTTTAGAAATTTTAATGGTGCAGTATAATGGATTTTGGAGTCGTTCTTAATTCCTCACTAAAGACGAATTGATTGTTGACTTTGACACAACTAAGTATATATATAAATTTGGGGAATTTTCTTATTGGGGTGCACTAGGTCTTCATATTTACTCATTGGGGTACATTAATTTTTGTATTTACTTAGTAAAGTCCATTTTCACTTTTAGCAATAGTTTGTAAGATTTTTAGCGATGATGTTTTCTAAAAAAATTGACGTTAAAGGAGAAAATGGATCGCAGTGTGTATACATGAGAAGTAGTGTACCCAAATGAATAAATATGAAGAACTAGTGGACCCCAAAGTGTAAATGTACCTATAAACTTTCACCCAAGATCTGTCTTAACATTAGTAGTGGGGATCCGAGGTATATCTTCAGTTCTCGAAAGGCCAACTCTCACTCCTTGTTCGATTCGAATATTTTTTCTCAAAACTTTAAATAATGGGAGTTATTTCTCAATCTCTCTATATACAAACTAATTCTAGGATGTCATTAGATATGTGAGTCTTTGGATATTCTTCTTGTTCTTTGGAGACTGTGTATTTATGAGGGATTGAATTTTATTAAGGGCATCCTTGATTCCTGTCTAGTTAACTATAAAGTCAAAGATTTTTTTAGCTTTTACTTTGAACACATCGGGTTAAGGTTAATCTTATACGTCTCCATACCATCGAATGTTTGGTCGAGGTCATTCACATGGTTGTCAATTCTCTTTCTCTTTATAAGAATGTCATTTACATGGACCTCCATAGTATGTTCGGTCTGAGGCTTGAAGATCTGATTCATCATCCTTTGGTATCTCGCTATTTTATTCTTTAACCCAAAGGCATGTCATCGTAGTACTAAGTTCCTTTTGTCCATGATGAAAGAGATTTTCTTCTTACCACTAGCCTTTATTGAAAATTAACCATAACCATCAGAGGCATCCATACTACTTTGAAGTTCATGGTTGGCTATCACATCAATTAGATAGTCAATTCTAAAAAGGGGATAATGATCATTTGGGTATGCACTGTTGAAATCCATGAATTCCAAACATATCATCCACTTCCTATTTGATTTTTACATAATAATAACATTTGAAATAAAAATTGGGTATCTAAGATCTTCATTAAATTTGAACATTAGAGTTTAACCACATCAACCTCAATCGTTTCATATATTTGTGAATAAAAGACTATTCTATTCAACTTGATCAACTTTGGTTATGGTTACACATTGATCTCATGACATAATGCCTTGGGATCGATCCCTTAGATATCATTCTGGATCCACGATAGCACTTTGTGTCACTGCCTAAGGAAATCAATTGGTTCTTTTTTTATTCTTATATCTAGATATAAGTCGATGTGAAATGTTCTTTTCGGGTTTTCATCATCCAAATTAGTACATTCAGCATCATCATTTACCTCACTAATTTTAGGTTTCTCATCATATTAAGGATCAAGATTACCTATTTGCTATGGGGTGTTTAGCTTTTTGTGGTCTTCCCTCTCCTCATATGAACTCAAAAACACTCCCAATCCATAACTTTATTCACACGAACTTCACTGACAACAAAGTTAGGAGGGATTTTCATAACTTGGTGTACGATGGAGGCTGAGGCCTTGAATTTTGTCTTCCCTACTCGGCTAGAGATAATGTTGTGTGCTAAGGAAACATTTTAATCAAGAATAAAAAATCTCATAATTTGGGTACTACAAATTGGGCAGGTTCCTCTCGTTACATCGAACTCCACTATGCCCAGTGGATATACCTTATCTCCTAAGAATCCGATCAAATGGTGGTAAATATATAACTTTCTTTCCAAGAGCTTTAATATTTTAAAGCAACTATAAAGTAGTAGGTCAGCTGAACTTTCATTATCTCTAAAGATCCATTTAATTATGCTCTCGTAAACTTTTACGCTGACCATTAAGGGATCTTTATGAGGGTATAGAAGTACACTGAGGTTGGGGATTAAAAAATAAAAATTTAGATGATCTTTATTCACCTTTTAAGGTTTGCTATTTGCAACTTCCTCCAGATTCATTCTGGCTCAGCCTTGCCTAACATAATCCTAAGCTTTAGTCATATACACTTTTCTCTCGGGTGGAGCATCACTCCTACCGTCCCCACTGCCAGTGATAAAATTTACCCTAAATGAGATAATATCATGATTTTCTTCATCTCTTTGGATTTCGTTAGAATCTTGTATTCACCGTAGTCATATGATTCATCATTATCCCTTACACGTTTTAATCCTCTATCATCTCCTCTACGAGGGGATGCAAAATGATGCCTTTCTTTTCCTTACCTTATCAGCCTAGGAACTGGGGAAAATTTATTAACATAATTCATTAATCGACCATTATATATTAGGGAATATATTTCACCTTTTAGAGTCATACATTTTTTATGGTATAGTTGTGGCCTTTATGGAATCAACACTATTTCTTTATGTTTCTCCTGCCAATTGGTGTTTTAATTTTTGTGGGCCACCTCAGGTTTTCCTTGTTAAGCATCTAGTTTAGAATGTGTTGCAACCCCATTATGAATGTGGTATATTCATCAAATTCGATGTCATATTTCTATTGGGCACGATTTATGGGTCTTTCCTTCTTGTTCAATTTGGTTATTTCCTTGGCCTTGGTCTGGCCTGATTGTTTGGACGCCATGGCTTCTTCAACATTCATAGTCATCTCAAATGTATTCAAGATCTCAAACATTATCGTCGGAGACACTTTTTCCAAAACCCACTATAATTTCCATGATTATGAACCACACATAATGGCAGTTATAACTATCTTCTTATCGTAATCAATGACTTCCAACCTCTCATTATTGAATTTTGTGATATATTTTTTAATTGTATCATATTCCCTTTGCCTTAGACTCAGCAGGTTGGATACTCATTTTTTTTCTTTGTATTGAAACAAATTTTATTATGAATAGGTTGGCCAACTACTTGAATGTCTTTATTTGGCTTAGGGAGACGAATGGAAGTAGTTAGGGTGCTAGAGAATGCCCGATAACGCATTTTATCAGCAAGGGAATATATATATATATATATATATATATATATATATATGTTGTCTCCTAGTATTATTCGATATGATACATGTGATCTTTCTTCTCATAATACTTCGAAAAAAATGATAAATGGATTGAATTTTGCCAAAGTAGGATAATTTAGAATAATTGGATCAAAAGGAGATCCCTCTAGTGTAATACCCCAATTTTTTGTGCATTATTTAAATTGTGAAATATATTATATTTTCCTGTTGTGACACATGAGGTCACTATTTATAATTTTACATATAATTCATAAATGTAACCGGAATTAATACACGATAATACATTAATTAAATATTTAGAAATGTCTGTGTATTATGGGCAACGATGGAATGATCAAGGACCTGGCATTGGGGAATAATTATTATCCAAACAGAAAGACAATCAAATTCATATACTGGGTAAAATGGCCTTAAAGACTTTGGTTGAAAACCTTCCACTCTTCCTAGCTTCCCCAGTTATTGTTTCTCCTTAGCTTCTTTAGCCTTTAGTGTTCCCTCATAAGTCTCTAATGAATTTTAAGTTTAGGCTAATCATTTGATAATATTAACACCCACGAAATTGGATTTAACTCTAAAGTTAGACCTAACCAAAACGGTCCTAAACCCATTCCACACAACCCATAACATGGCCGAAGTCCCATTGTAACCCAACAGGCTTAAAACCTATTGTTTATCGTCAATAAAGGACATTCTAAATGTACCAGAAGCAATCCTAAAATACGTTATAATACAACTAATTAAATACCTTAACAAACATATATCTAAGTTGGCACGAATCCAAACAAAAATTATATAATTATTTATTAGTAAAGCGCGACACATAATTATAATAACTACTTCACGATCGACGGGATCCGTCATTGAGGGAATATAGGGATCTTAAACATAAAATTTGAAATTATCATTTAAAAATTGATTAAATTATCTAATATTTGTAGAGATACATTAGAAGTTGATCTATTTGTAACACCCCGTGCTTTTAGTAGTTAACTAAATTAATTAATTGAGAAATTCGAGAAAAAATAAAATTTTGGATTTAATTATTCTTAGTAATTAAAAATGTTGGTTTTCTTATATAAAAATAAGGTTTTAAGTGGAATTTAAATAGGGATTAAAATTCAAAAATTATAACTTTTTGTATAAAAATCGGGGGAGGATCCGAGTTAAGGAGGATAGAAATAATATTTCTTAAAATTCGACCGTCCCATCGAGATGAATTTTTCACAGTAGCTCTGTCTCGCCGTTCTCTACAACCTAATAAAATTTCAAGTCATTCTGATCGTTGGATCGCCCGTAATAATTTTTCGAGTGTTCATATTTAATTAGGACTCGAATTCTTTTTGTTATATAAACAAAGTGAAGAATTTAATACTTTTAAAAACACATTATTCTAAAACCTAAGAGAACCAATCTCCTCTTTTATATATTCTCCCTCCTTCAAAACCTTAACTCCATTGGAGACCTATTTTCAATCCAAGTTTTAAAGCTTTAAATCGGGTTTTTTTCAAGATTGTTCAAGAACGACTATTTGCAAAAAAAATTTAAGAAGAATTCAACCATCAACTAGTATTTTCTTCATTTAAATCACAGGCATGAATAATCTATCCATTTTCTTTTGTAGTATGCGTTTTAAGTGTCACCTAAACCCTTAATCATATTCTTTTCTTAAAAGATATTAGTGACTTAATTAGGAATAATGATAATAATTTTTGGGACTATTTTTATAAAATCTTTCAATATTAATAATATTCAAAACAATTGGGTACGCAGATTTATGAGTGAATTTTGGATTTTATTGGTGTAGGTTGCATGTAGAAAAACCTTAGTTTTGATATAAATGAATTTGGGGGCGTATAACACATGTAATTTGTGTTGAGATAATGAAATTGGAATTATGATGTATTAATGATGAAATCTCAGTGTATTAAATTTAAAATAATTAAATGGGATTAATTGGGTGTTTATGACGATGTATTAAATTAAGATTTAATTGAATTGGACTATCATGCGTAGTTTGGTACATTGATTAATTATGCTGGACTGTGTGACTTGTTGGTATTATTAAATTGACAGTGTGACAAGGGGTTGCTGGGTATTTTTTCTCTCCCTATATTTTAGGATGTCTTCTAGGCATGGGACTGGTGGGTAGGCCTTTTGATGATTTATGCCTTCTAAGTATGGGACTAGTGAGGGTAGATTATCGCGATTTTATCATATCGGGCGTGGGCTGATTTTTGATATTTTATCGTTGTTACACTAGTCTAGGTACATGTCTAGGTCGAGATTTATGTTAGAAATTCATCCTATAGGACGTATTGATAACTTGAGGACCCTTAGATATGGGACTAAGGGGTATTTTAAGGATCTCACATCGATAATAAGGGTGGGGAAAATTTGTAAATTGTGAAATTGAGAATTTCATACCTAAGATAATAAAATGGGTATTATAATATATTGACATCGTTAATAACGTGCAGGACGGACAGTTTAAATGGGTTGGCTGGCTATTGCGACGTTAGGGTGTGTGACGTTTGAATAACATGCAGGACTGACAGTTTTAACGGACTGGATGGATATGAAGATGTGTCGTGTGTGGAACCTTATGCATACCGTGCAGGGCTGACAGTTTAAATGGGCTGGAAGACTATGGCGAGGGGAATTGTGGGTGGGGTAGAATTTATTGCAAAAGTACCGTAATGGATAATAAAATTGAGAGAAATAATATCTTTGGGTAATTGAATTAAATACTTTGGGGTACTGGGATAATTAAAATATATTGGCATGATTTTTAAAGGAATCTTTGGGGGTAGTTTATAATTTATCTTTCCCGCATTTAAATTACTCATCTTATTAAAATACACTATTGTGATATTTATTGCTTATAACTATTCTCTGGGTTCACGAACCCTATTTTAGGGGAGTAATGTGTATTGAAGTTTGGGGCTCTGACCTCATGCATTGACTAACTTTTTCGGAAATAGTATTTGGAGAAGTTGCATAGAATTATTTGAAGATTTACTTGGAGGTGCATTTGGAGTTGCTCTACCTTATACGTATTGATTTAGTTTATTTTTTCATTACTTCATATTTACATTGAGGCAGGGTTTATGGTTTTGATTCGGCCATTCGGTTCTAAAGTCGATATGGGTTTTATTCAATTATTCCACTGGATTCAGTTAGAGATTATTCCGTTTCATATTATTAGAGATTGGATTTACTTTGAGTTTAGCATAGATATGGATCTTTTATTGCTTCGTTGGATGATTTATCTTTTGGGATTGATAATCATTTATCTTGTGGATTAATTTTATGTCTCATATCTGTCTCATGCTAAGAAAGGTAATTTATTTACTCATGCCCAACTTAGTTTTGGTGGCGGCCGACGCTTGAATTTAACGGGGTGTGACCGATGGTATCAGAGCATGGTCTTAGGTCTCGTCGGTTGTGAGTCTGTTTAGCTTCCGCATTATCGATCTTTGATTCCTTTTATTTATTCGTACTCCTAAAGGTATAGGGTCTAGCATACGTGTTAGATATGTTTATTGGAGACATATAATTTTGTGTTAAGGTCATTGTAGGCATTGAGTTTAGAATTAGTAAGCTTGATATGAGGATCCTTAGAGTTGATTTTAGAGACGTTAATTATTTGGAAGATGGTTAGTATAATTTTGGGTATGTCTTATATCAATGCAGCAATGTGATTTAATTTAAGGATTTATGTGTTGCGAAGATTATTGAAAATAAAATCGAGTGGTGATTTGTGAGAGTGCGTGGTACGCCGTCATTTTCATAGTTATGTATATATATAGCGATCTATAGTATTTTATTGTTCATGGGGTAGGTGCGCATAGGATTGGGTGTATGGGCGCCCAATTATGGCATATAACGAGTAGGCGTATGTGAGCCTTATTTTATGTTTCGCGATTTACGTTTGATGTTTATGCTTCGCCAAATTTCGAGGAAGAAATTCCTTTACTCGTGGGGAAGTATGTAACACCCCGTATTTTTTAATAGTTAGTTAAATTAATTAATTAGGAAATTCGAGGAAAAAATAAAATTTTGAATTTAATTATTCTTAGTAATCAAATATGTTGGTTTTATATGTAAAAATAAGGTTTTATATGGAATTTCAATCGGGATTAAAATTTGGAAATTATAACTTTTTTTAAAAAAATCGGGGGAGGATCCGGGTTAAGGAGGATCAAAATAACAGTTTATAAATTCAACCATCCGATCAAGCTGAATTTTTCACAGAAGCTCCATCTCGCCGTTCGCTACAACACACTAAAATTTCAGGCCATTTTGACGGTCGAATCGACCGTAATAATTTTTCGAGTGTTTGTATTTGATTAGGAGTCAAATTCTTTTTGGTATATAAACAAAATTACAAGTTTAGTACTTTTAAAAACACATTCTTGTAAACCCTAAAAGCAACAATCTCCTCTTTTACATCTTCTTCCTCCCTCAAAACCTTAACTCCACTGGAGAGCTATTTTAATTTCAAGTTTTGAAGCGTTGAACCGGGTTTTCCCAAGATTGTTCCACAACAACTCTTTGCTAATTATTTTTCTAGAGGAATTCAACCGTCAACTCATATTTTCTTAATCTAAATCACAGGCATGAGTACTCTATTCCTTTGCTTGAGTATTATGCGTCTTAAGTGTCACCTAAACCCTTAATCATGTTTTTTCTTAAAAGAGATTAGTGACTTAATTAGGAATAAAGATAAAAAATTTTGGGACTATTTTTATAACATCTTTTAATATGAATAATATTCATAACCCTTGGGTACGTAAGATTTATGAGTGAATTTTGGGTTTTATTGGTGTAGGTTGCATGTAGAAAAACCTTAGTTATGATTTAAATGAATTTGGGGTCGTATAACTCATGTAATTTGTGTTGAAATAATAAAATTAAAATTATGATATATTAATAATGAAATCTCGGAGTATTTAATTTAAAATAAATAAATGAGATTAATTTGGTGTTTATGACGATGGGAAATTAAATTAAGATTTAATTGAATTGGACTATCATGCGTAGTTTGGTAGATTGATTAATTATGCTGATTTGTGTGGCTTGTTGGTATTATTAAATTGCCATTGGGACGACGAGTTTTTGGGTATTTTTTCTCTCCCTATATTTTAGGATGCCTTCTAGGTATGGGACTAGTGGGTAGTCCTTTTGATGATTTACGCCTTCTAGGTATAAGACTAGTGAGGGTAGATTATCGCGATTTTATCATATAGGGGGTGGGCTGATTTTCAGTATTTTATCATCGTTACACTAGTCTGGGTATGTGACTAGGTCGAGATTTATGTTAGAAATTCATCCTATACATAGGTTAGGACGTATTGATAACTTGGGGACCCTTAGGTATGGAACTAAGAGGTATATTGAGGATCTCACATCGATAATAAGGGTGGGGGAAATTTGTAAATTGTGAAATTGAGAAAATGGAGAATTTAATACCTAAGATAATAAAACGGGTATTAAAAATATATTGGCGTCATTAATAATGTGCATAGCCGGTAATTTAAACGGGTTGGCTGACTATTGCAATGTGTGGGTGTGTGAAGTCTTCATAACGCGCATGGCTGACAGTTTAAACGGGCTAGCTGGCTATGGTGACGGAAAATGCGGGTGGTGTTGAATTTATTGCAAAAGTACCGTAATGGATAATAAAATTGAGATAAATTATATCTTTGGGTTAATTGAATTCAATTAATACTTTGGGGCAGTGGGATAATTAAAATATATTGGTGTGATTTTCATAAGAATCTCTTGGGGGGTAGTTAGCTATTTATCTTTCTCGCGTTTAAATTACTCGTCTAATTAAAATACTGTATTGTGATATTTATTGCGTATAACTATTGTCTGGGTTCACGGACCGTATTTGAGGGGAGTAATGTATATTCATGCTCGGGGCTCTGACCTCCTGCATTGACTAACTTTTCAGGAAATAGTATTTGGAGAAGCTGCATAGAATTATTTGAAGATTTTCTTGGAGGTGCAGTTGGAGTTGCTCTACCTTATGCGTATTGATTTAGTTTAGTTTTTCATTCTTTCGTATTTACTTTGAGACACAAATTATGGTTTTGATTAGGCCACTAAGTTCCAAAGTTGTTATGGGTTTTATTCAGTTATTCCACTAGATTAAGTTGGAGATTATTCAGTTTCATATTATTAGAGATTGGATTTACTTTGAGTTTAACATGGAGATGGTTCTTTTATCGCTTAGTTGGATGATTTTTATTTTGGGATTCATTATCATTTATCTTGCAGATTAATTTTATATGGCTCATATCTGTCTCATGCTAAAAATGGTATTTTATTTACTCACGCTCGGCTTTATTTTGGTGGCGATCGACGCCTGGATTTAGTGGGATGTGACAAATGGTATCACATCATGATCTTAGGTCTAGTAGGTTGTGAGTCCATTAGCTTCCGCGTTATCGATATTTGATTCCCTCTATTGTTTCGTACTCCTAAAGGTAGAGGGTCTAGCATACGTACTAGATGTGCTTCTTGGAGATATATAATTTTGTGTTAAGGACGTTGTAGGCATTGTGTTTAGAAGTAGTAAGCTTGATGTGAGGATCCTTAGAGTGGATTTTGGAGACGTTAATTATTTGGAAGATCATTAGTATAAATTTTGGGTATGTCTTATATCGAGGCAGCAATGTGATTTGATTTGAGGATTTATGTGTTGCGAAGATTATCAAAAATATAATCGAGTGGTGATTTGCGAGAGCGCGTGGTACGCCGTCACTTTCATAGTTATGTATATATATAGCGATATATATTATTTTGTTGTTCATGGGGTAGGTGGGCGTAGGATTGGGTGTATGGGAGCCCAATTATAGCATTCAACGAGTAGGCATATGTGAGCCTTAATTTATGTTTCGCGATTTACGTTTGATGTTTATTCCTCGTCATATTTCGAGGAAGAAATTCCTTTCCTCATGGGGAAGTATGTAACACCCCGTGTTTTTAATAGTTAATTAAATTAATTAATTAGGAAATTCGAGAAAAAGTAAAATTTTGGATTTAATTATTCTTTTTAATTGAATATGTTGGTTTTTATATATAAAAATAAGGTTTTAAGTTGAATTTAAATCGGGATTAATATTTGGAAATTATAACTTTTTGTTTAAAAATTGGGGGAGGATTCGAGTTAAGGAGGATAAAAATAATAGCTTTTAAAATTCGACCGTCTGATCGAGCTAAATTTTTCACAGCAGCTCCGTCTCGCCATTTTCTACAACATACTAAAATTTCAAGCCATTTTGATCGTCGAATCGTCCATATTAATTTTTCGAGTGTTTATATTGGATTAGGACACAAATTCTTTTTGGTATACAAACAAAGTGATGAGTTTAGTACTTTTAAAAACACATTCTTCTAAACCCTAAGAGAATAAATCTCATCTTTTACATCTTCTTCCTCCCTAAAAACCTTAACTCCATTAGAGAGTTATTTTCAATTCAAGTTTTGATGTTTTAAACCGGGTTTTCTCAATATTGTTCAAGAACGACTCTTTGCTAATTTTTTTAGAGGGGAATTCAACCGTCAACTCAAATTTTTTCATCTAAATGTCAAGCATGAATACTCTATTCCTTTTTTTAGTACTATGCATTTTAAGTGTCACCTAAATCTTTAATCATTTTTTTTCTTAAAAGAGATTAATGAATTAATTAGGAATAATGATAACAATTTTTGGGACTATTTTTATAAAATCTTTCAATATGAATAATATTCATAACCCTTGGGTACGTAAGATTTATGAGTGAATTTTAGGTTTTATTGGTGTAGCTTGCATGTATAAAAACCTTAGTTATGATTTAAATGAATTTGGGGGGGGGGGGGGGGGAGTACAACTCGTGAAATTTGTGTTGAGATAATGAAATTAGAATTATGATGTATTAATAATGAAATCTCGATGTATTTAATTTAAAATAATTAAATGGGATTAATTGGGTGTTTATGATGATGTAAAAATTAAATTAAGATTTAATTGAATTGAACTATCATGCGTAGTTTGGTACATTGATTAATTGTACTGGTTTTTCCGACTTGTTGGTAGTAATAAATTGCCATTGTGACGATGGGTTATTGGGTATTTTTTATCTACCTATATTTTAGGATGCCTTCTAGGTATGGGACTAGTGGGTAGTCCTTTTGATGATTTCCGCCTTCTACGTATGGGACTAGTGAGGGTAGATTATAGAGATTTTATCATATCGGGGGTGTGCTAATTTTTTGTATTGTGTCATCGTTACACTAGTCTAGGTACGTGAGTAGGTCGAGTTTTATGATAGAAATTCATCCTATACATAGGGTAGGACGCGTCGATAACTTGAGGACCCTTATGTATGGGACTAAGGGGTATTTTGAGGATCTCACATCGATAATAAGGGTGAGAGAAATTTGTAAATTGTGAAAGTGAAAATTTAATAGCTAAGATAATAAAACGGGTATTAACATATATTGGCGTCGTTAATAACGGGCATGAAGGACAATTTAAACGGGTTGGCTGCCTATTGCGATATGTGGGTGTGTGACGTCTGAATAATGTGCAGGGTTGACGGTTTAAACTGATGGGAGGGCTATGAAGACATGTCGTGTGTGGAACCTCGTGCATAACATACAAGGCTGACAATTTAAATGGGTTGGCTGACTATGGCGAGGGGAATTGCGAGTGGTGTAGAATTTATTGCAAAAGGACCGTAATGGATAATAAAATTGAGATAAATGATAACTTTGGGTTAATTACATTCAATTAATACTTTGGGGCAGTGGGAAAATTAAAATATATTGGTGTGATTTTTATAACAATCTCTGGGGGTAGTTTGTAATTTATCTTTTCCACATTAAAATTACTCTTCTAATTAGAATACTCTATTGTGATATTTATTACATATAACTATTGTCTCGGTTCACGGACTCTATTTTAGGGGAGTAGTGTGTATTCATGCTCGGGGATCTGACCTCGTGCGTTGACCAACTTTTCTGGAAATAGTATTTGGAGAATCTACATAGAGTTATTTGCAGATTTGCTTGGAGGTGCAGTTGGAGTTGCTCTACCTTATGCATATTGATTTTGTTTAGTTTTTCATTCCTTCGTATTTACTTTGAGACACAATTTATGGTTTTGATTGGGCCATTCGATTCCAAAGTTGTTATGGGTTTTATTCAGTTATTCCACTGGATTTAGTTGGAGATTATTTAGTTTCACATTATTAGAGATTAGATTTACTTTGAGTTTAGCACGTAGATGGTTCTTTTATCGCTTAGTTGGATGATTTATCTAATGGGATTGATTATCATTTATCTTGTGTATTAATTTTATATGTATCATATTTGTCTCATGCTAAGAATGGTATTTTATTTACTCATGACCGACTTAGTTTTGGTGGCAGCCGACGCCATAATTTAGCAGGGTGTGACATTATTAATATTCTTGGGAAATATTTGGATATTTTTAAGGTAGTAGAAACTTGGTTCAGATATTTGATTATATTTAGGGTTTGGGTTGATTACAGGGGACTTGGAGTTGAAGAAATACATGTTTCTAGGAATTAGGATTTCTTGCATTGTGTGCACAATAGGGTTTTGGCCCCTGTGGCCAGTAAGGATTAGGCCCGTGCTCACGGATAGGGGAAGATTTTGGGATTGATTAACTTTTAAGGGAACCCTAGGTAAAGTTCATGATATGAGGTTTTAGCTGTTCTGGGATAATAGTTGAGGAACTTAAAACCAATTGGTAAGTATATTTGATTCTGAATTAATTAGAGTTATATGACAATACGAATAATCTTTAGTAATCTTTAAGTGGATTAGGTTAATAACTTTATGTGAAAGCATACCATGTGTGAGTGCTCATGGGTGACGTACTAGGAGGGATTTTTATGGGACACGTATAAAGTTGATCGTGCGGATATCTTAGTGATATAAATGGACTTTACCTTAGTTCATTTATCCTGATCCCATGACTGATGTATACGTATCCCAAGGGGGAATAAACGGGGGAGTTCTAGCGTATTGTCTTGCATTATAGAGAGAATGCATGGTTATTATCCCTTTCTTGATGATTGGAGGTTATAGGTTAAGGATGACCTATAACTATACCTTGTACGCATGAGAAATTCCTGAAGGTGATATGGACAGGACTTTATATTTATGTGCAGGCTCGAGTATACCCTATTTACTTGTACGTGTTCGGGACCACACTTATGTGGATGATAGACTTAGAGAGTATAATTTCTTATTAATATTATACTAGATATATATGAACTGACATTTATTATGGGACCATTTAATTATTATTGAATTATATGAAAAATAATTATTCATTGGGTTCACTTGGGCTTGGAATTAGAACAACTGTTATATTTAAGATTGTTTGGGTTGGGTTAACTTAAAAACAACTAAAAATAGGAGTATGCATAGTTATTGTTGTATCCCAAATTCCATTAAACTCTTATACTTTGTAGACTGGGTGTTTATGTTGTTATTGAATTCTATTTTCAGTACCTAGACTGCACTTGCAGCCTCATCCCTAATCCACACTTGTTTTTCTTTCCATTTATCGATTTTATAGTATGTAGGTATTGATCTTTCATGCTCATTATTTTATCTCTATTTTCATTTTAGTTATGTCAATTTACTATTTGAGACAGTTGTATCTCCTGTGATAGATTTGATAACTATTACACGTATGGTATCAAAGATTTGTGTTGGTTCCTTTACCCGGTTAGTATCTTTTATGCATTTGTATACATATTAGCTTATTTATTCCATGCTTATAATAGTATTCAATTATTTTGACTACTTTGTTATCCTCTAAAATTGATTTAAATATTTTGTCTAATCTAGGTGAGATTCAGTTTGAGAAAACAAACAAATAAAGAGTAAAATGTAGATTTATGAAGACAAATGTGATAATAAGAAGAACTACACATATGGTTACGTGGTTCAGCCCTTAAGAATGAGCTTACAATAACATGTTATCTAATAATACTAGGTTTTAATTTATCAAAGGTCCCAAAATAGTACAATAACTCAATCTATATGTTAAACAATTAGAATGTAAGAATATCTCTCTGCCTCTCAATCGGTTGGTTTTCCCTGTCCTATTAGGGGATCTCATCTTTTATTTGAACGATCGTGAGGAGTGAATGTTGGACCAATATGGGCTAGGTTAAAGCATCTTCTGAATGGAGCACCCATAAGATATGTAATAGTTTAATATTTTACCCATTTGGGAGTGTTCCTGTACATGTTGATTTTCTATGATGCCACGCACATGGCATTAGACAGCTTTTAACAACGATAGAAAAGTTATTGTCCGTCACCTAACCTTTTTGGCATTGACCCAGTCTGTGTAGGTGGAAAAGAGGCTGACCTATTTGCTAAGATGAAATCCTTCCTTGGTATCTATTCAACTGGGGCAGAGCTCTTTCACTTTCTATTAAAGGGTTTCATTCAGGTCTTTTTAGGTCACGAGTTCCTCAATAAAAATGGTATAACAAAATCCCCCCTCCCCCAGATTTTTCTCGTAACTACAAAAAAGTGAGTAAAATTTTTACAAATAATTTTGGGTTGTCATCTCATGGTTTTAGAGGTCTTCAATTATTATGCTCGGCTATCCTAGTAGAATGAATTTTGAGTTTCTCAGTTAAAAATCTCTAGCTGACTTAAATTTTCCATGTGTTAGAAATCTGATGGGTCTTTAATAGGCGCGTTTGATACACGCATCTTTTCCATTATGAAAGCGGGATGAAACATTATTTTGCCTTTTTAAATTTTGTATTCAAGATTTTTAGAGAAAGAAAGAGACTGATCGTGAACCTTTGTTGATTTTTTCAACTCAACTTCCAGGTTATTTATAATCATCAGGTATTCTTTGTGCAATCTTTCTCTAATCATTTATTGTTCTTTCATTTTGGTTTTGCATTTTGTTAAGGGATTTCCAGCTATGGTTTTCTATTTTTAAGGTTTAGTTAGGGTTGGTTTCGATGTAAGTGCCCTATATGAGTGAATCTTTGCGAATTTGGAAGCATATTACCGATTTGAACAAAAATTTTCCCGATTCCTTTTTGAGAGGTTTCCCACCCCACTCCATTTCCTTAAACCCAAGGGCGATCTTGTGAATCTTAATTTCATTCTTAATTTGATTATTCCACTACGATAGTACCCAAGTTTTAAGTATATCACCCCATAATTTCATACTTCAAAGGGCATTCATATCATAAACAATGGGGGATGGAAAACAAACCAATACAAGCAATACAACTTCATCTGATCAAGAAAGGGATTTGCTGGCTAACCATTCGCCTTCCACCTTCCCTGTTGAGGTTCCTTTAATTTTCGAGGAGGCAAAACTAGGAGAGATCCCACTATATATTACGATCATATAAACTCTGGTGCTAGATTCTACAGAAGTGAAATATAAATGAAGATTTGGTTGACCTTAGAGTTTTCTCCTCCATACTAGTTGACATGACCATTAGAATTCCTGACCCATAGGAGTGAGATTATGGCATGAAAGATGCTAATGATGTTGGCTTTCCTCTTTGGTCACTTCAAGTGGAAATTTGTCTTCTCCTCCACCCCCCAATAAGTTTTATGTTAAGGGGTATGGAGTGTCCCTTTCCCATCCCCCTCTAAATGCCTATAAGTTTATAGTAGGATTCATGATCTACTGGAAAAAAATTTAGGGGTTTGATATTAATGGAGACGTATTTAGGTTTGTGTACGGTTTAAAGGATAACTACAAGCCCCTCAATAGTACTGTTTCGAGTTTTGACCCTCTAACGCCATGTTTTGCTTAAGTATAGAAATATGCAAATTACCATCGTACTCTCAAACCGGGAGTCCCCTGGCTGCGCGATCAGTTCTTATGAGTCATAATGGTTCCATGGCAGGTGTTGGTGCCAACCCCGAAGCCGTTTGGGCGCTGTTTTGAGTTTTCACCCACTAACGCCATGTTTTTAAGCCTAACTCTATAAATATACGAATTACAGTTGTATTCTCAAACCGGGAGTCCCGTGGCTGCGTGGTCAGTCCTACGAGTTACATTGGTCCCGTTGGAGGTGTTGGTGCCACCCACAGGGTCGTTTGGGGGATGTTTCGGGTTCTCACCCTCTAACGCCATGTTTTTAAGCCTAAGTCTAGAAATATGCAAATTATTGTCGTATTCTAAAATCGGGAGTCCCGCGGCTGCAGGGTCAGTTCCTACGAGTTACATTGGTCCCGTGGGAGGTGTTGGTGCCACCCACGGGCCCGTTCGGGGGCTGTTTCGAGTTTTCACCCTCTAATGCCATGTTTTTAAGCCTAATTCTACAAATATGCAAATTATTGTCGTATTCTCAAACCGATACAAGTTACATTGGGCTCGTGGGAGGTGTTGGTGCGACCCACGGGGCCGTTCACGGGCTATTTCGAGTTCGCACCCACTAACGCCATGTTTTGCTTAAGTTTAGAAATATGAAAATTATCGTCGTATTCTAAAACTCGGAGTCCCGCGGCTGCGGGGCCAGTTCCTACGAGTTACATTGGTCCTGTGGGAGGTGTTGGTGCCACCCACGGGGCCGTTTCAGGGGCTGTTTCGAGTTCTAACTCTCTAACGCCATGTTTTTAAGTCTAAGTCTACAAATATGCAAATTACCATCGTATTCTCAAACCGGGAGTCCTGCGGCTGCGGGGTCAGTTTTTACGTGTTTCATTGGTCCTGTGGGAGGTGTTGGGGCCATCCACGGGGACGTTTGGGGGTTGTTTCGAGTTCTCACTCACTAATGCCATGTTTTGCTTAAGTCTAGAAATATACAAATTACCGTGGTATTCTAAAACCCGGAGACCCGCGGCTACGGGGTCAGTTCCTACGAGTTACATTAGTCCCGTGGGAGGTGTTAGTGCCACCCACGAGGCCGTTCGGGGGCTGTTTCTAGTACTCAGCCTCTAACACCATGTTTTTAACCCTTAGTCTATAAATATGCAAATTACCGTCGTACTCGCAAACCGGAAGTCCTGCGGCTGCGTGGCCAGTTCCTACGAGTTACATTGGTCCCGTGGAAGGTGTTCGTGCCACCCACGGGGACGATCGGGGGCTGTTTCGAGATCTCACCCTCTAACACCATGTTTTTAAGCCTAAGTCTAGAAATACACAAATTACCGTCGTATTCTCAAATCGGGAGATCCGCGGCTACGGCGTCAGTTCCTACGAGTTACATTGGTCTCGTGGGAGGTGTTGGTGCCACCCAGGGGGGCGGTTGGGAGTTGTTTCGAGTTTTGACCCTCTAACGCCATGTTTTGTTTAAGTCTAGAAATATACAAATTACTGTCGTACTCTCCAGTCAGGAGTCCCGTGGCTGCACTGTCAGTTCTTATGAGTAATATTGGTTCCATAGCAGGTGTTGGTGCCACCCCCGAAGCCGTTCAGGCACTGTTTCGGGTTTTCACCCACTAACGCCATGTTTTTTATGCCTAACTCTAGAAATATGCAAATTACCGCCATATTCTCAAACCGGGAGTGCCACGACTGGGTGGTTAGTTCTAACGAGTTACATTCGTCCCGTTGGAGATGTTGGTGCCACCCACAGGGACATTCGGGGGATGTTGCAGGTTTTCACTCTCTAACGCCATGTTTTTAAGCCTAAGTCTAGAAATATGCAAATTACTATCATATTCTCAAACCGGGAGTCCTGAGACTACGGGGTCAGTTCCTACGAGTTACATTGGTCCCGTGGGAGGTGTTGGTGCCACCCACGGGGACGTTCGCAGTCTGTTTCGAGTTTTCACCCTCTAACGCCATGTTTTTATGCCTAAAGTCTAGAAATATGCAAATTACCACCGTATTCTCAAATCGAGAGTCCCGCAGTTGCGGGGGCAGGTCCTACGAGTTACATTGGACCCGTGGAAGGTCTTGGTGCCACCCACGGGGCCATTCCGGGGGCTGTTTCGAGTTCTCACCCTCTAACTCCTTGTTTTTAAGCCTAAGTCTACAAATATCCAAATTATCGTCATATTATCAAACCGGGAGTCCCGCGGCTGCGGGGTCAGTTCCTATGAGTTACAATGATTCCGTGGGAGGTGTTGGTGCCACCCAAGGGGACGTTCGGGGGAAGTTTCGAAATCTCACCCTCTAACTCCATGTTTTTAATCCTAAGTCTATAAATACAAAAATTACCATCATATTCTCAAATTGGGAGACCTGCGGCTGCGGGGTCAGTTCCTAAAAGTTATATTTCTCCCGCGGGAGGTGTTGGTGCCACCCACGGGGTCGTTCGGGGGTTGTTTCGAGTTCTCACCCTCTAACGCCATGTTTTAAAGCCTATGTCTAGAAATATACAAAATTACCGTCGTATTCTCAAATCGGGAGTCCAGCGGCTGCGGGGTCAGTTCCTACGAGTTACATTGGTCCCGTGGGAGGTGTTGGTGCCACCCACAGGGCCGTTCGGGGGCTCTTTCGAGTTCTCACCCACTAACGCCATGTTTTTAAGCCTAAGTCTAGAAATATGCAAATTATCGTCGTATTCTAAAACCGGGAGTCCCACTGCTGCGGGGTCAGTTCCTACGAGTTACATTGGTCCGGCGGGAGGTGTTGGTGCCACCCAAGGGCCCGTTCGGGGGCTATTTTGAGTTTTCACCCTCTAACGCCATGTTTTTAAGCCTAAGTCTAGAAAAATGCAAATTACTGTCGTATTCTAAAGCCGGGAGTCCCGCGGCTGCGGTGTTGGTTCCTACCAGTTACATTGGTCCCGTGGGAGGTTTTGGTGCCACACACGGGGTCGTTCGGGGCTGTTTCGAGTTCTCACCCTCTAACACCATGTTATTAAGCCTATGTATATAAATATGCAAATTACCATCGTATTCTCAAACCGGGAGTCCCGCAGATGCGTGGTCAGTTCCTACGAGTTACATTGGTCCCGTGGGAGGTTTTGGTGCCACCCACGGGGACGCTCGGGGGCAGTTTCAAGATCTCACCCTTTAACAGCATGTTTCTAAGCCTAAGGCTATAAATATGCAAATTACCGTCGTATTCTCAAATCGGGAGACATGCGGTCGCGGAGTCAGTTCCTAAGAGTTATATGGGTCCCGTGGGACGTTTTGGTGCCACACACGGGGCCGTTCGGGGCTGTTTCGAGTTCTCACACTCAACGCCATGTTTTTAAGCCTAAGTCTATAAATATACAAATTACCGTCGTATTCTCAAATCGGGAGACCTGCGGTCGCGGAGTCAGTTCCTAAGAGTTATATGGGTCCCGTGGGAGGTTTTGGTGCCACACACGGGCCGTTCGGGGCTGTTTCGAGTTCTCACACTCAATGCCATGTTTTTAAACCTAAGTCTATAAATATGCAAATTACCGTCGTATTCTCAAATCGGGAGACATGCGGTCGCGGAGTCAGTTCCTAAGAGTTATATGGGTCCCGTGGGAGGTTTTGGTGCCACACACGGGGCCGTTCGGGGCTGTTTCGAGTTCTCACACTCAACGCCATGTTTTTAAGCCTAAGTCTATAAATATACAAATTACCGTCGTATTCTCAAATCGGGAGACCTGCGGTCGCGGAGTCAGTTCCTAAGAGTTATATGGGTCCCGTGGGAGGTGTTGGTGCAACCCACGGGGTCGGTCGGGGGATGTTTAGAGTTCTCACCCTTTAACAACATCTTTTTAAGCCTAAGTCTAGAAATATGCAAATTACCATCGTAATCTAAATCCGGGAGACCCGCGGCTACGGGGTCAGTCCCTACGAGTTATATTAGTCCCGTGGGAGGTGTTGGTGCCACCCACGGGGCCGTTCGGGGGATGTTTTTAGTTCTCACCCTCTAACGCCATGTTTTTAACCCTAAGTCTATAAATATGCAAATTACCGTCGTATTCTCAAACCGAGAGTCTCGCGGCTGCGCAGTCAGTTCCTACGAGTTACATTGGTCCCGTGGGAGGTGTTGGTGCCACCCACGGGGACGGTCAGGGGCTGTTTCGATATCTCACCCTCTAACGCCATGTTTTTAAGCCTAAGTCTAGAAATATGTAAATTACCGTCGTATTCTCAAATCGGGAGACCCGCAGCTACGGGGGAAGTTCCTACGAGTTACATTGGTCTCATGGGAGGTGTTGGTGGCACCCAGGGGGCCGATCGGGGGGCTGTTCGAGTTTTGATCCTCTAACGCCATGTTTTGCTTAAGTCTAGAAATATATAAATTACCGTCGTATTGTCAAACCGGGAGTCCCATGGCTGCTAGGTCCGTTCCTACGAGGTACATTGGTCCCGTGGGAGGTGTTGGTGGCACCCACGGGGACGTTCGGGGGCTATTTCGAGTTCTCACCCTCTAACGCCATGTTTTAATGACTATGTCTAGAAATATGCAAATTTTCGTCGTATTCTCAAACCGGGAGTCTCGCGGCTGCGTGGTTAGTTCCAACGAGTTACATTCGTCCCGTTGGAGGTGTTGGTGCCACCCACAGGGACATTCGGGGGCTGTTTTAGGTTTTGACACTCTAACGCCATGTTTTTAAGTCTAAGTCTACAAATATGCAAAATACCGTCGTATTCTCAAACCAGGAGTCCCGGGACTCCGGGGTCAGTTCCTACGAGTTACATGGGTCCCGTGGGAGGTGTTAGTGCCACCCACGGGGACGTTCGCGGTCTATTTCGAGTTTTCACCCTCTAACGCCATGTTTTTATCCCTAAAGTCTAGAAATATGCAAATTACCACCGTATTCTCAAACCGGGAGTCCCGCAGCTGCGGGGGCAGTTCCTACGAGTTACATTGGTCCCGTGGAAGGTCTTGGTGCCACCCATGGGGCCATTCCGGGGGCTGTTTTGAGTTCTCACCCTCTAACGCCTTGTTTTTAAGCCTAAGTCTACAAATATCCAAATTATCATCATATTCTCAACCCGGGAGTCCCGCGGCTACGGGGTCAGTTCCTACGAGTTACAATGATCCCGTGGGAGGTGTTCGTGCCACCCACGGGGACGTTCGGGGGAAGTTTCGAGATCTCACCCTCTAACTCCATGTTTTTAAGCCTAAGTATATAAATACAAAAATTACCGTCATATTCTCAAATCGAGAGACCTGCGGCTGCGGGGTCAGTTCCTAAGAGTTGTATTGCTCCCGTGGGAGGTGTTGGTGCCACCCACGGGGGTCGTTCGGGGGTTGTTTCGAGTTCTCACCCTCTAACGCCATGTTTTTAAGCCTATGTCTAGAAATATGAAAATTACCGTCGTATTCTCAAATCGGGAGTCCAGCGGCTGCGGGGTCAACTCCTACGAGTTACATTGGTCCCGTGGGAGGTGTTGGTGCCACCCACGGGTCCGTTCGGGGGCTCTTTCGAGTTCTCACCCACTAACGCCATGTTCTTAAGCCTAAGTCTAGAAATATGCAAATTATCATCGTATTCTAAAACCGGGAGTCCCACGGCTGCGGGGTCAGTTCCTACGAGTTACATTGGTCCGGCGGGAGGTGTTGGTGCCACCCACGGGCCCGTTCGGGGACTATTTTGAGTTTTCACCCTCTAACCCATGTTTTTAAGCCTAAGTGTAGAAATATGAAAATTATCATCGTATTCTAAAACCGGGAGTCCCGCGGCTGTGGGGTCGGTTCCAACCAGTTACATTGGTCCAGTGGGAGGTTTTGGTGCCACACACGGGGCCGCTCGGGGCTGTTTCGAGTTCTCACCCTCTAACAAAATGTTTTTAAGCCTATGTCTATAAATATGCAAATTACCATCGTATTCTCAAACCGGGAGTCCCGCGGATTCGTGGTCAGTTCCTACGAGTTACATTGGTCCCGTGGGAGGTGTTGGTGCCACCCACGGGGACGCTCGGGGGCAGTTTCGAGGTCTCACCCTCTAACGCCATGTTTTTAAGCCTAAGTCTAGAAATATGCAAATTGACATCGTATTCTCAAATCGGGAGACCCGCGATCGCGGAGTCAGTCCCTAGGAGTTATATGGCTCCCGTAGGAGGTGTTGGTGCCACCCACGGGGCCGTTCAAGAGATTTTTTTAGTTCTCATCCTCTAACGCCATGTTTTTAACCCTCAGTCTATAAATATACAAATTACGGTCGTATTCTCAAACCGGGAGTCTCGCGACTGTGCAGTCAGTTCCTACGAGTTATATTGGTCCCGTTGGAGGTGTTGGTGCCATCCACGGGGACGGTCAGGGGCTGTTTCGAGATCTCACCCTCTAACGCCATGTTTTTAAGCCTAAGTCTAGAAATATGTAAATTACTATCGTATTCTCAAATCGGGAGACCCGCAGCTACGGGGGCAGTTCCTACGAGTTACATTGGTCTCGTGGGAGGTGTTGGTGGCACCCAGGGGGCCGGTCGGGGGGCTGTTTCGAGTTTTGACCCTCTAACGCCATGTTTTGCTTAAGTCTAGAAATATGCAAATTACCATTGTATTGTCAAACCGGGAGTCCCACGGCTGCGGGGTCCGTTCCTACGAGATACATTGGTCCCGTGGGAGGTGTTGGTGCCACCCACGGGGATGTTCGGGTGCTATTTCGAGTTCTCACCCTCTAACGCCATGTTTTTATGCCTAAGTCTAGAAATATGCAAATTATCATTGTATTCTCAAACCAAGAGTCCCGCGACTGCGGAGTCAGTTCCTACGAGTTACATTGGTCCCGTGGGAGGTGTTGGTGCCACCCACGGGGCCGTTCGGGGGATTTTTCGAGTTTTCACCCAATAACGCCATGTTTTTAAGCCTAAGTCTAGAAATATGCAAATTATCATCGTATTCTCCAACCAAGAGTCCCGCGGCTGCGGGGTCAGTTCTTACGACTTACATTGGTCCCGTGGGACGTGTTGGTGCCACCCACGAGGCCGTTCGGGGGGTTGTTTCGAGTTTTCACCCTCTAACGCCATGTTTTTAAGCCTAAGTCTATAAATATGCAAATTACCGTCGTATTTTCAAACCGGGAGTCCCACGGCTGCGGGGTTAGTTCCTACGAGTTACATTGGTCCCGTGGGAGGTGTTGGTGCCACCCACGGGGCCGTTCGGGGGTTATTTCGAGTTTTCACCCAATAACGCCATGTTTTTAAGTCTAAGTCTAGAAATATGCAAATTATCATCGTATTCTCCAACCGGGAGTCCCGCGGCTGCGGGTCAGTTCCTACGACTTACATTGGTCCCGTGGGACGGGTTGGTGCCACCCACGAGGCCGTCCGGGGGTTGTTTCGAGTTTTCACCCTCTAACGCCATGTTTTTAAGCCTAAGTCTATATATATGCAAATTACCATCGTATTTTCAAACTAGGAGTCCCACGGCTACGGGGTCAGTTCCTACTACTTACATTGGTCTCGTGGGAGGTGTTGGTGCCACCCACGGGGACTTTCGGGGGTTGTTTCGAGTTCTCACCCTCTAACGCCATGTTTTTAAGCCTAAGTCTAAAAATATGCAAATTATCTTCGTATTTAAAAATTGGGAGACCTGCGGTCGCGGGTTCAGTTCCTACAAGTTATATGGTTCCCCTGGGAGGTGTTGGTGCCACCCACGCGCCCGTTCGGGGGCTATTTTTAGTTTTCACTCGATAACGCCACATTTATAAGCCTAAGTCTAGAAATATGCAAATTATCATCATATTCTCAAACCGGGAGTCCTGCGGCTTCAGGGTCAGTTCGTACGAGTTACATTGGTCCCGTGGGAGGTGTTGGTGCCACCCATGAGGCCGTTCGGTGGCTCTTTTGAGTTTTCACCCTCTAACACCATGTTTTTAACCCTAAGTCAATAAATATGCAAATTACCATCGTACTCTAAATTCGGGAGACCCGCGGTTGCGGGGTCAGTCCCTACGAGTTGCATTGGTCCTGTGGGAGGTGTTGGTGCCACCCACGGGCCGTTCGGTGGCTGTTTCGAGTCCTCACCCTCTAACGCCATGTTTTTAAGCCTAAGTCTAGAAATTTGCAAATTATCGTCGTATTCTCAAACCGGGAGTCCCGCATCTGCGGGGTCAGTTCCTACGATTTACATTGGTCCCGTGGGAGGTGTTGGTGCCACCCACGGGGCCGTTCGGGGGCTTTTTCGAGTTTTCACCCAATAACACCATGTTTTTAAGCCTAAGTGTAGAAATATGCAAATTATCATCGTATTCTCCAACCGGGAGTCCCGCGGCTGCGGGGTCAGTTCCTACGATTTACATTGGTCCCCTGGGAGGTGTTGGTGCCACCCACGGGGACGTTCGGGGGCTGGTGCGGGTTTTCACCCTCTAACGCAATGTTTTTAAGCCTAAGTCTAGAAATATGCAAATTATCATCATATTCTAGAATCGGGAGTCCCGCGGCTGCGAGGTAAGTTCCTACGAGTTACATTGGTCCTGTGGGAGGTGTTGGTACCACCCACGGGAACATTCGGGGGCTAGTTCGAGTTCTCAGCCACTAACAACATGTTTTTAAGCCTAAGTCTAGAAATATGCAAATTACCGTCGTATTCTCAAACCGGGAGTCCCGCGGCTACGGGGTCAGTTCCTACGAGTTACATTGGTCCCGTGGGAGGTGTTGGTGCCACCCACGAGGCCGTTCGGGGGCTGTTTCGAGATCTCACCCTCTAACGCCATATTTTTAAGCCTAAGTCTAGAAATATGTAAATTACCATCGCATTCTCAAATCGGGAGACCCGCGGCTACGGGGGCAGTTCCTACGAGGTACATTGTTCCCGTGTGAGGTGTTGGTGCCAGCCACGGGGCCGTTCGGGGGCTATTTCGAGTCCTCACCCTCTAACGCCATGTTTTGCTTAAGTCTATAAATATGCAAATTACCGTCATATTGTCAAACCGGGAGTCCCACGACTGCGGGGTCAGTTCCTACGATGTACATTGCTCCCGTGGGAGGTGTTGGTGCCACCCACGGGGACGTTCGGGGGCTATTTCGAGTTCTCACCCTCTAACGCCATGTTTTTATGCCTAAGTCTAAACATATGCAAATTATCGTCGTATTCTGAAACCGAGAGTCCCGCGGCTGCGGGGTCAGTCCCTACGAGTTATTTCAGTCCCGTGGGAGGTGTTGGTGCCACCCACGGGACCATTCGGGGGTTGTTTTTAGTTCTCACCCTCTAACACCATGTTTTTAACCCTAAGTCTATAAATATGCAAATTACCGTCGTATTCTCAAACCGAGAGTCTCGCGGCTGCGCAGTCAGTTCCTACGAGTTACATTGGTCCCGTGGGAGGTGTTGGTGCCACCCACGAGGCCGTTCGGGCGCTGTTTCGAGGTCTCACCCTCTAACTCCATGTTTTTAAGCCTAAGTCTAGAAATATATAAATTACCATCGTATTCTCAAATCGAGAGACCCGCGGGTACGGGGCAGTTCCTACGAGTTACATTGGTCTCGTGGGAGGTGTTGGTTGCACCTAGGGGGCCGATCGGGGGGCTGTTTCGAGTTTTGATCCTCTAACGCCATGTTTTGCTTAAATCTAGAAATATGCAAATTACCGTCGTATTGTCAAACCGGGAGTCCCACGGCTGCGGGGTCAGTTCCTACGAGGTACATTGGTCCCGCGGGAGGTGTTGGTGCCACCCACGGGGCCGTTCGGGGGCTGTTTCGAGTTTTCACCCAATAACGCCATGTTTTTAAGTCTAAGTCTAGAAATATGCAAATTATCGTCGTATTCTCCAACCGAGAGTCCCGCGGCTGCGGGGTCAGTTCCTACGACTTACATTGGTCCCGTGGGACGGGTTGCTGCCACCCACGAGGCCGTCCGGGGGTTGTTTCGAGTTTTCACCCTCTAACGCCATGTTTTTAAGCCTAAGTCTATAAATATACAAATTACCATCGTATCTTCGAACTAGGAGTCCCACGGCTGCGGGGTCAGTTCCTTCGAGTTACATTGGTCCCGTTGGAGGTGTTGTGCCACCCACGGGGACGTTCGGTTGCTGTTTCGAGTTCTCACCCTCTAACGCTATGTTTTTATGCCTAAGTCTAGAAATTTTCAAATTACCGTCGTATTCTCAGACCTGGAGTCCGCGACTGCGGAGTCAGTTCCAACGATTTACATTGGTCCCATGGGAGGAGTTGGTGCCACCCACGGGGACGTTCAGGGGCATGTTTCTGGTTTTCACCCTCTAACGCCATGTTTTTAAGCCTAAGTCTAGAATTATGTAAACTATCATCCTATTCCAAAATCGGGAGTCCCGCGGTTGCGGGGTCAGTTCCTACGAGTTACATTGGTCCCGTGGGAGGTGTGGGTGCCATCCACGAGGCTGTTCGGGGGTTGTTTCGAGTTTTCACCAACTAACACCATGTTTTTAAGCCGAAGTCTAAAAATATGCAAATTATCATCGTATTCTAAAACTAGGAGTCCCGCGGCTGCGGGGTCATTTCCTACGAGATACATTGGTCCCATGGGAGGTGTTGGTGCCACCCACGGGGACGTTAGGGGGCTATTTTGAGTTCTCACCCTCTAACGCCATGTTTTTAATCCTAAGTCTAGAAATATGCAAATTATCGTCGTATTCTCAAATCGTGAGTCCCGCGGCTGCGGGGTCAGTTCCTACGACTTACATTGGTCTCGTGGGAGGTGTTGGTGCCACCCACGGGGACTTTCGGGGGTTGTTTCGAGTTTTCACCCTCTAACGCCATGTTTTTAAGCCTAAGTCTAGAAATATGCAAATTATCTTCGTATTTAAAAATTAGGAGACCTGCGGTCGCGGGGTCAGTTCCTACAAGTTATATGGTTCCCCTGGGAGGTGTTGGTGCCACCCACGCACCCGTTCGGGGGCTATTTTTAGTTTTCACCCGATAACTCCAAATTTATAAGCCTAAGTCTAGAAATATGCAAATTATCATCATATTCTCAATCCGGGAGTCCCGCGGCTTCAGGGTCTGTTCGTACGAGTTACATTGGTCCCGTGGGAGGTGTTGGTGCCACCCATGAGGCCGTTCGGTGGCTCTTTTGAGTTTTCACCCTCTAACACCATATTTTTAAGCCTAAGTCAATAAATATGCAAATTACCGTCGTACTCTAAATCCGGGAGACCCGCGGTTGCGGGGTCAGTCCCTACGAGTTACATTGGTCCTGTGGGAGGTGTTGGTGCCATCCACAGGGCCGTTCGGTGGCTGTTTCGAGTTCTCAACCTCTAACGCCATGTTTTTAAGCCTAAGTCTAGAAATTTGCAAATTATCGTCGTATTCTCAAACCGGGAGTCCCACATCAGCGGGGTCAGTTCCTACGATTTACATTGGTCCCGTGGGAGGTGTTGGTGCCACCCACGGGGCCGTTCGGGGGCTTTTTCGAGTTTTCACCCAATAACGCCATGTTTTTAAGCCTAAGTGTAGAAATATGCAAATTATCATCGTATTCTCCAATCGGGAGTCCCGCGGTTGCGGGGTCAGTTCCTACGATTTACATTGGTCCCCTGGGAGGTGTTGGTGCCACCCACGGGGACGTTCGGGGGCTGCTGCGGGTTTTCACCCTCTAACGCAATGCTTTTAAGCCTAAGTCTAGAAATATGCAAATTATCATCATATTCTAGAATCGGGAGTCCCGCGGCTGCGAGGTAAGTTCCTACGAGTTACATTGGTCCTGTGGGAGGTGTTGGTACCACCCACGGGAACATTCGGGGGCTAGTTCGAGTTCTCAGCCACTAACAACATGTTTTTAAGCCTAAGTCTAGAAATATGCAAATTACCGTCGTATTCTCAAACCGGGAGTCCCGCGGCTACGGGGTCAGTTCCTACGAGTTACATTGGTCCCGTGGGAGGTGTTGGTGCCACCCACGAGGCCGTTCGGGAGCTGTTTCGAGATCTCACCCTCTAACGCCATATTTTTAAGCCTAAGTCTAGAAATATGTAAATTACCATCGCATTCTCAAATCGGGAGACCCGCGGCTACGGGGGCAGTTCCTACGAGGTACATTGTTCCCGTGTGAGGTGTTGGTGCCAGCCACGGGGCCGTTCGGGGGCTATTTCGAGTCCTCACCCTCTAACGCCATGTTTTGCTTAAGTCTATAAATATGCAAATTACCGTCATATTGTCAAACCGGGAGTCCCACGACTGCGGGGTCAGTTCCTACGATGTACATTGCTCCCGTGGGAGGTGTTGGTGCCACCCACGGGGACGTTCGGGGGCTATTTCGAGTTCTCACCCTCTAACGCCATGTTTTTATGCCTAAGTCTAAACATATGCAAATTATCGTCGTATTCTGAAACCGAGAGTCCCGCGGCTGCGGGGTCAGTCCCTACGAGTTATTTCAGTCCCGTGGGAGGTGTTGGTGCCACCCACGGGACCGTTCGGGGGTTGTTTTTAGTTCTCACCCTCTAACACCATGTTTTTAACCCTAAGTCTATAAATATGCAAATTACCGTCGTATTCTCAAACCGAGAGTCTCGCGGCTGCGCAGTCAGTTCCTACGAGTTACATTGGTCCCGTGGGAGGTGTTGGTGCCACCCACGAGGCCGTTCGGGCGCTGTTTCGAGGTCTCACCCTCTAACTCCATGTTTTTAAGCCTAAGTCTAGAAATATATAAATTACCATCGTATTCTCAAATCGAGAGACCCGCGGGTACGGGGCAGTTCCTACGAGTTACATTGGTCTCGTGGGAGGTGTTGGTTGCACCTAGGGGGCCGATCGGGGGGCTATTTCGAGTTTTGATCCTCTAACGCCATGTTTTGCTTAAATCTAGAAATATGCAAATTACCTTCGTATTGTCAAACCGGGAGTCCCACGGCTGCGGGGTCAGTTCCTACGAGGTACATTGGTCCCGCGGGAGGTGTTGGTGCCACCCACGGGGCCGTTCGGGGGCTGTTTCGAGTTTTCACCCAATAACGCCATGTTTTTAAGTCTAAGTCTAGAAATATGCAAATTATCGTCGTATTCTCCAACCGGGAGTCCCGCGGCTGCGGGGTCAGTTCCTACGACTTACATTGGTCCCGTGGGACGGGTTGGTGCCACCCACGAGGCCGTCCGGGGGTTGTTTCGAGTTTTCACCCTCTAACGCCATGTTTTTAAGCCTAAGTCTATAAATATACAAATTACCATCGTATCTTCGAACTAGGAGTCCCACGGCTGCGGGGTCAGTTCCTTCGAGTTACATTGGTCCCGTGGGAGGTGTTGTGCCACCCACGGGGACGTTCGGTTGCTGTTTCGAGTTCTCACCCTCTAACGCTATGTTTTTATTCCTAAGTCTAGAAATTTTCAAATTACCGTCGTATTCTCAGACCTGGAGTCCCGCGACTGCGGAGTCAGTTCCAACGATTTACATTGGTCCCATGGGAGGAGTTGGTGCCACCCACGGGGACGTTCGGGGGCATGTTTCTGGTTTTCACCCTCTAACGCCATGTTTTTAAGCCTAAGTCTAGAATTATGTAAACTATCATCCTATTCCAAAATCGGGAGTCCCGCGGTTGCGGGGTCAGTTCCTACGAGTTACATTGGTCCCGTGGGAGGTGTGGGTGCCATCCACGAGGCTGTTCGGGGGTTGTTTCGAGTTTTCACCAACTAACACCATGTTTTTAAGCCGAAGTCTAAAAATATGCAAATTATCATCGTATTCTAAAACTAGGAGTCCCGCGGCTGCGGGGTCATTTCCTACGAGATACATTGGTCCCATGGGAGGTGTTGGTGCCACCCACGGGGACGTTAGGGGGCTATTTTGAGTTCTCACCCTCTAACGCCATGTTTTTAATCCTAAGTCTAGAAATATGCAAATTATCGTCGTATTCTCAAATCGTGAGTCCCGCGGCTGCGGGGTCAGTTCCTACGACTTACATTGGTCTCGTGGGAGGTGTTGGTGCCACCCACGGGGACTTTCGGGGGTTGTTTCGAGTTTTCACCCTCTAACGCCATGTTTTTAAGCCTAAGTCTAGAAATATGCAAATTATCTTCGTATTTAAAAATTAGGAGACCTGCGGTCGCGGGGTCAGTTCCTACAAGTTATATGGTTCCCCTGGGAGGTGTTGGTGCCACCCACGCACCCGTTCGGGGGCTATTTTTAGTTTTCACCCGATAACTCCAAATTTATAAGCCTAAGTCTAGAAATATGCAAATTATCATCATATTCTCAATCCGGGAGTCCCGCGGCTTCAGGGTCTGTTCGTACGAGTTACATTGGTCCCGTGGGAGGTGTTGGTGCCACCCATGAGGCCGTTCGGTGGCTCTTTTGAGTTTTCACCCTCTAACACCATATTTTTAAGCCTAAGTCAATAAATATGCAAATTACCATCGTACTCTAAATCCGGGAGACCCGCGGTTGCGGGGTCAGTCCCTACGAGTTACATTGGTCCTGTGGGAGGTGTTGGTGCCATCCACAGGGCCGTTCGGTGGCTGTTTCGAGTTCTCAACCTCTAACGCCATGTTTTTAAGCCTAAGTCTAGAAATTTGCAAATTATCGTCGTATTCTCAAACCGGGAGTCCCACATCAGCGGGGTCAGTTCCTACGATTTACATTGGTCCCGTGGGAGGTGTTGGTGCCACCCACGGGGCCGTTCGGGGGCTTTTTCGAGTTTTCACCCAATAACGCCATGTTTTTAAGCCTAAGTGTAGAAATATGCAAATTATCATCGTATTCTCCAATCGGGAGTCCCGCGGCTGCGGGGTCAGTTCCTACGATTTACATTGGTCCCCTGGGAGGTGTTGGTGCCACCCACGGGGACGTTCGGGGGCTGCTGCGGGTTTTCACCCTCTAACGCAATGCTTTTAAGCCTAAGTCTAGAAATATGCAAATTATCATCATATTCTAGAATCGGGAGTCCCGCGGCTGCGAGGTAAGTTCCTACGAGTTATATTGGTCCTGTGGGAGGTGTTGGTACCACCCACGGGAACATTCGGGGGCTAGTTCGAGTTCTCAGCCACTAACAACATGTTTTTAAGACTAAGTCTAGAAATATGCAAATTATCGTCGTATTCTCAAACCGGGAGTCCCACGGCTGCGGGGTCAGTTCCTACGAGTTACATTGGTCCCTTGGGAGGTGTTGGTGCCACCCACGGGGCCGTTCGGGGGCTATTCTGAGTTCTCACCCTCTAACGCCATGTTTTTAAGACTTAGTCTAGAAACATGCAAATTATCATCGTATTCTCAAACCGGGAGTCCCACGGCTACGGGGTCAGTTCCTACGAGTTACATTGGTCCCGTGGGAGGTGTTGGTGCCACCCACGAGGCCGTTCGGGGGCTGTTTCGAGATCTCACCCTCTAACGCCATATTTTTAAGCCTAAGTCTAGAAATATGTAAATTACCATCGCATTCTCAAATCGGGAGACCCGCGGCTACGGGGGCAGTTCCTACGAGGTACATTGTTCCCGTGTGAGGTGTTGGTGCCAGCCACGGGGCCGTTTGGGGGCTATTTCGAGTCCTCACCCTCTAACGCCATGTTTTGCTTAAGTCTATAAATATGCAAATTACCGTCATATTGTCAAACCGGGAGTCCCACGACTGCGGGGTCAGTTCCTACGATGTACATTGGTCCCGTGGGAGGTGTTGGTGCCACCCACGGGGACGTTCGGGGGCTATTTCGAGTTCTCACCCTCTAACGCCATGTTTTTATGCCTAAGTCTAAACATATGCAAATTATCGTCGTATTCTGAAATCGAGAGTCCCGCGGCTGCGGGGTCAGTCCCTACGAGTTATTTCAGTCCCGTGGGAGGTGTTGGTGCCACCCACGGGACCGTTCGGGGGTTGTTTTTAGTTCTCACCCTCTAACACCATGTTTTTAACCCTAAGTCTATAAATATGCAAATTACCGTCGTATTCTCAAACCGAGAGTCTCGCGGCTGCGCAGTCAGTTCCTACGAGTTACATTGGTCCCGTGGGAGGTGTTGGTGCCACCCACGAGGCCGTTCGGGCGCTGTTTCGAGGTCTCGCCCTCTAACTCCATGTTTTTAAGCCTAAGTCTAGAAATATATAAATTACCGTCGTATTCTCAAATCGAGAGACCCGCGGGTACGGGGCAGTTCCTACGAGTTACATTGGTCTCGTGGGAGGTGTTGGTTGCACCTAGGGGGCCGATCGGGGGGCTGTTTCGAGTTTTGATCCTCTAACGCCATGTTTTGCTTAAATCTAGAAATATGCAAATTACAGTCGTATTGTCAAACCGGGAGTCCCACGGCTGCGGGGTCAGTTCCTACGAGGTACATTGGTCCCGCGGGAGGTGTTGGTGCCACCCACGGGGCCGTTCGTGGGCTGTTTCGAGTTTTCACCCAATAACGCCATTTTTTTATGTCTAAGTCTAGAAATATGCAAATTATCGTCGTATTCTCCAACCGGGAGTCCCGCAGCTGCGGGGTCAGTTCCTACGACTTACATTGGTCCCGTGGGACGGGTTGGTGCCACCCACGAGGCCGTCCGGGGGTTGTTTCGAGTTTTCACCCTCTAACGCCATGTTTTTAAGCCTAAGTCTATAAATATGAAAATTACCATCGTATTTTCGAACTAGGAGTCCCACGGCTGCGGGGTCAGTTCCTACGAGTTACATTGGTCCCGTGGGAGGTGTTGTGCCACCCACGGGGACGTTCGGTTGCTGTTTCGAGTCTCACCCTCTAACGCTATGTTTTTAAGCCTAAGTCTAGAAATTTTCAAATTACCGTCGTATTCTCAGACCTGGAGTCCCGCGATTGCGGAGTCAGTTCCAACGATTTACATTGGTCCCATGGGAGGAGTTGGTGCCACCCACGGGGACGTTCGGGGGCATGTTTCGGGTTTTCACCCTATAACGCCATGTTTTTAAGCCTAAGTCTAGAATTATGTAAACTATCATCCTATTCTAAAATCGGGAGTCCCGCGATTGCGGGGTCAGTTCCTACGAGTTACATTGGTCCCGTGGGAGGTGTGGGTGCCATCCACGAGGCTGTTCGGGGGTTGTTTCGAGTTTTCACCCACTAACACCATGTTTTTAAGCCGAAGTCTAAAAATAGGCAAATTATCATCGTATTCTAAATCTAGGAGTCCCGCGGCTGCGGGGTCATTTCCTACGAGATACATTGGTCCCATGGGAGGTGTTGGTGCCACCCACGGGGACGTTAGGGGGCTATTTCGAGTTCTCACCCGCTAACGCCATGTTTTTAATCCTAAGTCTAGAAATATGCAAATTATCGTCGTATTCTCAAATCGTGAGTCCCGCGGCTGCGGGGTCAGTTCCTACGACTTACATTGGTCTCGTGGGAGGTGTTGGTGCCACCCACGGGGACTTTCGGGGGTTGTTTCGAGTTCTCACCCTCTAACGCCATGTTTTTAAGCCTAAGTCTAGAAATATGCAAATTATCTTCGTATTTAAAAATTAGGAGACCTGCGGTCGCGGGGTCAGTTCCTACAAGTTATATGGTTCCCCTGGGAGGTGTTGGTGCCACCCACGCGCCCGTTCGGGGGCTATTTTTAGTTTTCACCCGATAACTCCAAATTTATAAGCCTAAGTCTAGAAATATGCAAATTATCATCATATTCTCAATCCGGGAGTCCCGCGGCTTCAGGGTCAGTTCGTACGAGTTACATTGGTCCCGTGGGAGGTGTTGGTGCCACCCATGAGGCCGTTCGGTGGCTCTTTTGAGTTTTCACCCTCTAACACCATGTTTTTAAGCCTAAGTCAATAAATATGCAAATTACCATCGTACTCTAAATCCGGGAGACCCGTGGTTGCGGGGTCAGTCCCTTCGAGTTACATTGGTCCTGTGGGAGGTGTTGGTGCCATCCACAGGGCCGTTCGGTGGCTGTTTCGAGTTCTCACCCTCTAACGCCATGTTTTTAAGCCTAAGTCTAGAAATTTGCAAATTATCGTCGTATTCTCAAACCGGGAGTCCCACATCAGCGGGGTCAGTTCCTACAATTTACATTGGTCCCGTGGGAGGTGTTGGTGCCACCCACGGGGCCGTTCAGGGGCTTTTTCGAGTTTTCACCCAATAACGCCATGTTTTTAAGCCTAAGTGTAGAAATATGCAAATTATCATCGTATTCTCCAATCGGGAGTCCCGCGGCTGCGGGGTCAGTTCCTACGATTTACATTGGTCCCCTGGGAGGTGTTGGTGCCACCCACGGGGACGTTCGGGGGCTGCTGCGGGTTTTCACCCTCTAACGCAATGTTTTTAAGCCTAAGTCTAGAAATATGCAAATTATCATCATATTCTAGAATCGGGAGTCCCGCGGCTGCAAGGTAAGTTCCTACGAGTTATATTGGTCCTGTGGGAGGTGTTGGTACCACCCACGGGAACATTCGGGGGCTAGTTCGAGTTCTCAGCCACTAACAACATGTTTTTAAGACTAAGTCTAGAAATATGCAAATTACCGTCGTATTCTCAAACCGGGAGTCCCACGGCTGCGGGGTCAGTTCCTACGAGTTACATTGGTCCCTTGGGAGGTGTTGGTGCCACCCACGGGGCCGTTCGGGGGCTATTCTGAGTTCTCACCCTCTAACGCCATGTTTTTAAGACTTAGTCTAGAAACATGCAAATTATCATCGTATTCTCAAACCGGGAGTCCCACGGCTACGGGGTCAGTTCCTACGAGTTACATTGGTCCCGTGGGAGGTGTTGGTGCCACCCACGAGGCCGTTCGGGGGCTGTTTCGAGATCTCACCCTCTAACGCCATATTTTTAAGCCTAAGTCTAGAAATATGTAAATTACCATCGCATTCTCAAATCGGGAGACCCGCGGCTACGGGGGCAGTTCCTACGAGGTACATTGTTCCCGTGTGAGGTGTTGGTGCCAGCCACGGGGCCGTTTGGGGGCTATTTCGAGTCCTCACCCTCTAACGCCATGTTTTGCTTAAGTCTATAAATATGCAAATTACCGTCATATTGTCAAACCGGGAGTCCCACGACTGCGGGGTCAGTTCCTACGATGTACATTGGTCCCGTGGGAGGTGTTGGTGCCACCCACGGGGACGTTCGGGGGCTATTTCGAGTTCTCACCCTCTAACGCCATGTTTTTATGCCTAAGTCTAAACATATGCAAATTATCGTCGTATTCTGAAATCGAGAGTCCCGCGGCTGCGGGGTCAGTCCCTACGAGTTATTTCAGTCCCGTGGGAGGTGTTGGTGCCACCCACGGGACCGTTCGGGGGTTGTTTTTAGTTCTCACCCTCTAACACCATGTTTTTAACCCTAAGTCTATAAATATGCAAATTACCGTCGTATTCTCAAACCGAGAGTCTCGCGGCTGCGCAGTCAGTTCCTACGAGTTACATTGGTCCCGTGGGAGGTGTTGGTGCCACCCACGAGGCCGTTCGGGCGCTGTTTCGAGGTCTCGCCCTCTAACTCCATGTTTTTAAGCCTAAGTCTAGAAATATATAAATTACCGTCGTATTCTCAAATCGAGAGACCCGCGGGTACGGGGCAGTTCCTACGAGTTACATTGGTCTCGTGGGAGGTGTTGGTTGCACCTAGGGGGCCGATCGGGGGGCTGTTTCGAGTTTTGATCCTCTAACGCCATGTTTTGCTTAAATCTAGAAATATGCAAATTACAGTCGTATTGTCAAACCGGGAGTCCCACGGCTGCGGGGTCAGTTCCTACGAGGTACATTGGTCCCGCGGGAGGTGTTGGTGCCACCCACGGGGCCGTTCGTGGGCTGTTTCGAGTTTTCACCCAATAACGCCATTTTTTTATGTCTAAGTCTAGAAATATGCAAATTATCGTCGTATTCTCCAACCGGGAGTCCCGCAGCTGCGGGGTCAGTTCCTACGACTTACATTGGTCCCGTGGGACGGGTTGGTGCCACCCACGAGGCCGTCCGGGGGTTGTTTCGAGTTTTCACCCTCTAACGCCATGTTTTTAAGCCTAAGTCTATAAATATGAAAATTACCATCGTATTTTCGAACTAGGAGTCCCACGGCTGCGGGGTCAGTTCCTACGAGTTACATTGGTCCCGTGGGAGGTGTTGTGCCACCCACGGGGACGTTCGGTTGCTGTTTCGAGTTCTCACCCTCTAACGCTATGTTTTTAAGCCTAAGTCTAGAAATTTTCAAATTACCGTCGTATTCTCAGACCTGGAGTCCCGCGATTGCGGAGTCAGTTCCAACGATTTACATTGGTCCCATGGGAGGAGTTGGTGCCACCCACGGGGACGTTCGGGGGCATGTTTCGGGTTTTCACCCTATAACGCCATGTTTTTAAGCCTAAGTCTAGAATTATGTAAACTATCATCCTATTCTAAAATCGGGAGTCCCGCGGTTGCGGGGTCAGTTCCTACGAGTTACATTGGTCCCGTGGGAGGTGTGGGTGCCATCCACGAGGCTGTTCGGGGGTTGTTTCGAGTTTTCACCCACTAACACCATGTTTTTAAGCCGAAGTCTAAAAATAGGCAAATTATCATCGTATTCTAAATCTAGGAGTCCCGCGGCTGCGGGGTCATTTCCTACGAGATACATTGGTCCCATGGGAGGTGTTGGTGCCACCCACGGGGACGTTAGGGGGCTATTTCGAGTTCTCACCCGCTAACGCCATGTTTTTAATCCTAAGTCTAGAAATATGCAAATTATCGTCGTATTCTCAAATCGTGAGTCCCGCGGCTGCGGGGTCAGTTCCTACGACTTACATTGGTCTCGTGGGAGGTGTTGGTGCCACCCACGGGGACTTTCGGGGGTTGTTTCGAGTTCTCACCCTCTAACGCCATGTTTTTAAGCCTAAGTCTAGAAATATGCAAATTATCTTCGTATTTAAAAATTAGGAGACCTGCGGTCGCGGGGTCAGTTCCTACAAGTTATATGGTTCCCCTGGGAGGTGTTGGTGCCACCCACGCGCCCGTTCGGGGGCTATTTTTAGTTTTCACCCGATAACTCCAAATTTATAAGCCTAAGTCTAGAAATATGCAAATTATCATCATATTCTCAATCCGGGAGTCCCGCGGCTTCAGGGTCAGTTCGTACGAGTTACATTGGTCCCGTGGGAGGTGTTGGTGCCACTCATGAGGCCGTTCGGTGGCTCTTTTGAGTTTTCACCCTCTAACACCATGTTTTTAAGCCTAAGTCAATAAATATGCAAATTACCATCGTACTCTAAATCCGGGAGACCCGTGGTTGCGGGGTCAGTCCCTTCGAGTTACATTGGTCCTGTGGGAGGTGTTGGTGCCATCCACAGGGCCGTTCGGTGGCTGTTTCGAGTTCTCACCCTCTAACGCCATGTTTTTAAGCCTAAGTCTAGAAATTTGCAAATTATCGTCGTATTCTCAAACCGGGAGTCCCACATCAGCGGGGTCAGTTCCTACAATTTACATTGGTCCCGTGGGAGGTGTTGGTGCCACCCACGGGGCCGTTCAGGGGCTTTTTCGAGTTTTCACCCAATAACGCCATGTTTTTAAGCCTAAGTGTAGAAATATGCAAATTATCATCGTATTCTCCAATCGGGAGTCCCGCGGCTGCGGGGTCAGTTCCTACGATTTACATTGGTCCCCTGGGAGGTGTTGGTGCCACCCACGGGGACGTTCGGGGGCTGCTGCGGGTTTTCACCCTCTAACGCAATGTTTTTAAGCCTAAGTCTAGAAATATGCAAATTATCATCATATTCTAGAATCGGGAGTCCCGCGGCTGCAAGGTAAGTTCCTACGAGTTATATTGGTCCTGTGGGAGGTGTTGGTACCACCCACGGGAACATTCGGGGACTAGTTCGAGTTCTCAGCCACTAACAACATGTTTTTAAGACTAAGTCTAGAAATATGCAAATTACCGTCGTATTCTCAAACCGGGAGTCCCACGGCTGCGGGGTCAGTTCCTACGAGTTACATTGGTCCCTTGGGAGGTGTTGGTGCCACCCACGGGGCCGTTCGGGGGCTATTCTGAGTTCTCACCCTCTAACGCCATGTTTTTAAGACTTAGTCTAGAAACATGCAAATTATCATCGTATTCTCAAACCGGGAGTCCCACGGCTACGGGGTCAGTTCCTACGAGTTACATTGGTCCCGTGGGAGGTGTTGGTGCCACCCACGAGGCCGTTCGGGGGCTGTTTCGAGATCTCACCCTCTAACGCCATATTTTTAAGCCTAAGTCTAGAAATATGTAAATTACCATCGCATTCTCAAATCGGGAGACCCGCGGCTACGGGGGCAGTTCCTACGAGGTACATTGTTCCCGTGTGAGGTGTTGGTGCCAGCCACGGGGCCGTTCGGGGGCTATTTCGAGTCCTCACCCTCTAACGCCATGTTTTGCTTAAGTCTATAAATATGCAAATTACCGTCATATTGTCAAACCGGGAGTCCCACGACTGCGGGGTCAGTTCCTACGATGTACATTGGTCCCGTGGGAGGTGTTGGTGCCACCCACGGGGACGTTCGGGGGCTATTTCGAGTTCTCACCCTCTAACGCCATGTTTTTATGCCTAAGTCTAAACATATGCAAATTATCGTCGTATTCTGAAACCGAGAGTCCCGCGGCTGCGGGGTCAGTCCCTACGAGTTATTTTAGCCCCGTGGGAGGTGTCGGTGCCACCCACGGGGACTTTCAGGGGTTGTTTCGAGTTCTCACCCTCTAACGCCATGTTTTTAACCCTATATCAAGAAATATGCAAATTATCTTCGTATTTAAAAATTGGGGGACCTGCGGTCGCGGGGTCACTTCCTACGAGTTATATGGGTCCCGCGGGAGGTGTTTGTGCCATCCACGGGCCCGTTCGGGGGCTGCTTTGTGTTTTCACCCGATAACACCACGTTTATAAGCCTAAGTTTATAAATATGCAAATTATCATCGTATTCTCAAACCGGGAGTCCCACGGCTTCAGGGTCTACTCCTACGAGTTACATTGGTCCCATGGGAGGTGTTGGTGCCACCCATGAGGCCGTTCGGTGGGTGTTTTGAGTTTTCACCCTCTAACACCATGTTTTTAAGCCTAAGTCTATAAATATGCAAATTACCATCGTACTCTAAATCCGGGAGACCCGCGATTGCGGGGTCAGTTCCTACGAGGTACATTGGTCCCGTGGGAGGTGTTGGTGCCACCCACGGGGACGTTCGGGGGCTTTTTCGAGTTTTCACCCAATAACGCCATGTTTTTAAGCCTAAGTCTAGAAATATGCAAATTGTCATCGTATTCTCCAACCGGGAGTCCCACAGCTGCGGGGTCAGTTCTTACGTCTTACATTGGTCCCGTGGGACGTGTTGGTGCCACCCACGAGGCCGTTCGGGGGCTGTTTCGAGTTTTCACCCTCTAACGCCATGTTTTTAAGACTAAGTCTATAAATATGCAACTTACCGTCGTATTTTCAAACCGGGAGTCCCACGGCTGCGGGGTTAGTTCTTACGAGTTACATTGGTCCCGTGGGATGTGGTCGTGCCACCCACGGGGCCGTTCGGGGGCTGTTTTGAGTTTTCACCCATTAACGCCATGTTTTTATGTCTAAGTCTAGAAATATGCAAATTATCGTCGTATTCTCCAACCGGGAGTCCCGCGGCTGCGGGGTTAGTTCCTATGACTTACATTGGTCCCGTGGGATCTGTTGGTGCCACCCACGAGGCCGTTCGGGGGCTGTTTCGAGTTTTCACCCTCTAACGCCATGTTTTTAAGCCTAAGTCTATAAATATGTAAATTACCGTCGTATTTTCAAACTGGGAGTCCCACGGCTGCGGGGTCAGTTCCTACGAGTTATATTGGTCCCGGGGGAGGAGTTGGTGTCACCCACGGGAACGTTCGGGGGCTGTTTCGAGTTTTCACCCAATAACGCCATGTTTTTAAGTCTAAGTCTAGAAATATGCAAATTATCATCGTATTCTCCAACCGGGAGTCCCGCGGCTGCGGGGTCAGTTCCTACGACTTACATTGGTCCCGTGGGACGGGTTGGTGCCACCCACGAGGCCGTTCGGGGGTTGTTTCGAGTTTTCACCCTCTAACGCCATGTTTTTAAGCCTAAGTCTACAAATATCCAAATTACCATCGTATTTTCAAACTGGGAGTCCCACGGCTGCGGGGTCAGTTCCTACGAGTTACATTGGTCCCGTGGGAGGTGTTGTGCCACCCACGGGGACGTTCGGTGGTTGTTTTGAGTTCTCACCCTCTAACGCTACGTTTTTAAGATTAAGTCTAGAAATATGCAAATTATCGTCGTATTCTAAAACCGGGAGTCCCACGGCTGCGGGGTCAGTTCATACGAGTTACATTGGTCCGGCGGGACATGTTGGTGCCACCCACGGGCCCGTTCGGGGGCTATTTTGAGTTTTCACCCTCTAACCCATGTTTTTAAGCCTAAGTCTAGAAATATGAAAATTATCATCGTATTCTAAAACCGGGAGTCCCGCGGCTGTGGGGTCGGTTCCAACCAGTTACATTGGTCCAGTGGGAGGTTTTGGTGCCACACACGGGGCCGCTCGGGGCTGTTTCGAGTTCTCACCCTCTAACACCATGTTTTTAAGCCTATGTCTATAAATATGCAAATTACCATCGTATTCTTAAACCGGGAGTCCTGCGAATGCGTGGTCAGTTCCTACGAGTTACATTGGTCCCGTGGGAGGTGTTGGTGCCACCCACGGGGACACTCGGGGGCAGTTTCGAGTTCTCACCCTCTAACGCCATGTTTTTAAGCCTAAGTCTAGAAATATGTAAATTACCGTCGTATTCTCAAATCGGGAGACCCGCGGTCGCGGAGTCAGTCCCTAAGAGTTATATGGGTCCCGTGGGAGGTGTTGGTGCCACCCACGGGACCGTTCGGGGGCTTTTTTTAGTTCTCACCCTCTAACGCCATGTTTTTAACCCTAAGTCTATAAATATACAAATTACGGTCATATTCTCAAACCGGGAGTCTCGCGGCTGCGCGGTCAGTTCCTACGAGTTACATTGGTCCCGTGGGAGGTGTTGGTGCCACCCACGGGGACGGTCAGGGGCTGTTTCGAGATCTCACCATCTAACACCATGTTTTTAATCCTAAGTCTAGAAATATGTAAATTACTGTCGTAATCTCAAATCGGGAGACCCGCAGCTACGGGGGCAATTCCTACGAGTTACATTGGTCTCGTGGGAGGTGTTGGTGGCACCTAGGGGGCCGGTCGGGGGGCTGTTTCGAGTTTTGACCCTCTAACGCCATGTTTTGCTTAAGTCTAGAAATATGCAAATTACTGTCATATTATCAAACCGGGAGTCCCACGGCTGCGGGGTCAGTTCCTACGAGGTACATTGGTCCCGTGGGAGGTGTTGGTGCCACCCACGGAGACGTTCGGGGGCTATTTCGAGTTCTCACCCTCTAACGCCATGTTTTTATGCCTAAGTCTAGAAAAATGCAAATTATCATCGTATTCTCAAACCGAGAGTCCCGCGGCTGCGGGGTCAGTCCCTACGAGTTATATTAGTCCCGTGTGAGGTGTTGGTGCCACCCACGGGGCCGTTCGGGGGTTGTTTTTAGTTCTCACCCTCTAACGCCATGTTTTTAACCCTAAGTCTATAAATACGCAAATTATCGTCGTATTCTCAAACCGGGAGTCTCGCGGCTGCGTAGTCAGTTCCTACGAGTTACACTGGTCCTGTGGGAGGTGTTGGTGCCACCCACGAGGCCGTTCGGGGGCTGTTTCGAGATCTCACCCTCTAACGCCATGTTTTTAAGCCTATGTATAGAAATATGTAAATTATCGTCGTATTCTCAAATCGGGAGTCCTGCAGCAACGGGGCAGTTCCTACGAGTTACATTGGTCTCGTGGGAGGTGTTGGTTGCACCCAGGGGGCCGATCGGGGGCCTGTTTCGAGTTTTGACCCTCTAACGCCATTTTTGCTTAAGTCTAAAAATATGCAAATTACCGTTGTATTGTCAAACCTGGAGTCCCACGGCTGCGGGGTCAGTTCCTACGAGGTACATTGGTCCCGTGGGAGGTGTTGGTGCCACCCACGGGGACGTTCGGGTGCTATTTCGAGTTCTCACCCTCTAACGCCATGTTTTTATGCCTAAGTCTAGAAATATGAAAATTCTCATTGTATTCTCAAACCGAGAGTCCCGCGACTGCAGGGTCAGTTCCTACGAGTTACATTGGTCCCGTGGGAGGTGTTGGTGCCAGCAACGGGGCCGTTCGGGTGCTTTTTCGAGTTTTCACCCAATAACGCCATGTTTTTAAGCCTAAGTCTAGAAATATGCAAATTATCATCGTATTCTCCAACCGGGAGTCCAGCGGCTGCGGGGTCAGTTCCTACGACTTACATTGGTCCCGTGGGACGTGTTGGTGCCACCCACGAGGCCGTTCGGGGGCTGCTTCGAGTTTTCATCCTCTAACGCCATGTTTTTAAGCCTAAGTCTATAAATATGCAAATTACCGTCTTATTTTCAAATCGGGAGTCCCACGACTGCGGGGTCAGTTCCTACGAGTTACATTGGTCCCGTGGGAGGTGTTGGTACCACCCACGGGGACGTTCGGGGTTTAGTTCGAGTTCTCAGCCACTAACGACATGTTTTTAACCTAAGTCTAGAAATATACAAATTACCTTCATATTCTCAAACCGGGAGTCCCACGGCTGCGGGGTCAGTTACTACGAGTTACATTGGTCCCGTGTTAGGTGTTGGTGCCACCCACGGGGCCGTTTGGGTGCTATTCTGAGTTCTCACCCTCTAACGCCATGTTTTTAAGCCTTAGTCTAGAAACATGCAAATTATCATCGTATTCTCAAACCGGGAGTCCCGCGGCTACGGGGTCAGTTCCTACGAGTTACATTGGTCCCGTGGGAGGTTTTGGTGCCATCCACGAGGCCGTTCGGGGGTTGTTTCGTGTTCTCACCCTCTAATGCCATATTTTTAAGCATAAGTCTATAAATATGCAAATTATTATTGTATTCTAAAACCGGGAGTCCCGCGGCTGCGGGGTCAGTTCATACGAGGTACATTGGTCCCGTCGGAGGTGTTGGTGCCACCCACGGAGACGTTCGGGGGCTATTTCGGGTTCTCACCCTCTAACGCCATGTTTTTATGCCTAAGTCTAGAAATATGCAAATTATCATCCTATTCTCAAACCGAGAGTCCCGCGGCTGCGGGGTCAGTTCCTACGAGTTACATTGGTCCTGTGGGAGGTGTTGGTGCCACCCACGAGGCCGTTCGGGGACTGTTTCGAGTTTTCACCCTCTAACTCTACGTATTTAAGCCTAAGTCTAGAAATATGCAAATTATCATCGTATTCTCAAACCGGGAGTCCCGCGGCTGCAGGGTCAGTTCCTACGAGTTACATTGGTCCCGTGAGAGGTGTTGGTTCCACCCACGGGGACATTCGGAAGCTGTTTCGAGTTTTCACCCTCTAACGCCATGTATTTAAGCCTAAGTCTAGAAATATGTAAATTATCGTCGTATTTTCAAATCGGGAGTCCTGCGGCTGCGGGGTCAGTTCCTTCGAGTTACATTGGTCCCGTGGGAGGTGTTGGTGCCACCCACGGGGCCGTTCGGGGGCTGTTCGAGTTCTCAACCTACGCAATGTTTTTAAGCCTAAGTCTAGAAATTTGCAAATTACCGTCGTATTCTCAAACCGGGAGTCCCGCAGCTGCGGGGTCAGATCCTACGATTTACATTGGTCCCGTGGGAGGTGTTGGTGCCACCCACGGGGACGTTCGGGGGCTATTTCGGGTTTTCACCCTCTAACGCCATGCTGTTAAGCCTAAGTCTAGAAATATACAAATTATCATCTTATTATAATACCGGGAGTCCTGTGACTGGGGGGTCAGTTCCTACGAGTTACATTGGTACCGTGGGAGGTGTTAGTGCCACCCACAGGGTCATTCGGGGGCTGTTTCGAGTTCTCACCCAATAACAACATGTTTTTAAACCTAAGTATAGAAATATGCAAATTACCATCGTATTCTCAAACCGGGAGTCCCACAGCTGTGGGGTCAGTTCCTACGAGGTACATTGGTCCCGTGGGAGGTGTTGGTGCCACCCACAGGGACGTTCGGGGGCTATTTCGAGTTCTCACCCTCTAACGCCATGTTTTTAAACTTAAGTATAGAAATATGTAACTTATCGTCATATTCTCCAACCGGGAGTCCCACGGCTGCGGGGTCAATTCCTATGACTTACATTGGTCCCGTGGGACGTGTTGGCGCCACCCACGAGGCCGTTCGGGGGCTGTTTCGAGTTTTCACCCTCTAACGCCATGTTTTTAAACCTAAGTCTATAAATATGCAAATTACCATCGTATTTTCAAACTGGGAGTCCCACGGCTGCGGGGTCAGTTCCTACGAGTTACATTGGTCCCGTGAGAGGTGTTGTGCCACCCACGGGGACGTTCGGTGACTGTTTCGAGTTCTCACCCTCTAATGCTATGTTTTTATGCCTAAGTCTAGAAATTTTCAAATTACCATCGTACTCTCAGACCTGAAGTCCCGCGGCTCCTACGATTTACATTGGTCCCATGGGAGGTGTTGGTGCCACCCACGGGGACGTTCGGGGGCATGTTTTGGGTTTTCACCCACTAACGCCATGTTTTTAAGCCTAAGTCTAGAAATATGTAAATTATCATCATATTCTAAAATTGGGAGTCCCGCGACTGCGGGGTCAGTTCCTACGAGTTTCATTGGTCTCGTGGGAGGTGTTAGTGCCACCCACGGGGCCGTTCGGGGGCTGTTCAAGTTCTCACCCACTAACATCATGTTTTTAAGCCTAAGTATACAAATATTCAAATTACCGTTGATTCTCAAATCGGGAGTTCCACGGCTGCGGGGTCAGTTCCTACGAGGTACATTGGTCCCGTGGGAGGTGTTGGTGCCACCCACGGGGACGTTCGGGGGCTATTTCGAGTTCTCACCCTCTAATGCCATGTTTTTAAGCCTAAGTCTAGAAATAAGCAAATTATCATCGTATTCTCAAATCGGAAGTCCCGCGGTTGCGGGGTCAGTTCCTACGAGTTACATTGGTCCCGTGGGAGGTGTGGGTGCCATCCACGAGGCCGTTCGGGGGCTGTTTCGAGTTTTCACCCACTAACGCAATGTTTTTAAGCCGAAGTCTAAAAATATGTAAATTATCAACGTATTCTAAAACTAGGAGTCCAGCGGCTGCGGGGTCATTTCCTACGAGGTACATTGGTCCCGTGGGAGGTGTTGGTGCCACCCACGGGCCCGTTCGGGGGATGTTTTGAGTTTTCACCCAATAACGCCACGTTTATAAGCCCAAGTCTAGAAATATGCAAATTATCATCGTATTCTCAAACCGGGAGTCCCGCGGCTTCAGGGCCAGTTCCTACGATTTATATTGGTCCCGTGGGAGGTGTTGGTGCCACCCATGAGGCCGTTCGGTGCCTGTTTCGAGTTCTCACCCTCTAACGCCATGTTTTTAAGCCTAAGTCCAGAAATTTGCAAATTACCATTGTATTCTCAAACCGGGAGTCCCGTAGCATCGACGTCAGTTCCTACAATTTACATTGGTCCCGTGAGAGGTGTTGGTGCAAACCACGGGGACGTTCGGGGGCTGTTTCGAGTTTTCACCCTCTAACGCCATGTTTTTAAGCCTAAGGCTAGAAATGTGCAAATTAACATCATATTCTAAAATTGGGTGTCCCGCGGCTGCGGGGTCATTTCCTACGATTTACATTGGTCCCCTGGGAGGTGTTGGTGCCACCCACGGGGACGTTCGGGGGCTGTTTCGGGTTTTCACCCTCTAACGCCATGTTTTTATGCCTAAGTCTAGAAAAATGCAAATTATCATCGTATTCTCAAACCGAGAGTCCCGCGGCTGCGGGGTCAGTCCCTACGAGTTATATTAGTCCCGTGTGAGGTGTTGGTGCCACCCACGGGGCCGTTCGGGGGTTGTTTTTAGTTCTCACCCTCTAACGCCATGTTTTTAACCCTAAGTCTATAAATACGCAAATTATCGTCGTATTCTCAAACCGAGAGTCTCGCGGCTGCGTAGTCAGTTCCTACGAGTTACACTGGTCCTGTGGGAGGTGTTGGTGCCACCCACGAGGCCGTTCGGGGGCTGTTTCGAGATCTCACCCTCTAACGCCATGTTTTTAAGCCTATGTATAGAAATATGTAAATTATCGTCGTATTCTCAAATCGGGAGTCCCGCAGCAACGGGGCAGTTCCTACGAGTTACATTGGTCTCGTGGGAGGTGTTGGTTGCACCCAGGGGGCCGATCGGGGGCCTGTTTCGAGTTTTGACCCTCTAACGCCATTTTTGCTTAAGTCTAAAAATATGCAAATTACCGTTGTATTGTCAAACCTGGAGTCCCACGGCTGCGGGGTCAGTTCCTACGAGGTACATTGGTCCCGTGGGAGGTGTTGGTGCCACCCACGGGGACGTTCGGGTGCTATTTGGAGTTCTCACCCTCTAACGCCATGTTTTTATGCCTAAGTCTAGAAATATGAAAATTCTCGTTGTATTCTCAAACCGAGAGTCCCGCGACTGCAGGGTCAGTTCCTACGAGTTACATTGGTCCCGTGGGAGGTGTTGGTGCCAGCCACGGGGCCGTTCGGGTGCTTTTTCGAGTTTTCACCCAATAACGCCATGTTTTTAAGCCTAAGTCTAGAAATATGCAAATTATCATCGTATTCTCCAACCGGGAGTCCAGCGGCTGCGGGGTCAGTTCCTACGACTTACATTGGTCCCGTGGGACGTGTTGGTGCCACCCACGAGGCCGTTCGGGGGCTGCTTCGAGTTTTCACCCTCTAACGCCATGTTTTTAAGCCTAAGTCTATAAATATGCAAATTACCGTCTTATTTTCAAATCGGGAGTCCCACGACTGCGGGGTCAGTTCCTACGAGTTACATTGGTCCCGTGGGAGGTGTTGGTACCACCCACGGGGACGTTCGGGGTTTAGTTCGAGTTCTCAGCCACTAACGACATGTTTTTAACCTAAGTCTAGAAATATACAAATTACCGTCGTATTCTCAAACCGGGAGTCCCACGGCTGCGGGGTCAGTTACTACGAGTTACATTGGTCCCGTGTTAGGTGTTGGTGCCACCCACGGGGCCGTTTGGGTGCTATTCTGAGTTCTCACCCTCTAACGCCATGTTTTTAAGCCTTAGTCTAGAAACATGCAAATTATCATCGTATTCTCAAACCGGGAGTCCCGCGGCTACGGGGTCAGTTCCTACGAGTTACATTGGTCCCGTGGGAGGTTTTGGTGCCATCCACGAGGCCGTTCGGGGGCTGTTTCGTGTTCTCACCCTCTAATGCCATATTTTTAAGCCTAAGTCTATAAATATGCAAATTATTATTGTATTCTAAAACCGGGAGTCCCGCGGCTGCGGGGTCAGTTCCTACGTGGTACATTGGTCCCGTGGGAGGTGTTGGTGCCACCCACGGAGACGTTCGGGGGCTATTTCGGGTTCTCACCCTCTAACGCCATGTTTTTATGCCTAAGTCTAGAAATATGCAAATTATCATCCTATTCTCAAACCGAGAGTCTCGCGGCTGCGGGGTCAGTTCCTACGAGTTACATTGGTCCTGTGGGAGGTGTTGGTGCCACCCACGAGGCCGTTCGGGGACTGTTTCGAGTTTTCACCCTCTAACTCTACGTATTTAAGCCTAAGTCTAGAAATATGCAAATTATCATCGTATTCTCAAACCGGGAGTCCCGCGGCTGCAGGGTCAGTTCCTACGAGTTACATTGGTCCCGTGAGAGGTGTTGGTTCCACCCACGGGGACGTTCGGAAGCTGTTTCGAGTTTTCACCCTCTAACGCCATGTATTTAAGCCTAAGTCTAGAAATATGTAAATTATCGTCGTATTTTCAAATCGGGAGTCCTGCGGCTGCGGGGTCAGTTCCTTCGAGTTACATTGGTCCCGTGGGAGGTGTTGGTGCCACCCACGGGGCCGTTCGGGGGCTGTTCGAGTTCTCAACCTACGCAATGTTTTTAAGCCTAAGTCTAGAAATTTGCAAATTACCGTCGTATTCTCAAACCGGGAGTCCCGCAGCTGCGGGGTCAGATCCTACGATTTAGATTGGTCCCGTGGGAGGTGTTGGTGCCACCCACGGGGACGTTCGGGGGCTATTTCGGGTTTTCACCCACTAACGCCATGCTGTTAAGCCTAAGTCTAGAAATATACAAATTATCATCTTATTCTAATACCGGGAGTCCTGTGACTGGGGGGTCAGTTCCTACGAGTTACATTGGTACCGTGGGAGGTGTTAGTGCCACCCACAGGGTCATTTGGGGGCTGTTTCGAGTTCTCACCCAATAACAACATGTTTTTAAACCTAAGTATAGAAATATGCAAATTACCATCGTATTCTCAAACCGGGAGTCCCACAGCTGTGGGGTCAGTTCCTACGAGGTACATTGGTCCCGTGGGAGGTGTTGGTGCCACCCACAGGGACGTTCGGGGGCTATTTCGAGTTCTCACCCTCTAACGCCATGTTTTTAAACTTAAGTATAGAAATATGTAACTTATCGTCATATTCTCCAACCGGGAGTCCCGCGGCTGCGGGGTCAATTCCTATGACTTACATTGGTCCCGTGGGACGTGTTGGCGCCACCCACGAGGCCGTTCGGGGGCTGTTTCGAGTTTTCACCCTCTAACGCCATGTTTTTAAACCTAAGTCTATAAATATGCAAATTACCATCGTATTTTCAAACTGGGAGTCCCACGGCTGCGGGGTCAGTTCCTACGAGTTACATTGGTCCCGTGAGAGGTGTTGTGCCACCCACGGGGACGTTCGGTGACTGTTTCGAGTTCTCACCCTCTAATGCTATGTTTTTATGCCTAAGTCTAGAAATTTTCAAATTACCATCGTATTCTCAGACCTGAAGTCCCGCGGCTCCTACGATTTACATTGGTCCCATGGGAGGTGTTGGTGCCACCCACGGGGACGTTCGGGGGCATGTTTTGGGTTTTCACCCACTAACGCCATGTTTTTAAGCCTAAGTCTAGAAATATGTAAATTATCATCATATTCTAAAATTGGGAGTCCCGCGACTGCGGGGTCAGTTCCTACGAGTTTCATTGGTCCCGTGGGAGGTGTTAGTGCCACCCACGGGGCCGTTCGGGGGCTGTTCAAGTTCTCACCCACTAACATCATGTTTTTAAGCCTAAGTCTAGAAATATTCAAATTACCGTTGATTCTCAAATCGGGAGTTCCACGGCTGCGGGGTCAGTTCCTACGAGGTATATTGGTCCCGTGGGAGGTGTTGGTGCCACCCACGGGGACGTTCGGGGGCTATTTCGAGTTCTCACCCTCTAATGCCATGTTTTTAAGCCTAAGTCTAGAAATAAGCAAATTATCATCGTATTCTCAAATCGGAAGTCCCGCGGTTGCGGGGTCAGTTCCTACGAGTTACATTGGTCCCGTGGGAGGTGTGGGTGCCATCCACGAGGCCGTTCGGGGGCTGTTTTGAGTTTTCACCCACTAACGCAATGTTTTTAAGCCGAAGTCTAAAAATATGAAAATTATCAACGTATTCTAAAACTAGGAGTCCCGCGGCTGCGGGGTCATTTCCTACGAGGTACATTGGTCCCGTGGGAGGTGTTGGTGCCACCCACGGGCCCGTTCGGGGGATGTTTTGAGTTTTCACCCAATAACGCCACGTTTATAAGCCCAAGTCTAGAAATATGCAAATTATCATCGTATTCTCAAACCGGGAGTCCCGCGGCTTCAGGGCCAGTTCCTACGATTTATATTGGTCCCGTGGGAGGTGTTGGTGCCACCCATGAGGCCGTTCGGTGCCTGTTTCGAGTTCTCACCCTCTAACGCCATGTTTTTAAGCCTAAGTCCAGAAATTTGCAAATTACCATTGTATTCTCAAACCGGGAGTCCCGTAGCATCGACGTCAGTTCCTACAATTTACATTGGTCCCGTGAGAGGTGTTGGTGCAAACCACGGGGACGTTCGGGGGCTGTTTCGAGTTTTCACCCTCTAACGCCATGTTTCTAAGCCTAAGGCTAGAAATGTGCAAATTAACATCATATTCTAAAATTGGGTGTCCCGCGGATGCGGGGTCATTTCCTACGATTTACATTGGTCCCCTGGGAGGTGTTGGTGCCACCCACGGGGACGTTCGGGGGCTGTTTCGGGTTTTCACCCTCTAACGCCATGTTTTTAAGCCTAAGTCTAGAAATATGCAAATTATCATCATATTCTAAAATCGGGAGTCCCGCGGCTGCGAGGTAAGTTCCTACGAGTTACATTGGTCCCTTGGGAGGTGTTGGTACCACCGACGGGGACGTTCGGGGGCTAGTTTGAGTTCTCAGCCACTAACAACATGTTTTTAAGCCTAAGTCTAGAAATATGAAAATTACAGTCGTATTCTCAAACCGGGAGTCCCACGGCTACGGGGTCAGTTCCTACGAGTTACATTGGTCCCGTGGGAGGTGTTGGTGCCACCCACGGGGACGTTCGGGGGCTATTCTGAGTTCTCACCCTCTAACGCCATGTTTTTAAGCCTTAGTCTAGAAACATGAAAATTATCATCGTATTCTCAAACCGGGAGTCCCGCGGCTATGGGGTCAGTTCCTACGAGTTACATTGATCCCGTGGGAGGTGTTGGTGCCACCCACGAGGCCGTTCGGGGGATGTTTCGAGATCTCACCCTCTAACGCCATGTTTTTAAGCCTAAGTGTAGAAATATTTAAATTACCATCATATTCTCAAATCGGGAGACCCGCGGCTACGGGGGCAGTTCCTACGAGGTACATTATTCCCCTGGGAGGTGTTGGTGCCACCCACGGGGCCGTTCGGGGGCTATTTCGAGTTCTCACCCTCTAACGCCATATTTTGCTTAAGTCTAGAAATATGAAAATTACCGTCATATTATCAAACCGGGAGTCCCACGGCTGCGGGGTCAGTTCCTACGAGGTACATTGGTCCCGTGGGAGGTGTTGGTGCCACCCACGGGGACGTTCGGGGGCTATTTTGAGTTCTCACCCTCTAACTCCATATTTTTTATTCCTAAGTCTAGAAATATGCAAATTATCGTCGTATTTTCAAACAGAGAGTCCCATGGCTGCGGGGTCAGTCCCTACGAGTTATATTAGTCCCGTGGGAGGTGTTGGTGCCACCCACGGGGCCGTTCGGGGGTTGTTTTTAGTTCTCATCCTCTAACACCATGTTTTAACCCTAAGTCTATAAATATGACAATTACCGTCGTATTCTCAAACCGGGAGTCTCACGGCTGCGCAGTCAGTACCTACGAGCTACATTGGTCCCGTGGGAGGTGTTGGTGCCACCCACGAGGCCGTTCGGGGGCTGTTTCGAGATCTCACCCGCTAACGCCATGTTTTTAAGCCTAAGACTAGAAATATGTAAATTACGGTCGTATTCTCAAATAGAGAGACCCGCAGGTACGGGACAGTTCCTACGAGTTACATTGGTCTCGTGGGAGGTGTTGGTGGCACCCAGGGGGCGATCGGGGGGTTGTTTCGAGTTTTAACCCTCTAACGCCATGTTTTACTTAAGTCTAGAAATATGCAAATTACCGTCGTATTTTCAAACCGGGAGTCCCACGACTGCGGGGTCAGTTCCTACAAGGTACATTGGTCCCGTGGGAGGTGTTGGTGCCACCCACGGGGATGTTCGGGGGCTATTTCGAGTTCTCACCCTCTAACGCCATGTTTTTAGGCCTAAGTCTAGAAATATGCAAATTATCGTTGTATTCTCAAACCGAGAGTCCCGCGACTGCGGGGTCAGTTCCTACGAGTTACATTGGTCCCGTGGGAGGTGTTGGTGCCACCCACGAGGACGTTCGGGGGCTATTTCGAGTTCTCACCCTCTAATGCCATGTTTTTAAGCCTAAGTCTAGATATATGTAAATTATCGTGTTATTCTCAAATCAGGAGTCCCGCGGCTGCGGGGTCAGTTCCTACGAGTTACATTGGTCCCGTGGGAGGTGTGGGTGCCATCCACGAGGCCGTTCGGGGGCTGTTTCGAGTTTTCACCCTCTAACGCCATGTTTTTAAGCCTAAGTGTATAAATATGCAAATTACCGTCGTATTTTCAAAAAGGGAGTTCCACGGCTGTGGGGTCAGTTCTTACGAGTTACATTGGTCCCGTGGGAGGTATTGGTGCCACCCACGGGGGCGTTCGGGGGCTGTTTCGAGTTTTCACCCAATAACGCCATGTTTTTATGTCTAAGTCTAGAAATATGCAAATTATCGTCATATTCTCCAACCGGGAGTCCCGCGGCTGCGGGGTCAGTTCCTACGACTTACATTGGTCCCGTGGGACGTGTTGGCGCCACCCACGAGGCCGTTCGGGGGCTGTTTCGAGTTTTCACCCACTAACGCCATGTTTTTAAGACAAAGTCTAAAAATATTCAAATTATCATCGTATTCTAAAACTAGGAGTCCCGCGGTTGCGGGGTCATTTCCAACGAGGTTCATTGGTCCCGTGGAAGGTGTTGGTGCCACCCACGGGGACGTTCGGGGGCTATTTTGAGTTCTCTCCCTCTAACGCCATGTTTTTAATCCTAAGTCTAGAAATATGTCAATTATCGTCTTATTCTCAAACCTGGAGTCCCGCGGCTGCAGGGTCAGTTCCTACGAGTTACATTGGTCCCGTGGGAGGTGTTGGTGCCACCCACGGGGACTTTCGGGGGTTGTTTCGAGTTCTCACCCTCTAACACCATGTTTTTAACCCTATGTCTAGAAATATGCAAATTATCTTCGTATTTAAAAATCGGGGGACCTGCGGTCGCGGGTTCAGTTCCTACGAGTTATATGGGTCCCGCGGGAGGTGTTGGTGCCACCCACGGGCCCGTTCGGGGGCTGCTTTGTGTTTTCACCCGATAACGCCATGTTTATAAGCCTAAGTCTAGAAATATGCAAATTATCATCGTATTCTCAAACCGGGAGTCCCGCGGCTTCAGGGTCTGTTCCTACGAGTTACATTGGTTCTGTGGGAGGTGTTGGTGCCACCCATGAAGCCGTTCGGTGGCTGTTTTGAGTTTTCACCCTCTAACACCATGTTTTTAAGCCTAAGTCTATAAATATGCAAATTACCATCGTACTCTAAATCCGGGAGACCCGCGATTGCGGGGTCAGTTCCTACGATTTACATTGGTCCCGTGGGAGGTGTTGGTGCCACCCACGAGGACGTTCGGGGGCTGTTTCGGGTTTTCACCCTCTAACGCCATGTTTTAAAGCCTAAGGCTAGAAATGTGCAAATTAACATCATATTCTAAAATTGGGAGTCCCGCGGCTGCGGGGTCAGTTCCTACGATTTACATTGGTCCCCTGGGAGGTGTTGGTGCCACCCACGGGGACGTTCGGGGGCAGTTTTGGGTTTTCACCCTCTAAGGCCATGTTTTTAAGCCTAAGTATAGAAATATGCAAATTATCATCATATTCTAAAATCGGGAGTCCCGCGACTGCGAGGTAAGTTCCTACGAGTTACATTGGTCCCATGGGAGGTGTTCGTACCACCCACGGGGACATTCGGGGTTTAGTTCGAGTTCTCAGCCACTAACGACATGTTTTTAAGCCTAAGTCTAGAAATATACTAATTACCTTCGTATTCTCAAACCGGGAGTCCCACGGCTGCGGGGTCAGTTGCTACGAGTTATATTGGTCCCGTGGGAGGTGTTGGTGCCACCCACGGGGCCGTTTGGGTGCTATTCAGAGTTCTCACCCTCTAACGCCATGTTTTTAAGCCTTAGTCTAGAAACATGCAAATTATCATCGTATTCTCAAACTGGGAGTCCCGCGGCTACAGGGTCAGTTCCTACGAGTTACATTGGTCCCGTGGGAGGTGTTGGTGCCACCCACGGGGCCGTTCGAGGGTTTTTTCGAGTTTTCACCCTCTAACGCCATGTTTTTAAGCCTAAGTGTATAAATATGCAAATTACCGTCATATTTTCAAATCGGGAGTCCCACGGCTGTGGGGTCAGTTCTTACGAGTTACATTGGTCCCGTGGGAGGTATTGGTGCCACCCACGGGGCCGTTCGGGGGATGTTTCGAGTTTTCACCCAATAACGCCATGTTTTTAAGTCTAAGTCTAGAAATATGCAAATTATCGTCATATTCTCCAACCGGGAGTCCCGCGGATGCGGGGTCAGTTCCTACGACTTACATTGGTCCCGTGGGACGTGTTGGCGCCACCCACGAGGCCGTTCGGGGGCTGTTTCGAGTTTTCACCCTCTAACGCCATGTTTTTAAGTCTAAGTCTATAAATATACAAATTACCATCGTATTTTCAAACCGGGAGTCCCACGGCTGCGGGGTCAGTTCCTACGAGTTGCATTGGTCCCGTGGGAGGTGTTGGTGCCACCCACGGGGACGTTCGGTGGCTGTTTCGAGTTCTCACCCTCTAACGCTATGTTTTTAAGCCTAAGTCTAGAAATTTTCAAATTATCGTCGTATTCTCAAACATGGAGTCCCCCGGCTGCGGGGTCAGTTCCTACGATTTACATTGGTCCCATGGGAGGTGTTGGTGCCACCCACGGGGACGTTCGGGGGCATGTTTCGCGTTTTCACCCTCTAACGCCATGTTTTTAAGCCTAAGTCCAGAAATATGTAAATTATCATCATATTCTAAAATCGGGAGTCCCGCGGCTGCGGGGTCAGTTCCTATGAGTTATATTGGTCCCGTGGTAGGTGTGAGTGCCACCCACGGGGCCATTCGGGGGCTGTTCGAGTTCTCACCCACTAACAACATGTTTTTAAGCCTAAGTCTATAAATATGCAAATTACCATCGATTCTCAAATCGGGAGTTCCATGGCTGCGGGGTCAGGTCCTACGAGGTACATTGGTCCCGTGGGAGGTGTTGGTGCCACCCACGGGGACGTTCGGGGGCTATTTCGAGTTCTCACCCTCTAATGCCATGTTTTTATGCCTAAGTCTAGAAATATGTAAATTATCGTGTTATTCTCAAATCGGGAGTCCCGCGGTTGCGGGGTCTGTTCCTACGAGTTACATTGGTCCCGTGGGAGGTGTGGGTGCCATCCACGAGGCCGTTCGGGGGCTGTTTCGAGTTTTCACCCACTAACGCCATGTTTTTAAGACAAAGTCTAAAAATATGCAAATTATCATCGTATTCTAAAACTAGGAGTCCCGCGGCTGCGGGGTCATTTCCTACGAGGTACATTGGTCCCGTGGAAGGTGTTGGTGCCACCCACGGGGACGTTCGGGGGCTATTTCGAGTTCTCACCCTCTAACGCCATGTTTTTAATCCTAAGTCTAGGAATATGTAAATTATCGTCTTATTCTCAAACCTGGAGTCCCGCGGCTGCAGGGTCAGTTCCTACGAGTTACATTGGTCCCGTGGGAGGTGTTGGTACCACCCACGAGGACTTTCGGGGGTTGTTTCGAGTTCTCACCCTCTAACGCCATGTTTTTAACCCTATGTCTAGAAATATGCAAATTATCTTCGCATTTAAAAATTGGGGGACCTGCGGTCGGGGGGTCAGTTCCTACGTGTTATATGGGTCCCGCGGGAGGTGTTGGTGCCATCCACGGGCCCGTTCGGGGGCTGCTTTGTGTTTTCACCCGATAACGCCACGTTTATAAGCCTAAGTCTAGAAATATGCAAATTATCATCGCATTCTCAAACCGGGAGTCCCACGGCTTCAGGGTCTGTTCCTACGAGTTACATTGGTCCCATGGGAGGTGTTGGTGCCACCCATGAGGCCGTTCGGTGGCTGTTTTGAGTTTTCACCCTCTAACACCATGTTTTTAAGCCTAAGTCTATAAATATGCAAATTACCATCGTACTCTAAATCCGGGAGACCCGCGATTGCGGGGTCAGTTCCTACGATTTACATTGGTCCCGTGGGAGGTGTTGGTGCCACCCACGGGGACGTTCGGGGGCTGTTTTGGATTTTCACCCTCTAACGCCATGTTTTTAAGCCTAAGGCTAGAAATGTGCAAATTAACATCATATTCTAAAATTGGGACTCCCGCGGCTGCGGGGTCAGTTCCTACGATTTACATTGGTCCCTTTGGAGGTGTTGGTGCCACCCACGGGGACGTTCGGGGGCTGTTTCGGGTTTTCACCCTCTAACGCCATGTTTTTAAGCCTAAGTATAGAAATATGCAAATTATCATCATATTCTAAAATCGGGAGTCCCGCGACTGCGAGGTAAGTTCCTACGAGTTACATTGGTCCCGTGGGAGGTGTTGGTACCACCCACGAGGACGTTCGGGGTTTAGTTCGAGTTCTCAGCCACTAACGACATGTTTTTAAGCCTAAGTCTAGAAATATACAAATTACCGTCGTATTCTCAAACCGGGAGTCCCACGACTGCGGGGTCAGTTACTACGAGTTACATTGGTCCCGTGGGAGGTGTTGGTGCCACCCACGGGGCCGTTTGGGTGCTATTCAGAGTTCTCACCCTCTAACGCCATGTTTTTAAGCCATAGTCTAGAAACATGCAAATTATCATCGTATTCTCAAACCGGGAGTCCCGCGGCTACGGGGTCAGTTCCTACGAGTTACATTGGTCCCGTGGGAGGTGTTGGAGCCATCCACGAGGCCGTTCGGGGGCTGTTTCGTGTTCTCACCCTCTAATGCCATATTTTTAAGCCTAAGTCTATAAATATGCAAATTATCATTGTATTCTAAAACTGGGAGTCCCGCGGCTGCGGGGTCAGTTCCTACGAGGTACATTGGTCCCGTGGGAGGTGTTGGTCACTCCCACGGGGCCGTTCGGGGTCTATTTCGAGTTCTCACCCTCTAACGCCATGTTTTTAAGCCAAACTCTAGAAATATGCAAATTATCGTCTTATTTTCAAAATGGGAGTCCCGCGGCTGCGGGGTCAGTTCCTACGAGTTACATTGGTCCCGTGGGAGGTGTTGGTGCCACCCACGAGGCCGTTCGGAGACTGTTTCGAGTTTTCACCCTGTAACTCTACGTATTTAAGCCTAAGTCTAGCAATATGAAAATTATCATCGTATTCTCAAACCGGGAGTCCCGCGGCTGCAGGGTCAGTTCCTATGAGTTACATTGGTCCCGTGAGAGGTGTTGGTTCCACCCACGGGGACGTTCGGAAGCTGTTTCGAGTTTTCACCCTCTAACGCCATGTATTTAAGCCTAAGTCTAGAAATATGTAAATTATCGTCGTATTTTCAAACCGGGAGTCCTGCGACTGCGGGGTCAGTTCCTACGAGTTACATTGGTCCCGTGGGAGGTGTTGGTGCCACCCGCGGGCCGTTCGGGTGCTGTTCGAGTTCTTAACCTCTAACGCAATGTTTTTAAGCCTAAGTCTAGAAATTTGCAAATTACCGTCGTATTCTCAAACCGGGAGTCCCGCAGCTGCGGGGTCAGATCCTACGATTTACATTGGTCCGGTGGGAGGTGTTGGTGCCACCCACGGGGACGTTCGGGGGCTATTTCGGGTTTTCACCCTCTAACGCCATGTTGTTAAGCCTAAGTCTAGAAATATACAAATTATCATCTTATTCTAATACCGGGAGTCCTGTGACTGGGGGGTCAGTTCCTACGAGTTACATTGGTCCCGTGGGAGGTGTTAGTGCCACCCACAGGGTCATTCGGGGGTTGTTTCGAGTTCTCACCCAATAACAACATGTTTTTCAGCCTAAGTATAGAGATATGCAAATTACCATCGTATTCTCAAACCGAGAGTCCCACAGCTGTGGGGTCAGTTCCTACGAGCTACATTGGTCCCGTGGGAGGTGTTGTTGCCACCCACAGGGACGTTCGGGGGCTATTTCGAGTTCTCACCCTCTAACGCCATGTTTTTAAACTTAAGTATAGAAATATGTAACTTATCATCGTATTATCAAACCGAGAGTCCCGCGGCAGCGGGGTCAGTTCCTACGAGTTACATTGGTCCCGTGGGAGGTGTTGGTGCCATCCACGAGGCCGTTTGGGGGCTGTTTCGAGTTCTCACCCACTAATGCCATGTTTTTAAGCCTAAGTCTAGAAATATGCAAATTATCATTGTATTCTCAAACCGAGAGTCCCGCGACTGCGGGGTCAGTTCCTACGAGTTACATTGGTCCCGTGGGAGGTGTTGGTGCCACCCACGGGGCCGTTCGGGGGCCTTTTCGAGTTTTCACCCAATAACGCCATGTTTTTAAGCCTAAGTCTAGAAATATGCAAATTATCATCGTATTCTCCAACCGGGAGTCCCGTGGAAGTGGGGTCAGTTCTTACGACTTACATTTGTCCCGTGGGACGTGTTGGTGCCACCCACGAGGCCGTTCGGGGGTTGTTTCGAGTTTTCACCCTCTAACGCCGTGTTTTTAAGCCTAAGTGTATAAATATGCAAATTACCGTCGTATTTTCAAATCGGGAGTCCCACGGCTGTGGGGTGAGTTCTTACGAGTTACATTGGTCCCGTGGGAGGTATTGGTGCCACCCACGGGGCCGTTCGGGGGATGTTTCGAGTTTTCACCCAATAACACCATGTTTTTAAGTCTAAGTCTAGAAATATGCAAATTATCGTCATATTCTCCAACCGGGAGTCCCGCGGCTGCGGGGTCAGTTCCTACGACTTACATTGGTCCCGTGGGACGTGTTGGCGCCACCCACGAGGCCGTTCGGGGGCTGTTTTGAGTTTTCACCCTCTAACGCCATGTTTTTAAGCCTAAGTCTATAAATATGCAAATTACCATCGTATTTTCAAACCGGGAGTCCCACGGCTGCGGGGTCAGTTCCTACGAGTTACATTGGTCCCGTGGGAGGTGTTGGTGCCACCCACGGGGACGTTCGGTGGCTATTTCGAGTTCTCACCCTCTAACGCTATGTTTTTAAGCCTAAGTCTAGAAATTTTCAAATTACCGTCGTATTCTCAAACATGGAGTCCCCCGGCTGCGGGGTCAGTTCCTACGATTTACATTGGTCCCATGGGAGGTGTTGGTGCCACCCACGGGGACGTTCGGGGGCATGTTTCGCGTTTTCACCCTCTAACGCCATGTTTTTAAGCCTAAGTCCAGAATTATGTAAATTATCATCATATTCTAAAATCGGGAGTCCCGCGGCTGCGGGGTCAGTTCCTATGAGTTATATTGGTCCCGTGGGAGGTGTGAGTGCCACCCACGGGGCCATTCGGGGGCTGTTCGAGTTCTCACCCACTAACAACATGTTTTTAAGCCTAAGTCTAGAAATATGCAAATTACCATCGATTCTCAAACCGGGAGTTCCACGGCTGCGGGGTCAGTTCCTACGAGGTACATTGGTCCCGTGGGAGGTGTTGGTGCCACCCACGGGGACGTTCGGGGGCTATTTTGAGTTCTCACCCTCTAATGCCATGTTTTTAAGCCTAAGTCTAGAAATATGTAAATTATCATGTTATTCTCATATCGGGAGTCCCGCGGCTGCGGGGTCAGTTCCTACGAGTTACATTGGTCCCGTGGGAGGTGTGGGTGCCATCCACGAGGCCGTTCGGGGGCTGTTTCGAGTTTTCACCCACTAACGCCATGTTTTTAAGACAAAGTCTAAAAATATGCAAATTATCATCGTATTCTAAAACTAGGAGTCCCGCGGCTGCGGGGTCATTTCCTACGAGGTACATTGGTCCCGTGGAAGGTGTTGGTGCCACCCACGGGGACGTTCGGGGGCTATTTCGAGTTATCTCCCTCTAACGCCATGTTTTTAATCCTAAGTCTAGAAATATGTAAATTATCGTCTTATTCTCAAACCTGGAGTCCCGCGGCTGCAGGGTCTGTTCCTACGAGTTACATTGGTCCCGTGGGAGGTGTTGGTGCCACCCACGGGGACTTTCGGGGGTTGTTTCGAGTTCTCACCCTCTAACACCATGTTTTTAACCCTATGTCTAGAAATATGCAAATTATCTTCGTATTTAAAAATCGGGGGACCTGCGGTCGCGGGTTCAGTTCCTACGAGTTATATGGGTCCCGCGGGAGTTGTTGGTGCCACCCACGGGCCCGTTCGGGGGCTGCTTTGTGTTTTCACCCGATAACGCCACGTTTATAAGCCTAAGTCTAGAAATATGCAAATTATCATCGTATTCTCAAACCGGGAGTCCCGCGGCTTCAGGGTCTGTTCCTACGAGTTACATTGGTTCTGTGGGAGGTGTTGGTGCCACCCATGAGGCCGTTCGGTGGTTGTTTTGAGTTTTCACCCTCTAACGCCATGTTTTTAAGCCTAAGTCTATAAATATGCAAATTACCATCGTACTCTAAATCCGGGAGACCCGCGATTGCGGGGTCAGTTCCTACGATTTACATTGGTCCCGTGGGAGGTGTTGGTGCCACCCACGAGGACGTTCGGGGGCTGTTTCGGGTTTTCACCCTCTAACGCCATGTTTTTAAGCCTAAGGCTAGAAATGTGCAAATTAACATCATATTTTAAAATTGGGAGTCCCGCGGCTGCGGGGTCAGTTCCTACGATTTACATTGGTCCCCTGGGAGGTGTTGGTGCCACCCACGGGGACGTTCGGGGGCTGTTTCGGGTTTTCACCCTCTAAGCCCATGTTTTTAAGCCTAAGTATAGAAATATGCAAATTATCATCATATTCTAAAATCGAGAGTCCCGCGACTGCGAGGTAAGTTCCTACGAGTTACATTGGTCCCATGGGAGGTGTTGGTACCACCCACGGGGATGTTCGGGGTTTAGTTCGAGTTCTCAGCCACTAACGACATGTTTTTAAGCCTAAGTCTATAAATATACAAATTACCGTCGTATTCTCAAACCGGGAGTCCCACGGCTGCGGGGTCAGTTACTACGAGTTATATTGGTCCCGTGGGAGGTGTTGGTGCCACCCACGGGGCCGTTTGGGTGCTATTCAGAGTTCTCACCCTCTAACGCCATGTTTTTAAGCCTTAGTCTAGAAACATGCAAATTATCATCATATTCTCAAACCGGGAGTCCCGCGGCTACAGGGTCAGTTCCTACGAGTTACATTGGTCCCGTGGGAGGTGTTGGTGCCACCCACGGGGCCGTTCGAGGGTTGTTTCGAGTTTTCACCCAATAACGCCATGTTTTTAAGTCTAAGTCTAGAAATATGCAAATTATCGTCATATTCTCCAACCGGGAGTCCCACGGCTGCGGGGTCAGTTCATACGACTTACATTGGTCCCGTGGGACGTGTTGGTGCCACCCACGAGGCCGTTCGGGGGCTGTTTCGAGTTTTCACCCCCTAACGCCATGTTTTTAAGCCTAAGTCTATAAATATGCAAATTACCATCGTATTTTCAAACCGGGAGTCCCACGGCTGCGGGGTCAGTTCCTACGAGTTACATTGGTCCCGTGGGAGGCGTTGGTGCCACCCACGGGGCCGTTCGAGGGCTGTTTCGACTTTTCACCCAATAACGCCATGTTTTAAAGTCTAAGTCTATAAATATGCAAATTATCGTCATATTCTCCAACCGGGAGTCCCGCGGCTGCGGGATCAGTTCATATGACTTACATTGGTCCCGTGGGACGTGTTGGTGCCACCCACGAGGCCGTTCGGGGGCTGTTTCGAGTTTTCACCCTCTAACGCCATGTTTTTAAGCCTGAGTGTATAAATATACAAATTACTGTCGTATTTTCAAATCGGGAGTCCCACGGCTGTGGGGTCAGTTCTTACGAGTTACATTGGTCCCGTGGGAGGTATTGGTGCCACCCACGGGGCCGTTCGGGGGATGTTTCGAGTTTTCACCCAATAACGCCATGTTTTTAAGTCTAAGTCTAGAAATATGCAAATTATCATCATATTCTCCAACCGGGAGTCCCACGGCTGCGGGGTCAGTTCCTACGACTTACATTGGTCCCGTGGGACGTGTTGGCGCCACCCACGAGGCCGTTCGGGGGCTGTTTCGAGTTTTCAACCTCTAACGCCATGTTTTTAAGTCTAAGTCTATAAATATGCAAATTACCATCGTATTTTCAAACCGGGAGTCCCACGGCTGCGGGGTCAGTTCCTACGAGTTACATTGGTCCCGTGGGAGGTGTTGGTGCCACCCACGGGGACGTTCGGTGGCTGTTTCGAGTTCTCACCCTCTAACGCTATGTTTTTAAGCCTAAGTCTAGAAATTTTCAAATTATCGTCGTATTCTCAAACATGGAGTCCCCCGGCTGCGGGGTCAGTTCCTACGATTTACATTGGTCCCATGGGAGGTGTTGGTGCCACCCACGGGGACGTTCGGGGGCATGTTTCGCGTTTTCACCCTCTAACGCCATGTTTTTAAGCCTAAGTCCAGAAATATGTAAATTATCATCATATTCTAAAATCGGGAGTCCCGCGGATGCGGGGTCAGTTCCTATGAGTTATATTGGTCCCGTGGGAGGTGTGAGTGCCACCCACGGGGCCATTCGGGGGCTGTTCGAGTTCTCACCCACTAACAACATGTTTTTAAGCCTAAGTCTAGAAATATGCAAATTACCATCGATTCTCAAACCGGGAGTTCCACGGCTGCGGGGTCAGTTCCTACGAGGTACATTGGTCCCGTGGGAGGTGTTGGTGCCACCCACGGGGACGTTCGGGGGCTATTTCGAGTTCTCACCCTCTAATACCATGTTTCTAAGCCTAAGTCTAGAAATATGTAAATTATCGTGTTATTCTCAAATCGGGAGTCCCGCGGCTGCGGGGTCAGTTCCTACGAGTTACATTGGTCCCGTGGGAGGTGTGGGTGCCATCCACGAGGCCGTTCGGGGGCTGTTTCGAGTTTTCACCCACTAACGCCATGTTTTTAAGACGAAGTCTAAAAATATGCAAATTATCATCGTATTCTAAAACTAGGAGTCCCGCGGCGGCGGGGTCATTTCCTACGAGGTACATTGGCCCCATGGAAGGTGTTGGTGCCACCCACGGGGACGTTCGGGGGCTATTTCGAGTTCTCACCCTCTAACGCCATGTTTTTAATCCTAAGTCTAGAAATATGTAAATTATCGTCTTATTCTCAAACCTGGAGTCCCGCGGCTGCAGGGTCAGTTCCTACGAGTTACATTGGTCCCGTGGGAAGTGTTGGTGCCACCCACGGGGACTTTCGGGGGTTGTTTCGAGTTCTCACCCTCTAACACCATGTTTTTAACCCTATGTCTACAAATATGCAAATTATCTTCGTATTTAAAAATCGGGGGACCTGCGGTCGCGGGGTCAGTTCCTACGAGTTATATGGGTCCCGCGGGAGGTGTTGGTGCCACCCACGGGCCCGTTCGGGGGCTGCTTTGTGTTTTCACCCGATAACGCCACGTTTATAAGTCTAAGTGTAGAAATATGCAAATTATCATCGTATTCTCAAACCGGGAGTCCCGCGGCTTCAGGGTCTGTTCCTACTAGTTACATTGGTTCTGTGGGAGGTGTTGATGCCACCCATGAGGCCGTTCGGTGGCTGTTTTGAGTTTTCACCCTCTAACACCATATTTTTAAGCCTAAGTCTATAAATATGCAAATTACCATCGTACTCTAAATCCGGGAGACCCGCGATTGCGGGGTCAGTTCCTACGATTTACATTGGTCCAGTGGGAGGTGTTGGTGCCACCCACGGGGACGTTCGGGGGCTGTTTCGGGTTTTCACCCTCTAACGCCATGTTTTTAAGCCTAAGGCTAGAAATGTGCAAATTAACATCATATTCTAAAATTGGGAGTCCCGCGACTGCGAGGTAAGTTCCTACGAGTTACATTGGTCCCGTGGGAGGTGTTGGTACCACCCACGGGGACGTTCGGGGTTTAGTTCGAGTTCTCAGACAATAACGACATGTTTTTAAGCCTAAGTCTAGAAATATACAAATTATCATCATATTCTCAAACCGGGAGTCCCACGGCTGCGGGGTCAGTTACTACGAGTTACATTGGTCCCGTGGGAGGTGTTGGTGCCACCCACGGGGCCGTTTGGGTGCTATTCAGAGTTCTCACCCTCTAACGCCATGTTTTTAAGCCTTAGTCTAGCAACATGCAAATTATCATCGTATTCTCAAACCGGGAGTCCCGCGGCTACAGGGTCAGTTCCTACGAGTTACATTGGTCCCGTGGGAGGTGTTGGTGCCACCCACGGGGCCGTTCGAGGGATGTTTCGAGTTTTCACCCAATAACGCCATGTTTTTAAGTCTAAGTCTAGAAATATGCAAATTATCGTCATATTCTCCAACCGGGAGTCCCGGGGATGCGGGGTCAGTTCATACGATTTACATTGGTCCCGTGGGACGTGTTGGTGCCACCCACGAGGCCGTTCGGGGGCTGTTTCGAGTTTTCACACTCTAACGCCATGTTTTTAAGCCTAAGTCTATAAATATGCAAATTACCATCGTATTTTCAAACCGGGAGTCCCACGGCTGCGGGGTCAGTTCCTACGAGTTACATTGGTCCCGTGGGAGGTGTTGGTGCGACCCACGGGGCCGTTCGGGGGCTGTTCGAGTTCTTAACCTCTAACGCAATGTTTTTAAGCCTAAGTCTAGAAATTTGCAAATTACCGTCGTATTCTCAAACCGGGAGTCCCGCAGCTGCGGGGTCAGATCCTACGATTTACATTGGTCCGGTGGGAGGTGTTGGTGCCACCCACGGGGACGTTCGGGGGCTATTTCGGGTTTTCACCCTCTAACGCCATGTTGTTAAGCCTAAGTCTAGAAATATACAAATTATCATCTTATTCTAATACCGGGAGTCCTGTGACTGGGGGGTCAGTTCCTACGAGTTACATTGGTCCCGTGGGAGGTGTTAGTGCCACCCACAGGGTCATTCGGGGGCTGTTTCGAGTTCTCCCCCAATAACAACATGTTTTTCAGCCTAAGTATAGAAATATACAAATTACCATCGTATTCTCAAACCGAGAGTCCCACAGCTGTGGGGTCAGTTCCTACGAGCTACATTGGTCCCGTGGGAGGTGTTGGTGCCACCCACAGGGACGTTCGGGGGCAATTTTGAGTTCTCACCCTCTAACGCCATGTTTTTAAACTTAAGTATAGAAATATGTAACTTATCATCGTATTATCAAACCGAGAGTCCCGCGGCAGCGGGGTCAGTTCCTACGAGTTACATTGGTCCCGTGGGAGGTGTTGGTGCCATCCACGAGGCCGTTTGGGGGCTGTTTCGAGTTCTCACCCACTAATGCCATGTTTTTAAGCCTAAGTCTAGAAATATGCAAATTATCGTTGTATTCTCAAACCGAGAGACCCGCGACTGCGGGGTCAGTTCCTACGAGTTACATTGGTCCCGTGGGAGGTGTTGGTGCCACCCACGGGGCCGTTCGGGGGCCTTTTCGAGTTTTCACCCAATAACGCCATGTTTTTAATCCTAAGTCTAGAAATATGCAAATTATCATCGTATTCTCCAACCGGGAGTCCCGTGAAAGTGGGGTCAGTTCTTACGACTTACATTTGTCCCGTGGGACGTGTTGGTGCCACCCACGAGGCCGTTCGGGGGTTGTTTCGAGTTTTCACCCTCTAACGCCGTGTTTTTAAGCCTAAGTGTATAAATATGCAAATTACCGTCGTATTTTCAAATCGGGAGTCCCACGGCTGTGGGGTGAGTTCTTACGAGTTACATTGGTCCCGTGGGAGGTATTGGTGCCACCCACGGGGCCGTTCGGGGGATGTTTCGAGTTTTCACCCAATAACGCCATGTTTTTAAGTCTAAGTCTAGAAATATGCAAATTATCGTCATATTCTCCAACCGGGAGTCCCGCGGCTGCGGGGTCAGTTCCTACGACTTACATTGGTCCCGTGGGACGTGTTGGCGCCACCCACGAGGCCGTTCGGGGGCTGTTTCGAGTTTTCACCCTCTAACGCCATGTTTTTAAGCCTAAGTCTATAAATATGCAAATTACCATCGTATTTTCAAACCGGGAGTCCCACGGCTGCGGGGTCAGTTCCTACGAGTTACATTGGTCCCGTGGGAGGTTTTGGTGCCACCCACGGGGACGTTCGGTGGCTATTTCGAGTTCTCACCCTCTAACGCTATGTTTTTAAGCCTAAGTCTAGAAATTTTCAAATTACCGTCGTATTCTCAAACATGGAGTCCCCCGGCTGCGGGGTCAGTTCCTACGATTTACATTGGTCCCATGGGAGGTGTTGGTGCCACCCACGGGGACGTTCGGGGGCATGTTTCGCGTTTTCACCCTCTAACGCCATGTTTTTAAGCCTAAGTCCAGAATTATGTAAATTATCATCATATTCTAAAATCGGGAGTCCCGCGGCTGCGGGGTCAGTTCCTATGAGTTATATTGGTCCCGTGGGAGGTGTGAGTGCCACCCACGGGGCCATTCGGGGGCTGTTCGAGTTCTCACCCACTAACAACATGTTTTTAAGCCTAAGTCTAGAAATATGCAAATTACCATCGATTCTCAAACCGGGAGTTCCACTGCTGCGGGGTCAGTTCCTACGAGGTACATTGGTCCCGTGGGAGGTGTTGGTGCCACCCACGGGGACGTTCGGGGGCTATTTCGAGTTCTCACCCTCTAATGCCATGTTTTTAAGCCTAAGTCTAGAAATATGTAAATTATCATGTTATTCTCAAATCGGGAGTCCCGCGGCTGCGGGGTCAGTTCCTACGAGTTACATTGGTCCCGTGGGAGGTGTGGGTGCCATCCACGAGGCCGTTCGGGGGCTGTTTCGAGTTTTCACCCACTAACGCCATGTTTTTAAGACAAAGTCTAAAAATATGCAAATTATCATCGTATTCTAAAACTAGGAGTCCCGCGGCTGCGGGGTCATTTCCTACGAGGTACATTGGTCCCGTGGAAGGTGTTGGTGCCACCCACGGGGACGTTCGGGGGCTATTTCGAGTTCTCTCCCTCTAACGCCATGTTTTTAATCCTAAGTCTAGAAATATGTAAATTATCGTCTTATTCTCAAACCTGGAGTCCCGCGGCTGCAGGGTCAGTTCCTACGAGTTACATTGGTCCCGTGGGAGGTGTTGGTGCCACCCACGGGGACTTTCGGGGGTTGTTTCGAGTTCTCACCCTCTAACACCATGTTTTTAACCCTATGTCTAGAAATATGCAAATTATCTTCGTATTTAAAAATCGGGGGACCTGCGGTCGCGGGGTCAGTTCCTACGAGTTATATGGGTCCCGCGGGAGGTGTTGGTGCCACCCACGGGCCCGTTCGGGGGCTGCTTTGTGTTTTCACCCGATAACGCCACGTTTATAAGCCTAAGGCTAGAAATATGCAAATTATCATCGTATTCTCAAACCGGGAGTCCCGCGGCTTCAGGGTCTGTTCCTACGAGTTACATTGGTTCTGTGGGAGGTGTTGGTGCCACCCATGAGGCCGTTCGGTGGCTGTTTTGAGTTTTCACCCTCTAACGCCATGTTTTTAAGCCTAAGTCTATAAATATGCAAATTACCATCGTACTCTAAATTCGGGAGACCCGCGATTGCGGGGTCAGTTCCTACGATTTACATTGGTCCCGTGGGAGGTGTTGGTGCCACCCACGAGGACGTTCGGGGGCTGTTTCGGGTTTTCACCCTCTAACGCCATGTTTTTAAGCCTAAGGCTAGATATGTGGAAATTAACATCATATTCTAAAATTGGGAGTCCCGCGGCTGCGGGGTCAGTTCCTACGATTTACATTGGTCCCCTGGGAGGTGTTGGTGCCACCCACGGGGACGTTTGGGGGCTGTTTCGGGTTTTCACCCTCTAAGGCCATGTTTTTAAGCCTAAGTATAGAAATATGCAAATTATCATCATATTCTAAAATCGGGAGTCCCGCGACTGCGAGGTAAGTTCCTACGAGTTACATTGGTCCCATGGGAGGTGTTGGTACCACCCACGGGGATGTTCGGGGTTTAGTTCGAGTTCTCAGCCACTAACGACATGTTTTTAAGCCTAAGTCTAGAAATATACAAATTACCGTCGTATTCTCAAACCGGGAGTCCCACGACTGCGGGGTCAGTTACTACGAGTTATATTGGTCCCGTGGGAGGTGTTGGTGCCACCCACGGGGCCGTTTGGGTGCTATTCAGAGTTCTCACCCTCTAAGGCCATGTTTTTAAGCCTTAGTCTAGAAACATGCAAATTATCATCGTATTCTCAAACCGGGAGTCCCGCGGCTACAGGGTCAGTTCCTACGAGTTACATTGGTCCCGTGGGAGGTGTTGGTGCCACCCACGGGGCCGTTCGAGGGTTGTTTCGAGTTTTCACCCAATAACGCCATGTTTTTAAGTCTAAGTCTATAAATATGCAAATTATCATCATATTCTCCAACCGGGAGTCCCGCGGCTGCGGGGTCAGTTCATACGACTTACATTGGTCCCGTGGGACGTGTTGGTGCCACCCACGAGGCCGTTCGGGGGCTGTTTCGAGTTTTCACCCTCTAACGCCATGTTTTTAAGCCTAAGTCTATAAATATGCAAATTACCATCGTATTTTCAAATCGGGAGTCCCACGGCTGCGGGGTCAGTTCCTACGAGTTACATTGGTCCCGTGGGAGGTGTTGCTGCCACCCACGGGGCCGTTCGAGGGCTGTTTCGACTTTTCACCCAATAACGCCATGTTTTAAAGTCTAAGTCTATAAATATGCAAATTATCGTCATATTCTCCAACCGGGAGTCCCGCGGCTGCGGGATCAGTTCATATGACTTACATTGGTCCCGTGGGACGTGTTGGTGCCACCCACGAGGCCGTTCGGGGGCTGTTTCGAGTTTTCACCCTCTAACGCCATGTTTTTAAGCCTAAGTGTATAAATATACAAATTACCGTCGTATTTTCAAATCGGGAGTCCCACGGCTGTGGGGTCAGTTCTTACGAGTTACATTGGTCCCGTGGGAGGTATTGGTGCCACCCACGGGGTCGTTCGGGGGAAGTTTCGAGTTTTCACCCAATAACGCCATGTTTAAGTCTAAGTCTAGAAATATGCAAATGATCGTCATATTCTCCAACCGGGAGTCCCGCGGCTGCGAGGTCAGTTCCTACGACTTACATTGGTCCCGTGGGACGTGTTGGCGCCACCCACGAGGCCGTTCGGGGCTGTTTCGAGTTTTCACCCTCTAACGCCATGTTTTTAAGTCTAAGTCTATAAATATGCAAATTACAATCGTATTTTCAAACTGGGAGTCCCACGGCTGCGGGGTCAGTTCCTACGAGTTACATTGGTCCCGTGGGAGGTGTTGGTGCCACCCACGGGGACGTTCGGTGGCTGTTTCGAGTTCTCACCCTCTAACGCTATGTTTTTAAGCCTAAGTCTAGAAATTTTCAAATTATCGTCGTATTCTCAAACATGGAGTCCCCCGGCTGCGGGGTCAGTTCCTACGATTTACATTGGTCCCATGGGAGGTGTTGGTGCCACTCACGGGGACGTTCGGGGGCATGTTTCGCGTTTTCACCTTCTAACGCCATGTTTTTAAGCCTAAGTCCAGAAATATGTAAATTATCATCATATTCTAAAATCGGGAGTCCCGCGGCTGCGGGGTCAGTTCCTATGAGTTATATTGGTCCCGTGGGAGGTGTGAGTGCCACCCACGGGGCAATTCGGGGGCTGTTCGAGTTCTCACCCACTAACAACATGTTTTTAAGCCTAAGTCTAGAAATATGCAAATTACCATCGATTCTCAAACCGGGAGTTCCACGGCTGCGGGGTCAGTTCCTACGAGGTACATTGGTCCCGTGGGAGGTGTTGGTGCCTCCCACGGGGACGTTCGGGGGCTATTTCGAGTTCTCACCCTCTAATATCATGTTTCTAAGCCTAAGTCTAGAAATATGTAAATTATCGTGTTATTCTCAAATCGGGAGTCCCGCGGCTGCGGGGTCAGTTCCTACGAGTTACATTGGTCCCGTGGGAGGTGTGGGTGCCATCCACGAGGCCGTTCGGGGGCTATTTCGAGTTCTCACCCTCTAACGTCATGTTTTTAAGCCTAAGTCTATAAATATGAAAATTATCATCGTATTCTCAAACTGATAATCCCGCGGCTACGGGGTCAGTTCCTACGAGTTACATTGGTCCCGTGGGAGGTGTTGGTGCCACCCACGAGGACGTTCGGGGGCAGTTTCGAGATCTCACCCTCTAACGCCATGTTTTTAAGCTTAAGTCTAGAAATATACAAATTACTGTCGTATTCTCAAATCGGGAGACCTGCGGCTACGAGGTCAGTTCCTAAGAGTTATATTGGTCCCGTGCGAGGTGTTGGTGCCACCCACCGAGCCGTTTGGGGGTTATTTTGAGTTTTCACCCTCTAACGCCATGTTTTTCTTAAGTCTAAGCCTAGAAATATGGAAATTACAGTCGTATTCTCAAACCGGGAGTTCCGCGGCTGCGCGGTCAGTTCCTACGAGTTACATTGGTCCCGTGGGAGGTGATGGTGCCTCCCACGGGGCCATTCGGTGACTGTTATGGGTTTTCACCCTCTAACGCCATGTTTTTAAGCCTAAGTCTATAAATATGCAAATTACCATCGTACAAATAACAAATACAACCAAGTAATGTATTATGTTAGTTTAAAATTTCAAAATATAGCACAGCAAATGTTTGATGAAGTGATAAAGAAAATTATAGCACACCTAATTTTTTGTCGATGATATGAAAATGAATAGAAAATTACTAATTGAAATCTTCCTAAGAAAAAAGAAGATACAAATTATGAAAACAAAATTTTAAAATTGACAATAGCTGTACCCACTGTGTTATAGCTCCATCACCTAAACCCGGTTTGGTCCAACAAAACTCAACCCACCAGACTTAAACCGGGCAGAATTCTGACAGCAACCCAGTTGAAAATCGAGACCCAAACCCAACAACCCTCACCCAACCCAGTTGAAAATCACCCTAGTTGAAAATCGCAACTAACACTGGCAGTGGTGCGGGTTTCCGAAGAAAACTCTCACAAAAATGTGGCCCCGCTTCTCATTCTCTCTCTCTCTCTCTTCTCTACCAACTGTCTCATCTCTCTCTCTCAAGACTCACCCCAATCGCTACTCCCTTATTTCAAGAATCAATCAACACCGATGAAACCCAAGATTTTTCACTGAGTTGGTCCGGGCCGTCCGCTTGTCAACCCAAAACCAGCCCGCCCATTTTTTACCCGAACCCAAATTCGACCAGCCCATTTTCACCCATACGAGCCCAAATTCCAATGCTAATCAGAACCCAGTTGAAAATTTCCCCTGCCTCAATAACCCTCACCCTTTCCCTCCTGAAAATCCCGCCCAACCTCCATACACGGCCATACCTGCTACCAGCGTTTGGGGAAGAAATAAACAAGATGAGCGGGGAAATGAAAATTTTGAGGCGCTTTGTTTTGTTTTAGGATTAACAGTGGTCACGGACTAGAGCCGTGACCCACCCACCGCGACCCATTAATGAAGCTGAGTGGGATGTGTACTGCATATTGGTCACGGCCCATAGCCGTGACCCATACCAAGAAATGGTAACGACCCACAACCGTGACCCTTAATCTATGATGCACGACCCTTTTTATCAACACTAGTGCTTGAATGAGGGATGGTCACGGCCCATAGTCGTGACCCGCACCCAGAAATGGTCACGACCCTAAGCCATGACCCTCAATGTGTGTACTTTCTTCTTTGTCATGCCATGGGTCACGGACTTGGGTCGTGACCCATCCACGACCAAGCTTGAAGGGAATTTTGGTGCGAGTTTAGCGCCAAGATGGTCACGACCTGGTCACGGCCCAAGTCCGCGACCACAGAGGTCGCGGACTTGGGCTGTGACCCACTGGGCGTGACCATTCGCAGGATTTGGTGTAGTGCTTGTAGGTTTATGAGCACGTAAGCTACCTGAAAACTGTTTACTACAGTAGTTTGTATTGTGAACATAAAACATAAACAAATACATGAGTATTTGATGCTTAAAATAACAATATCTCGAAGATGAAGCTTATGAAACCAATAATTTGGAACCCCCTAGATATGTTTCAAAATAATAAGCCCCTAAAAGTTTCAATACATTTAATATGGATTAATATAAGACCAAAGGCCAATGAAACACAATGAATGGGAAAAAAAAGTTACACAGAATCACCAAACACATAGCCACATCGAGCCCTAACAAAAAAAATATCAAATTTATAGACAATTACTTGTTCACGATTGAATCTGCGAAAATATCAAAGAAAAGTGTTGAACACCTATGAAATATAAATATTAGCATAAATAAAATTAAGTACAATCAACCTTGGCGAATGAAAGGAAGCATTTTAGCCCGCGATCCAGGGTGGTGGAAACACAGAGGCGCCAATAAAATTCAGTACAGTCAACACTCATTTGACTTAAGAAGGTATCAAAAAATAAAATGACTCTTAACAACATGTGGTGCAAGAAAGAGTTGTTTCTTCTTCCTAATTAGTGGCTTAAAGACAATTTTCTCTTTCATATCATTTGTTCCAGTGCCATAGCAGTCTATCCCACGGCAAGTATATATTGGTAACATTAACACAGTGCCATAACAATCTATAATTATAATAAAGTTCATTAGAGTAATATAACTCTAATTCTATCAAATAGCTACATTAGAATATATAAGTATCGGGTTACGGAATCAAGTTGGATATATGGGAGTTGCTATATGAGAAGGATCTATAATTCATCCCACAATCTTCCCACTTAAAGAAATGTCCTTCTTCTGAATATTCTCTAAAATAGAACCATATCTTTAAGGTAACAAACAAACAACTACACATAGGAAAGAATTATATACACAATGTGATATATGCTCACAACAATAACTTATCGGTTGCACACACATAGGAAAGAAATAAACACATACACATTGTTTTATGTAGAATATATAGTTGTACACACAAATAATGATCTTTCAGTGGTATCTAACTACAAAAAAAAATTGAAGGACAACAACCAACGATTGATGTGTTCTCTGTACACTCGGTAAATTGAATCCGAATAAAGAAATCATATATTATATAGCTTAAGAGTACAAAGCTTCTGGGGTTGGGATTGTTATGGAAGTAAAAGAAATCCTTCCCCATAAACACCAACATCACTTAATTCTAGGAGACAAACACTTGAAAATAACTTTAGACAACAACTGAATCATATAAAAAGTCAAAGAATCTTGGTACAATAATTGTAGGTCTCTCCTTATCCATCAATAATTTTATTATACTAATAAGACTAAAGAAATGCAAGATTATTCATCTCCATACATATCACATTTTAGTAAAATGATAGAAAATACACCCGTAGACAAGAGTAACTTAAATACAACTAATAGTGAATTTTTTTTCCTTCATTCACACTATCAATTAACGCTAAATAAAACTAATCCAAGGTAAATAACACATGGATCAATAATCACAATCCATCCCCTATAAACCAATAAAACAAATTAAGCAAAAAACACTGACTTAGGGGTTGTGTCAAACACATGAGAGACATAGGCATACACATGAATACTTTAATTATGGAGTAATAGTAAAAATGATGTACTTATTGGATAGGATTGAACATGTACAAAACCTTAATTATGGAGTAAGTGTAATAAGAATCATTTGTTCCACCACCTATGTCAAAAATATTAAGTTTGATGGTTAATGCATTAGTATTGGGCACTAAAATCTCATTTTCATGAAAATAATGTAGTGTAATGACCATACCAATTACAATATTGGATATAATACCAACACTACTTGCATTAATCTTAATGACAAACAAAGGTAAGAAAAGAGTATCCGTTCTCACAATTTAAAACTTGGTAATAATCCAAGGTTACTAAATTAACATCGTTGTTGTATATCATCATAAACTAACAAATTTAAACAAAAACAACCAAACTGGAACAAAGAGAATACCTTGGGCAAAACGAACAATATAAAAATGTTATAACATCAAGACTTAAAAAATTGAAATAGATTAGAGAGAATACCTTAACTCAACATTTGATATATTCCCTACAAAAAATAATAATCACCAAGAATGTTGGAGCATACCTAATGACTTTTAATGACAACTTAGCTCAAGTTGTAAGATGATTCAATCTTGAAGCACCAATAATTATATATATAAAAAATAGAATCTGAATCAAATGGGTGAATACAAAACAACATGTATGCTATATATTTCCAAAAGATATATAAGTACGTCCAAAATGCACTCAACTCTAGATATGAACATAACAGTTCTAATGGGGTAAATGTCAGATATGTACATAACAGTTTTAATGGGTCAAATGTTAGATTTGCAACCTAAATGAAGCAAAGAATAAAAAAAAGTAACAAAAAATGAAAAACTCCCTAATAGAAGCATACAACACCTTCAAAATAGCATCAGATTTCCCCATATTTTTTTCTACATAAAGTGAATAAACAACAATGAAATAAGAGACTAAACATAGCATAAAATCTAGATACAAAATCTGAATCCCAAATAGTATACCTGATTAGTGTGGTGGTGTATAACATCCATTTGAAACCTTTTCTTTAGATCTGCAAAACTAAAATAGGGAGGAAAAAAAGCCCTAATATAATCGAAGCATTTGAAACCCAAATGAATGAAAGAATCGAAAAAATCAACAAAGAATGAAAAAAATCCTGATATAAGGATAAAACACCTGATAAAACACCTGAAAAAATCAACCTAATAGAAGGATAAAACACCTGATAGGAGCAAATTGATGAGATCGGCAACTGGGTGATAATGGCGGCGGTAGGGAGAAGGGATGAAGAGGTGAAGAGGTGAATGGAAGGATGGGGTTATCGTGACCTGGGAGAGAGAACGGGAGAGAAGTAGGGAGAGAATGAGAAGAGTGTGAGAAATGAGTGGGTGTGAACAAATTGAATAAGTGATTTTGACTAAAGTATCCGTATTTTTGAATTGAAGTGTAAATTTGGTAGGTTAAAAAAGAGGGGGAAATCAAATTTTTGAGGGTAAAATGGGTATTGCAGGAAAAAATGCATATTGATGATATCATCAACTAAGCTTATGACATACATAAGTTTTATACTTTATTATATATATATATATATATATATAAAGGAGGAGGGTGTTTTTCCACGTCATATAAATTTGCATACAAAACCTATATAAACAAAATATGTATCTATAGCTATATAATCTAATACAATGCTTGAGAAGATTGTTTGGTCAGAGATCATTTACACCTTACGACACAAGACTCAAGGTAATTAAGTCATGAATATAGCACAAGGCTCGAGATCCACTTCTCCTTAAATCACTAACCAAACCCCTCTCTGTATTTGAGGTTCTCACTATTCCTCCCATTCTCTCCCTCGGACTCCTTCACCCTCCGAGCACCAAAGCTCTATCACCTCTCCGCTTCCATCCACCTCGGCCATCCTCATAGTTGTTCGCTTATCCGCCTCCATACAACGGTTTTCAGATGTGGGTTTGAAAAATGAGGTAGAACTTTTGGGTTTTTTATATCTTATTTCAAGCCTATGAATTTTTTATATCTTAAAATTTTCAAATCTTGAATTTTTCTTGGGTTTCAACTTATATATAGTTGAGTTAAATATGTAATTGTAAGATCATTTTTTTGTTCGATTTTCGAGATTTAAGTAAGAAATTCGTTGTTTAGTTTATGACCTATGTTTTTTTGTGCAACTCTTACGATTTTTGGCAACTCATACAGATTTCTATGCGTACAACGGTGATGGATTTGGTTAGGTTAATACAGGTGTGTGATAATGACCTCAATAGTAGGACCCATCTAACTTTCATTACATCTACTATTTGTTATAGATTTTTCTGTTTCTCCTCAATCTTTTTATGGGCACACGTATTTAGTCAAAATAGCTGATGAAAATTTGGTGCACCTGTTTAGTCAGTTCTTGGTTGGGCTATTTTGGTCCATAAAAGTGTTCATTGGCACGTTATTTGAATCGGAGGAGCCGGTGGTGTCTTTTCTCCATGAACATTTGTGGTGGTGATTAATGTTTAAGGTTTTTGGTGGTCAACTTTCTCTCTCTCCCTCTTACTATAGTTTTCCCTCTACTTAGCGTTAATGTTTCCCTTTGTTGGTTTTGGCCAGATCACCAGAATTTGTGGAGGGATAACAGCGAGTGAACAAAGTCTCCAATACAAAGATTTTACTGGGTTAAGTTGGCGAGATCACCCCACATATAGTGTTGTTTTATTTTTTTAAGTTTTTTGTTCAATCAGAGGATTGGTGCTTCATTGTGTACGAGTAGGTGAAACACTGTTGACTTGAAATGTATATATTTCCTTCTAATGTATCTACTGTGTACGAAATGTGGGTTCAAGGAATTTGCAGTCTTTAGATTTCTGCAATATTTTTTTTCTTATCATGTATCAGACACAAATAAAATACTTTGAGTTATTATGTAAAAGTTGTTGAAAACAACTATAAAAGAATGCATTAGCTGTCTTTTATAGGGAACGCTTTATGTTGTTGGATCAAACACTTCCATTTAACGGACCCTATATATCCGATCTTAATTTATTTACTTTATAGGGCACGATTTACTTCGTGGGTGATGATACGATCCAGTTTGTGGACACATTTTGCAAACCCTCTTGCACATAGATTGGGTGGGTTTTTACATCACATGGGACTCATTACAAAACACACCTAATCCGTGTCTGACACGACACAGGGTTTGCAAAATGGGTTCACGAACACTTCCATTGTGCATCAAACACTTCCATTGAATGGACACTTCCATAAAAGAAGGCATTAGATATTTGTTTATATGATCTTACTCTATTTATTTTATTTTTGGTGTATACTTTATTTACTTTATGGTGCATATTGTATTTACTTTATTTTTTATGTTTGTCTTTTGTAGGGTTTCACATTTGAAATCTGAAAATGACTTTTCTTACCTTTTCCTGGTATTGACATTTTCAAACTTTGATATTTTTTTAAAATTTTAAAAAAATAGATAGAACTATAAAAATGTTTAAGATTGCTGTAAATGTTAATACCTACAAAAGATAGAACTGTAAAAATTTTAAACTCAAAATCTTAAACATTTTTGGTGATGATTTACAATTTATTTTTATGGTTACCATCTTTCTTTGCCATTACTTCTTTATGACGGTAATTTTTAGATTGCTGAATTATTCATTTGGGCGAGGGTTTTATATTTATTTTTCCACCTTTGGTTTACCGGCCACCTGAATTCCGGTACCTGAATTAATTAGAGGCAATGCATCATATGTAGCCCTGTTGGAATGGGGTCTGTCGTGGCATACCCATTGAGACATGATGAATGTTCCATCTCAGCACATAAAAGCTTACTAATGTGAGGCTGATTAGATTAATTGACCAGAGAGTCACATGGGCATGAAGCAACTTTATGAGACCTCGCCTCAGAAGTAAACCCAGCTTTACCTGGGATTTCATATCCTGCACAATCTTTACTAGCAACAGTTTTTTATTTGAAGTTTTTTTTTTGGCATTACACTTTCTTTTCTAAGTACCTACATGACTTATATTACATTTATTTTTTGCATTTCAAATCACATAAATAATAATAATAGGAAGATTCAGTTTCTAGACCTTTTTTTCAAATTTAGTGACATGCCAGACATACATTGGGTGGTGTTTGTAACGGACAACATGTGAAGTAAAAATTTATCCAATGTGTATCTGACACGTCACTGGGTTTGAAAAAAGGGTCCAAAAATTGAATCTTCGTATCATCACTCTTAAAAAAAATTAAGTGAAATTATTTTTTTTTTTGTCCTGCACAAATACTCAGGAGTAAGGTGTCAAATGAATAATACTATACGTGAAAATATGAGTGTTCTATCATTACAAATACTCGGGAGAAAGGTATGATTGTGCTATAACAACGATACGAGTGTGCTATCATTTTTTATATACTATAGTAGTGAGAGGTTAGCATAAAAAAATATGAAGATAAATAAAATATGAAACAATATATTTTTATCAATCACGAACATTGTTGAAGTGAAATGGCCCAAAATAAAATATTTTTCAACTGAAAACGAAATCGACCAAAATAAACATGACACAATATGACACAACACGCTATGAAATAATTTATTTTACCAACACTTTCCAAATAAAAGCGGCACAATTTGTTAATGAAAAATAACTTAACTAAAAAAACCCTGACAACATGCAATATTATTTTTTTCTCATCTCAAACACAACTCGAGTGTACGTGGCACAACCCAAAATATTTTTGTAACAAAAAATTATCCAAATTAAAGTAACCATGGCACTTATCAATACGACATGAAATGAAATATTATTATTTTTTACTTATCTCGAACATTATTTAAGTAAAAGTGACACATTACAATATGTTTGGATTTTGATGGACTGTAAACATGGTTTGGATTTTGATTTATGGCCTATTTTTGTGTTTGTGTGTGTGTGTGGGGGGGGGGGGGGGGGGGGGGGGCGGGAATAGAAGCAAATAATTACCTTTGAGATTTTTAATAACATGTGAGGCTTCATTACTTTGTAATCAATTTTAAATATATCATGTTGACAGAAAATTGACTTAGGGGAGTGTGAGTGTTCTATAATCACAAATATTCAGGAGCAAATTTATCACCGTGCCACTGGCACGGGTACACCCTAGTGTGCATATATATATATATATGTGTGGGGGGGGGGGGGGGGTACCCAAAATAAAGAACTATGGGCTTGGACGAGTAGCCCAGTCCTAGCGGCCCAAAGTCCAGGCCCCTCATCTTTTATAATTGATCCAGTCTCCAACCACGATCCCATGAAGGGAAGTTATGGGGGAAATGGAAAACGTGGAGGAACCCATCACCCCCACTCATCTACATGCACATGTATATATTAAACCCTAGGTCTGGGGCAAAAGGACAAGTTGTATTCTCTGTAATCACTCTCCGGAGTATATATAAATAATATAGACTGCACCACCGTGGACGTAGGCACATCTTGGTTGAACCACGTACATCCTTTGTTTTGTGATTGGCGTCTTGTATTCCTTGTTCTCTTCTTGATAATCATTCTCTCATATTTATTTGTGTTGCATAATAATTGCTTCTACAATTGGCGCCGTCTGTGTGAAGCGTTCATCTTTCCCTGAGAAGAGCCCACATCAAGAAAAGGAGTTTAAGATATCTGGTCGCAGTAGCCATGCCCCCCAAGCAGGAGATATTTAAGAGCCACCTGCACCTCGCAGGATTAGGTCTGAAGTCCGACGTTCAGATGAGAGAGCTTTCCCGGAAAAACTAGCCTCAGAAGAAAGTCAGGGACCAGCGAAGGTCTATGCAGATATCCAGGTTTATTGATGCGTACGAGGCAAGGCTCCACGAGCAGAGAGAGTCTTCTCGCAGGTACGAGGCTGAGAATGCTCGCTTGAAAAGAAGAATGGAAAGACTAGAAAGGGAGTTTCGTCGTAATAACCGGAGATGCCCATATCGCACTCCTAGCCCTCAGACGAGCAAGTCTCGCAGCCGAGGAAGGAGCACTGGGCAAGAATCTCAAAGGGACGAAGGAGGCGAGTCAGACGACGACCTCCATGAACAGATGCGAAGAGATCACAGCCACCAGAGCCCTGCTCGCAGCGACGAGCTCATACGAAACATGGTCAGAAGGGAGATGGACCAGCATCCCGCTCACCACGGGACAAGATCAACTAGAGAACTCACGAGGTGAGCTCTCAAAACCCAGATGAAGTCACTTTCATAAAAGAAATCGAAGAGGAGTAAGCTCCCAAGAAATTTGCCATTCCAAGGTTCAAGGTTTACGACGAAAAGACTGATCCCATCGATCATGTCAGGTAATACCGACTGGCAATGACCCTCTGGAGTCACCGGAATGCCCTGATGTGCCGTATTTTCCCCTCGAACCTTCATGATGTAGCACAGAAGTGGTTCGAAAGGCTCCCCCACCGATCGATTAAGAATTTCAAATCCCTAGCCAAAATCTTTACGGCCCGATTCATTACCAGTAGCTCCCATCCCAAAAGGATGGATGCTCTACTGACAATGAAGAAAACGCCTCAAGAAACCCTCCGAGAATACGCGAAGAGGTAGTGGGAGTTATTCAATGAGATCGAGGACTGCGCGAAGGAGGTGGCAGTGGCCTCCTTCAAAATTGGGCTCCCTAATTCTTCCCTCCTCTACCAATCCCTGACGAAGAAGGAATCTATGACCATTGACGACCTTATGGCCCGAATCGAGAAATACGCAAAGGTGGAAGATGTCACCCACTCTAATACAGCAGAAAATGGTCGAGCTAAGCTCACTACCAAGGTAGGTGACAAAACTGCAAACCAGAGGAAAGGAGGAAAGAACGAGGGCAAAAATGGCTCCAAAAACAGAGGGAACTAGACGCATCGAAAGCATTCCGGGCGGTCAACACCGTCTTCAAAGAACCAATTTACAAGGTTCTCGCGAAGATCAAGGATGAGCCATTCATCAAGTGGCCTAGGAAGATGGGGGGAGATCCCTCGAAGAGGAACAATGCGTTGAGATGCGCTTTTCATAAAGAGGGAGGGCACAAGACCGAGCACTGCAAAGCTCTTAAGTCTCACCTAGAAGAATTGGCCCAGTCCGGGCATTTGAACGACTTTGTGGAGAAAAGGGCAGAGAAAGTGACTGCCAACAGAGAGATGAGACCCGACAATGTGCTGGAGGATGATGCTGGACACGAGTTCACCGTAATTCATGAGTATCTGACGTCAAGCAGATACAAGGGAACTCATCTCGAATGGAGCTAAAAAAACTTACAGCGGTAATGAAGGCCTTTCAAATCAATCCAGCAAAATCACAATCAGGAAAACGTCGACGAGAAGAGGACGTCAACTATAACAAGCATATTGTTTTCAAGGATGAAGAGTTGATGGGAGTAAGGACCCCACATCATGATGCCCTGGTCATTACACTCAGGATAGCCAACTTTGACATCGACAAGCTGCTCGTCGATCAAGGAACTCATCCGAAGTAATGTACCCTCGACCTATTCAGGAAATTGAAATTAAGCATCGTCGACCTAAAGGAAGCTACTGTACCTTTGGTCGGCTTCGCTGGGAAAATGACCATGCCCCTAGGCAAAAAAGTGTTGCCAGTTCGTGCTGGGAATGTCTCCAAGATGATTGAGTTTTTGGTAGTTGACATCGAATCACCATACCGGGCCATCCTCGATAGAGGATGGCTTCATGCAATGAAGGCGGTCTCCCCGACCTACCATCAGAAGGTCAAGTATGTAACCGAGCGAGGAGCAATGGAGATCCACGGTGACCAGGCAATGGAGAGGAAGTGCTTCATAGCAGCCATCCGACCAAAGCCAGAGAAGAAGGCGGTCAACCCAGCGAGGAAGTTGAAAAGGGTGTGATACCTTCTAAATAGCAACTAAAGTATGGAAGACCAGGAGTAGAGGAGACCAGGATCCTCCCCTCTGAGTGTGTCATCGAGGACCTGGTAAAAGTTATAGCCGAAGTTGGTGACAGTAGCAGAGTCTTCTTGATTGGAGCATCGCTCACCGATCGAGAACAGAAGGAGTTGACGACCTTGCTGAGACACAACGTAGATGTGTTCGCATGGGAACCATACGAGCTGCCTGGCATTGATCCTGATATGGTCTATCATCAGCTGCACGTCGACCCCACGTTCAAGCCAGTCACGCAGAAGGCACGAAGAACTGCACCTGAGAAGGCTAAAGCGGTCAAAAAGGAGGTCAAAAAATTGTTGGATGCAGGATCCATACGGGAAGTACAATTCCCCAAGTGGTTGGCTAACCCAATAATAGTCCTGAAGAATAATGGGAAGTGGAGAGTTTGCATCGACTTCACTGACCTCAATAAAGGATGCCCAAAGGATAGTTTTCCCCTCCCAAATATAGAACAACTAGAAGATGCCACTACAACTCACGAGCGAATGAGTTTCTTGGAGGCATATTCAGGATATCACCCGATCCCCTTGTATGCCCCAGACCAGGACAAAATGGCGTTCATCATGACGGTTGGGTCGTATTTCTACAAAGTCATGCCATTTTGGCTCAAGAATGCAGCAGCAACCTACCAGCGGCTGGTCACAAAAATGTTCAAGGATCAAATGGGAGACACAATGGATGTCTACATCGACGACATGATCGTTAAGAGAGAGAAGAAGAAAAATCACCTCTCAGACCTGTCAAAGAGCTTCGAAATCCTCAGGAAGTACCGAATGAAGCTTAATGTGAGCAAATGTTCCTTCGGTGTCCAGTCAGGAAAATTTCTTGGATACTTAGTCAGCAAGAGAGGCATAGAAGCTAATTCGGATCAGATCGATGCAATCAATAGGGTACAACCACCTCGAACAGTTCGGGACATGCAGAAGCTCAGTGGAATGCTCGCTGCCTTAAATCGCTTCATTTCCAAATCCTCCGAGAAGTGCAAGCCTTTTTTCCAGCTTCTAAAAGGGAATAAACCAATAGAATGGAGCCCGGACTGCTCGCGAGCATTGGACGAGCTCAAGTCTTACTTAATCTCTCCACCGCTGCTTGTCATACCACAACCAATGGATTCTTTATAACTATACCTCTCGGTATCCAGTCACACTGCCAGCTCAGCGTTAATATGCGAGATCGAAGGAATCCAACACCCCGTTTGCTACGCGAACAAGACCTTATTAGACGCCGAGCAAAGGTACCTGCCATTAGATAAGCTCGCCTTTACAATAGTGATAGCCTCGAGGAAACTCAAGCATTACTTTGAAGCTCATACTATCATCGTCCTTACATCGCACCCCCTTAAGGCGATCCTAAGGAAAGAGGATTTATCGGGCAGATTGTCTAAGTGGTTAGTCGAGCTCGGCTGGTTCGACATCCAATTTTAACCAAGGACCGCTATCAAGGGTCAGATACTTGTTGATTTCATAGCCTAATTAACTGGCGAAGAACTCCCTGACCAACCTCAACCAACAAAGCAAAAATATATCCCAGCAATAGTGGAAACCTGGAAAGTATTTGTTGATGGAGCCTCCAACTCAAAGGGGTCAGGCATAGGCATCGTCCTCATCACCCCAGAAAACACCATCCTTGAGCAAGGAATCAGGATTGGTTTTGCAGCCTCCAACAACAAAGCAGAGTACGAAGCCCTAATAGCTGGTCTCCAAAAGGCGCAAATTCTGGGAGCAAAACGTTTACAGGTGTTCGGCGATTCTCAACTAGTCACCAATCAGATAAGTGGAGATTACAACGCGAAGGATGAAAGGATGGCAGCCTACCTCGCCCTGGTGAGGAAACTAATGACGAGCTTTGAGGATATTAACATCCAACAGTTTCCCAGAGGACAAAACAGTCATGCCGACGCCTTAGCATCCCTAAGCTCGGCAGTTGATTCTAGTCTTAAAAGGGTCATTTCCATCAATTTCCTCATTTGTCCAAGCATTAACCACAGCAGTAAGCTGCCAAATGTGGAACAAATACTCCAGGTGGGATCAGCCCCCAGCTGGATCGACCCCTTAAGAGACTATTTAAAGGAGGGTACGCTCCCCGAGGACAAGAAAATCGCCCACCAGATAAGAGTCAAAGCCGCTCGTTTTCACTTATCCACAGCGGGCGACTTGTATAAGAAGTCCTTCTTCGGTCCCTACCTTAGATGTGTCCACCCAGGCGATGTCGAGCAAGTACTGCGTGAGCTTTACGAAGGAATCTATGGAAGTCATGTCGAAGGAAGGTCTTTAGCCTTTCGAGCAATGAAGGAAGGCTATTGGTGGCCATATATGCAAAACGACTCCGCAATATATGTCCGCAAATGCCCAAAATGCCAGCTTCACGCTCCAATGGTCCACCAACCAGCCAGCGACCTAAAATCCCTGACCATCCCGTGGCCCTTCGCCCAATGGGGTATGGACATCGTGGGACCACTACCCACTACTGCCGACAATCGCAAATACTTTTTGGTTGCAACTGACTACTTCACCAAATGGATCGAGGCAGAACCATTGGCAAACATCCAAGATGCTTACATGATAAGATTCATATGGAGGAATATAATCACTCGATTCGGAATCCTCAGAACCATCATCACTGATAATGGGACACAATTTGAGAGTGACCCCTTTCAGGACTTATGTAATGAGCACGGGATCAGGCACAACTTTAGTTCGATGGCCTACCCTCAGAGAAATGGCCAAGGAGAAGCTTCCAACAAAACTATGATCGATGGATTGAATAAGTGACTAGAGCGAGCCAAGGGAAGATGGGCAACCGAGCTACCCCATGTTCTATGGGCATACCGAACAACTCCTCAGCGAGCAACAGGAGAAACCCCATTTTTGCTAACATATGGCATGGAAGCAGTCATTCCACTAGAAGCGGGCTTACCAATAATGAGATCCGACCTTGTCGACCATGGCCATAATGATGGGGTGTTGCTCGCCGAACTCGACCTAGCCGACGAGCGTAGAGAACTGGCCCTGGTAAAGCTTGCGAGCTATCAGCAACAGCTCGCAAAGCACTACCACAAAAGGGTTAACCCGAGAAGATTTAAAGTTAGGGACTATGTTCTAAGAAAAGTCCTGGGCAACGCGGTGAAGTCATCAGATGGAAAGTTAGGCCCAAACTGGGAAGGACCGTTTAAAATAACTAAAGACGACCTGCGAGGTGCCTATCATTTGGAAACGATGGAGGGCAGAGAGATACCACGAGCATGGAACGCAGCTAATCTCAAGAAATTCTATTTTTAGATTCTCAAGGAATTCTATTGTTGAATCTTTTTCTTATATTTGTTATGTGAAAGGATAGTTCATTTCCCTTATTACTAATGAAATCAGTAACAGTTGTATTTCATCACATATCTTTTCCAAATCACAGGCACGATGGTCGATATAGCAGGGGAATACCCCTCCTCAGGTCATCATCATGAAACACGAGAGACATCTTAGCATTGCCCCTGGCAATATATAAAGCCCTACAGAGGATTCTTAGGCAATGCGACCAGATTTTATACTGGCCATCAAACCTACTTTGGTTGAGCAAAATCCTGATCGGATGAAGACATCCAATACCAGGTGTGTCCTCGCCAATTGCCCTACTTAGGCCTAAGGGAGTGTGACGACACAATCTAAAAGTTAAAGTGGGGCATAATGGTATTTTGGTATTATACTGGACTGGGGGGGCACTTGCATGGAAAAATAAAAAGGATTATCAAGCAGCAAGAATAGAAAAAGATTGGATGAACACGTTTAGTCGGCAAAATCGCCCAAAACACAAAATTTTCATTGATCTCTTATATTTACAACAGTGATAATACATGTTTAGTCGGCGAAGCTCGCCCAAAGCATTTACATTATCGAAAAGGACAAAAGAATAACAACTTGTTATATTTAAAAAAAAGATAATACACGTTTAGTCGGAGAAGCTCGCCCAAAGCGTTTACATTATCTAAAGAAAAAACTTGCCAAAAATTCAAGGAGGAAGCCTCCGAGCAAGATATTTTGCCACCCTAGCTCTTCATCCATCATCAGGAGCAGGGACCAGCTCTTTCACAGCCTCACCTGCGTCCAACTCTAACAGTTGCCGAGGAATAGCATCAATAGGGATCCATCTATCATCCCTCCTGAATGGATTGGGCATCAGAGTGGAGGAGGACATCTCGTGACGATACCATAACATTGAGTTCCTCGGGACCTGGAATTCTTTCAAAGCGTTTACATAATCAAAAGAAAAAACTTGCAAAAAATTCAAGGAGGAAGCCTCCGAGCAAGATAGTCTACCACCCTAGCTCTTCGTCCATCATCAGGAGCAGGGACCAGCTCTTCCACAGCCTCACCTGCATCCAACTCTAACAGTTGCCGAGGAATAGCATCAATAGGGATCCATCTATCATCCCTCCTGAATGGATTGGGCATCAGAGTGGAGGAGGACATCTCGTGACGATACCATAACACTGAGTTCCTCGGGACCTGGAGTTTTTTCAAGGCACTCAACCACCCTCTGATGAAAGAAAGTTCTTCGAACTCGGATAATCTTGTGGGAGCATCTAGTCAGCCTTGGTCCTAACCGTCAGCACATGCTTATCGAGGACCCTTCTTGAATAAATTCCACAATCGAGTAACATCCCTTTGAAGCCCAGCAGAAGATACATATGCTCGGTGGACATCATCATGGAGCTCTTCCATCTCCTTATCCCGCTCTTCTTCTGCTTCCATGTTCCTTCCCCTGGTGTTCCTACCAGCTCGCGGGAGGGGAGAACGAGTGGAACCTCGCGACATAGGAGTATGTCCAGCTCTCGAAGACGAGGAGCCTTGCAGAATCGCTAAAATAGTGCTCGGTGCATGCTCTCTAAGTTGTAGGATTTCCCTCCTCAGGTTTTCATTCTCCTGCTGGAGGAATTCCCCAACTTGATTTATCTCGGTGGCCTCTAGCAACCTTGCTCTCAATACATTGACTTCCTCTTGTACAGAGGCACCAATGTCTTCCATCTCCTGGAGCCTATCCTTCAGCTTAGCCACTAGCTCGGACTGATCATTATATTTTTGGTTCCTTGACTTAAGAGACTTATAAAGCCTAACAAAGGTCTGACGAACCTGAGGACTGGGATTGGGACCAAGAGTCCTGTCCAATTGAGATGTGGCAGGAATATAGTCTTCTACATCAGGCAACTACAAGACATAAAAGGGCATGGGAAAGAGAAATCAATCAATGCATCGGAAAAAGAAGCCTTTTATTTCATTAATAAAGGTCAAGTACATCGAGCTGGAAATGAAAAAATTACCAGCAAAAGTACAAAAATAGCCCTAAGGGAGGATTAACTAGCAACCTCAGGCTGCCCAGAGGTGGCTGGTTGCTTCCCCTTATCAGCAGCAGTAGAAGCATCCCCCTCTACAGAGATGCCCTCATTCGAATGGGCAAGACCAGCATCGGCAGGAGTTATCTGAGAAGTAAGATTAACACCCTCGATGGTCGGGGCAGGGGCTTCTTCTTCCACGGTTGGCCTTCGACCCGTCTCATGCTCGTCGAACAGAGGAGACTCAGTGTCAACACCAGTATCTAGGAGGGCCTTATTCCATCCCTTCTTCAAGTTCAAATGGCTGATATAACCTATTTGAACTTCGGCGTCTTTATAAGCAGCAGTTCATCCGGAGTTGTATGAGTCCTCCTTGTTGGCGGCTACCTGGGACTCCTTCTCCTTCAGCTTCTCGATCAGAGCTTTATTCTCCTCCACAACACCCAGCTTGATCGAGCATACTAGGTCATAGGCCTGCCTCAACTCGCCCAGCTCCTTGACCGCAGCGTCCCTCTCTCGGTTAGAATTTTTAAGGGCCAGATCAGAAGAGGCACGGTCGGCGTCAGCAGCCTTCAGATCAGCCTCTAACCGAGAACCCCTGACTTCCAGATCAGTCTTCTGCTACTCCAGCTCGCCATTCATTCTCACCAACTCATCGCAAAAACGGTAAAGCACAGCGAAGTCCATCACAAACTGCCAAAAACCAAAGAAGAAATCAAGAAGGGGAAATAATTGAAACCTGTTAAGGAATTAAAAAAAGGGAGAGAACCTTACCAAGGCTAGTCTCTGGCTAGCTTGAAGGCTAATTGATCAGACCCCAGCGCCCTCTGACGATTTGTAGGAAGAACTTCCCTCTCAAGCAATGCAGGAGCCAGCTGAGGGGAAGTGTCAACCGAGCCCCCTTGGGCAAAGCTGACACCGGGACCAAGGCTTGCCTAGCCTTCGTCCTCGAATCCATCTTCCTCCTCTCTTCCTCTCTCTCCCTCTCCATCCTCTTCCTCTCCTCCAACTTCTTCTTTTCTTCCACCTTCTTTCTCTCCTCCTCCTTCTTTCTCTCCCTCTCTCTCACCTGCTCTTCCTCTCTCTTCTTCCTCTCTTGCTCCTGAGTGGACCGAGAGCCAGTAGCCACGGCCCTAGAAGAAGACTTTTGTTTCTTTGACCTCTGTGCAAGAAGCACATGGTCCTCGTCATCATCGTCTCTAATCAGATTCTTCCTTGGGGGCATCTCCTCCCCTGAACTACTGGAAGTGCTCGATGATCCTCGAGCTTCAGAATCTTCTTCATAAGAACTACTACTGTTAGAGATCCCTCCACCCAAATTGCTCGCAGCCCCCACAGGCTCACTCTTAGAACTGCTCTTATCTTCGTCCAACTGGATAGGCTCAGCAGTAGTCTCTCCAAAAGAGTCAAACTCTGGAACACTATCCACAGGCCGTGCTATGAAGCTGGAGCCTACGTTCTTGTATTCAAGCAAAAAGGCAGCAGACATGGGGTGCTCGCCGTCACCCAAAGGCTCCCTGATATTCTAAGCTTTCACTAACTTCGAAATACGGACCTCGCTGAGAGCAGGCTCCAAATTCTTTATCCTCGCTGTGGAAGAAAAAGCAAATAAAGGTCAGAAAAGTCACAAGTCGGCAAAGGTTGAAATAACAGTACAATGTCTACCTATATATTCTTCCTCGTAAAAAGGGACAGTGAACCTCTTAGACCTCGACCCATCAAACTGGTGAGGGAACTGCCAATTCCTAACAAGAAAACCCTCTTGCCAGTAGTCCTTATTTGAATCAGGTAGGTTTACTACCAATACCCTATCAGGACTCCTAGCTTTGAGGTATAAGACACCTGAGCTAGTTCGAGAGAAGGAATAACAGAAACAGATCTCGGCAAGTCCTAACCTAGTACCATACAACTGGTTTATTCTACGGACGCCATTTACTATCTTCCACACATTGGGCGAGCACTGTGCGGGAACAATACTGAAATAGCCAAAAAAATGCAGAAATAGATCATTAGGGGGAAAAGTGAGTCCCCCCTGGGAGAGAAACAAGACATGGATCCAGTGGGCATCCTCTATATCCCTAACGTTCCTAGGAGGGGAGGCACAACATTCAATATCTACCCACTCAGGAATATTTTAGAACTTCCTGAACTCAGAGATTGACCTATTTCCAATCTTCGCCATTGAAATACTCAAAGAAACTCTACAAACCAAAGAGAAAGTGCAGATAAAGGGCACGAGAAACTTACAAAATAGAAGATCGGTTCGAGTGATGAAGAAGCACGAGCTCAAGACGACTAAGAAGCAATGGGAATGGGGATTCAGAGAAGAAGGTACGAGGCACTAGAGTTCTCAGAAGAAGGAAAAGAACTGGAAAGGCTTAAACGATGGATGAATAGTGGCTATCCTAACAAGCCTTCAATTCTAATCATGGCGCACGGATAGTGAAGCGGGTGTCGCCAAAGCAACTGCACAATTTTTGAAGAATCACAAATCAGCCATGATGGCTGCTCATTTAAATCCATTGGACCCATAAACATGGCCCAACAAATTTAGGGGCAAATTGTGGGTACCTAAAATAAAGAACTATGGGCCTGGACGAGTAGCCCAGTCCTGGCGACCCAAAGTCCAGGACCCTCATCTTTTATAATTGATCCAGTCTCCCCCTACGATCCCATAAAGGGAAGTTATGGGGGAAATGGAAAACGTGGAGGAACCCATCACCCCCACTCATCTACATGCGCATGTATATATTAAACCCTAGGTCCGGGGCAAAAGGACAAGTTGTATTCTCTATAATCACTCTCTGGAGTATATAGATATAATATCGACTGCACCACCATGGACGTAGGCACATCTTGGCTGAACCACGTACATCCTTTGTTGTGTGATTGGCATCTTGTATTCCTTGTTCTCTTCTTGATAATCTTTCTCTCATATTTATTTGTGTTGCATAATAATTGCTTCTACAATATATATATATATATATATATATATATATATATATATATAGAGAGAGAGAGAGAGAGAGAGAGAGAGAGAGAGAGAGAGAGAGAGTATTTCTCTTATCCAGACCGGACATGTGTCACCCGACGGTGAGCTCAGAAAAGAGGGAGACTGTGTTTATAATTTAGCCGATAAATTCTAGGCTCACTGTCAGGTGACACATGTCCTGTCCACACTCTTAAAATGCAGACTAGTTCGCACAAGAGTAACATATATATATATATATATATATATATATATATATATATATATATATATATATATATATATATATAGAGAGAGAGAGAGAGAGAGAGAGATAGAGAGAGAGAGAGAAATGAAGGCTCACCTACATCATGCACTATACATCACACCGTACATCACACCTAATTCTAGGCCCTAGAGAACTTTTTTTTCAGATTTTATAATTTTCCCTTGAAATTAACCTTCCATCAACCCATATACAAAAACTTAGGTCAAAATATATTTTGTAGCTATTTTTAAAAAATTCACAAAAAACTGCTGGCGCAGACCCTTATAAATAAGGTATTTTTAGCAGTTTTTGTGGATTTTTTAAAAATAGTTACAAAATGTATTTTGACGTAATTTTTTGTATATAGGTTGATTAGAAGGTTAATTTCAAGAGAAAAATATTAAATTTGAAAAAAAAAAGTTTTTTAGGGCTTGTAATTAAGCGTGATGCATGGATGATGTATAGGGCATGATGTAGGTGAGCCTTCTCCTATATATATATATATATACACACACACACACAATAGTGCTCTCATACGGTACTACCGTATGAGGAGCAATCCGAACTTCCTTCCATGTCACTGTGAAAATGAAATGTGGATCATCCTCTCTCCTCTTTCCTTTCCCTTCACATCTCTTTCATTTCTCTCTCCTCTCTCCTCTCGCATCTCTTTCTTTTCTCTCTCCTCTATCCTCTCTCCTCTCTTCCCTCATGTCAAATTTCACTCTTATAAATATGTATTTTATTTTTAATTTGGAACTTATTTTTTACCAATGGAAAGCTTTTTTTTTATCAATTAAAATTCAATTTTTTATGTTTTATTATTCGAATTCTATATTTATTAAATGTTTATTATTAATTTTTCAACTTTTTCAAGTGTTTTTTAATAGTCCAAACTTTTTAATTATTTTATTAAATGTTAATAAGTATGTTATTGCTGTTGGCGCGGACCCACATCCATAAGACAATAATCAATCGCGACACGTTATGTCAACGTGTCCCAGTCGATACATGAAAATCATGAGTCGAACAAGACTTTTTTTCTTTTAATGTTGAATGTGATATTTTCGGAGCAGGTATATGAATCACATTTAATTTCTTTTAATTTTAAAAGTGATTTTTTCAAAGCAGGCATATGAAATGCATTTTTTTTCCTGAATGTGTTTTTTTCGGAGTCAACATATAAACCACATTTAATATTTTTTCCAATTTTGAAATATGTATTGTCGGTATGTCTATAAAAAATGGTGTGATTTATTTATTTTATCAAATAATAAAATTATATGTACCCCTATTGTCTACTCCCATTTATACCCCCATTATTTGTTACTCTTTATCAAAAGTTACCACCTAGTACCTGCATAGACTTGGTACAATTAAAAAACATGTTGCTAGCATGCTATGCTCTGGTCACTTTTCTCAATGACTAGAGAAACAGTGAAAGTTACCTGCTTTGACAGCTAACTTGTAAAATAACTAAGGAGTAGAGAGAGAACGTGTTAACTAAATTGTAGGGATTGATAGGGTCCGTATTTTTATATGTGTAGGAAGTATATACCAGATCAAAATTGTATGTGTATATATATACACATACAATTTTGATCTGGTATATACTTCCTACACATATAAAAATACGGACCCTATCAATCCCTACAATTTAGTTAACACGTATATATATATATATATATATATATATATATATATATATATATATATATATATATATATATATATAGTACTGTTCTTGTGCATACCAGTTCGTATTTTAAGAGTGCAGACCAGACATGTGTCACCTGACGGAGCTCAGAAAAGAGAGAGAATGTGCCTCTAATTTAGGCGATAAATTTCTAGGCGCACGTTTAAGTGACACATGTCCAGTCCGCATTCTTAAAATTGGGACTAATCCACACAAGAATATTATTATTATTATTATTATTATTATTATTATTATTATCATATATATATATATATATATATATATATATATAGAGAGAGAGAGAGAGAGAGAGAAAATCAAGTATTACATGCGGGCAGGGACAGAGCTACATGGGGCCGAGCAGGGGCTCGAGCCCCCACGGAGGAATTTTAATTTTTTTTTAGAAATGTAGGTATATGAAATATTTGGGGTAAAAGTTGAAATAAAAAAGTATTGGGGCCTATATTTACAAATGTTAAAAGACCTAAAAAGTTAAAAGACCTAAAAAGTATCTCATGTTTCAAACTCTGAAACAGAGGAGCGGCAGGCGAGAGAGAGAGAGTCATTTCCATTTCCGGACCGGAGAGACGAGAGGCATCGCCAGTGCCACACCAGCCATCCCATACCCATTTTTGGACCGGAGAGAAGAAAGGCATCGCCTTCGCCACCAGCCATCCCATTTCTTTCCCCATCTGTTTTCATTTTCACAACAACAGGTATTTTCCCATCTCATTTCTTTCTTTCACAACAGTTTAGAATTAGTAATTTGTGTTTTGTTAATTTAAAGAGTTGGTATTTAGTTTAGTTGGTTTGGTACTATTGTTTTGTGTTTTTAAAGAGTTTAGTTGGAAATTAATTTATTTAATTTGTGTAGACTAATTTGAATGGGGCTTGTGTCTGTATTAATTTTATACCATCATTTTTTTTTGGGAGGGGGGGTATTAATGAACCTAATTTTGGGGGGGGTATTATTGAATCAATTTTTTGGGGGGATATTATTGAACCTAATTTTTGGGGGGATATTAATGAAACTAATTTTTTGCGTTATTTTTGTCAAATACTAAAAAATAACCTCAAAAAATTCGACTCGGAGGCTCCCGAACCCCCGAAAATTACCCTGAATTAATTCTCATTAACAAGAATTTCTGGCTACGTCCCCTACCTGCTGAGCATGTGTTGCGAGTAGATACATAGAGTATCTGTGTCCAAGGACCTGAGATACTTATAGTAAGGGTCATAACTAGACTAACCAATGTGGTTGGTGGCATTATACGTTGGCTACAAAAAAATCCTTTTTTACTCAATATATCAAACGCTATTAAGAGCTTCTCCAATGCAATCCTCAATTTGGACGAAAGTGTAATCCACGTAGGAAACTAGACTGCTGATGAAAAATCCTCTACTCCAATCCAATCATCAATCTAAAATGTGAAACTGATGTGCCACTTAAAAGAGAAGACATCCTCATGTTGAAAGTCTAGTTCTGGAGGGTCAATTTAAGGATGTCTTGTTATCCTAGTAAGCAAATAACTGATTTGTCTCCCATGTAACCTCTTTTTTCGGAAGCTATCTTTCACCAAAGAGTTACAACTCATCCATTATTCAATTATTTGAGTGGGAGTATTTTTTACCGGACATTGAGCACGTTTGCATTGGAGAAGATTTTTTCTTGTGGTCAGTTATGAAGTGGTTTTACCTAACACGTGGGAATAACATTGTTAACTAAAAATAGCCACGGAGGAAGCACTCCACAATTGAATTGGAGAAGCTCTAAGATAGAGGTGTCTTCGTGTAGGCTAAAATGTTGGCATCGGCTTCGGCCTCAACAACAACAACTTTTGCGGTTCGTTTGGGCCAACCACCTTCGCCAATCATATATCCTTCTACTGTTTTAGTCCTCTTTGTCTCGACCACAGCCACGTTTTCAGTAGGCCATTTCTTGGCTTCAACATACTAAACTTTCAGAGCCATGATGGAAGCATGATCAACGACTTTAGGTGTCGTCTACCAAGTGGAGTTTGTGGGTGACCCAAAAGAATAAAAATAAGAAGTTAAAACTACAAAATGAGAAAACAGGTCAGTATAAACCGAATATAGACCTGTGAATACATACTAGTTTCGACTTTCACTTAAGGCAAAAAAAAAAATCAATAGCCTAGCCGATCAGAACATAGAGATATTATAGAGAAAAATGTCCTTTAAAGGCGAGTGAATTTGGTCGACAATATTTCTCCACCAACTTATTCCCGGTTGGAGTAAGAAGAAGTTGCTTTTTCAACAAATAAACAAAGCACAAGGATCAGAAGCATGAAATAAAATAAAAAATTCTAAAAATAAAAGGCGTTACCCCACTCATGAGGAGCATTTAGGATTTTTTTATTTTATTTTTACCGAATATCAAAAGGTGTTTATTTTTTCAAATGATTAAAAGGCTAACATTCATATTTGTCTTTTAATGATTAAGAGTTAAAATTACTTCTGAAGTTTGAATTTGAATTCTGAATCAATCTAAATACATTCATTCAGAAGTATATTCAGACGTAAAAACAAACATATTCACACTTCAGATTCAAATAAAAAATAAACGAAAAGCTAAACTAACCCATTCTAGTTATCACTTTTGGGGTGAAAGGTAGTAACACTCGGGGGCAGACGAGTGAAGGTTTATTTTGTTATGTCATGACCCGATCTCTCATTCTAATACACATCAAGCCCGAAATTGTCCTATCTACATTAGGCATGAGCTTAGTGGGATTAATTCCATAACCCCTCAAGATACCTCTGATAATGTGATGCAGGGGCAGACAAATTTATAACACCATGCGCATTCCGGCAAACGAGGTGGTCAGCTGCCGCCCCCAAACTACGTTCGACGTCACTAAATAAGTTATCATTCTCATTATGTGATAAATATTTGGGACATATAAAAACATATAAAAAAATCCACAAGATAATAATCAAATTGATCCAATAATTATAATTGTTCATGCAATAATAAAATCCGTCACCATGTTAATCTCGAAAATAATTCCAGCTCTAAAGAAATATAAACTTAAATGAAATAATTAGACTATGAATATCTAACAGAAACAGTAAACAATTGTGAAACCGATTGGCCCACTAAATCCATAAATACATGTCTCATAATAAAGGGAGGGAAATAAAAAGCAATTCTAATTACTAAGGCATCTAAAATAAATCTCCAGCTTCATCTCTAAAAATATCTCCAATCACTGTTATGCAACTACTCCAGCGCTATACCTGAAAATGTTAGTCAACGCAATGGGTCAGAGCCCACCACAAGAATACTAGCTACTCTCCCTAATTAGAGTCTGTGAACCCAGGTAGTAGCATTATACATGATAAACATCACAATAGAATATTTTAAATTAAACGAGATATAAATTAACATTCGAATAAAAATAAATAGCATTGTCTACCCACATAATTAGGTGACCCCTTTATTTAGATTCAACTATCATGTAACAATATTCAACTAACTCTTACAATTCAATTTAATTAATTCTTATCATTTTAATTTATGTGACACCAGTATATCCAGTTCAGCCCCTCCTGGGTCCTGCACATATTGCTGGCACGTCCAAAGTTTTACATCACACACAATCCCCTCAATATAGACAGTTCGCCCATATTCTGTCAGCCATGCACATATTGGTGAGGTTCCACACACGACATGTCACTATAGCCAGTTCGCCCGTATTCTGTCGGCCCTGCACATATTAGTGATGTCAACACACACACGTCGCTATAGTCAGCTCACCCCTTATTGTCAAGCATGCACATATTGGCGACGCCAAACCATTTTAATACCCATTTATTGTCTTAGGCATTAATTATCAATTTCTCGATTTTTTTATATTAGCCCCACCCTATTATAGAGCATAAATCCTCAAATATACTCCTAGTCCCTACCTAGAGGTCTCCATGACAAGTATATCATATCCAATCATATGGGATGAATTTCTACCTTTAATTTCCATCTAGTCTCACGTCTAGGCTATCGAATCAACGGAACGACACAAAAATGAACACCATCCAGGAATATCTCATCCGTTAAAACTACATTAACTAGTCTCATACCTAGAAAGTGTTAGACACAACTAAGACATACATATTAGCCCCATACCTAGAAAGTACTTCTAAAATTAAGGTGATAGCATAACTTTCCAAAACTCCTATCATTTTGGTGGTGTCAGATATAATTAAAACAATAAATTGCATGAGACATTTTATCTCAATTCTACCAATTCCTCATATGATCACAAGTAAATCTAATTTCATCAATTCAATCAATTTTCGTAATTAAACAACTTATTTTATGCAACTAATATAATTTTAACATCATGTAAGTGTATGGTGCACACAACAAAATTTCTCTTTTATTACAGTTATGTAATTTTACATGTCCCTTTTAATTAAATGAAGCTACTATGATTTATACATACAAATCTACATGCATATTAACAAAAATTAAACCTCTACCCTAAGCACCCAAGGGTTAAGACTCTTAATTCATATTAGGATTTTTCATAAAAACTATCCCAATATAGATTTCACTTTTTCCTAATTAAGATTTCTAGTTTATTTTAAGAAAAACGTGTAATTTAATGTTTATGCGATATTTAAAACACATAATACTAAAGAGAAAGAATCGAAGAATTCATATTTGTAAAGAAGTTTTTTTAAGAATACAATTGTATTGTTGCGTTCCTCTCGAGAAAAAAATAAAGATGCATTCTTGGACGATCTTTAGAAAACTTGATTTAGATTTTCAAAACATGGGTTAAAAGTTATGTTCAATGGGGTTTAGGCTTTATAGATGAGAGATAATGTAATTATGGGAGGCTATTGATTAAAGAGAAGGCTAAAATCTGTTTTAAAAGTCATAATTTCATCACTTTATGTTTATATGCCAAAAAGAAATTGAGTCCTAATCAAACACAGACAAAAGAAACTTACAGATGATCAAACCGTTGGAATTGACTAAAATTTTAACATGTTACAACTGAAGGCGAGACGGCTGCTGAAAAAACTCAACTCGATCGGAAGATCAAATATTTTTATTTATTTTTTCCTTAGGTCGGATCCTCCCCCTATTTTATACTAAATGAGAAGGTAAGATCGCTTAAAAAGTTCTGATACCAATCTGAGAATGCTATGTGATATCTATTTCAACCAATTCGAAAATTACAATTTAAACTTATTTAATTGGAGTCAGTTCTTATACCAATTTTATTTAAACCCTAACACATAAATCTAGGTGGGTAAAATCAAACGATCACAAATAAATTGCTGATACACAAATTTTTAGAAAAAAAAAATAAAGGGAAAACCTTTTTATTTCACTATGAAAAAGTAAATCTCAACTTACATCCAGAATAAAATCTGCAATAAACATCCGCAGACACTTATATAGACACGCAACCTGGACTCAACAATGGATGAACTACAGGAATCCACAAGAACACGCAGCTGTGAATCAGCCAGGAACACTCTCAAACACTCCCAATGACATGCAGTCGTCAGCTATAGACTTATCCTCTCTATAAGAGAAACTTTAACAAGATCGTATCTTGGGTTCCAGGATTTTCATGAATTGAAAAACAAATGTTTAAAACTTGAATGAAGAATATAAAATAATTCTACAGTATGCAACTTTTATAGAATGCAAAACGTTAGATCTTCTTAAGAAAAACAACTCATTTACTCAGGATATATAACAAAATTAAGTCGGCAGGTTCGCTCGAATGAAAATAGGATGTCGCTCGAACAAGTTTTAATATCTCTCGAATGAGGACATCGTGCGACATGCCTTTGTCACTTGAACGATGGTAAGATGTCGCTAGAACGACCTAAACATCAAAAAATATTTTATAAAACTCCTCCTTAATACTTAGAAAAAATACTTTTTGATGAAAAAAATGCTTCGGGTGTTTAAAGATAGTTTAGAAAAATTATCCCAACACTTTAAATGAACCGTTAAGGGACTTAAACACAACCTTATAAAAATCTATCTCGCAGAGGATTTTTTGTTGAAGAATGTTGATATTCGGATACGTCTTAATGCATGATTGAGCTTTGAACTTTCTTCGATGGTTGTAGTGGTATACGACAAACTCTAATGTAAACCGATCAATATAAAATATGTCCTTACAAATCTTGCCATATGTCTACGCCGGTGCAAAGTAAAAACATCTGAATTATCAAATCAATTATCCTATACAAATCTAATACCCTCCCATGAACCCAAAACTGAAAAAGTAATAATATGTCAAGTCGTAAACTTTCTTCAAAAATCTTCATCATCTTCAAATTACAAACGTGCATTTGTCATCATCAGGGTGTGCAAAATAATGATCTTTATTTTTGTACCTACACACATGAGACAAGAAATAAATACCTTCATGACGTATCAAGTTTGAAATGAGATAAACATAAATCAAAACTAAACTCAAATCTCAAATCTCCCCCATAATTACTAAAATAACCAAATCGTGGATACTAAATGAGTGGGTGTGAATATATTCAATAGGTAAATCAACTCAAACATACATAACAAATGTGCACGATGAATATGGATACTCCTAAAGAATGAACTTCACAATCATCCTTGGGTGTAAAAATAGTTGAATTCAAATGACATTAACTTAATCAAATCAATAAATCAAATTCTAAAATGATTTCGTCTAAAACTATTTAATGCTTTTACAAGACCTTATCAGAACGTGCAAACTCGTTGATCTATTTCCATCCGAACTCCCTCAAATATATATTTCTTTTTTAAGCTCTTTTGAGATTTCTATTTTTTCTCAACTTGGAGAAATCCTATTGTCCCTATTTTTTGCATATGATTATTTTTATTGCCTTAATTTTTCTCGGTCTCTTTTAAACGGTGGCTTTCATGACATGATTATGATTCACTTTCATCCCTTTCGTATGTTGACTCATCATTTTTTTCATATTAAACAAATTCCTCACGAGCAACGGTTCTTATATGGACTCTTTCATTGTCAACTTTTATCGTATATGGTTCATTTTAAAGACATGATTGAGATGGAAACACTTTGACCAATATGTGATAGACAATTATAATAATCAAATAAATTCGTGCAAGTGTGTATTAAAGGAAATCATGAGTCACACATGAAGAAAGTAATCTCGAATCTCATCTTAATGACTCCAAACATTATAAAGCACATGGATGAAATGATGTATCATCTCAAAACACTATCGAATATTCACATGGATATGGAATAATGTTGTGACTTGGTCATCCTAAATGTACATCCATAAACGGTGTAAACAAAATACAAAACTCTTTTTATCTTTTTCCAAAAAAAAATTATCAAAATAAAATCTTTTTGACTTTTTCAATTTTAAAAAAAATAGAAAATCTTTTGTATTTTTCCAAAAATTTCAAAAACAAAAATCTTTTTAATTTAAAAAAAATATATCAAAAAAGGAAAAAAGATAAATGCAAACATGGTACATACTAGTAATAGGCATAAAATGTCATCATGAAAATCATCCCATGCTAACAAACCAGTCCAAACCTCAACCATTAAATGTGGTTGAGTTTTCCAAAGCTGGTGTCATCCTATAAAAATATCCATCAAGTCATGTGAAGTCTTGACCAAAAACTATAATTTCTCCCTAATTTATGCAAGCTCTCTCATTTAATGTGTGAGACTCCGACTAATTAAATACCGGGAAGCTACTCCTTTATGAAATTAATTCATAAAGATTCGAAGGATCACAAAGATTCAAAGGATCACAAAGATTCGAAGGAGCACAAGGAGCACAAGGAGTCAAAACAGAAAGAAATTATAGAAAATCTTAAGAAGTATAAAAAATACACTCCATTAACCATGGGTATTCATCATGTCTTGGATGACATCAAATATAACAAAGATGTGCATTGACCTAATAAGTTAAGGAGTTCCCCTACTAAGAGGGACAAAACTAAGTACTGTGAGTTCCATAGGGACCATGGTCACATGACAGATCATTTTATTACCTTTTAAAATGAGATTAAAACTCTCATTCAAAGGGGAAAATAGAATCAGTTTGTTGATTGAAAGAATAATGAGGGAGCTCGGAACAGATAAAAATCCCCATGTATACCTAGAGAGGAAAAGAAGAGGGCTCGACGCATAGGCTTCTGGTCGGCCTCTCCAATTAGACCATATGAAAAACCTAATTCAGGATCTTACCCCTTCTAGGTACATGCTCGAGTAAGACTCGACGCATAGACTTGTGGATGACCTCAGTAAATGGACCATACACGATCGAAATATATGGAGATGCCCTAAACTTGATACACGCTCGAGAAAGCCTCAGCAAAAGAATTCAGAACAGGTCAGCCTCACGAATTGGGCTATGCAATAAAATAGACAATGAACTACGTTTGACCTGATCCCAAGAGGGTACGTAGGCAGCTCGACACTCTCGAGTCCGATTCCCATATCAATTGAACGTCTCTCAACTCAAGCCAAGCATTCATCTAAAAACCTATGAAAGAGAGAAGATCAACAAAAGAAGGTTTAAAAGTTGAACGAGAGATCAAAGAATGCCAGTCCAGTTCACACCAACAACTGCATACGTTTAAAGAGATTGTGGACCAGCTCCCAGCTCATCTCATAATCAACTCAGCTGAACTGCGACATGTGGGGCTATTATGGGGGAAATATATATGCCTACGTAATAGCATGACATGTGGTGAGTACCCCGATCAAGATGGCGACGTGCCAACAATATAGGGACAACTAAAGTCCTAAATAAACTAGAAGACCAAGGAGCAGTATCTGATTGGAATGAAACTCCACGAAGATTGGACTCATCCATATTTGTTACTCATCCATATTTGTAACCCTAATGTTACCCCTAACTCTATATAAAGGGGACACCCCCCATTGTGAAAGGGGGCTTGGAAGTTAGAGAAACACTCTCATGTAAAACTCTCTGATCATTTTAATGAAACACACCAGCAGCCCCATGGACGAAGGCCATTCATGGTCGAACCACATAAATCTTTGTCTCTCTCGTATTTATTTATATAAATGTATCTTGATGAATTGGCACCCCCGACGGGTGAGATTTTTTGCACCTACAGATACCATTGAAGGATTAATTAAGTTATGGTTAGTGGGGCGGTTGAGTGCACCCCTACCACAACAGCATACCGAGTGTGCAAGAATTGAGGTAAGAAAATTTTATGTCTTTTGTATAATGATGCGTGAGGTATAGGGTGTATGGTCTCCCTAAAGGATTGAATCAGGTAGTGGATTGTGATTAGCATGTGAATTCGATATCATGTAGTCGGGTAAGCCGGAGCTTATTCACGACGTTTTGTCAGAGACTTACGTTTCAAGACAAATTGAAATTTATTCAAGAAAGACAAGATGTGTCAGAATATAAACTACAGTGGTGATGGGTTTAATATAGAGTAACCTTCAAAGTTAGTTTGCAGTGGGTCAGCTAACTGTTAGAAAAAGGGCGGACAATTCGAAACCTGTAGGGGCTTCTTCCACTAGAGAATGGAAGAGTATTCCCAAGGATCATCTCATGTAGCTGAGATGGTGAGATTATAGGTACTAAAATGCGATTAAGTACGGCCTAATACCCACAGAGGTATGGTCAGGACAAGCGGTCTAATCGTATGCGGGAGAGAAAATTTTATGTGAACCCTGAGATCTTAGGGGAGGGCGAGAGTAGTACCTTCCACTAGTGGAGTTTGTGTTCAAATAAATCCTATAAATTCACGTTCGGGCAGAGTTCTAGTAGAAGTATGGCATGGTAAACTTGGTTGTTGTCCTACTTGAGAGTTAAAGGTGGGGGACCAGTTATGATTTCAAATATCGGAGAAGGATCGATATTATCGTAGATATTGTGTGTGAAACATATATTGCACAACCAATTTACTTGTATGAACGACACGAGACAAAGTCGTATGTATATGAAAAGAGGATAAATCTACTATGGTGCAAATAGTATAAGGCTAGATAGTGAATATCTAAAATAAAGTTTAAGTAGTGAAAATTAAGCAAAAAGGCTTGGGCAAGAGCCTATATGACAGGGTAACTTGGACTTTAAAGCAAACATATGTGAAGTGTTCGTTATTATGGGTATTCGATAGCGTACTATATGGGTGGTACGGAGTAGCTTACTTGTGAGCGCAAGGATACGATGCACAATATTTTTACAGCGTTGTCTATACCTGGTATACTTTTTCTGAATTTCGGGAAGAAATTCTATTGTAAGGGGAGAAGTATGTAACACCCCGTATTTTTGACGATTTAAATAATTATGTGAAGTATACAATTAATTATTGTTGTTGGATTAATTAAATTAAAAAGTTAGAAATTAATTTGTTATTAATCCGGATTAAAATAATTATTAACTAGCGTGCCAAGGGTTAATACTTATTGTTGTGAAGTATTAAATATTATTTTGTAATATGTAATATGGAATTATGATATTTGATAAATTGTTGGAAGTGATAAATACGGCAGTTTGGTAATTTAAGTCTGACACGCATGTGAGTCGTGTCGGGACTAATTGAATGGAATAAAAAGAGAATTTATTTTTATTAACTTGTATGGTCATTTTGAGTGCGCCATTGAGTCCGAAAGGGTCGAGATAGTCAAAATAGTATACCCGGGTGTTTAGCTTTTCGATCCCGGGGCGATTTTAGGCCTAACTGGCACCCCGTAGGCGTAGTTTTGTAATTTGGATTTTTGGGCTAAACTAATGGACGAAAATTGGGATTAATTATATCAGCTAAGGAAATTCCATTAGGGTTAAGAAGTGACAGGAAGTTAGAACGTCCATGGAGGGTGTAGGGGAGAACCAAATTCCAAGAGAGAAGACTCATTTGGCATCACCTTGCACAACCGTGACCACTAACGCGTAGATCGCAAAGAGAGGAACGCATATATACAAACATCACCAATGGATTAGACCGTCATATTCGAGGCAAGTGTTTATTACTTGCATTATTTTAGCAATAATCATGCACATATTAGTCTAGGTGGACTAAATCATGATTTATATGTTAATTGGGTGAAAAATTGGAGATTTAAATTATGATTAAGGATTTCTTTAATTAGTGGTTGGAATTCATTCATGCATGCAGAGGATTATTCACGGAATTTGATTACATATTGATGAACGAATTTGGGTCGATTAGGTTCTTTAATTGGAATTTTGGAAACTAGGGTTCATGTGAATTAATTTGGGGGTTTTATGTAATTATGATGATTAATGACGAATTAAGGATCCTAGGATGATAGAAATGATATGTAACATGATAGGAGTTCATGGGTATTGATGATGAGTTGTTGGGAATTGAATCTTAGAGGTTTGTAGGTTTAAAAATGGTGAAAAATGCTGAAGTTTGGTGAAGAAGACGAACAGTGTAATCTCGCGCAATCTCACGCGAAGTGGTTCAAACGAGATGGGGATCTCGCGCGAAGTAGTTCAAACGATATTGGAAGTCGTTCAAATGACATGTCTTCTGGTTCGAACGACATGTCAGTCTGGTTCAAACCACAGGGTGAATTTTTGAGAATTTGCTTAAAGCCCAGTTTGGAGTTTATTTGTTTATTGGAGTGAGAGAAACTACCAAATAGTAAATTCAAATAAGAAGGAATTTTGGGAAAAGTATGTGGGAATTAATAGTTTAATTATTTCGGTATAAAAAGAAAGTACCTTGGAGATTACGAGAGAGATAGTAATCTAAATATTTATACTATACGTAAGTGATGAGGTTAAAATACGTATGGGTAGTATATATGTAGGTTGGAGAAAATACCTATAAATTATAATAAGATGTGTGTATGCCTATTATCTGAGATGATTATTAAGAGCACTAATGGGTGATAACCCGGGGGTGCAAGAAGCTTATAGTTAAGCGCACTAATGAGTGATAACTCGGGGGTGCAGAAACTCCATTGTTAAGTTTACTAATGGGTGATAACCCGAGGGTACAAGGATGATTATTGTTAGGCGCACTAATGGGTGATAACCCGGGGGTGCTGGATTATTATTGATAAGTGCATTAATGGGTGCCAACCCGGGGATGCAATATTCTATTGTTATCCGCACTAATGGGTGATAACCCGGGGATGCTGAATTATTATTGATAGGTGCATTAATGGGTGCTAACCGGGGATGCATGATTTTCTGTATATCTGCACTAATGGGTCTTAACCTAAGGGTGCAAGATTAGTATATATATATATATATATATATATATATATATATATATATATATATATATATATATATATATATATATATATATGTGTGTGTGTGTGTGTGTGTGTGTGTGTGTGTGTGTGTGTGTGTATAGGGATGATGTGACTATATAAATATATATGGACTTGTGAATATTGCTACTATATGAAATTAGTAGATTTGGTAATAATAATAATTATTACATTGTACCAAGCGGTCTTAACCTAAGGGTACAGGATTAGTGTGTATATATAGGGATGATGAGACTATATATATATGTATGAGTGTATTTGGGTAACTTTCTACTTTGTGAGACTAGTAGATAAAATGAAAATGAGAAGTAAAATACTCTTAGTGAATAAAATATTTAACCATTCAAACGGTGAATAATGAAATTTAGTATGTGATATAAACTATCTGAATAGCGTATTGTATGGGCGATATGGGAATACTACTAGTGAGCATAGTTAGTATTAGTATGGTTTCTGACTAGTTAGACTGGGAGGTATAACTAGGGGGAGAATAGATGTACGTTAGGCGTGCACAATAGACGAGAGGTGAGAAACTCATGTGAGAGTTCGATAACTAACATGTGTATAAGACTTGTTTTAAGAACCAGTTTTAAATACTTGCTAAATCATTTTTACACATTGGGCTCTGACCCGTTTCTTGTATCTCTTCACTCTTTTCCTATATGTATGTATTATATCAGGTGCTCAGCCACAGGAGTATCAGATTTAGAGATTTGGATTGCTTGACGTGTTGCAACTGTTGTGAGAGCTGTAGGCCCTTGCAGTAGACACATCTATCCTTTGCATTCAGTTTTATCTAGACTTCTTGTTTAGGCCATAAGTCTCCCACTTCTAGTTCTTCCATCAGAGACATTGTATTCAGTTTATTGTATGGTTTGGATTTTTTAAGTGAGAGTTTTACTCAGTCTTATTTATTGCAGTACTTGATTCATGTTCAGTATTTATTTACATTCCTATGTGTGGTGAATGGTTTATATTTTAAGATGGAAAGAAATGGATTTACTTGCTTTTATTAAAATTGGAAATGTTTTGACACCTAGCTTAATTTTATATTAGGATATTAATATGTTAAAAAGTTTTTCGACAGTGATGCTGAGAATGAACCAACTGAATATCCTATTTTAAATTGGTAGAGGACTGATCACCCTATATTTAATTGGACGGGGTGTCACAAAAACCAAAAAATGTTAAATTGGAGAAACTTAGAAAATTATAGAAATTAATGGTTGATTCTTGGTTTCAGGATGTTTATAACCTATTTCCTTTGTGTATATATAGTTGGGTGTGGTTATATGTTTGTGGGATAAGAGGTAATAAAGTTTGGAGGTTGTTTAATGGTCGAAACAGGGGCCAGAGAAGAAGCTGCCAGGATTGATTGATCGATCGACGACCAAAGGATCGATCAATCGAGTAGGAATTTTGGTAATTTCGGCTTGTGATGTTTATATGGGATAAATATCCACTTTTATGGGCTTTAACTTATTTATTCGAGGATATAAATATTCACCTAGGGGAATGTATTCCTAATTTTTCGAGGGAGTTACAATTGGGATTTGGAGAGTGTTTTAAGTGTGTCACACTAGAAATTATATTTTTAAGAAAAATAAATAAAGTGAGAAATTAATGGTTTGGGGTTCCTAAAATAGAGTAGCGGCCTCTAAATTATTATTCAGACATGATGTAGTCCTTGGGGTCTTGGAAATGGAATCCACGACCTATTTAAATTAAGGGTGTTTGGGGATGGATATTTCTTGGGTTAATTTCAGTGGGCATTTAGGCTTATAAAATTATGCGCATAGAATACATAATTATATCGATTGTGGTTGAGTATATCCTACGAGACAATTAGGATAAATTTGGGAAAATGTGTATTTACTTAGTGTGAATTGGTATAGTTGGAGAGATTATATAAATCCTTATGAGTGAATAAGGTACAGGTTATTTATCAAGTGAGAGAATACTTTTGAGTTTAGTACCGTGAGTGTGTGAATACTAGAATATTATTATTTATGAGACTCTTAGGGATTATTGGTCATCGCTATGTGTGATCAGTAATTATGGGCATTTAAGTATATTTGAGGAACAATGTGGAATATATATATAGTATGTGATTAAAGTATATATATTATATGATATGGATATGGATATATATATCTATGTGTGGATTGTATATATATGTGAATCATACCCCCTCTAATGCTATCATGGGAAGTTATGCGATGTGGGTGAGGCCCCTGGCTTGAGGAGCAGGGAGCGTATAGTCCCCAGGTCATAGCATCCATTTTATATTGTGTGATTTTTATTAGGGGTGAGACTTGGTGGGTATGTTTCATCTCACTTTCGGGGAGGAACTATGACCGCTTCCCATGCGTTGTGATTTGGTTTTTGACCACGATGTCGGTGATATTTAGTCCGACCGCTGGTCCCCAGGATGGTATGTGAGTGATGCCCTAGAAGATGATCTCATTGAGAGACCGCATTCTTGAGTTATTGCTCGTTGGGATGGTTAATATACTGGTGTGTATATTATATTACTTATGCATGAGAACAAGATATTATATATCTCTACGAGAGTAAAGAGATCAAATGAAAAAGGATTAATTCTCATTTCGGAAGATTATATCCAGACGTATACAGTGGTATGCATATGATGAGAGTATGATGATGTATATAATTATATGAGTATATATATATGTTGTGTATTGAGGGTCTAATGGATCTCGACGATCGACCTTGCCAAGTAGTAGCGATCAGGGGATTCCTTGTTTAGATTTCTCTTCGCGAGACACCCCATGCATGAACATGGCATAGTGTTGAGACTGGGGAGAAGTTTAGCCGTTAGTACTTGGGTTTCTTAGGATTTCTAGAGTTTGGGGGTGACAGATTAGTTGGGTAGCGTAGCTTGACTAGGATGTTTAGAGGGATGTCCTAGGTGTGCACTATTAGAAGAGAGGCGAGGGGTATCTCATGGGAGTGCGATACTAATTTAAATATGAGATAAAAAATATTTTTAAAAATAAAGCATTTATGAACTTGCTAAATATTTTCACAACTCGGTCTCTAACCCATTTCTATATTTTTCCTCTGTTGCTATATATTATATATATAGGTGTCCAGACACAGGGACGCCTGGATGATGATCCTTTCGAGTCAAACATCTGCTGCAAGAGTTGTGGATGCATGCAGGTTTATTTTTAGACGCTTATATTCTTGTGATCTAGATAGGAAGTATTGTAATAAATTTCAGGCCGAAATCCCAACTGCATCTAGTTATTCTTTCATCGCCTTTTAGTGCGACATTCGATTTGGTTGTATTATATTTGAACCAAGTGTTCGATTATTTTATCTCTTTCCAGTTTCATTTATATAAAATGTGTGAATGTTTTAATTGTATAGTTTGTTTAAATAGATTAGTTAAATAAAATTTTGACGCCAGCCTAATAGGTTATTAGTAATTAAATTGGTTTTCGACAGTGATGCTAAGGATGATCCATTTATGACTCTGGTTTTAATTTGGTACAAGAGTGATAGCCCGATATTTTATTGAGCAGGGTGTCACAGATGGTATCAGAGCATCAGGTTCTAGTGTCCTTAGGAATCTATGCGGACATACTATGCTTTCAACATTGCTCTCAATTTGTTATAGAGCGTTATGGTTAGGATTGTTGATTCCTCTTGTGAGATTTCATTCTCCTGCCATAGTATGAGATTATAGTAATCTTTTGTGCGCTAGTTTGAGGTTCATGTACTGATCGAGGAAGGATGACCAAGGAAGGACATGATGAGGGCAGTAGAAGGCATGACTTATTTTGAATGGTTAGTTAAAGTTGGAGACTATGACCGTAGTATAGGTCATTCTCCTTGTGGAATTCATTAAGAATTGTTGCAATGAGGGCTAAAGAATAGTATTTACGAGTACACCAGTACTGCTATAGTAGAGAGTGGTACTAAAGTTGAATTACCCGGTGAAGCTAAGGGTTCGAAAAGGATCTTTGATAAGGACCATATTTGAAGTTAATTCATGCGAAGGCAGTGCAGCATTACTCAGTGGAAGTAGAAGGCTTAGAAGTTTTGACGTAGAGAAGGGAATGAAAATACCCAGATGTGAAAATTTGAGGAATTTTTTTTTTCACTCGTAGGAGCAATATTGAAATAGTGGGAACGGTGATAACCATATTTGGGGGAGCAGGATGTTTAATGCCTAAAGGGATCTTACGGATAGTCTTAACCGTGAGTCCCCATGATTTTGTACGAATGAAAAGAATACAGTTTTAAATTATTCACATGAGGATCAGTCAGAGGCCGACGGCGAATAAAGAGATTTATGGATGAGTAAACTTTGTGCTGAATCAAGGTATGTACACTGAAGACAGAGTCCTTTCGAGGAATGATAGGCTCACTAGAGAAGTGTTGCTAATACTTATGGAGAATGTATGTGTTCGAGGACCCCATTGGTGGGCATCCACCCGGGGAACTCGTTGAAACAGGGCTGTTGACGCCGGTGGTGGAGTTTTCTTTTTAAAAAGAAGTTAAGGGGAACTAGTAAAGTGATTGTCAGGATCGCGGCTATGGAGTCCAAGATACTGATAACCTTAAAAGGGTCAGGGTGACCCGAGATGGGGAATGTTGTAATGTGGAGTGTAGAACCATACGGTTAGTCATTACCCGGTAGGAGTTAAAGGGGAAAGAGTAAGGTATCTAGATGGGGCATTGATTAAAGTAATTTTTGGTTAAGTTACGACAATTGTATTAAGTTCGGGAACCTTTTGGAGTAGCTAGGGAGATAGGCGAAGTTGTTATTATGAGCTTCACCTCAGTTGAAAGAGGTATGTTCCTTGTGACAAGATTGAGTCACAGTGTTTTATTAGCTCCAGATTCGTGTGTGATAAGTGTTTACAAATAGTATCGATAACGTTATGTAGTATGTGTTTATGTGTTTTTTTTCGCGATAGCAGAAATTTATTTTCTTTCATTCGATGAGAAGAGAGGATGTTAGTATTTTGAGTTTATATCAGATTAGTATTACTCGTTTTGTGTGTGTTATATGAGTATGGTGTTATTTTTTGTAGAATATGATATTCGTTGTTCGGAGCGATACATGCTAATGATGGCAAGGCTATCGTGTCTGTGGTTCCAGGGTGGAACAGGTTGTTGTTGCGATATCTCACCTGGATACAGGCTGAGTCCGCCTTTATTATTTTTATAGATGAAACTCCGTTGAGCAGATGTTTCTTTATCATGATTCGAGTGTGTGGCGACCTTATAGGTGTGATTTAAGGTATGTAAGGTTATTTGTTGAGCAGTGAGTTTAAGATCATTATTGATTGCACAAGGACTGAGTGTCAGTGCGAGATCTTAGTGGTATGGCTCCGGGTCAGAAATTGGAGTTCTGACCACACTTTGTTGAAAGAGGGAATAGAGTTATCCCGATTGCATATTTGGAGTTAACGGACCTCCACGACCGACAAAGTTAAGTATACTATATTTGAGGGATTCCTTGTTTGGATTTCGCTTTTCGAGACGCTCCACGCATGAACCTTAACGACGTCGGGAGTGGAGAGATGTTTTAGGATGCAAGGATGTTGGTTTTGTGGATAAGTTATATAGTGTGGAGGAAACACTATAAACTATGAGCCGTATGATGATGGTATGCTTATGGAAATATTGTGCTATGGAGAAGCACTAAAATGGTTCTCTCACTGCAAGTAAGTGGGTGAGGCAGGAGTTAGAGAAATTGATTTGAGGATTATAGCCAGGCCTTAATGAAAAGGCCAATTTTGGAGGAAATATGTTTTGGGTATGATGTTCGTAACGCTTTTACTGAGAGTTGGCGCCTCGATTGTTAGATTTTCCTTTTCACTTAGGTGGAAGGATAGAATAGTAGAAATGTGTTAATAAATTAGCGAGGTAGCACTTAGGACGTCCCGCTGGTGTGACTTAGGTCGTTATATCTCGATGACTAACGATGCGAGGGAGTAGTGTAACGGGAGGGTTCCTTATTTGGATTTCTTTTTGCGAGACATCCCACGCATGAAATCGAGCAAATGTCGGGAGTTGAGAAAGATCTTGGTCACTAGGGACAAATTTTAGGATAGTACTATTTCACGTAGTTAGGAGCGCTTAGATCTTAGAATTTTTGGGCAATAAGGCCAGTGGATTTAGTGGCACCGATATAGAAATATTGGTTGGTTAACCTTGAGAAGAATGGGATTTTGTGGGTTGGGAAGACCCATGTGTGAGTATTACGCCGAGGAAATAAGGCCTATTGTTTAGAGAGAGTGTACGTGTCGAACGTTTGTGATGGTTGTGCGGAGAATCATGGGTTAAAAAGGTGTATGGGCACCTTAGTAAGTTGGTTTTATATACCGCATGAAATAGAAGGGGCGTAGTATATAGAGCTGAAGATTATGCCGAGATGGTAGGATAGTATAGTATAAACCTTGATAGAGGTGAGTGCTGGATTAGTATACGGTGAAGAGCTATTGAGGTAGTACATTCCACTTTGAGGCATTAGGATGTGAAGTGATTCACGATCCTAGGTTAGTGTTGGAAGTATCGATTATATTTTAATATTGAGGACAAAATTCCATTGTAAGGGGGGGAATATGTAACATCCCGCACTTTTATGGGAAATTAAATTAAATAATTAAGTGTAATTTGGGAATTTAAGAAATTATCACGAATAGTAATTTTTGAGGTTTTCAAGGATTTAATGATTTTCGATGGGTATTATATTTACTTTTGGGATTAAGTAAATGAACTGGAGTATTTTAATTTTATATCGCAGCTGGGTAAAACGACAGAGGATAATATTTTAATGGGAATACCGCATTAAGTTGTGTGGGGTTAAATTAGTGATTTTCGGTCAAGTACCTCGAATGGAGATTTCGAGTGCGGGGTGAGTCTCAGAATGGCCAAGATAGTTAGAATAGGGACTTGCAATGGAGTAAACGAGTCATTTTGGGGTTTTAAAGGGATAAATCCTTATTTCTCCTTACATAAGACACGGGAGAGTGGCAGAAAGGAAAGAGAAGAGAGAGGAGAAGAAGAAGAAGAAGAAGAAGAAGAAGAAGAAGAAGAAGAAGAAGAAGAAGAAGAAGAAGAGGAGGAGAAAAGAGGAGAGAAATAGGATTTCCAGGCCAAACTCCGTGGGATTCGACTCGGGGTCTTCATATTTTATCCTCTAGGAAAGTTTTTACTTTCTATATTTAATTTTGAGCATAATTCTCATATCGTAATTGCTAATAACAAAACCTAAATATTTTGGGTTGGTCTTTTCATGGATCAAACGGGTTTTTCTCGAAAGTTTAACAGTTGAAAACCGAAAAATGTCAAATTGGAGAAATTTAGAAAATTATAGAAATTAATGGTTGGTTCTTAGTTTTAGGGTGTTTGTAACCTATTTCCTTTGTGTATATGTATTTGGGTGTGGTTATATGTTGGTGGGATAAGAGGAAATAAAGTTTGAAGGTTGGTTAATGGCCGAAACAAGTCACGGAGAAGAAGCTGCCATGCTTGATCGATCGATCTACGACCAAGGGTCGATCGATCGATCGAGTAGGAATTTTGGTAATTTCGGCTGGTGATGTTTATATGGGATAAATTCCCACTTTTTGGTTTTTAGCTTATTTATTCGAGGAAATAAATATTCACCTAGGGGAATGTATTCCTAATTATTCGAGGGAGTTACAATTGGGATTTGGAGAGTGTTTTAAGTGTGTGACACCAGAAATTATATTTTTAAGGAAAAATAAATAAAGTGAGAAATTAAAGGTTTGGGGTTCCTAAAATAGAGTAGGGCCTCTAAATTATTATTCGGACATGATGTAGTCCTTGGGTTCGTCGAAATGGAATCCACGACCTATTTAAATTAAGGGTGTTTGGTGATGGATATTTCTTGGGTTAATTTCAGTGGGCATTTAGGCTTATATAATTATGCGCATAAAAAACATAATTATATCGATTTTGGTTGAGTATATCCTTCGAGAAAATTAGGATAAATTTTGGAAAATGTGTATTTACTTAGTGTCAATTGGTATAGTTAGAGAAATTATATAAATCCTTAAGTGTGAATAAAGTACACGTTATTTATCAAGTAAGGGAATACTTTTGAGTTTAGTACCGTGAGTGTGCGAATACTCGAATATTATTATTTATGAGAATCTTCAGGATTATTGGTCATCTCTATGTGTGATTGGAAATTATGGCCATTTACGTATATTTGAGGAATAATGTGAAATATATATATATATATATACTATGTGATTAATGTATATATATTATATGATACGGATATGTATATATATCTATGTGTGGATGGTGTGTGTATATATATATATATATATATATATATATATATATATATATATATATATATATATATCTGTGTGTGTGTGTGTGTGTGTGTGTGTGTGTGTGTGTTTGTGTGTGAATCATACCCCCTCTAATTCGATCATGGGAAGTTGCGCGGTGTGGGTGAGGCCCCTGGCTTGAGGAGCAGGGAGCGTATAGTCCCAAGGTCATAGCGTCCATTTTTATATTGTGTGATTTTTATTAGGGGTGAGACTTAGGGGTATGTTTCGTCTCACTTTTGGGGAGGAACTATGACCGTTTTCCATGCGTTGTGATTTGGTTTTTTACCACGATGTCGGTGATATTTAGTCCGACCGCTGGTCCTCGGGATGGTTTGTGAGTGATGCCCTGGAAGATGATAGCATTGAGAGATCGCATCCTCGAGTTATAGCTCGTTGGGATGGTTAATATACTGGTGTGTATAATATATTACATGTGCATGAGAACAAGATATTATATATCTCTATGAGAGTAAAGAGATAAAATGAAAAAGGATTAACTCTCATTCCGGGAGATTATATCCGGACGTATATAGTGGTATGCATATGATGAGAGTATGATGATGTATATAATTATATGAGTATACATATATGTTGTGTACTGAGGGTCTAATGGATCTCGACGATCGACCTTACCAAGTAGTAGTGTATCGGGAGGTTCCTTGTTTGGATTTCGCTTCGCGAGACACCCCACGCACGAACATGGCATAGTGTTGAGACTAGGGAGAAGTTTACCCCTTAGTATTTGGGTTAATTAGGATTTCTAGAGTTTGGGGGTGACGGATTAGTTAGGCAGCGTAACTTGACTAGGATGTTTAGCGGGATGCGCTAGGTGTGAACTATTATAAGAGAGGTGAGGGGATCTCATGGGAGTGCGATACCAATTTAAATATCAGATAAAACATATTTTTAAAATAAAGCATTTATGCACTTGCTAAATATTTTCACAACTCGGGCTCTGATCCGTTTCTATATTTTTCCTCTCTTGCTATATTATATATATATATATATGTATATATATATATATATATATATATATATATATATATATATATATATATATATATATATATATATATATATATATATATATATATATCGGTGTCCAGACACAGGAACGCCTAGATGATGATCCTTTCGAGTCAGACGTCTGATGAAGCTATTGTGGATGCATGCAGGTTTATTTTTAGACACTTCTATTCTTTTGATCTAGATAGGAAGTATCGTAATAAAATTAGGGCCGAAAGCCCAACTACATCTGGTTATTCTTTCACCGCCTTTTAGTGCGGCATTCGATTTGGTTGTATTATATTTGACCCGAGTGTTCGGTTATTTTATCTCCTTCCAGTTTCATTTCTATAAACTGTGTGAATGTTTTAATTGTATAGTTTGTTTAAAAAGATTAGTTAAATAAAATTTGCATACCAGCCTAATAGGTTATTAGTAATTAAATTGGTTTTTCACAGTGATGCTAAGAATGATCCATATGCGACTCTGCTTTTAATTTGGTATAGGAGTGATCGCCCGGTATTTTATTAGGCGGGGTGTCACAGACGATTCTCTGATAATTAAAATCAGAAGGGAAGATATCATTGTCTCTAGAGTGTTAGTAGATAATGGCAGCTCAACAGATATCGTGTTCTATCCTTGTTTTAGCAGCTTGAACTTTATGGTTAGCCAATTAGAACCCTATCATCGACCACTCATAGGTTTTTGCAGGTGAGAAAGTCTTCCCTTTAGGGACTATTAAGATAGAAGTAATAATTGGTACATGGCCAGCCAACTGAATAGAGAAAAAATGTTTCTTTGTAATGGATAAAATCGTCCATTCATCCTACTATATAATTATGGCAAGAGTTAGACTAAAGAAGTTTGAGGCATTACCCTCTACCGTTCATCAATTCTTGAAATTTCTAACCAATTTTGGTGTTGTGAAAGGTGATCAAAAAGTAGCTCGGGAACGCTACCTAGTAAAGGGTTAGATTGTAGAGCCAATATAAAGCATTGTGTTAGACGACGATAAACCAAATTACATTACTCAAGTGGGAACAACGCTGGATCTTATTCTCAAACAGGAACTAGTGAGCTTCCTTAGACAGAGAAAACATGTATTTGTTTGGAGTCACGAAGATATGTCAGGAATTGATCCTAGCTTCCTTATCTATGAGCTCAATGTTAATAAAGAAATCAAGCCAGTAAAGCAAAGGCAAAGATTTTTCATCCCCGAGAAGAACCAAGCCATACAAGAGGAAGTTGAAAAGCTTCAGAAAGAAGCCTTTATTGACGAAGTGAAATATCCAGATTGGTTATCCAATGTAGTAATGGTCAAGAAGAAATATAACAAGTGGAGGATGTGCATAGACTTAAAAGATCTTAATAAAGCATGCCCAAAGGATCATTTTCCTTTGTCCCAAATAGATCAGCTTGTGGATGCTACCTGGAGACATGAGTTGATCAGTTTCAAGGATGCTTATTATGGTTATAATCAGATCAAAATAAAGCTTGAAGATAGGGATAGCACTTCTTTGATTACTCCCAGAGGAACTTAATGTTATAATGTTATGCCTTTTGGTTTGTAAAATGCAGGTGCTATGTGTCAAAGGCTGGTGAATAAGGTCTTGGAGGAGAAAATAGGCAAAAACATGGAAGTTTACGTGGATGATATGCTTACAAAGAGAAAAAAAAAAGCGTCTGGCCATATTGTCGACCTCAGCCAGACTTTTGATCAACTTCAAAAGCACCAGATGAGATTCAACCCGACCAAATGCATCTTTGGAGTACACGAGGTAATGTTCCTCGGGTATATAGTAAATTAGTAGGGAATTAAAGAAAACTCAAAAAAAATTAAAACATTACTTGAGATGCGGTCCCTGACTAGCAAAACGGATGTGGAAAGGCTAACCGAGCGAGTAGTAGCTCTGAACAGATTTGTGTCCCGAGCTACAGATAGGTGCCTACCATTTTTTAAAGTACTTAGAAAGAGTGTTGAATGGTACGAAGAATGTGAGAAAGATTTTCTGTACTTGAAGAAGTATTTGGGGTCACCTCCACTACTTTCCCGACCAATTATGGGAGAAAAATTGTACCTATACTTAGCTATTTTTGAATCAGTCGTGAGCTTTGCTTTGATTAGAGAGGAGAAAGGAACTCAAAAGCTTGTTTACTACACCAGTAAAGCTTTTCAAGGAGCGTAAGTTAGGCACCCTTGCTTAGAAAAGTTGGCACTAGTGCTGATTGAATAATCTAGACACATAAATCCCTATTTTCAAGCCCATACGATAGTAGTATACACTGATATGCCATTAAGGCAGGCTTTACACAAGACAGAGAAGTTTGGAAGATTAATGTATTAGGAAGTGGAATTAGGGGGTATGATATTATCTATGAACCAAGGTGTTCTCTAAAAGGCGAAGTAGTAGCATATTTCATAGTTGAATTCACTTATTCGGAGATTTAGAGCAAAAAAATCAGAAGGAGGAGCAAGGAGTAGGAGAAAATAATGTTGCTAAGAGTCAAGCTCTAGAGGAACTTTTATTAGAAGAAGCCATTGTCGATCTACCAGATTCCTCGTCGCGAACACAATAGATGTCTAAGAAGTGTGAGGAAATAAGGAGAAAAAAATTCCACTATAGGATTTTGAGAGATCCATCGTTTGACGATGATCTCCCAATATGTTGCTTGTATGTTGATGGGTCATCTTATGCAACAGGCAGTGGAGGAGGTATGATTCTTAACACTCCTGATAATATTGATATAAATATGCCCTGTGATTTCAATTCCAAGCCTCAAATAACGAAGCAGAATACAAAGCTCTCATTGTAGGCTTGTCTTTAGTCCAATAACTGAATACCGAGCAAGTTGTGGCACATAGTGATTACTAGTGGGTAGTTAATCAAATATTGAACTCATATGAAGCTAAAGGAGAATTGACAACCATCTATATGTCCAAAGCAATGGAAGTAATAGAAAAATTACCAGATGTTCGGATGAAGAGAATTCCAAGAGTGGAATCAGATACTCTTGCTCGGATAACTTCACCTACCAAAGTTGAACTCAGACAAACTTTTCCTATTCAAATTTTGGCCAATAGGAGTATAGATGAGGATTTGATGATCAATTTTATCGCTATAAAAAAGGGTCCATCTTTGATGGATCCCATCAGAGCATATATTGAAGAAAGAACCTTGTCAGCAGATATTGTTAAAGCCAAAAGGTTGAAGTATAAAGTTGTCAGATATGTGCTAAATAAAGGAATTTTGTACAGGAGAGGATTGACAGTCAATTTTTAGCATTGCGTTCATCGACCAGAGGTTCCATGCCTAATTCAAGAACTACATGAAGGATCTTGTGGAGCTAACATAGCAGGAAGAACACTTATGCATCGAATAAGTGCTCAAGGACACTACTGGATAATGATGCGAGCGATTTGTGCAGCTTTTGCTAAAAAGTGTGATAAGTGCCAAAGGCATTCTATCATCCGCACGACTCCTCAGGTTACTCTCACCCTAATCACTTCTCTTTGGTTATTTACCATGAAGGGAATAGAGTTGGTCGGGCCATTACCGACCACCCGAGGAAGATTCAAGTACTTGGTTGTTACAGCGGACTACTTTACAAAGTTGGTTGAGGCAGAGACGTTGATAGACATGCCTTATAAGAAGATCTACAAATTTATTTTGAAGAACATCATTTACAGATATGGGTTGCCTTGCGCCTTCATCACCGACCATGGAACGTAGTTTGATAAAGAAGAATTTGCACCTTATTATTCTTAGTCCAACATCTAAAAATTACACTATGCTCCAGGTCACCCTCAGAGTAATGGGCAAACTGAAGTTACAAATAGAACTCTGCTAAATGGGTTAAGGAAAAGACTTGATGATGCAAAGGAAAACTAGATCAACGAGATACACTCAATTTTATGGTCGTACCAAATAACCTCAAGGGTTGCAACAAGATAATCCCCATACATGTTAGCATTTGGGACTAAAGCAGTCATACTTGTTGAGTTGGGTCTTCCACACTATTGATTTTTATATTTTTAACTCTCATATGAGTGATCTAATGTGAATCTTGGATTTGGATATTCTTAAAGAAGCATGAGAAGATGCTTCTCTGAGAAATGCAGCTTACTAGTAGTGAATAACTCGGTTTTATAATAAAAGGATGAAGCCGACCAACTTAAAGGAGGGAGATTATGTGCTGAAGAAGGTGCTCGAGAAAAATAATAAACTTGAGGCAAATTAGCATGGGCCCTATTGTATTTCAGCGATCATCTGATCTTGAACTTACCAAATTGAGACTTTGGAGGGGGAAGAATTCAAGAATTCGTGGCATGCTGAACATCTTAGAAAATATTACCAGTGATGTAATCAATTGTACTCAGTTCAATATCAATTTATCGTATCAATAAATGATCTTTTCCCCAATTATTATTTTTTCAAATTTTTTGGGAGTACTAATGCTATGCACTACCTATACTTGATCTTGAATAATCTTATAAGTTGGTTGGAAAAAATTCAAAAGGTTGCTCCGCATAAGCAATAAGTTGCTCGACATAAGAAAATCTTGATCGACATCATACCAAATAAGTTATTATGGCCTCAAGATGGTCAACAAATATAAGGATAAAACACCATCTTTATCCTACTTGGCAAAGTGCAGGAAGAATATTATGAAGATTCCACGAGAGGAATGTAGGCACATATTCCACATACGCCTGGTCACACCACGGGTAACTAATACAAAAAACCTAAGCATTTAGGTGTGTCAGTGAAACCTTGGAGACACATGGGTAACTAGCTCCAAATTTATATTGTAATCTAAGTATACTAATAGAACCTATGTACTCATTGGTAATTGATACTAAATTTAGATTTTAATCTAAGTATGTCAATAAAACTACTGAAAAAGAAAAATCATTCACATCAAGAAAACAACCACACTCAGAGATCAACAAGATAAGTTAATCAAATGCTTTTTCATTCATTTGAATAATGATTACAGAACTGTGTTAACAAAAGAAATACAGGGCATTATTCTAAAGAGCGTTTCCCTCAACTTTAGAAACTGGATCCGTGCTAGTTGCAGGGTCATCTAAAGTATAAAGAGAATTAATGAAATTAAAGTCTTGAAGCATTCTCCTATTACTATTGCTTGACCGATCTAGTAGATGAGGAGGTCGGAGGATTTTTAGTTTATTGTGCAGATCATAGTCTTCTAGATACTTACAAATCAAGGCCTAGGGAATTGTATTAGCAGGAATCCAGTTAACATCGAGTCTAAAGGGAGAATCTTTAAGGTCTAACAACCCAGGATCATACCATTTCCAGAAATAACTAGTTTCCTTGACCTTCAACTCTATCAGACAAGTGGTCCAAACCCCTTTATAGCCTTCATTATAGAACTTTTTAAACCTATCATAAAAATGCCCCAAAGCTTCATTATACCCTTCCATCCAGATCTCTCTAGGCTGCTTGTGAAACTGGAAGGTCAGCCTCTCAATTTGGTGATGCAATTTCTTCAGAACTCCATCCTTAGCTTGTAGTTGAGAAGACTGAGCGTCAAGTTGCTCAGATTAACTTTGAAGATTCTGGTACATCTCAGTAAGTGCTTGGTTTTTAGCCTTCAGCTGGGCAGCATGGTTAGAAAGAGTTTGTTGAGTCCTAGCCTCTTTTGTGGTCCCTTAGCCTGGTCTAATTCTTTCTCGGGAAGAGGATGCAGGCTTGGTCTTTTTTAGTGCCTCCAATTATTCCATTAACCGGGAATTTTTAACCTCCAAGAAAGAATGACCTTCGTTAGTAGTAGCAACAACATTAGAAGAAGACTTGAAAGCATTTAGCTTATCTCTTAAATTATTGGTTTCCTCCTCCAACAGCTTGGCAATAACTCTGGATTCCTCTACTTCAACTATTAAAAGAACTAAGAATATCCAATCAACAACTGAGTGCAAAGTACAGCGAAAAAATATTTGTTTTCATTGATAAATTTTCAACTACATACATGTCAATAGAAAGAAAAGAAAATTACAAATGCAAAAGAAAAGAAAAAAAAAAGGATGCTCAAACAAATCTATGCCTTCTTCATGTATGGGGCAGGTTCAGCAGAAGTAGAAGCAGGAGCTGGCAAAGGCAGATAGCTGACAAATGGAGGAACAGATGATTCAATAGCTTGATGTTGGTCAGCAGCATCCAACACCATAAGGTATATACTTGAACCCCCATAATATTCAATCTCCTCATCCATGTTGGGAGGAGTCCCTTGACCATGTATGATGAAGAGTTCAGAATCTTGAGGGGTACCTGTAATACCCTTATTTTTATGCTTTCTAAATTTGGGCATTTATTAAATTTGATGTGAGTTATTAATTTAATATAAATCTGAAAATTAATTATTTTTAATTACTAACGCGACGAGAGTTAGTAATTATTGGAAATTTGATGAATATTACTAATGAGCAAAGTAATATATAATATCAGTTCTATTAAATGTCACACGTGAATAAAATGACAATTTTAGAAATTTAAGTCGGGACGCCCCCGTGTCGTGTCAGGACTAAATTTTGATTAATAAAAGTGAATAAATTATAAGTCACCCGTATGGTCATTTCGAGTGCGCCAAAGTGTCCGAAAGGGTTGATATAGTCCAAATAATGTACCCGGGGGTTTAGTTTGGGTCTCGGGGCATTTTTAGGCTTAATTAACACCCCAGGAGGGCGTTTTAGGCATTTGGTATTTTTGGGCTAGGAAACCTACGAATTTTCTAGGTTATATCAGATGCTTAGGGTTTTCTTCTAGGGTTAACACAACCAAAAACAAAAGACGGCCATTGGAGAAGGAAAGGAAGAGCTTACCAAGGAGTTCTAGGCCAAGAACTCCTCCGTTTGCACCGCCGTCACCGCCAAACGTTAGATCGCGCAACGAGGATCATCACCACACTGATTTCATCCGCAAATCAGAAACAAAAATTCCCAGGCAAGTATTTATCTTGCTTAATTTAGTTAATGCTTCATTCATATTATTTTAGGGTTGATTAGGATGAGTTTTTATGGAAAAAAATCTATGTTGGAGGTTAGAAATCGCATGTTGTAGAGATATAAACATCATTATGGAAATCCCCTTCACATGTAGAGGTTAACCCACGAATTTACATTGGGTTAGAAGTAGAAATTCTGGAAAAATAATGAGACGAACTAAGTTAAATTATTAGGGCTAATGAGATTTATATTGATTTTGTCCCTTTTAATTCATGATACTTGATGAAAACTTGCATGCCTTACGTAGATTATTGTTCATTTGGGTTTATAATGCTTGTGGTATAAATTTCTGAGAGTTTGGGAGTTAAAAAATTATATTTGGATGACTTTGGATGATAATTCCCATAACTGGGATTCTGCAGTTTTCGCCATACCTACTTGATCGATTGATCGACCCAAGAATGTCAATCGATCGACGGTTCGATCGATCGACCCCTTTTTATCGATCGATCGACCCCTCCTGGAAAACTAGATTTTACCCCATGTTGACTTAATCCGATTAAATGCGTAATAAATCTTGATTAATGTTATTAGGAATTTATGAAACATAAAAAGGACCAGTAGGGTCAAGGCAAACCCTGTTAAGTGGAACTTTAATGAAATGGGAAAATGAAGGTTAAACGGGAAATATTCATACCTAAGGAATCTAACGTGTGTAGACTAAATAATTGAAATATCTAAGAGTTTTATTAGAAGGTAAGTGAGGGCCTACTGAATTTGTACTTAGGTAAAGATAATACTTCGAGAGATGAGAAGTGATTTGGAATAAATTAAATTTCGAAAATAAAATGAATAAGCCCGTTATAAGAAATAATCGAATAAAAATGTACTAAGAATGGAATAATATAATGTTGGGTCGTGGGCGTATTTAACTTATGAACGTGAATAGTTATATATCTATATGACTCTGTGATTGATCATATATATTATATATGTGTAAAAATCATGCCCGCGCTACTTGCTATCCTTGAGGTTACCACGCTGGAACAGTCTTATCTCGATGGGACCTTTATGGGGGATATTGACTCGTACCCTAGAAGATAGGAATCCTTGGTACAGGCTATCGAATCGATAGTCAGACGGTTCTAAGTGACGTGAGGGTATGTGCTGACCTCTTAGAGACTTGGAACTAGGCTTTGCCTCAATATTGTATGTGTTTTGTGTTAATATAGTTCTAGAGTGATTCCGAACTTGTATTTCCCTTAGTACGAGTGATACGGGGACTGGATAGCAGAGGATGACCGCACCATAATTGTTATGTGGGGTGCCGTTAGAATATATATATTATATGAGTATTTAATATATATATTTAAATCTGGAATTTGGGAACTACCTACTGTGTCTATGGTAAGTAAAAAATGAATAATTATTTCCACTTGGGTATAAGTGTTTGAAAAGCATGATATATTACTGAGAAACTTTATTATTAAATAAGGTTTGATTGAGAACTTTGCTTTTAAATAAAATTAACATCTTAAACATTTGAATTTGTCGGTTTGAAACCTCACAAGTAATTTAAGATAAGATAAGTTAAACTGTTGGGAAGATTAGTGCGATAGGTGTGCATATTAGAAGAGAGGTGAGAATTTCTCAAGGGAGTGTCGCACTAATATGTTGGTTGCATTAGCCGGTAGCATTTTAAATACTTGTTAAACTAATTTTAAACTGTTTTTACAATCGGGCTCTGACCCGTTTCATATTTTCTCTTCTCTCTTGTATATATATGTATATATTATAGGTTCCCAGCCAGAGGGGCGTCTTGCATAGGATCCTCCGGAAGGAACACGCTGCTGCTTAGGTGGGAGTTGCAGTCCTCTTGCTTAGACGACCTCATTATTGATTCCGTTTCTAGTTCTAGTATATCTAGTTGGGCATGTGTCGCCCTTTTCATTATTTAGTTGGTTTTGTGAGGAATTGTAATTCATTTACTTTCAGTAGCTTTACTTTGGGATTTATTACTGTCAGAATGTTTATCTTTGGTGTTTTGAAGTTGGGATTTACTATTAATGGTTAAATTCTTGAATGATCATTTACATTTTTACTATTATTGTATGACTCTTAAACTGTTAATTATCAAAGATTTTATAATTGGATTTAAATAAAATGGTAATAAGGTTTAAATAGTTTTGACACTTAGTTTAAATATTAGGGTGTTTAAATTGGAAAATTTATTTTTCGACACTGATGCTGAGAATGAACCAACCGTTCACCTTGATTATAATTTAATAAAGGACTGAGCACACGGTATTTAATTAGGCGGGGTGTCACAGGTGGTATCAGAGCATCAGGTTCTAGTGTCCTTAGGATCTGTACGGCTTATTTCGCTTCCAGCTTAGCATTCTTGTTGTAGAACCCTATTTTAGGATTGTTGTATTCTTGCTTTTTTGATTACGTCTTCAGCTGTGTGAGATTTGACTATAACTGTAGACTAATGAATTTCTTCACGTTTTAGATGCCTTCGAAACATGCCCCAAAGGATAGGTGTGCCCAAGCCGAGCAGCCAGTAGCTCTGGCTCAGGGAATGATGAACGCAAATGAGGTAGCCGCCATCGTTGCTCAGGCAGTAAATGCCACACTAGCGGTAGTACAGCAGGCTCCACCCCAAGTTCAGGAAGTGGCGCCAGTACCGGCACAGCTTCCATCTGCATGGGAGCGAGTTAGGGATGCATTTTAGAAGGTGCATTGATCGAGTACGAAAAGTAGCGCGTGTAAAGACGCTAATCGTTGTTTTCATTTCGCCAACTCAATACAAAAACCTAAGTTACTACTACACTTGCGAGGCAAGCACAGCGGTAAGTCGGGTATCGAGAATCCACAGGGACAAGTTGTTAGAATTTATAAGGTTTAATATTCCAAAATAAAAGTGTAAAAGATGATTACAAACTAAAAGGAAAAGTTAATCTAGGCAATGTGTTGAAACTAGATTATGAAAGCGAGTAAAACTATAGGTTGCGTCGAATATCCCTCACCCGAGTTAATTAGTATAAAATGGTCACATGGGTCGACGAGTTATTACAAATGCGTCTCGTTTCGACAGTTAATTAAATCAAGGGTTGTTACGCCCTAAATCATCATAAAAGCCTAATAAGATTTTGGCGTCAACAAATATCCCGGAAATTACGCGCGAAAGGTCGTAAGCACGGGACATACATGATATGCCCCGTCAAATCTCCTAGGCGTAATAACTAGGACAACGCACCCGAAATAGACCCGTAAACTCCATCACCAAAGCAAAGCAACGCGTCAACCCGAGTGAGTTCAATTCAAACACAACCTAATTTAAGTTACCTAGAAAGCATGTTAAAACGCGATAAATGGAAAGCGGTAAATAAACGCGGTAAATCTATACTAGAAAGCGTGTAAATCAAAGCATGTAAATAAAGCAAGAAAACCTAAATTAGAAAGCTTGTAAATTAACTAGAAAGCAAGAAATGAAGAAATACAACTATATTCAAATGGTAGGGGAGATGAATAGTCAACTTACAATCCAAATGGGGTGTCAAACCAAAGAGAAATGAAGAAGAACCAAGCAAAAACCCCAAACCCTAAGCTAAACTAACCTAAAATCGTGTATATCTGATATTAAAACCAAAAATGGGTTTATATAGTAAGTGGGAAAAGATAAGGGAAAAAGGAAAGAAAGAGGAAAGAGCCCAAAATATCTGGCACTACCGGTCGACCGGTCGCAGGGGCGCGGTCGACCGGTCCCTTAAGCCAAAGCATACTGTCTCCTTCCCACAACAAAAGTTGAAACCGCGGTCGACCGGTCCCTTGTACGCGGTCGACCGGTACTCTGTTTTCAGGCTGCAATTGGTCCATGATGAGGGGGAAAAGGTCCATTACGGAAACGAGCCTAGCTTCTTCGTCCGAACTCCAAACGACGCACCGTTTGCGGCCACGCGATGCTAACTCAATGAACTACGCATCCGTGGAATTTCCAAGAGCCTAATAAGGAATGTGAATTGACTAAAAAGCCCTTGAAGTAGCGTCCATCGACGAAACTTCTCCGAAATGCAACGGATCCTCACTTTTAGCGTTCCAATACCTACAAAAGCACAAATAACCCCTGCAAAACATGTATCTATCCAACTCCAAGGTTGTCTGGTTAATGAGCATAATTATAGGCATTTAGGACCGTAAAAGCGCTAGAATGCATAAGGATAACAGGTGGAAATATACAATATTCGATACGAATCACACCCCCTAACTTACACATTGCTAGTCCCTAGTAATGAAACAAAGAAAACCAGACCACAGAGGGCGGTACAAAATGTATATATGCATCGAAATATAATTGCCACTTTCGTAGGGAACACGATTGCATTTAGCATATGCAATAAGCCGTTAAACCCCTAGGTTACCCTAGTGGACGAGTGTCGTCTCGTGAGGGTTTTCAGGGATGATACCCACAAACATTACATGGTTTCCTCAAAATATGCCCAAACCAACATGCGACAAGCCCAACAAAAGCGAAAAAGATTTCATACGCATTATTAGCAAAGTGAATGAATTCAAACAAAAGTCCAAATCATTAACATTATAGAATGCACCTCATAGAATTGAAACCTTAAAATGTGGGAGGGGAGCGAGCACATGCAAAGTGTGATTTGGCAAAAACTTAAATAAATCGGAAACTAAATTAACGCAAGCATATATTCAATCCTCACGGGCATTACACTCATCAAGCGAATTCACTCGAAACAGGGAGGTAACACACGGGACATGCGGGCTAAAGAGTAAATGTAAATGGGAACTAGGCCGCACACATGTCACAGATGAAGAACGCTATATATAAACTGAAAAACTGTAATCTCAATGAAAGGATACCGCACACTAAAAGAGGCGAAATGCATTTTCACAGATTATCACAACTATTATGACTTTTAAATTACATCGACCTAAGATCACATAGGACTTTAATAGGGTTATAATGTAGGTATGGCTAAGGTACGAAACGAAAGGATGTATATACGGATTCAAAGTATTCGGGATGAAAACTCGGGATAATGGGATAATGCGGGCAATATCAAAATCGGAAAACAAGTTCCAAAAAGGCATTAGATATATCATCGGGGAGAGTAATCAAAGCTTATTGAACACTATACACAACATTTTTACAACTTCTCTTTCTTTTTCTTTTCTTCTTTTTCTCATTTTCTCTTTTGTTTTCTTTTGCTTTTTGCTTTCTCTTTTTCTTCACTTTTTTCACTACTTTCTTTTCTTTACTTGTCAAACTCTCATATGCCTAAATTGCAACCGACATCATAACAACAACATTCAATCCCAAGTAACATTCCAAACAAAGGTATGGAAAGTGTATGTAGGGTATATAACTCCAATTTAGAGTTGGTTATGGAAAGGGGGTTATGAAACGAAAGGTTATATTTAGGCTCAACGGGGTTAACGAGGGTAAACATATAAGGGTGAGGTCAAGGCTAATATGGGTGATTTATCAAAGAGGGCCTATGATCATTTCACAAAGTTTACGCAATTATCGAATCAAAACAATATATGAAAATCATGCTCAAGTAACACATTTCAAGTATGAACTCAATTAATGAACGGTCAAATGAAAGAATAGTGAGATTACCAACGAATTCAACGTTTTCAATGAGAAAAGAATAGTGTATACACTCACCAACGACGGAAGGTACAAAGCTTACTCGGTGTAAGTATATACAATGCAACAAAAGATTACCGAGTTATAAAAGTCTTAAACCAAATCAATATAACAATAAAAGTGCATGTGCTCATGGGATTAAAGTTTAATTCATGAAGTTATTCATAATATCAATAATCGAGACTAAAGTCTAATAACTTCTAAAATCGAGAACATGCATCATTGGGATGTCTATTGGATCGGGCAATTATTGAAATTTATCATCGGAAACAAAGGCAAAATGCCTAAAAAAGGAGAAAAAACAAAGAAAATCTTTTTGAAATTTTTGAATTTTTCTAAGAAAAGCATACTAAGTAACTAACATGTGAGCAAAAACATGGACTAAATAAAGAAATGGATAGAATATCCCACACCCCCTAACTTAAAACTTGACATTGTCCTCAATGTGAAATAAGAACCAAGTCAAAGAGAGGAAAAGAGCGATATTACCCAAAAGTGGAGCGATCCCCATAAGAACAAGTCCAAAGAATCTACAAAACAAGTTAGTACCGAGCATAGCAAAAACAAATAATAAAAACTTAACTAATTACACTAAACTAAATTAAAAAGAAATAAAGAATAAAAAGCTAACTATATACAACCTACTATTTAGACTTCACACTAACTATACACTAGAAGTCTAAATAGCTGAGGGTCCACCATAAGAACGATTTGACTTTGGAGGATAACCGGTGTACCCTCACATACAAGCATGCCCTCCGAAAAATATGAATTCCGTTTTAATAACGGAAGGCATGTGTAAGGCGAAAGAAATGAACCATCCCCAATTAAAATTTTGGGAGGGAGGATGGGGGATTTGGATAAGGCGGGTGACAAAAACAAGTGGGGACCGAGAAAAGCCGAATATCCTCCCAAGGATTTTGAAGTTGGAATGGGAGGCGGCGCACACAAAGGCAAAGATGCGATTGTGGAGGGCGACTCGAGCAAGTACTCCTCATCGGCGATAGGGTTTAAAACATTAAAGTTCGAAACCGAATCATCGGGTACTTGTTCCGGTGGGGTAATAGAGAATAAAAACGGGGATGAAAGAAATTCAAACTCATGAGATGAATCATCATCGCATGAAGTTGGAATTTCAAAGGAAATAATATCATTTTCAATGAAATGTTCTTCTTTGGGGGCCAAAGAAGAAATCATTTCATTGCAAATAGATATTACGTCATTTTCATCCTCACTTTCAATATCTATTACGAGATGGGAAAAGTCTAGAATGACTTGTTCCAAAGTAGGTACAAGTACCTCATTTGGTTCAAAACATTCCTCGACTTCAAAAGTCTCGGAAGCAAAATCGTCGTCGGACTCAAATAATAAATCCAACTCATGTTCCCACGAACGATTTTCTTCCCGATAACGAGTTTCAAGTTTCTCATTCTCATACATACGCAAGCCCTCACCGAATGTCATGGGTCGAGGTGCGGATGCTTGAAAATGGGAACTTTGAAAGTTGCGATCGGACTTAAACTTAAGCTCATTATTATAGAAATTTTGAAAACTATTCGAATTCGTTTCAAAATTCCTATTATAAGGAGGTAAAGGCCCAAAATCATTGTCATCATCATCAAAATTCCAATAACCTAAGTTTTGACTTTCGTTATACTCGCCCAAAGTCATATTTGAATTTGTTATACTTTGGGATTCTAAGTATTCACAGAAAGTCATAGGTTTGCGAGAATTTTGAGAATTATAACAAGGATTACCGAAAGAATTGGAATAAGACATGCTTACCCCGAAAATGGCTCAAGTGGCGAATTCCACAAAGTAGGTGCGCACGGAAAGAATTCGAGCGTTTCTAAGTGCTCAAATGTGGAAGTCCTGCAAAATATTAGCAAATAATACAAATAGAAAGAAAATACTATGAACTACTAAATCAAATAAAGTCTAAAACAAACTAGTCCCCGGCAACGGCGCCATTTTGATCGAGTGCGAAAAGTAGCGCGTGTAAAGATGCTAATCGTTGTTTTCGTTTCGCCAACTCAATACAAAAACCTAAGTTACTACTACACTTGCGAGGCAAGCATAGCGGTAAGTCGGGTATCGAGAATCCACAGGGACAAGTTGTTGGAATTTATAAGGTTTAATATTCCAAAATAAAAGTGTAAAAGATGATTACAAACTAAAAGGAAAAGTTAATCTAGGCAATGTGTTGAAACTAGATTATGAAAGCGAGTAAAACTATAGGTTGCATCGAATATCCCTCACCCGAGTTAATTAGTATAAAATGGTCACATGGGTCGACGAGTTATTACAAATGCGTCTCGTTTCGACAGTTAATTAAATCAAGGGTTGTTACGCCCTAAATCATCATAAAAGCCTAATAAGATTTTGGCGTCAACAAATATCCCGGAAATTACGCGCGAAAGGTCGTAAGCACTGGACATACATGATATGCCCCGTCAAATCTCCTAGGCGTAATAACTAGGACAACGCACCCGAAATAGACCCGTACACTCCATCACCAAAGCAAAGCAACGCGTCAACCCGAGTGAGTTCAATTCAAACACAACCTAATTTAAGTTACCTAGAAAGCATGTTAAAAACGCGATAAATGGAAAGCGGTAAATAAACGTGATAAATCTATACTAGAAAGCGTGTAAATCAAAGCATGTAAATAAAGCAAGAAAACCTAAATTAGAAAGCTTGTAAATTAACTAGAAAGCAAGAAATGAAGAAATACAACTATATTCAAATGGTAGGGGAGATGAATAGTCAACTTACAATCCAAATGGGGTGTCAAACCAAAGAGAAATGAAGAAGAACCAAGCAAAAACCCCAAACCCTAAGCTAAACTAACCTAAAATCGTGTATATCTGATATTAAAACCAAAAATGGGTTTATATAGTAAGTGGGAAAAGATAAGGGAAAAAGGAAAGAAAGAGGAAAGAGCCCAAAATATCTGGCACTACCGATCGACCGGTCGCAGGGGCGCGGTCGACCGGTCCCTTAAGCCAAAGCATACTGTCTCCTTCCCACAACAAAAGTTGAAACCGCGGTCGACCGGTCCCTTGTACGCGGTCGACCGGTACTCTGTTTTCAGGCTGCAATTGGTCCATGATGAGGGGGAAAAGGTCCATTACGGAAACGAGCCTAGCTTCTTCGTCCGAACTCCAAACGACGCACCGTTTGCGGCCACGCGATGCTAACTCAATGAACTACGCATCCGTGGAATTTCCAAGAGCCGAATAAGGAATGTGAATTGACTAAAAAGCCCTTGAAGTAGCGTCCATCGACGAAACTTCTCCGAAATGCAACGGATCCTCACTTTTAGCGTTCCAATACCTACAAAAGCACAAATAACCCCTGCAAAACATGTATCTATCCAACTCCAAGGTTGTCTGGTTAATGAGCATAATTATAGGCATTTAGGACCGTAAAAGCGCTAGAATGCATAAGGATAACAGGTGGAAATATACAATATTCGATACGAATCATGCATCCCCTAGAGTTTGCGGGTGGTTCAGATATTATTGTAGCCAGCCAATGGAAGAAAGATATCTAGAGGCACCTGCGTATGTACGAGTGCACGGACGTGCAGAAACAGCTGTTGGATTCCTTTAAGCTTGTGGGGGCCGCTTTGCATTGGTGGGAATCTACTACCACTCTGGAGGAGAGGGAGGTTATTACTATTCAGTTATTTTGGCGCGATTTGATAGCAAATACTTCCCATCCGCTATAAAGACTGAGATGAAAAGGAAGTTACTGAGTATGAAGCAGGAAAATTCTACTGTTGCTGAGTATGAAGAGGAGTTCACAAGACTTCTCACTATAGTGCCAGATAAGGCACCCACTGGGGGTAAGAAGATACTATTATTTGTGGACGGGTTAGCTTGGAGGATCCGTCAGCACCTTATAGGAAATCTGTCTCTGAGTACCTACACAGACGTACTCAATGCTGCTTTGCTACACTTCCAGCATCACCGCTTCCATCTACAGGGAATCAAGCGAGCAGGCAAGTCCAGCCAACAGGGCAGGACAGGGGGTAGTGGTGCTAGTGGAGCACCGACATCTCAGGGGCAGACTCATCAGCATGAGCAGAGTTCTCATCAGGGGGTCCCTACCAATCGGTTTGGATCAAGTGATTCCAGGCAGGGATTTGGAGGATTTAGGCAGGGTCAGCAGGGCCAACATCATCATCCGCAGGGGCAGCAGCAGGGCCATCAGCGCCAACAGCGATTTCAGCCGGGCCAGCAAGGCCAATGGTGGGGTGGTAACGGCAAGCAGGGTCGTAATCAGCAGGGATAGAGGTGAGGAAATTTTAAGGGCCGATACTTTGGGTGGGGTAAAATTGGCCACAAGCGCCAGGATTTTCCAGAGGGTGATAGGTCCCACAGTAGTAGGGTGCCCGTAATGAGCCACAGAGGCCAATTTTTCCAGCCGCCCTCCTTGCACCAGCTCAGGTACCATCCCTACGAGCTATTCCAGCAGCTCCAGTGCAGGAGGGATAGTTACAGTACGGACGTGTCTATAACGTCCACCAGGCAATAGTTCCACAGGCGCCACCCGCGATTGAGGGTATGTTTCCTATCCATGGTACTATGGGTCGGGTTTTATTTGATACTGGGGAGACATACTATTTTATAGCTACCCTTTTTGCGAAATCCTTAGGGTTATTAGCCACAGTAGAGAGCACTGTAACATGTGTAGACTCACCACTCGAAAATGGATCGCTAATTTTCTTTATATGTCGGGGTGTAGGAGTAGAGATTGGTAGCTTGGTATTACCAGCAGACATGTTAGTCTTAGATATGCATGAGCACGACATTATTATTGGTATGGATTTGGTCGCAGCTTACAGAGCCATGATAGATTATTTCGGTGGGAGTATTGTCTTTGCCATTTCAGGGCAAGAGATGTTTGTAGTGGCGATGACTCGCCCAAAGGGAGGCTCGACCGCTCATTTATATTACATAGAGGAGGATACCTCTAAGGAGGTCGTGATTCCCTTAGACTCGATCCCAGTTGTTCATGAGTATTCAGATGTATTTCAGGAGATACCAGTCCTACCCCCAGTCGAGAGATAGATTTTGTCATAGATTTATTACCGGATACTCAACTGATAGCACGTGCTCCATACCGTATGGCTTCGGCGGAAATGCAAGATTTACGGGATTAGATAGAGCAGTTCTTAGGTCACGGTTTCATTCGTAGGAGTACCTCACCTTGGGGAGCTCTAGTGTTATTTGTGAAAAAGAGAGATGGTTCACTGAGGCTGTGTGTGGACTACCAGGAACTGAACAAGATCACAATACGGAACAAGTATCCTTTGCCTCGAATTAATGATCTGTTTGACCATCTGAGGGGAGAAACTTTCTTTTCGAAGATAGATCTGAGGTCAGGGTACCATCAGTTACGTATTAGGGAGTAGGATGTTTCAAAGACTGCTTTCTTGACGAGATATGGGTCCTATGAGTTCAGAATGATGCCATGTGAACTCACAAATGCTCCAGCCGTATTCATGGACTTGATGAATCGAGTGTTCAGAGAGTTCTTGGATCAGTTTGTCATCATCTTTATAGATAACATCTTGATATATTCACACACCGAGGAAGAGCATGTCGAGCACTTGAGGCAGGTTCTTCAGACTCTACGAGAACATCAGTTGTATGCTAAGTACAAGAAGTGCGGGTTCTGGTTACGAGAAGTGCAGTTCTTGGGACATGTTGTTTTTGAACAAGGGATAGCAGTTGACCCGAGAAAAGTGTCAGCGGTGAGGGAGTGGGGATAGCGCACAACACCGATGGAAGTGCGTAGTTTCTTGGGATTATCCGGATACTACAGGAGATTCATTTGGGGGTTCTCCAAAATAGTGGGTCCATTGACGAACCTGACTCACAAGGGGGTACCATATGTTTGGGACGATTCTTGTTAATTGGACTTTGACGAGCTGAAAGACAAGCTTACTTTAGCACCGGTCCTTGATTTACCTAAGCCGAGCGTAGAGTATCTGGTTTACACCAACGCCTCTTTATGGGGACTTGGGGGAGTACTTCAGCAGGAGGAGAAGGCTATAGCTTTTGCCTCCCGCAAGCTTAAGCCGCACGAGAAGAATTACCCCACGCATGACCTAGAGTTAACAGCGGTCATTTTTTCATTGAGGATATGGAGAGACTATTTATTGGGGGAGAAATTTTTCTTGTTCACAAACCACAAGTCACTATAGTACATGTTCACTCAGTGAGAGTTGAATATGCGTCAGCGCGGTGGTTAGAGTTTGTGAAGGACTATCAGTTCGACATACAGTACCATCCGAGGAAGGCCAACGTTGTTGCCGATGCGTTGAGCCGTAGACCGGTAGACGATTTAGTGGACATCTGGAAAGCAAAGTGAAAAGAGTTGGGTTACCAAGATGCAGTAGCTCGTTCCTTCATATATGTCATGATAGTGAAACTCGAGATTGTTACGAGGGTAATACAGGCACAGACCATGAACTCATTTTGCCAGGAGCAGATTGTACCACTTTTAGCTGAGGGTGCTGAGTCCTATTCTGTTAGTTCTGATGGGGGTTTGAGGTTTAATGGGAGATTAGTGGTCCCAGGAGGAGCAGACTTACGTCATGCAGTGATGACCCAGTCTCACGGGTCCCAATTTGTGATGCATCCTGGGGGAGATAAGATGTACCAGGATATGAGGCAACAATACTGGTGGAGTGGGATGAAAAGGATATTGCTGAGTTCATGTCAATGTGCTCTACCTTCCAGATGGTAAAGGTGGACCACCAGAAACCGTCGGGGTTTCTTCGGCCATTGGAAATACCCGCGTGGAAGTGGGAGAGTATTTCTATTGATTTTATTACTGGGTTGCCTACATCACAGCGGGGCCACGACTCCATCTGGGTGCTTGTGGACCGCTTGACCAAGGTGGCTCATTTTCTGCCAGTACGGACAGACTATACCACAGGCCAGTATGCTCAGTTATTCATTGCTGAGATTGTTCGATTACATGGGATGCCCCTGAATATTGTGTCAGATAGAGACAAGATTTTCGTGTTGCATTTTTGGGAGAGCTTTCAGGAGGCCATGGGTACGGAGTTGAGGTTGAGTTCAACTTATCACCCACAGAAAGATGGACAAACAGTGCGTACTAATCAGATGTTGGAGAATATGCTACTTATGTGTGTCCTTGATTTTGGAGGAGGTTTGGAGCCACGTCTTCCACTGGTAGAGTTCTCTTATAATAACTCTTATCAGTTCACGATTGGCATGGATCCATTCGAGGATTTGTATGGCAGGCCTTGTCATTCCCCAACTTGTTGGCTAGAGGTGGGGGATAAAAAGTTTCTCGGACCAGAGGTGATTCAGGAAACCTCCGTTAGGATTGAGATTATCAGGAGTCGCATTCGGGTAGCCCAGGACAGGCAGAAAAGCTACGCCGATGCAGAACGGTTCTTTCGAGAGTTTAATGTGGGGGACCAAGTATTAATACATGTATCTCCTATGAAAGGAGTGATGAGATTCGGGAAGAAAGGGAATTGGCCCCGAGGTACGTGTGACCATTTCCCATTATCGAGAGGATTGGGTCGGTAGCATACAGATTGGGATTGCCAGAGCATTTACATAGCATTCACGATCTATTCCACATCTCGTCATTGAGACGATACCTTTGGGATGACATGGCCCATATCCATATCGCGATTGAGAAGATTGACATACATCCAGACAGCTCTTACGAGGAGAGTCCAGTGGCTATCCTAGACCATAGAGAAAGAAGATTGAGGTCAAATGTAGTCCCACTTGTCCGGGTCCAGTGGGAGCATCATAATGGGGAGGAATCCACTTGGGAGCGTCAGGCGGACATGCTTGAGAAGTACCCAGAGTTATTCTTACCAGGTACACCTTATTTTTTGAATTTCGGGATGAAATTTCGTTATTAGGGGGGAAGTATGTCATACCCCGTATTTTTATGCTTTCTAAATTTGGGGATTTATTAAATTTGATGTGAGTTATTAATTTAATATAAATTCGGAAATTAGTTATTTTTAATTACTAACGCGACGAGACTTAGTAATTATTGGAAACTTTTTGAATATTACTAATGAGCAAAGTAATATATAATATTGGCTCTATTAAATGTCACGAGTGAATAAAATGACAATTTTGGAAATTTAAGTCGGGACGCGCCCGTGTCGTGTCAGGACTAAAATTTGATTAATAAAAGTGAATAAATTATAAGTCACCCATATAGTCATTTTGAGTGCGCCAAAGTGTCCGTAAGGGTCGAGATAGTCAAAATAATGTACCCAGGGGTTTAGTTTGGGTCTCGGGGCATTTTAGGCTTAATTAACACCCCGGGAGGGCGTTTTAGGCATTTTGTATTTTTGGGCTTGGAAACCTACGAATTTTCTAGGCTATATCATATGCTTCGGGTTTTCTTCTAGGGTCAACACAACCAAAAACAAAAGACGTCCATTGGAGAAGGAAAGGAAGAGCTTACCAAGGAGTTCTAGGCCAAGAACTCCTCCGTTTGCACCCCCGTCACCGCCAAACGTTAGATCGCGCAACGAGGATCACCACCACATTGGTTTCATCCACAAATCAGAAACAAAAATTCCCAGGCAAGTATTTATCTTGCTTAATTTAGTTAATGCTTCATTCATATTAGTTTAGGGTTGATTAGGATGAGTTTTTATGGAAGAAAACCTATGTTGGAGGTTAGAAATCGTATGTTGTAGAGATATAAACGTCATTATGGAAATTCCCTTCACATGTAGAGGTTGAACCACGAATTTACATTGGGTTAGAAGTAGAAATTCTGGAAAAAGAATGAGAAGAACTAAGTTAAAGAAATTATTAGGGTTCATAAGATTTATATAGATTTTGGCCCTTTTAATTCATGATACTTGATGAAAACTCGCATGCCTTACGTAGATTATTGTTCATTTGGGTTTATAATGCTTGTGGTATAAATTTCTAGGAGTTTGGGAGTTAAAAACTTAGATTTGGATGACTTTGGATGATAATTCCCGTAACTGGTATTCTGCAGTTTTCGCCATACCTGCTTGATCGAGCGATCGATCGAAGAATATCAATCGATTGACGGTTCAATCGATCGACCCCTTTTCATCGATCGATCGACCCCTCCTGGAAAACTAGATTTTTCCTTATGTTCCAATTAAATGAGCAATAAATCTTGATTAATGTTATTAGAACCTTATGAAACATAAAAGGGACTAGTAGGGTCAAGGTAAACCCCGTTAAGTGGAACTTTAATGAAATGGGAAAATGAAGGGTAAATGGGAAATATTCATACCCAAGGAATCTAACGTGTGTAGACTAAATAATCGAAATATCTAAGAGTTGGATTAGAAGGTAAGTGAGGGCCTACTGAATTTTTACTTAGGGAAAGAGAATACTTCGAGAGATGAGAAGTGAGTTGGAATAAATTAAATTTCGAAAATAAAATGAATAAGCCCGTTATAAGAAATAATCGAATAAAAATGTACTAAGAATGGAATAATATAATGCTGGGCCGTGGCCGTACCTAACTTATGAATGTGAATAGTTATATATCTATATGACTCTGTGATTGATCATATATCTTATATATGTGTAAAAATCATGCCCGCGCTACTTGTTATCCCTGAGGTTACCGCGCTGGAACAGTCTTATCTCGATGGGACCTTTATGGGGGATATTGACTCGTACCCTAGAATATAGGAATCCTTGGTACAGGCTATCGAATCGATAGTCAGACGGTTCTAAGTGACGTGAGGGTATGTGCTGACCTCTTAGAGACTTAGAACTATGTTTTGCCTCAATATTGTATGTGTTTTGTGTTAATATAGTTCTAGAGTGATTCCGAACTTGTATTTCCCTTAGTACGAGTGATACGGGCACTGGATAGCAGATTATGCCCGCACCATAATTGTTACGTGGGGTGTCGTTAGAATATATATATTATATGAGTATTTAATATATATATTTAAATCTGGAATTTGGGAACTACCTACTGTGTCTATGGGAAGTAAGAAATGAATAATTATTTCAACTTGGGTATAAGTGTTTGAAAAGCATGATATATTACTGAGAAACTTTATTATTAAATAAGGTTTAATTGAGAACTTTGCTTTTAAATAAAATTAACCTCTTAAACATTTGAATTTGTCGGTTTGAAACCTCACGAGCAACTTAAGATACGATAAGTTAAACTGTTGGGAAGATTAGTGCGATAGGTGTACACATTAGAAGAGAGGTGAGAATTTCTCAAGGGAGTGTCGCACTAATATGTTGGTTGCATTAGCCGGTAGCACTTTAAATACTTGCTAAACTAATTTTAAACTATTTTAACAATCGGGCTCTGACCCATTTCCTATTTCCTCTTCTCTCTTGTACATATATGTATATATTACAGGTGCCCAGCCATAGGGGCGTCTTGTATAGGATCCTCCGAAAGGAACACGCTGCAGCTTAGGTGGGAGTTGCAGGCCTCTTGCTTAGACGACCTCATTATTTATTCCATTTCTAGTTCTACTATATCTAGTTGGGCATGTGTCTCCCTTTTCCTTATTTAGTTGGTTTTGTGAGGAATTTTAATTCATTTACTTTCAGTAGCTTTACTTTGGGATTTATTATTGTTAGAACGTTTTTCTTTGGTGTTTTGAAGTTGGGATTTACTATTGATGGTTAAATTCTTGAATGATCATTTACATTCTTACTATTATTGTATGACTCTTAAACTGTTAATTAACAAAGATTTTATAATTGGATTTAAATAAAATGGTAATAAGGTTTAAATAGTTTTGACACCTAGTTTAAATATTAGGGTGTTTAAATTGGAAAATTTATTTTTCGACACTGATGCTGAGAATGAACCAACCGTTCACCTTGATTATAATTTAATAAAGGACTAATCACCCGGTATTTAATTAGGCGAGGTGTCACAGTACCGACCTCCACCAGGGCTGTCGACCAACCATCCTTAAAGCATTTCTTCTTCACAAATTCAATTTGTAAAGAAGCAACCCTAATAGCTTTGTCCTAACCCTCATTGAAGCCAACCTCCCAGGCCTTAGCTGATTTGGCCCTCTCAGCAACGAACAGAGCCTTATCAGCGTCCAAATCCTTCTGCAACTTAGTGGTCTTAGCTTTTTTAGCATCCAAGTCCTTTTGCAGATCAACAATTTTGCCTCGAGTAGCCACAAAATCTTCTTCTGTAACCCTTAATTTTTCCTCCCATCTCTTCTGCTTATTGGCCAGTGCCTACGGGGAGTCAAGCACTAACTTCTTAGGCTCATCAAAAGCTTCTTCAACCTCTTGTGAAGAAGAACGCAAAGCACTATCCTTCTCCAATATGTTGTTAAAGTTAACTGGTAACTGCAAAAAGAAAATAAGGATTGTTAAGATAAAAAATATCAAACAAAAAGATAAAGAAGGTAAAAAAAAATTACTAGAGATAGGCTTTGGGCAACCCTCTGAGAACTTTTTGATCGAAGCAATGCAGCTGTAGCACCTCTATGGTTTGGAAAAATACAAGACCTTATTAATTATCTGGACAAACTAGGGTTAAGAGTCACTGGTGAGACGGTAACAGATAAATCAATCAACTCTTATTGGTCGGTGTTAGCTGAAGACCCTTATGTCGCCTTATAAATGAGTCCTCTTTTCAGCCTCTTGAGTTGTCTTTCATCAGCATTATCAGTAGGGATCTTCATCCCAACATCCCCCTTATTGGATGGGGGTTTCTACCCAAGGTCCTCCTTATTAGATGGGGTCTTCTTCCCAACATCCTCTTTATTTTTGGCTCCATCAGCAGCCTGTTTAGAGGAGCCAGTGGCAGATATATCACCCAAAATATTAGGAAACTTCCTCTTTCCCATTGTAGCAGCAAGAGGTAAGTCTGAATCTAGAGAAGAGGAAACATCAACAGGATGACCATTACTAGATGCAGTGCCAGAGGATATGTAGATAGGGTCTTAGTCAAGGTTGATTAAGGGATAAGGTGTAGCTATAATTGGGCGACCAACAAAGGAGGTGATGGAATTCCTATACTTCAATAAGTACGAGGTTGATCTCATATGCTATTTCCCAACTTTCTAATGAATGCCACAGATTAACATCAACTCCCCAAGGTTGATGTCACTCTCCTTGGGACACGTTCTCTTTCAATCAACTTCAATCAAATGTCAATAAAATATACATCACTACTAGCAGTTAACTTAATATGCAAAGAAAGACAAATTGATAAATGCAACCTATCGTATTTCCACTTGGTAGGCATCAAGGCCCCTGGTACTCAGAATTCCCAGTCAAAGGAGCATATTGCCCACTTTTAACAACTACTCCATGTTCAAAGTAATCTCCATTGGAGTCAGGAAGGTTAACAACTAATGCTTTATTCATAGCCCTAGTTTTCAAATAGAAAGTGGTACCACTAGTTACCCACTTATAGTAGAACATACTTTCTGGGATCCCTAGATGAGTCCCATGGAGTTGGTTTAATCCATAAACTCCATTAACTACCCTTCAGGTATTGGGGTCTACTATAGCGGGGAAAATATCAAAATACTGGAAAAATTCAAGACAAAATAGGTTTGGAGGAAAGGTAAACCCAGATTCAACAATAAAAATAGAGGGAAACCAGTGACTCTCAGCTAATGAAAAAAGATCAGCGGGCAAACTGGGATGTGATTATTCTACCCATAAAGGAATATTCCACTCATTTCTAAATTCATCAAGAGAATTAATAGGATAAACCATGACTAATGAAGAAGGAAAAGAGAAAAGAAAAAGTTCTTACATAATTTAAGTATTCAACAAGAATTGAAGAATAGAGAGTGATCGAATAAGAGAGAGAGAGCTTGAAGACACAATGATAGAAAAAACTCAAATGTTTTTAGGAAAGAGACGATCATGGCTTTTCCCACCTTTATAGGTTGCCTCAAAAATTAGAAAGGTAATGATTAAAAGGAAGCGTCGATTGAACTGTTGGCGGCTAAATACATAAATGACATATTTATCCAAAAACGAATAGCTAAAATTGTGGATAATTACAAAAATACCATCCACATTATGTACCGATAGTTAAAGTGATTAAATTTACAATTATGGGAAGTCGGTAACTGACCAAGCCTAAAAACTTTTGCCCGAGCAACTTTAAGAGATAAATGTTCCATACTCTTATAAAAACCTCAAGCATGAAACATTGGGTGCTTCTATTGATACCAAAAATTATTCTACTATGTGGACTAATCATATAGGAACACGCGTCATATATTTAGGCATTAATACAAGTCAACAAGGGCAAGTTACTAACCAACTAAAGGAATTCCAACCAACAAGTTAAAGAATACCGACCAACTCCTGGAAGATCAACCAACATCGGGAAGACCGACCAACAATGACAGCAAATCGTCAACAGATGTAAACATTATTAACACCCTTTAATATTCCAACTCCAGTACACCTTTAAAGGGCTATAAATACATTTTAAACCCTACACCCAAAGGACATGAGAAAAAGGAGATAAGAGGAAATTGAATAAGCCCAAAGATATACACAACAGTGGACGTATGCTTTTCTCTTTGTCGAACCATATTAAAAATCATTTGTTTCTTTTATTCATTTTTATTTGTGATCAATTAATTAGGGCATTATAGTTTTTTGCATCAACAATCATAATCATTCATGCAATAATAAAATTTATCACCATGCTAATCTACAAAATAATTTTGACTTTAAATAAATATAAACTCAAATGAAATAATCAAAGTATAAATATCTGATAGAAACCATAAAAACTATGAAATCGATTGGCCCATCGAATACGTAAATAAAAGTGACGCAAATAGAAAGAAATCCTAACTACTAAGGTAAATAAATATCTATATGCATCTAAAAAAAAATATCTCCAATCACTCCTATGCAGCTACTCCAATGCTATACCTGAAATGTTAGTCAACTCAATGGGTCATAGCCTACTGTATGAATACTAGATACTCTCCCCAATTAGGGTCATGAACCTAGACAGTAACATTATACCTGTTAAACACCACAATAAAGTATTTTAATTTAAACAAGATATAAATTAACATGAGAATAAAAATAACTATCATTATCTATCCACATAACTAGGCCACCTCTTTATTTAGATCCAATTATCATGTAACAATATTCAACTAATTTTTACAACTTAATTTAATTAACTCTTTACATTTTAATGTATGCGACACTAGTATATCCATTTCACCCTCTCCCAGGTCCTGGACATTTTGATGGCATGTCCAAAGTTTTACACCATACACAATCCCCTCACTATAGTCAGTTCGCCCATATTCTGTCAACCCTACACATATTAGTGAGGTTACACACACGATACGTCACTATATCCAGTTCACCAATATTTTCTTAGCCCTGCACATATTGGTGACGCCAACACATACCCACATCGCTATAGTCAGTTCGCCCCTTATTGTTAGCCCTGCACATATTGGCAACGCTACATCATTTTAATATCATCTTATTATCTCAGGCATTAATTCTCAATTTATCGATGTCTCGTTATTTTATATATCTTTTCCCTATTATAGAGCATAAATCCTCAAATCTACCCCTAGTCCCATACCTAGAGTCTCCAACACAAGTACGTCATATCCTATCATATAAGATAAATTCTACCTTTAATTTCCTTCTAGTCTCGCGCCTATACTATCGAATCCACAGAATAACGCAAAAATTAACCCCACTCCGGAATATATCATCCATAGAATAACGCAAAAATATACACTAACTAGTCTCGGTCTTAGAAAGTGTTAACTACAACTAAATCTAATTTCATCACAATTCTACCAATTCCTCATGAGATCACAACTAAATCTAATTTCATCCTTTCGATCAATTTTTATAATTAAACAACTTATTTTATGCAACTAATATAATTGTAATATCATGTATGTTTATGGTGCACACAATAAAATATTTCTTTTATTACACATACATAATTTTATGTGATTTTACAAGTCCCTTATAATTAAATAAAGATACTATGATTTTTACATACATATTATCAAAAATACAACCTCTACCCTAAGTACACAAGGGTTATTAGTCTTAATTCATATTAAAAATAATCATAAAGACAGTCCTAATTTAGATTTCACTTTCCCTAATTAAGGTTTCTAGTTTATTTTAAGAAAAATAGGTAATTTAATGTTTAGGCGATATTAAAAATGCTTAATACTAAATAGAAAGAATAGAAGTATTCATGCCTGTAAATAAGTCTTTTAAAGAATCCAATTACACGATTGCGTTCCTCTCGAGTAAAAAATAAAGACGCGTTCTTGGACGATCTTGAGAAAACTTGATTTAGATCTTCAAAACTTGGGTTAAAAGTTGAGTTCAATGGGGTTTAGGTTTTGTAGATGATAGATAATGTGATTATGGGAGGCTACTGATTTTTGAGAAGGCTAAAATGTGTTTTAAATATTCTAAACCCATCACTTTCTTTTTATATACCAAAAAGAATTTGAGCCCTAATCAAACACAAACACAAAAAATACATTAAATATGACCGAACCGTTGGAATTATATGTTGTAGCTGAAGGCGAGACGAAGCTACTTAACATAATTATACTCAATCGAACAGTCAGATATTTTTACTTATTTTTTTCTTAGACCAGATCCTTCCCCAATTTTTATACAAAAAGTTATAATTTCAAAATTTTATTCCCTATTTAAATTCCACATAAAACCTTTTTTTTTTATTATATAAATACCAACCTTTTTACATACCAAAAATAAATAGATTCCAAAAATTATTTTGTTTCAAAAAATTTTAATTTAACAAAGATTTTTATAGCTAAAAAATCACGAGGTGTTACAAAATTTCTATTACAAGTGAAGACTTGGAAGTTCCGGTATCCCTTTGAAAATTAAGCATAAGACATCTTAGTAATCTTTGTGAGACTTTAAAAATAGTTAAAAGGATATTGTACATATACCTATACTCTAGGAGTTCGACTGAAATTATGTAATATGGTGAAAGGAAAAATTTACAATTGAGTCAATTTTTATGTGTTGGCTTAATTCTGTAAAAAAAAATCTTTAAGTCATAGGATACAAGTTTTGTTTGTAACCTTTCTAGCCTATGACATTTTTGTTCAAGACTTAGTGGCCAAGTCGAAGCGATGACATCATATGCCGTGTTCTGGGCCTCGTTTGTCGTCATTAATAGTCCAAGGATCTCTCAAGTATGAATGCTTATATTATGCTGGGCCTTGGAAATTTATTATTGGGTGTTAGAATTTTTTCTAACATATTTTTAAATGACTCTATAATTTTTCAAGAAAAATATTCTGATTTTTCCTAGGTTGTTAGAATGACTATCCCAAGTCATTCAAACAATATTCCTTATTCGTTCGAATGATCAGCTAACGAGGTCACTTTATATTTGTGTTATTTTCTTGTTAAGCCTCGTTCTTATCTCATTTGAATGATATGGATATGTCGTTCGAACAAGATTGGTTTTCGTTCAAATAACAAGAGAAGTTTTTAAAATTGGATAGTTTTTTCAAGAAGTTTTCTTCATAACCTCCCATTACCTTTTCCCAACCATTTATGTAGTATGGTAGTTAGGTTTATTCAGAGAATTTTCCAACATCTAAGAGTGAGAAACCTTTAGAAAAGTTCAAGAGTGTTTTTGTTCTAAACTTATGTTTAATTTTCAAAACAAAAACCAAGTTTACACCCAAATTATTTTAGGGTCTTATATTTTACATAATATATCTTTGAGAAAAAGTGTTGGAACCGGACTTGTCATTCTCTACATCATTAAGATTATTTCTTGCACAGGATTTTGTGTTCATTGGTGTACATAGAGTGGACTTCGTATGCATAACGGTAGAATTGCCCCGTCGATGGACTCCGAGACGTATGTGAACTTCTGCATTATCACTAGGCAGAGATGGGAGGAGCGAAGAGCATCAATGCTTATGAGGGTTTTGAGTCGTTAAGTAAGTATTATGTCATGTCCTTGTAGTAAATCCGTACTTAGTGGACTTGTGGTTGGGTCGTCCGAGATTTTTCTCGTTGTGGGTTTTCCTCATACATCGCAAAATTTTGATTGTGTATTTTATCTTGCACATTCACACCAAGATGAATTCTTATCTTTTACAAGATAAAAAAGGTTTGATCACGAAAATGGTGTAATTGGTTCTTAATTAATTTGGGTTGCATAACTTTAAGAAAAAGTTTAATTTGGCAAAATTCGTGTTTAGTTTTGTTTGTTAAAGTTTGAACTTAAATTGAAGTTTTGTTTTATAAGTGAAAAATTAAATTTAATGAAAGTTGAAATTTATAATTTCGAAAACCATCATTCCATTAAGCGCTAACAAGTGGTATTAGAGCGGGTGCATTAAATTATTGCGTTATATCCTTTTATGTTTGAATATGGAAAATTTATCACTTTCAAGGCTTCTTAATTTTTATGGTTCTAACTATGAGTATTTGAAAGCACACATGAGGTCGTCTCTTAAGTCATCAGATGAGATTGTTTGACTATCGGTTGTTAAAGGGTGGTCCCCGCTAACGTGTTTAGTAGGATAAGCTCGAGTTCCTAAACCCATAGAAAGATGGAGTGAGGATGAACCTAAGCTAGAAAATTTTAATTCTTGTGGTTTAAATGCTCTTTTTAGTGAGGTCACACCTGAGGAATTCCATTGTATTATGACGTGTGAAACCTCTAAAGAGGTTTGGGACACACTTAAACTCACTTATGAAGGTACTACTGCTATTAACGCTTCTAAACTCCAATATCTCACCACTAAATTTAAAATAATTAAAATGGATTAGAGTGAAACCTTCGACGAGTTCTATGCTTGATTTTCTGATAGCGTTAATGAAAATTTGTTACTAAAGTTGTTTAATAAAATTAAACTATTTAAGTAACTCCGAACAGTTTTTTAAAGAAACTCTTTTCTTAAAAACCAAAACTATTTGAACACAAGATGTGTTTAATAAACCAGTATGCACGAGATCTATTAAAGATTTGACTAACAGGTTTATAAAATAGTTTAAACAAACTTTAAACTCAGCACAAGCAAGAATGAGATGAGAAAATGAAGAAAGATTAAGAACAAGATTTTTTACGTGGTAAAACCTCAACCAACTAAGGAAACATCCACGACTCCCTCTACGGAGTAAAATAAAAAAAATCCACTAAAACAAATTTACCAGTTACAAACTATATAACTAACATGCATACAACTCAGACCTATATAAGTTTAGGAATGTACCCTTTGGTGTCCTTATAACTTCTTTGCAGTTCTGATTGTTGATGTTGTTCTCTCAGTTTGTTAACTTCTGATTTGTTCCAGCACTTTACGTCGACTCTTGTTCACAAGATCTTATTACCAACACTTTTCGTGTGGTAGGGTGAAAGTGTTTGTGGAGGTGCTCTCTAACACATGCATGCACACACACACACTTATTAAGTACAAACAGTCATAACAAATTACATATAAGTCTATATGCAGTGATTTTTCTTTTTCTCTCTTCTCACAAAACTTTAACCCTTTTGGACCTTTAAATCAATCCCAGAATCCATGGATATCTTGCTCGGAATACGTATCAAGATCTTAATCAATCTCAGAGTTTTGAAAAGATTTTTGAGATTGAAAAACTCCAAGTATGATTCCAATCTAGGTCAAAGGTTTAGTTTTAAGAGAACTAGAAACAGAAAACATTTATTGTTGATTTCAAAGTTAAAAATGATTTTCAGAAAAGAATCAACAATATATTTCTCAAGATGAGAAATAAAGCATGAAAATCTAAGTGTGATGTAACATGAAGAACATAGATCTGAAATTTATATGAGGAAGAAAATAGATCTAAGTAAACAGTTTAATTTGGGAACAAGATCTAACGAACAAGAGGTTACAGCAACACGACCAACAACACAAATATCTCTCAAAAACTCAAGAACACTTAGGGTAGTGTTATGGATATGTAGGAGTTTTAGAGGAGTGTTTGGTTTGAAAGAGGCTTGACGAACCAGGATTAGGGTTAGGGATTTTAACTCTCTCTCTCTCTGGTTTCTCTCTTCTCTCTCTTTTCTATCTCTTCTCTCTACTCTCTCTTTTTTACTCTCAAAATATGAACTGGCTAAATGTCTTAGATGATTGAGAGGAGGGTTCCTTTTATAGGGCGAAGAGAAGGATCGAGAAGATGGTTAAAAAACAAGGGTTAGGATTGAGTCAAGCTGGATTGACTTTGATCCAAGGGCTCACAGTACGCGGTGATTAAAATTCACCTGATTGGTTCAAGAGGGATACACATGGATTACCAAAGAAAGCATGTAGATCGCTTATAAGGATTGATCCAACGGTTGTAAGCATACGCGATTATATACTTAGTAAAGAAACACAAAATGCACCAATCAGCAAGCAACAGGCGTTGATCAATTAGGCGATATAAAACACGCGTCATAAAATAATTACAACCATACCCTGAATTCTCTACAGCTTTTGGTTTCTACCCAAAGCAACTTTAAGCCAATTAACCCATTAAACCATAATTGTAGATTGAACCCACAAACTTTTAAAACTAAGTTTTAATTAATAAAACCTTTATTAAAAAATGTTTATAAAATCCCAAACAAATATTCAAAAATCAAATTAAGGGATTTAAACATACTCAACATATGTACACACATTAATATGCAATATGACATGTATATGATGCATTCTACTGTGTGTGAGTGTTGGTAATTTGGTCTAGATCACTACAAGATAGATGAATGAAATAGCAAACCAATCTCTGAGGTTCTTTGGTTTGTAGGATAGACATAATTTTGTCACAATTTCCAAACTAGATGAACACTTATATAATATATACTCAAGTGAGCCAAGAGTATAAGGGCTTCAATCTCCCCTTTTGGAAATATGAGACAAAATCTCCTTTGAGTCGTGTAGAACTCGTAGGGTAACAAAAATAAGAAAAACCTATTCCTATAAAGGTTCTATCTACCCAAATCCTAGAAAGCAAAAGTACATAACTCAACTATTTACAATTGAATACCCTATTACATTAGTTGAGAGTAACTGTACAAGACCTACAATGAATCATTAAGATCAAGCTATTTAGAATATGTACAAATATTCATAGAGACTCAAATTTCTCCCCCATTTTGTCTCAAATGGACAAAGGGAAAAAACTTGGATAAATAGCAAAGAGATTACTCAGCATAAACCATACCAATAGATTTAAGCAAGGAAATGAATCTATTATAATCTAGAGGTTTGGTAAACATATCTGCGAGTTGCAAATCAGTAGGAAGATAATTGATTTCTAATTCCTTAGTTTCAACCAATTCGCGTATAAAGTGATGTCTTATTTCTATGTGCTTTGTTCGCGAGTGTTGAACATGGTTTTTAGAAATATTAATCTCACTTTGATTATCACAATAGAGATGCAATTGGTTTTCTTGAATACCGTAATCACTTAGCATTTGTTTAAGCCATAGTAATTGAGCACAACAGCTGCCAGCGGCTATGTATTCAGATTCAGCTGTTGAGAGTGATATGCAGTTTTGCTTCTTACTACTCCATCCTACCAAGTTATTACCTATATAATAACATGCTCCTGATGAGCTTTTACTATCATTAGTACACCCAGCCCAGTCAGCATCAGTGTACCCAATTATAGTGCTTGGTGTGTCACTAGTGTACCAAAGTCCTAGATTTAGAGTGCCTTTCACATATTTAATAATACGTTTAACAGAATTCAGATGGCTCTCTTTAGGGTTATTTTGATAACGAGCACATACACACACAGCATACATAATATTAGGACGCGAGGCAGTAAGATATAGTAAGGTTCGTATCATACTATGATATAGAGTAGGATCTACGAATTTTCCAGTTTCATTTTTAGAAAGCTTTATCGTAGTACTCATGGGTGTTCTAGCATCTTTAGCACTCTCAAGGCCAAATTTCCTTACTATCTCTAAAGCGTACTTAGATTGTGATACAAATAATTCTTCTGAATTTTGTTTGACTGGAAGACCTAAGAAAAATTGCAACTCCCCCATAAGAGACATTTGAAACTCCTTATGCATGATTTTAGAGAAAGATTTTACTTCTGAGGGAGAAGTTGATCCAAAGATAATATCGTCAACATAAAATTGAGCAATAATGATGTGTTTGTCAAAATGTTTGACAAAAAGGGTTTGATCATTTCCACCTCTTTTAAAACCTTTATCTAAGAGGAAACTGGAAAGACGCTCATACCAAGCTCTAGGTGCTTGTTTAAGGCCACGCAAAACCTTTTTAAGACGAAATACATGATTTGGATATTGCGGGTCAATGAACCCTTTAGGTTGTTCTACATAGGTCTCTTCAGTCAATATTCCATTAAGGAATGCATATTTGACGTCCATTTGGTAAAGTGTAAAATTCATGTGGCAAGCTATAGCAAAAAGCAGACGAACAGATTCTAAATGAGTAACAGGAGCAAAAGTCTCGTTAAAATCTATTCCTTCAATTTGAGAGTATCCTTGAGAAACTAATCTAGCTTTGTTTCTAATGATTATCCCATTTTTATCAGACTTATTTTTAAAAATCCAACGTGTGCCAATAACCTTTTTGTGACCAGGACGAGGAATAAGATACCAAACATCATGAATGACAAATTGAAGAAGTTCTTCCTGTATAGCAGAAATCCAGTGAGAGTCATTCAATGCCTCATTTACATTCTTTGGTTCCACTAGTGAAACAAAACATGTATAATGAGCATAATTTCTTAATTAAGATCTTGTACGGACTGGATCACTAGGGTTACCAACTATGTTGTTTATGGGATGATCTTTAGAAACCCAGTTAGGTACTTCAGGTATCTCAATTGGTAATGAATTATCTATTTGAGAAGTGTCATTTTCTAAAGTGTTTGTAGGCTCTTCCTCAATAGTTAATTCACCAGTCTTGTTCTCTACAGTAGTGTCACTCACAATTACATTTATGGACTCCATTAAAGTTTTAGTGCGAAGATTATACACTCGATAGGCTCTACTATTAGGTGAGTATCCTAAAAAAATAGCTTTATCTCCCCTGCTCTCAAATTTGGACAAGTGTTCCCTATCTTTGCATACATAACAAGTACTGCCAAAGGTTCTAAGGTACTTAAGATTGGGCTTTTTCTTATACCAAAGTTCGTAAGGGGTTTGTTTGGAATTCTTTCTAAGATAGACCCTATTGATAATGTGACATGCCGTACGAATAGATTCTACCCAAAAATATTTAGGTAAGTTCTTGGCATGTAACATAACACGTGCCATCTCTTGAAGGGTACGATTCTTTCTCTCGGTAATTCCATTTTTTTGAGGAGTCTTAGGAGCACTAAACTCATGTTTGTAACCATTATAGTCACAATACTCTATTATACCAGTATCTTTGAATTCTCCTCCCCTGTCACTACGGATTCTATTCACTTGAGTGTCCTTTTAATTTTCGATCCGAAGAAGTATTTTTAGGAAAGTTTGAAAAGTGTCAGACTTTTGTTTTAAAAAGTCTACCCAAGTAAATCTGGTGAAGTCATCAACCATAACTAAAATATAATTGTGTCCACAGAGACTAACAGTTTGGGAGGGACCCATTAGGTCCATAGGGATGAGCTCCAAGGGATTAGAGGTAAGAATATCATTAACTTTCTTATGAGGTTCCTTAGCAATTTTACCTTCCTGACAAGAACCACAGACAATGTTAGGAATGGGTTTGATTTTAGGAACTCCTCTAACTATTTCCTGAGAGGTCAGTCTACTAAGATTATCGTAATTTATATGACCCATTATGTTATGCCATATCTCATTGTCATCCATTCTGACAACATTACAGGTTTCAGAATTGTTCATGACAGTATAGCAATTATCAGGAGTCCTGAATCCTGTAATTATGCATTCACATTTTTCATTTAAAATTTTGCAATTATTCTTTGAAAAGGTAATAATATGATCTGAGTCACAAAATTGCGAGATACTAAGTAGATTGGCCGTAAGACCTTTAACTAGAAGAACATATTCAAGAATAGGAAGTCCATCTTCTTGGAGAGTTCCTTTGCCTATGATCTGAGATGATACTCCATCACCAAAAATTACTTTTCCACCAGCAAAGCTGGTTTTATTTAAGAGTTTTGTACCATCACCAGTTATGTGCTTAGAACATCCAGAGTCTAAATACCAACCAGATGATGTGTGCTCAGCTTTTAAAGCAGTAACAACAATGTTACACTTCATTTGGGGTAATATATCATCTTTTCTAACCCAAATTGCTCTAGTTTTAATTTTGCGCCTATTAGCTCTCAATTGATAAAATTTGCGAGCATTCGATTTTTGTTGAAAAATTTTTAGCGCATGATTTTGAATTTTATGAAAGATTTGAGCATTTGGTTTAGGAAGACTTTTAGGCATCCTTCTAGGGAATGTTCTTTTAGGTTTGGTCTTTCTCTTCCTATAATTAGAGTTTTGTCTGGTTGTCTAGGAAGTACATAATTCTGATAGATAGGAGGATTATCGACAGGTTTAATTACTCCAAGAATAGTTAAAATTCTGATAGATAGGAGGATTATCGACAGGTTTAATTACTCTCCTAGCATTGGAACCATCAAAAGAGTGACCGTATATGTCGCAGTAGGAGCAATAAAGATTGCTCAAAATTGGGGTCTCCTTAGCAAAGTCTCTAAACAAAGGTTTTGAGGAATTTTGAGGTTGAACTCTATCCTAGGTAGTACAGGTTTGAATATAGATTCACTCTTCCTAATAGAGGGGCAGACGTATTTAGCCTTAGGTGAAATTTCATGTTTAGAGAAACTTGATTCCCCAATGTTAGAATTTTGATGCTTTGAATCAAACTCGGTTTTTATAGAATGAAAGTATGGGCAAGTTTCAATAGGCCTTTTACCTCCTGACACAAACTTGATAGGTTCAAATAATTTTGTTTGTGTCTTCAAATTGGGGTAAAATCCTATTCCAGTTCGATCATCAGAATTGGTTTTAGATTCAGCAACAAATTCATCAAAATTGTTTGAATTATTTTCAAATTTTGTAAATTTTTTTAAAACAGTTGTTGTCTTTTCTTTGGTTTGTTCCAATTCTAACAATGTCCCTTTATATTTTTTTTCCAGAGTTTCATTTGTTTTAGACAAATCTTTGAGTTTTTGATCAAACATTTTAATTTCACTTTCATGAGTTAAGCATTGGGTAGTATACTCTTCAGCATTCAGTTTGACCATCAGGCTTAGATCTTCTAAATTTTTGGTGAGATCTTTCACAATCTTTTCTAGTCTAGCGCTTTTCTTGAGAGTTTTAGCATAGAGTGTGTGAATATCTGGGAGGTCTTCATTGTCCGAGTCACTAAGTGAAGTGTGTGAATTGACCCCTAAGGCTTCATTTCTTGGACTCACACACCCATTGACATCGTCATTATCTCTTTCCCTTTGACTCACACACCCCGAGGTAGAAATAGCAATGTTCTCAGTAATTAAAGCATCTAGTCCAGTAACAGCATGATTCACAGTAACAAAAGTAGAATTACTAGATTCATCCTCACTAACAAACACAGGCATATCATCATTGTAGATAATCTTGGCAAAGAAACACATGCAAGGGTCAAAAACATCAGATGACTCAGGTTCCTCATTTTCAGAGTCACTTGAATCATCCCATGTCTTGCAAATGTTGGCTCTAGTGTGTTTATTTTGAGTGTTCAAGTTAACTCTGCAGTCTTGTGCAATGTGTCCTAGTTTTCCACATCTAAAGCACTCAGTCTTCTTAAGGTCTCTGTTAGGTATAGTGTGAGAATCCTTATGGTATTTGTCATGACTTTTCTCATGAGGTTTATGATTAGAATGAGTTGAATAATTTGACTTGCCTTGTTTGTTTGCCATATTGTTTCTAAACTTAATGATTTTCTTAAACTGTTTTGAAATTACAGCAATCTGATTGTCCAAACTCTCTATATCGCATTCCTCATCAGAATCATCATTGAAGTATTAAACTCAAGCTTAATCAATTTAGAAGAGAATCTTAGATTGGAACTAGTCTGTTTCCTATGGGACTGGGTCAATTATTTTTTAAATTACAGTTCCATTTTCACAGTTCTTAATTTACTACTGAGTAGTTTAGGAGTGAGATTAATATCACACATTTCCTCAATAGCATATCTTTTGTTATCAAATTTCTGTGGTAATGATCTCAGAATTTTAGATACAATTTCTTGTCTGTCATAAATTATCCCATTAGCATGCAGTTTTGTCACAATATCAGTCAAGTTCATATAGAAGTCATCAAATGACTCAGTCTCAGACATAATTAAGGAATTATACTGTTGAATGAGCATTTGAGTTTTAGCAGCCTTAACTCTAGTGTCACCTTCATAAGCAGTAACCAAAGTGTCCCAAGCTTCCTTAGAAGTGGTACAGGATGAGATTCTTTTGAACTCATGTTCATTTATAGACATAAATATGGCATTCTTTCCTTTGTTATTGTTGCGAGAAACTTGTTTCTCTTCTTGAGTGAACTCACTTAATACTTTCTTAACCCTCTCATTACTTCCTTCAGTGGCTGGTTTTGTAGGAAAAGTGTAACCATTTTCAACAATGTCCCAGACATCATCTCCCAGAGTTCCTTGAATGAAAGCAATCATTCTTACTTTCCAGTAAGCAAAATTGGTTCCATCAAAGATAGGAGGCTTGGTCAAGTTACCAAATCTTTCATATTTCTCGTCCATATTTGATTTTCAAAAAATAATTTCAGAAACACATGATCTCTTTAAAATAAGTTTACCAAGCTCTAATACCAATTGAAAATATGTTACTAAATTCGTTTAATAAAATTAAACTATTTAAGTAACTCCGAACAGTTTTTTGAAGAAACTCTTTTCTTAAAAACAAAAACTATTTGAACACAAGATGTGTTTAATAAAACATTATGCACGAGATCTATTCAAGATTTGACTAACAGGTTTATAAAACAGTTTAAACAAACTTTAAACTCAGCACAACCAAGAATGAGATGAGAAAATGTAGAAAGATTAGGAACAAGATTTTTTACGTGGTAAAACCTCAACCAACTGAGGAAACATCCATGACTCCCTCTATGGAGTAAAATAAAAAAAATCCACTAAAACAAATTTACCAGTTACAAACTATATAACTAACATGCATACAACTCAGACCTATATAAGTTTAGGAATGTACCCTTTAGTGTCCTTATAACTTCTCTGCAGTTCTGATTGTTGATGTTGTTCTCTCAGTTTGTTAACTTCTGATTTGTTCCAGCACTTTACGTCGACTCTTGTTCACAAGATCTTATTACCAACACTTTTCGTGTGGTAGGGTGAAACTGTTTGTGGAGGTGCTCTCTAACGCATGCATGAACACACACACACTTATTAAGTACAAACAGTCCTAACAAATTACATATAAGTCTATATGCAGTGATTTTTCTTTTTCTCTCTTCTCACAAAACTTTAACCCTTTTTGACCTTTAAATCAATCCCAGAATCCACGGATATCTTGCTCGAAAGACGTATCAAGATCTTAATCAATCTCAGAGTTTTGAAAAGATTTTTGAGATTGAAAAACTCCAAGTATGATTCCAAACTAGTTCAAAGGTTTAGTTTTAAGAGAACTAGAAACAGAAAACATTTATTGTTGATTTCAAAGTTAAAAACGATTTTCAGAAAAGAATCAACAATACATTTCTCAAGATGAGAAATAAAGCATGCAAATCTAAGTGTGATGTAACATGCAGAACATAGATCTGAAACTTCTATGAAGAAGAAAATAGATCTAAGTAAACAGTTTAAGTTGGGAACAAGATCTAACGAAAAATAGGTTACAGCAACACAACCAACAACACAAATATCTCTCAAAAACTCAAGAACACTCAGGGTAGTGTTTTGGATATGTAGGAGTTTTAGAGGAGTGTTTGGTTTGAAAGAGGCTTGACGAACCAGGATTAGGGTTAGGGATTCTAACTCTCTCTCTCTCTCTGGTTTCTATCTTCTCTCTCTTTTCTCTCTCTTCTCTCTTCTCTCTCTTTTTTACTCTCAAAAAATGAACTGGCCAAAAGTCTTAGACGATTGAGAGGAGGGTTCCTTTTATAGGACGAAGAGAAGGATCGAGAAGATGGTTCAAAAATAAGGGTCAGGATTGAGTCAAGATGGATTGACTTTGATCCAAGGGCTCACAGTATGCGGTGATTAAAATTCACCTGATTGGTTCAAGAGGGATACATACGGATTACCAAAGAAAGCATGAAGATCGCTGATAAGGATTGATCCAACGGTTGTAAGCATACGCGATTATATACTCAGTAAAGAAACAAAAAATGCACCAATCAGCAAGCAACAGGTGTTGATCAATTATGTGATTCAAAAAGCGCGTCATAAAATAATTACGACCATACCCGGAATTCTCTGTCGCTTTTGGTTTCTACCCAAAGCAATTGTAAACCAATAAATCCATTAAACCATAATTGTAGATTGAACCCACAAACTTTTAAAACTAAGTTTTAATTAATAAAACCTTTATTAAAAAATGTTTATAAAATCCCAAAAAAATATTTAAAATTTAAATTTAGGGATTTAAGCATACTCAACATATGTACACACATTAATATGCAATATGACGTGTATATGATGCATTCTACTGCGTGTGAGTGTTGGTAATTTGGTCTAGATCACTACAAGATAGATGAATGAAATAGCAAACCAATCTCTAAGGTTCCTTGGTTTCTAGGATAGACATAATTTTGTCACAGTTTCCAAACTAGATGAACACTTATATAATATAGACTCAAGTGAGTCAAGAGTATAAGGGCTTCAGTTAACTCATCTTTTAGTTTGGGAGAGAAGATACCCGACAACCGTGTCATAAACAAAATGTTGAGGTCATTACCCAATAGGTTTAATTTAAAAGTGATCGTTTGAATTCTTTAGGCACTTTAAACTCTACGAAACTTGAAGAGCTTGTTGGTGATTTACAAACCTATGAACTTGACATTTTCACCTCCAAGGATATATATAATAAGAATACGGGCATATCTTTAAAAGCCCAGAAGGAGGAAACACCTATTTTGAATGATGAGTCTGACATCGACTCAGATGATATGGCTATGTTTGATAAGAAGTTTAACTTTTTTTCTTAAGTTTAATAAAGATAAATTTAAAAATGATTTTAAGAATTTTACAAGTCTAAGTATGACAAAATCAAGAAACTCCTTAAAAATCGTAATGATGATCTTACAAAGGATGACACAAATAGATGTTTCGGTTGTGAGAATTATGGCAATAGGGCAGCCGAGTGTCACACTAAGCTAAGTAAGGACGGAAAGGAGCCTATTGCATATAATTCCACCCTTAGTGATGGTGAATCGGAAGATAAACCCGATTCCCCCAATGAGCATAACTTTACTGCGTTCATGGATAGTTATGTGAACATTAATGATGAATCTTCCCATGAAGATATTTCTTTGCAAGACACCTCCGATGCCATTATCGGTGAATCTCAAGTGCTTGATGGAAGAGAGAGTGGAGAAGAGAGTGAGAATCAAAAAGAGGAGGAGGAGAGTGAACTCCAAGTTTCCTCTCATGAGTTCTATTGCGAAATCTTTGAAATTTAAAAAGGAAAATCGAAAGGTAGAAGCTAGGATGAGAGAATGTGTCGTGGGAAATAATGAAAGTGTTTTAATTTATGATCTTAGGACACATGAGAGGCCTCTTTGATAGAAGCCAGATTATGTTGAAGGTGAGATAGATAGTCTTAGAGGTTTAATGGAGGCTATGAAGAACGGGCCTCTTGAGTTTAAAGTGACTAGGAGTTTAATTAAGTTTAGGATATTGGATCTCGAAGAGAGATTGAGTGACTCGAGTCAGATAAAGTTTAATTTGGAGTCTAGGTCCAAAACATTTGATGAGATGTTAGGCACTGTCAAAATAAAAAATGAAAAGTTTGGTATTGGCTTTGATACTCGAAATGCTTCTACTAATAAAGCCATTACCATGATTTTAAGAGAATTGTCTAGAAAAACTAGAAAAGGTCGACCCTTAGGTAATATTTATCACTGGGTTTTCAGTTGCACATATTAAAATATAAAAGGTCACCTTAGGAGATTTTGTTTCGATCTTAGAAACGGTCCTATAAAGTCTAAGGGTGGAGTCACCTAGGTCACCAAAACCCAAGAGCATCACATTACACCTATGTGGGTTAGGAGATCCGATTTGGATGCTTTACATGATAGAGTTTATGATTCTCATTTTCTTGCATATGATACTTTCCATGCTATATCTAAAGGTTGATTGTGTTAGATTGACTTACATACGCTAGTTGTACTTCATGTTATATTCTTGCTAGTTTTATGTTTGTTAGTCATATTCTAGTCAATGCTTCATCATACATGTTTTAATAGAATCATGACAAGTGTATCTTTTGTATTTTGTATTTTGATTTTTCATTTGTTGAGGCTTATTAAAAAAATACAAAAAGATTTTGTTTGTCCTTTGAGTTATCCTTGTTTTAAATTTGTTTAAAAATTTGAAAAATAAAAAATATTTTAGTGTGTATTTTAGTTTTACACATTTTGTGTGGCATATTCTTGTATTTGAATCCTATATCATTCCCTGTATCCATGTGTCTAGAACTTTTGGTTATAAATTTCAATACACAAAATGTTCTTTATCATGCTTGCACGGAGTAGTTTGACATTGATTTGCTTAATGGAATATCTTTGTATATGCCTCCTCACACACATGCAAGAGCTCTTTTGAACGTTAACTTCACATGCATATTTGAGCTTTATGAGGTGTTATCCCATCATATTTTTTATTCACATGTTTTTTGACTATGGGGGATTTATGCATGTAAGAACCGTCACCCGTGATATTTATACATATTATATTGAAAATAGAAGAGAGTGCACGGGAAAGGGCTACGAAAGGAGAAAATATCCTTTACGGGAAAGCCGCCATTAGCAAGGGTCTATTGAAAAGACTAAATGGAAATAAAAACAAAAAAATTGCCACAAGCCAACATAGTTTAGTTTGATCATTCAAAAGAAATAACTTCAAAAGAATAGGGAAGATATAAGAAAAGAAAATATATAATATGTTTAGGTATTTAGGTGTTTAGTTCGAGATCAATGGGTTTGCATAATTAATCCTAATTATACTTATTTTATCAAGACTTTATTGATTTGTAAAATCATCAGAATTCTATGCGTGTATACATTGTGCTTGTTTGTTCCTTGAGTTCACGGTATCTTGTCACATGAGGATAAATATTAGTTGATGAAGTTTTGCGATCAATTTAAACTTCTTGGACATGTTTAAGTGATTGAGTCCTATTTGTTTCCCTAGTTCACACCCATTCACCCCGTTTACCACATTTGGTTTAGACACATTTATGCCATATGAGTGTTAAAAATTTATTGTTTTTAGTATCTTATGTGATATTTATATATATAAATGTGTGTGATTATGTTTCATTGATATATTTTAATGCTTATATATATGGTATCATTTTCTTTGAGTATTTGCTTTTGTATCTAGTACTTAGATGTTGTTGTTTCGTATTGATATTTATCTTGTTGTGATTTTTCAGTGACATCCCATGCTTATCATAGTACATTCTAGTTAGTATCATTTTGGTATCGCATCTTAGTAGGTATCTATTGTTATGTGGATTCATTCTTGTTGTGTTGCCATATTGCTTTGTTGTTCTTGTACCACTATGCACAATTGCATTATATAGTTATTTTTTCTTTATGCTTATCACATATTTCATTTAAGGGAAAAAATTTGTTTAAATTGGGTAGAAATTAGTTATTTTATGCAAATAATTTTTGTCTACTCCTGATAAAAAAGGGGGAGATATGGTATCTAACTCTTTTCATTTGGGGAGATCTAACTTAAGGGGAGACATCTTTTCTATAGTAGACATTTTTAGATAAAGGTGGAGGATTTAATTATAGAATTAATTTTGTTATACTCCCTATGCATTTTACAGTGTGTTTAAGTGTGGAGGTTTTCATCCACGCGACAAAGTTTTTAATGCAAAGCTTCTCAGAACATCTGTCGGTCAAGAGTTTGTAATGTTTTTTCATTTGTGTTTGTATTGAGTCTTTTAGATGAGCTTGACTACCCATAGGATTTTTCTTTTTGGTTTAGTCCCGGAATATCCAAAGGAGGAGATTTGTAAGGACAAATTTCCAATTGAGTCCAATTGTATATGGTGGCTCAATTCTGGAAACAATTCTTTGAGTCATAGGACAAAAGTTGTGTTTGTGACCTTTCAAGCCTATGACATTTTTGTTGAAGACATAGCGGCCAAGTCGAAGCGATTACATCCTATGACGTGTTTTGTGCCTCGTTTGTCGTCATCAACAGTCCAAGGATTTCTTAAGTATGAATGCTTATATTATGTTGGGCCTTGGAAATTTATTGTTGGGTGTTAAAAAAAATTCGAAAATATTTTTAAATGACTTTATATTTTTTCAAGAAAAATATTTCAATTTTCCAAGGTCATTAGAATGACTTTCCTAGTTTGTTTGAACGAGATTCCTTCTTCATTCAAATGGCCACCTAATGAGTTCACTTTTTTTTTGTGATGATTTCTCACTAGAAGTCTCGTTCGAACGAGATGTCTATGTTGTCTGAATGAGATTTGTTTTCATTCGAATAACAAGAGGAGTTTTTGAAATTTAACTATTTTTTCAAACAGTTTTCTTCATAACCTACCACTACTTTTTCCCAACCATTTATGTAGTGCGGGAGTTAAGTTTATTCAGAGACTTTTCCAAAATCTAAGAGTGGAAAACATTTAGAAAAGTTTAAGAGTGTTTTTGTTCTAAACTTATAGTTTAATTTTCAAAACAAAAATCAAATTTTACCTAAATTATTTTATGATCCAAGCTTCTACATAATATAAGTCTAATATCAAGTGTTGGCACTAGTTTTTCCATTCTCTATATCATTCAGATTATTTCTTATGAAAGATTCCCTTTTCGTTGGTTTACATACGGTGGAATCCATATGCGTGATAGTAGAAGTACCCCATTTGTAGACTCCTGCGTTGTCATTAGGCAGAGGTTTGAGTAACGAAGGGAAATAAATCTTGAGAGGGCGTCGAGTCGTTGAGTAAGTCTTATTTCATGTCCTTGTAGTAAATTCGTAACTTGTGGCTGGGTCATCCGAGATTTTTTCTGTTGTGGATTTTCCTAATACATCGTGGCATTGTGGTTGTGTATTTTATCTTGCAATTTCACACTTGGATGAATACTTAATGTTGATGAAAAAAACTAGACTGTCCTAATTAATTGATCACCGATAAATATGAATAAAAGGGACATTTTTTTTAAAAGTGTTTCGGCTATAAGAAAGAGCCTACGACCACTATTGTGTATTGCCTTGGGCTTGTTCAATTGCCTCTTGTCTCGCTTTTCTCATGTCCCTTGGTTGTAGGGTTTACAATTTATTTATATCCCTTTGAGGGTGTAAAAAATTTGGAATATTAAAGGATGGAATGCCTTTAGAACATAGGCATTTATATCTGTACAATGTTAATAACATTTATAATTGTTGATGATTTGTTGTCATTGTTGGTCGGTCTTCTTGGTGTTGGTCGGTCTTCTTTAACCTATTGGTCTGCATTCCTTCAGTTGGTTGGTAACTTGCCCTTGCTGACTTGGTTTAAAGCCCAGATGGATGAAACGTGTTCCTATATGATTGGTTTATGTATTAGGATAATTTTTTGTATTAACAGAAGCACCCAATGTTTCATGCTTGAGGTTTTTGCAAGAGTATGGTAAAATTAGCTCTTAAAGTTGCTCGGGCAATAATTTTTAGGCTTGGTCAGTTACCGACTTCCCATACTTGTAAATTTAATCACTTTAACTATCGGCACATAATGTGGATGGTATTTTTGTAATTATCCACAATTTTAACTAATCGTTTTTTGATAAATATGTAATTTATGCCTTTAGCCTCCAACAGTTCAATCGACGTTTCCTTTTAATCATTACTTTCCAATTTTTTAGGTAACCTATAAAGGCGGAAAAATCCACGATCGCCTCTTATCTAAAACTTTCTGACTTTTTTCTGCCCTTGTATCTTTAATCTTTCTCTCTCTCTCTCTTGTTCGGTCGCTCTTTGTTCTTCAGTTCTTACTGAATCCTTAAATTTTGTAAGAATCTTTTTCCTTTCACCTTTTCTTCTTCATCAATCATGGTCTATCATGTTACTTCTCTTGATGAATTCCGAAACGAATGGAATATTCCTTTATGGGTAGAACTAGAACATCCCAGTTTTCCCGTTGATCTTTTTTTATTAGCTGAAGGTCATTGATTTTCCTCTATTTTTATTGCTGAATGTGGGTTCACCTTTCCCCCAAACCCCTTTTGTCTTGAATTTTGTCAGTATTTTGATATCGTCCCAGCTAGAGTATCCCCCAATACCTTGAGTGTAGTTAATGGGGTTTATAGAATAAACCAACTTCATGGGACCCATTTAGGGATCCCATAAATTATGTTCTTCCATAAGTGTGTAACTAGTGATACCATTTTCTATTTGAAAACTAAGGTTGTGAATAGAGCATTAGTAGTTAACCATACTGACTCCAATGGGGATTACTTCTAACATGGAGTAGTTGTTAAAAATTCGCAACATGCTCCTTTGACTGGGAATGCTGAGTACCAGGGGCCTTGGTGCCCACCAAGTGGAAATGGGATAGGTTGCATTTGTTTATTTGTCTTTCTTTTCATATTATGTTAACTGCTAGTACTGATGTATACTTTGTTGACTTTTTATTGAAGTTTATCGAAAGAGAAAGTGTTCCAAGGAGAGTGACATAAAGCTTAGAGAGTTGAAGTTTATCTAGGGCATTCATCAGAAAGTTGGGGAAGAGCATACTAGATTAGCTTCATACTTGTTGTAGTATAGAAATACCATGACCTCCTTTGTTACTAGCCCAGTTGTAGCTGCACGCTCTCTTTTAATCAACCTTGACCAAGACCCCATCTCCACATCCTCTTTCATTACATCTGGTAATGGTGAACTTGCTACTATTTCTTCTTCTTTATATTCATACCTACTTCTTACTACTGCTATGTGGAAGAGTAAGTTTTCCAATATCTTGGGTGACATATCTGCTACTGGCTCCTTTAAATAAGTTGTTGGTGGAGCTAAATATAAAGAGGATGCTGGGAAGAAACCCCCATCTAATAAGGAGGATCTTGAAAATAAGCCCCCATCTAATAAGGGGGTGTTGGGAAGAAGCTTCCTCATAAAAAAGATGATGAAAGCCAGCTCAAGAGGTTGAAAAGAGGACTCCCTTCTAAGCTGGAAGAAGGGTATTTAGCCAATACCGACCAACAAGAGTTGGTTGATTTATTTTTGGTTCACCAGTGGAACTTAGCCCTAGTTTGGCCAGACAATTAATAAAGTCTGGTACTTTACCAGACTATAGAGGTGTTGCAGCTGCATTGCCCTGATCAAGGAGTTATGAAAGGGTTTCTCAAAGCCTAGATCTAGTATTTTTCTTTTCATTCTTTATATATTTATTTGATATTTATGATATTAGCTCGCATTATTTTCTTTTTGCACCTTCTTTTTTACTTCAACAACATGTTAGAGAAGGATGGTGCTTTGTGTTCTTCTTCTCAGGAGGTTGACGAAGCTTTTGATGAGCTTAATAAGTCATTGCTTGATTCCCAATGAGTAGTGTCTAATGGGAAAAAGAAATGGGAGGAAAAATTGAGAGTTGCAGAAGAAGATGCAGTGGCTGCTCGGGGCCAAGTTGTTATTCTACAAAAAGACTGGATGCTGAAAAAGCCAAAACCACCAATCTGCAGAAGGATTTGGACGTTAAGAAGGCTCTGCTTATGGCTGAGAGAGCTAAAAGAGTTAAGGCCAAGGAGGCTGGCTTCAACAAGGGCTGGGACAAATCCATTGGGGCAGCTTCTTTGCAAATTGACTTTGCAAAAAAGAAATGCTTCAAGGATGGTTAGCCGGTAGCCCTGGTGGGGGTCGGCACCCCTTTTAGATTCTAAACTCTTCCTCAAACATAATTGATTAGATCCTACCAACATGGATGAGGAGATTGAAGATTATTGGGGTTCAAGTGAATCCCTAATGATGTTGGATTATGCCAACTAACAGAAAAATATTGACTATTCTACCCCTCCATATGATAGCCATTTACCTCTATATGCTCCTGCTTCTACTTCTGTTGAACCTACGCCAGACATGAAGAAGGTGTAGATCTGTCTTAGCAGGTTTTGTTTTTGTTTTCTTCTACACTTGTAATTTTTCTTTTCTTTTTGATGATTTATTTGTACTTAACAGTTTATCAATGAAAAGAAATCTTATTTCTCTTTTGCTTGTCTTTTCTCCATAATTTATACTCTGGTGTTGATTGGATATTCTTATTGCTTTTGATAGTTCATGGATAAACTAAAATACTTCTCCTCTACTGACTTCAAGATACTTAAGAGATGCAACAAGCTTTTTAAAGCTGGTCATTTATCTTTGACCTAGGAAGATCTACTGAAGTTGCTCGGGGAAGGTGTGTCTGAACAAGACAAGGAAGCCTTTCTTCATCTGAAATGCCTTATTGATCGGGTTCTGGCTAATAATATTTCCTACTATGAACTGATTAAAGAGCTGCAGGAGGAGCATAATGAGGCAAATGCTCTTTTGCATAAAAGCTATTATAAGAAGTGCAAGGCTTTAAGTGAAAGTTGTGGCTTTCAACAAAAGTTGGAAAAATTTGCTTCTCACTTTTGAAGATAAGAATTTTACTCAACCGTGAAGTAGAGGAAGCCAGATCCATTGCCAAGATATCGGAGAAGGAGAAAAATAATTTAAAAAATTAGCTAAATGCTTTGAAGTCTTCTTCTACTGCTATTGCTACCACCGACGAGGGTCATTATTTCTTGGAGGCTAAAAATGCCAAGTTAATTAAAGAATTAGAGGCACTAAAAAAGACTAAGTCTGCATCTTCTTCCTGAGCAAGAACTAGACATGGTCGAGGAAACACAGATGAGGCTAGGACTCAACAAACTCTTGCTAACCAATCTGCTCAGGTAAAGGCCAAAAACCAAGAACTTACTGAGATGTTATAGAAGCTTCAAACTTTCTCTGAGAAACTTGCCACTCAGTCTTCTTAGCTATAAGCTAAGGATGGAGTACTGAAGAAATTGCATCACCAAGTTGAGAGGCTGACCTTACAATTTCATAATTAACCTAGAGAAATCTGGATAGAAGGGTATAATGAAGCTTTAGGACATTTTGATTCTAGGTTTAAACAGGCCGAGAATGAAGGCTATAAATGGGGTTGGACAAATTATCTAATAGTGTTGAAGGTAGAACAAAATAGTCCTTTCTGAAAATGGTATGATCTTGGGTTGTTATACCTTAAAGATCTTCCATTTAGATTGGATGTTAACTGTATTCCTGCTAACACTATTCCTCAGGCTCTGATTTCTAAATATCTGGGAGACTATGAGCTGCACAACGAGCAGGAAATCGTCCGACCTCCTCATCTATTAGATCGGCTAAGCAGCAAAAATAGGAGAATGCTTCAAGACTTTAATTTTATCAATTCTCCTTATTCTTTAGATGATCCTCCGGGTGGCATGGATTCAGTTTCCAAAGTTGAGGGGAAACTCCCTTTAGAATAATTTCCTGTATTTCTTTTGTAAACACAATTATGTAATCATCATTCAAAAGAATGAAAAAGCATTTAATTAACTTATCTTGTTGATCTCTGAATATGACTATTTTCTGGTTGTGAATGATTTCTTCTCTTTCAGTAGTTCTATTGACACACTTAGATTAAAGCCTAAATTTAGTATCAATTATCAATGAATACATAGGTTCTACTAACATACTTATATTAAAATCTAAATTTTGAGCTAGTTACCCATGTGTCTCCAAAGGTTTCACTAACACACTTAAATGCTTAGGTTGTCAGTATTAGTTACCAGTGGTGTGACCAGGCGTACGTGGAATATGTGCCTACATTCCTTTGGAGGAATCTTTGCAACGTTCTTCCTACACTTTTCCCAATAGGATAAAGATCTTGTGTTATCCTTATACTTGTTGACCATCTTGAGGTCATAAAAACTTGATTGGTATAATTGTTGATATCAAAATTCACCACCTTACGTGGACCACTTACAAGATAACACGCGTCATCCAAAGTGGCACAAGTCCAAGTCAGTATGATACAAATCCCCGACCAATAAGGCAGACTAACATGGGAGTCCGAACAACATGGAATACCAACCAACTAGGAAGACCGACCAACAGTCGAAAGTCCAACCAGTATGGCCAATGAATCGCCAGAAGTTTATATTTAATTCTCATTATGTATTGATGTGAATTCCTAACAAATGAAGGCATTCCATCCTTTCACATGACAACTCTCAACGCCCCTCTAGGACAATAAATACATTGTAACACCCTCATTGCAAGGGACAAAATAACAATCCAATGTAGTCAAGCAATACAGAATAGTGGACGTAGGATTTTCCTTTGAAGCTGAACCACTTTAAAAATCTCTTTGTCTTATTTATTTTTACTTATTTTATCTGTGATCAATTAATTAGGCCAAGTCTAGTTTTTGCATTAACAGATTGGGTCTGTCTATGTCTATGGGAACGTATTACTAAACGTTTTCACTAATTCATTATATATGGTTGATATCACTGAAACAAGTACTAGAAATTATAGAATTTTTCTTAATCCTTCTGCCCCTCCAAATAACAACGAATTAACTAGAATTTTGTATAGCTTGGCCAAAGGTCAAGAGGCTATGCAGGATATGATAATACAATTAGCCCAAACTCTTCAAGATGGAGCTCCTTCTCAGTCTACTCGAAGGAGTATGCCACCTTCGTCAATAAAGAGTGTTGGGCATAGCTATTCTAGAACTTTAAAGGATCATTCGTCTCGTCCTGGAGCAACTTTTTTCTATCAGGATTCCTAATTCCTCTGATGGACAATCCCTAATTCCAGAAAGATTGAGTGCCTTAGAAAGGCTAAGTAGGGCCTCTCCTTTTGACCGTTTGGGACCCAGAGGAAATGCCCCTCGAGTTGCGTAGGGAAATACTCGACGACCAAATGACTTAAGGGAAGGTTTATCCTAATCCAGATCGAATGCCCGATGAAATTCTTGCTACAGTCAAAGAGAAGGTTCGTAAGAGGAAAACTCAGCACGATCAGTTGGTTGGAATAAAAGATCTTCCACCAACAGATCTAGCACTAGCAATGATGCTTGGAAGGGGTCTCTTCAACATTTGGAAGATAGAATGGGATAAATGGCCAAGGCCAATAATCCTCTCTAGAGAAGTTTTGTTAAGGGATCTCCCTTTGTGAAAACCATTGTAGATTTCCCTACATCGACCAAGTTTAAAGCGCCAGTGGTCACTCCCAAGTATGATGGGAAGATCAATGCAGTTCTTTATATAGAACAATACCAAGCAGCGACTGATATTTATGACGTTCCTGATGAGATGAGGTGCGGGGCATTTTTAGAAACAATCACTGGATCTGCTCAAATCTGGTATAATAGTCTTCCTCGGGGGCAGATTTGTAGCTTCTAATAACTCACCGAGCTATTCATTGGTAATTTCTTCTTTGGAGCCAAACCAGTGAAGCGAGTAGCTCATTTTCTTAGCGTGAGATAAAAGGTTAGAACAAGTGCCAGGGATTACATCACCCATTTCAATAATGAGAAATTAGAAGTTATTGATTATGAGGAGAAGACTGCAATCACTACACTCATGAGTGGTTTGCTCCTCGACAAAATATATTATACTTTGGAAAAATATCCCCCAAAGATGATGAAGAAATTGATGGCTAAAGCAGAGAAGATTATAAACACCGAGGAAGCTATTGCTGCTAAAAAGAATTCAGATGCAAAGGTAGAAGTAAAATATAAAGGGAAGACGGATAAGAAGGAGCACAAGAATCACAATGAGCATAAGAATTTGAAAGTAAAAGAAAGTCTAGATCGACTCAAAAAATTTACCAATTATACTCCTTTAATGGTGGATATACATCATGTTTTGGAAAAAAATAAAAACAACAATGATTTGAGTTGGCCTGAAAAGTTAAGGTCACCTGCTGATAAGATGGATAAGTCTAAGTATTATGAATTTCACAAAGACCATGGTCATATGACCAACAAGTGTATTTCTCTCCAGAATGAGATGGAGGCACTCATCTGAAGAGGAAAATTGGACAGATTTGCAGATCGGCGGGCTGGTGGGAGAGCTAGTAGAGGTTGACAGAGATTTAAATCACATGTTAAGCTTAGAGAAGATAAGAAAAGGAACTATGAAGATGATCCATAAGACGATCATGATCTCCCTAAGAAGCCTAGGCAACCTGAATGCGAGGTATTCACACTCAGTTTTGGATCTTTTGATTGCCACATGATTACAGGTGGGGATGCAGAAGGAGGAGACCATACAGCTGAAAGGAAGGCTTACCTCAATGAGGCTCATTCTTGTTCCCATATCCAGCGAATCAATATTGCCAAGGAAGACTGACTAAGGAAATTCAACAAGGATAAGCTCGTATTTGATTTTTCCAAGAACGATCTATCTGGAGTATTGTACCCTTATGATGATCCTTTAGTGATCAGAGTCAAAATGAAAAACGTACTGGTAGCAAGAACATTAGTAGATAACGGTAGTTCGACAAACATTATGTTTTATCCCTATTTTAACAGTTTGGTTTAAAACTCAACCAACTGGAGCCTTATCACAGGCCCCTCATTGGATTTTCTGGTGAGAAGGTATTTCCATTGGAAATAATCAAGCTAGATATGTTTATCGGGACATGGCCAACGACCAGGACAGAGAAAGTGAGATTCCTTGTGATGGACAAAAATATTCATTATGCTTACAACGTGATCATGGGAAAAGTAGGTTTAAAAAAATTTGAAGTTGTACCTTCCACTGTTCATCAATTCCTGAAGTCCCCGACCAACTTCGGAGTTGGAATAGTAAAAAGAGATCAGAAAGTATCTCGGGAATGACAGTATTCATCTGTCGAGGAGGAAGATATGGTATAACTAAAGAGCAAAATAACCACTTATCAAGTGGATATGTGTAAGCTAAGTAGGGAATCTTAGGTTGAAACCTTAGATCCAAAAGACGAATCAGATCTTGTAAAAGGCCAGGTGATGGAGGCAACATAAAGCATTATTTTGGATGATGATAAACCAAAGAGAACAACTCAAATGGCAGTGTCATTGGGTTCGGTTCTTAAATAGGAGTTGATAACCTTCTTGAGATAAAAAAAAAATCAGGTGTTCGCATGGATCCACAACGATATGCCTGGTATAGACCCAAATTTCCTCTGCCATGAACTTAATGTTAACAAGGAGGTTAAATCTGTAAAGAAGCGAAGAAGAGTTTTTAGCCTAGAGAAGAACTAGGCTATATAAGAAGAAGTAGAGAAGCTTAAAAAAGATTCATTTATTAAAGATGTGAAGTACCCAGACTGGTTGGCCAACGTAGTTATGGTCAAGAAGAAAAATAATAAGTGGAAGATGTGTGTCGATTTAACTGACTTGAACAAGGCATGCCCAAAGGATCATTTTTCTTTGCCACGAATTGATCAACTGGTGGATGCTACTTCGGGGCACGAGCTGCTGAGTTTTATGGATGCATATTCTGGTTATAACCAGATCAAAATGAAGCCGGAAGATAAAGAAAGTACTTACTTTATTACCCCTGGAGGAAATTATTGCTATAATATTATACCATTTCGTCTAAGAAAAGCAGGTGCCACTTATCAAAGACTAATGAACAGAGTATTTGAGGAGCAGATAGACAAGAACATGGAGGTGTATGTTGACAATATGCTAAAAAAGGGCAAAACAGTTGTTGATCATATTGCTGGGCTTAGCTAGACATTCGATCAATTGGAAAAGTACCACGTAAAGTTAAACCCGACCAAATGTGTATTCGAAGTTCAGGAGTGAATGTTCCTCGGGTATATAGAAAATCAAAGGGGTATTGCAGTTGATCCAGATAAGATCAAGGCCTTGATAGAAATGCAATCCTCGACGAGCAAAAAGGATGTTCAAAGACCAACAAGGCGTATAGTAACACTCAATAGATTTGTGTCCCGAGCAATAGACAGATGTTTATCATTCTATAAGGTTATCAAAAAAACCTTTGAATGGAACTATGAATGTGAAAAGACCTTTATGGAATTGAAAAAAATACCTGAGAACACCCCCATTACTCTCCCGACCAGTGCTGGGAGAAAAGTTATATTTGTATTTGGCAGTTTCAGAATTAGCTGTCAACTCTGCCTTGATCAGGGAGGAAAATGGGGTTCAAAAGATGGTTTATTACACCAATAAAGCTTTTCGAGGAGCGGAAGTCAGACGTCCCAAGCTGAAGAAGTTAGCATAGGCCTTAGTTGAGGATAGTAGATGGAAGAAGCCACATTTTCAAGCTCCTACCATAGTGGTATACACTGACATGCCACTGAGGCAAGCTTTGCATAAGCCATAGAAATCCGAAAGATTGATGTATTGGGTTGTGGAGTTAGGGGAACATGATGTTGTATATGAACCAAGGTCTTCTTTAAAAGGCCAAGTTGTGGCGTATTTTATTACGAAATTCACTTACCCAGAGGCTCCCAAGCAACAAGGGACTCCTGTCGAGAAATACTCAGGAGTCAGCAGGCCTACAAGAGAAAACGTCGACTAACTCCAAGCAATAGAAGATGCAGAAGAAGTTACCTACGATCAACCAGAACCCTTAAGCGGAGTACAGGAGATGAAAAAGAAATATGAGGAGGTAAAGGATAAAATCTTCGATCAAGGGATTCTAACAAACAAAGTGTTTGACAACGATATTCCCATATGGAGTTTGTATGTTGATGGGTCATCTTGTGTAACTGGATGTGGAGAAGGAATCATCCTCAATACTCTAGATGGAATAGATATAGAGTACACTCTACGACTCCAATTTCAAGCCTCTAATAATGAAGAAGAATATAAAGTTGTGATTATTGATTTCAATCTATCCAAATCACTGAATGTTGAGTAAGTTATGATATACAGTGATTCACAATTGGTGGTAAATCAGGTGTTGAACTTATATACAGCTAAAGGATAATTGATGACCGGATACTTAGATAAAGCTATGAAGATAATCGCTACTTTTCCAGTTATTCAGATGATCAGAATTCCAAGACTAGAAAATGCCCGAGCAGATGCACTTGCTTAGCTAGCTTCAATAACAAGAACTGAGATGCGAAGAACTATTCCTATTGAGTTACTTGCTAATAGGAGCAATGATGAAGACCTGATGGTTAATTTTATTATGGTAGACATGGGTCCATCTTGGATGGATCCCATAAGAGCTTATATTGTAGATGGAATTCTACCATTCGACCTACTTACAGCTAAGAAGTTGAGATACAAAGTTGCTAGATATGTGCTAGATAATGGTGTGTTGTACCGAAGAGGACTGATTACTTATCTACAATGATGTGTGCATCCAGTTGAAGTATAATATTTGATTGAGGAAGTTCATGAAGGGTCCTATGGAGCCCATGTATCCAGGAGAACTTTGTTACGAAGAATTAACACATAGGGGTACTACAGGCCAATTATCCGAACAGATTGCGCAGCTTTTTCCAAGAAGTGTGATAAGTGTCAGAGGTTTTCCAGTATATGCAAAACTCCAAAAGCTCTCCTAACACCAATCACTTCACCCTGGCCCCTTGTTATGTGGGGAATTGACTTGGTCAGGCCTCTATCGACCACCCAAGGAAGGTTCAAGTACCTGGTTGTAGCCGTTGATTACTTCACTAAATAGGTGGAAGCTGAACCCTTAATAAATAAGTCCTATGAAAAGGTTTATCAGTTTATTTGGAAAAATATCATATGCAGGTATGGCTTGCCCTATGCCTTTATCACTGATCATGCCACACAATTTTACAACGATGAATTTGCAGCTTATTGTGCCCAATCCAATGTCCAAAAAATTCACCCTTCTCCTGGCTATCCTCAAAGCAGTGGCCAAACAGAGGTAACGAATAGAACTTTATTGAATGAGTTGAAGATAAGGCTAGAAAATGCTAAAGGGAATTGGATCAATGAACTGCATTATGTCTTGTGGGCTTACCGAATAACCCCTACAATAGCTACTGGAGAAACTCCCTACATGTTAGCATTTGGTACTAAAGCTGTAATTCCTGTCGAGTTAGGATTACCTACTCATAGAGTTCTTAATTGCAATACCCCAGTCAGCAATCTAATGAGAAGTCTTGACTTAGACATTCTAAAATAGGCACGTGAAGATGCATCTCTAAGGAATGCAGCCTATCAATAAAGGACTGCACGTTTCTAGAATAAAAGGGTGAAGACAAAAACCTTAAAATAAGGTGGATTATGTTTTGAATAAGGTGATTCAGAAGAACAACAAACTTAAAGACAATTGGCATGGGCCTTATTGTATTACAGCAGTTATCTGACTAGGCATATATCGAATTGAAACTTTGGAGGGTGAAGAATACAAGAATCCCTAGAATGCAGAACAACTAAGAAAATATTATTAGTGATGTAACCATATTGTACTCAGTTCATTTCAATATTAATGAGAATGTGATTTCCCCGAAATTATTATTTTTCTTTTCGGAGTACTAGTGTAATTCACTACACTGCATATATGTCAGCAAAGCACTAACAATGTTAGTCGGCATCAACAAAAACACCAACAATGTTGGTCGGCATCAACAAAGACACCAATAAGGTTATTTTTCAACACAAATAAAACCACCAACAAAATGTTGGTCGGCATAAACAAAAACACCAAGAATGTTGGTCCGCATCAACAAAGACACCAACAAGGTTGGTTGTCAACACAAACCACTGTTAAAATGTTGGTCGATATCAATAAAGGCACCAAAAATGTTGTTTGTCAATAAAAATCCAAGCAAGGCAAAATTGTAAGTCCCAAATGCTTGGTTAATGAAGACACGGATTAATAATGTTCATCTAAACTGGGCTAAAGATGGACAAATGTTCCACTCATGCCTGGGAACCAAGGTAACTAATGGAACTACCTACAACTTTAGCTACATTAGTAGAACTATGGTGATGCATTGGTAATTGGTACAATATTTAGGATAATCCTAAGAGTATCAATAGAACTGGTGAAAATCTAAAGATAGATAGAATCGTCGATCCAAAATTAGAGATTGACTAAAAGTTTATCCATTCACAGTCAAAGACTAAGAAAATATTCATATACAACGATTGACTAAAAGTTGATCCATTCACAATCAAAGATTGATAAAATAAGATTTTCATTAATTCAATGATTACATATTGTTCCTTGATACTAAACATGTAGAAACAAAATACAAAGCCTTACTCTACAGGACATTTCCCTTCAGCCTTAGAAACAGGATCCATGCAAGCTGGAGGATCATCCAATGTATAAGGAGAGTTGATGAAGTTAAAATTCTGAAGCATCCTGGTATTGTTGCTACTAAGATGATCAAGCAGATGAGGGAGGTCGGACGATCTCTAATTCATCATATAGCTCGTAAAGTCCTAGGTACTTTAAAATCAAGCATTGAGGAATACAATGAATAGTAATCCAGTTAACATCTAACTTGAAAGGAGGATTGTCAAGTTCAAGCAAATGTGGGTCATACCAATCCCATAACGAACTGTTCTAATCTACATTCATCATTGTCAAAGGGTTTGTCCAACCCCATTTATAAGCCTCATTCTTAGCTTGTTGAAGCCTATCATCAAGATGACCTAAATCTTCATTATACCTATCCATCTAAACTTCCCTAGGTTGCTTATGGAATTGAAAGGTTAATTTATCAACCTACGAATGCAACTTTTTCAACACTCTATCCTTAGCTTATAATTGGGAAGATTGAGAGGATAGTTATTCAAACCAAGTCTGCAGCTTTTGGGACATCTCAGCAATAGCTCGGTCTTTATCTTTTAACTGCATAACTTGATTGGCGAGGGTATGTTGGGTCCAAATTTCCTCTGTGGTTACTCTGCCAGGCTTATTTCTTGCTCAGGAAAATGATGCACATTTAATATTTTTTAAGGCTTCCAACTCGTCCCTTAATGTTGCATTTTCATCTTTTAAAACAGAGTACCCCTCATCGGTAGTAGCAATAATAGCCCCAGAGGCAGACTTCAAAAGCTTCAATTCATCCCTCAAATTATTATTCTCCTCCTCCAAGAGTTTGGCAACAGTTCTAGTTTTTTCAACTTCAAGCTTAAGTAAAGCTTCTTTTTTATTATAAACAGAAACAAAGTGATCAAAATCCTTACCTGCTTTGGTGCAATATGACAGTTGATTCTTTATACTATTCTTGGAGCTCTTCTATCATCTCATAGTAAGCAACATTTTTTTCTACTACCCTATCAAGTAAGTACTTCAAATATTTGTAGGCTTCTTTAGCTTGCTCTGATGCATCATCACCAAGCAATTTAATAATTTCTTCATTGGATAAGTCTATATGACCAGCTTTAAAAAAGAATTTCGCTCCCTCAGTAGCTTGGTATCATTGGAAGACAGTTGTTCCATCTTCGCTATAAACTAGAAAGAAGAAATGATCACCAATCAATAACATGAACAAAAAATAGGCATAATCAATAAGAGACAAGAAGGAACAAAATATTTCTTTTATTGATAATAAAGAGTTCAAGTACAATGAAAGTAAAGAAAAAGAAACAAAAAAATAAAAAAGGGAAAATGGTGAACATCTTTACATCTTCTCCCTATCATTCTCAACCTTCTTATCCTGCTCAGAAGAAGGGGCTACAGCCTGGAGTTGCTCGGTTACAGGAAAGAAAACTCAGTGATTTTATATTGGTCGACATCAGATTCAACTACTAGAGAAGACTACCCAGAACCAACTTCATCTTCAACCTCATCCTCAATGACGGGAGGAAGACCATGAGTATACTTCTGAAAATGTTCAAAGCCTTTAATAGTATTTAACTCATTGAGAGTAGAAACCTAACCATCTCAGAAATATTTTTATTTAGCCTACCCAATCTGAGAAGAGGTAGAAGAAATGGCTTTGTTCCAGCCCTTGTCCCAACCAGCACTGAAGGACTCCTTTATAACAAACTTTCTCTAGACCTTTTAGAGGTTGCAATATCCTCAGTAGTCTTAGCCTTGCACTCAACTTCCTTAGCCCTCCGCTCAGCTTCAAGGGCATTTCCATCAGATGTCATTCGAGCAATTTCAGCAGTCTCCAGTTTATCCGCCCAAGTACTTCTCTCAGTCTCTAAGGCTTGCTGAGAATCGAGCAAAAACTTCTTCAAGCTTGCCAAAGCTTCCTCCGCATCATTTGAAGAATAAGCCTAAATTTGCATCATCCTTCTCTAGCATATTATTGAAATGTACCAAGAACTGTATAAGAAGAACTTGAAGTTAGTATATGAGAAATATAAAGACAATAAATCCAAGAAGATGGAAATCACTTAATAACGCAAGGCTCTGAGCAGCCAATTTAGAAACCTTTACTCAGCGCAGCATGGCATCTACTCCCCTATGGTCTGGAAGAGTTCCATACTTGATCAACTTCCTGGCCAAATTAGGAGTAATAAATGCTGGAGGACTAGCATCATAAGAAGGTAATTCTACGAAGCTCTATTAGTCAGTAACCTGTTCGACCTTCTTTTCTGCAGGCCCTCACCTAAGTCTTTTCAAAAGAGGTTCATTATCTCTGGGGGTTGGGGTTCTTTATCTTTAGGGGCTGGGGGCACATCACCTGTCTTCTTTTTAACCCCTTGATCAACTTCCTGGATAAACCATGAGTAATAACTACTGGAGGACTAACATAAGAAGAAGGTAATTTGACCAAGATCTATTGGTCAGTCACATGTTCGACCTTATTCTCTGTAGGCCCTCTCCTGATTCTTCTCAAATGAGGTTCATTATCTTTGGGGGCTAGGGGTTCTTTATCTTTGAGGGTTGGGGGCACATAACCTGTCTTCTTATTGACCCTTTAATAGGTTTTTGGGAGCCATAAGTGCTACCAGTGAGAAGATTATGAAACTTTCTCTTCTTTATGATATCATAAAGAGGAACGTTTAAATCAACATCAACTTCCTGATCAAGATCAATCACCAAAGCAGGAGGAGCTACAAGTCTGGCAACAAAGGAAGAAATTGTATTTTTGTATTGAAGGAAATAAAAAGCATACCTTACGTGCTCCTCGACCTCCTTTTGATAAAGTCCCCAAATGAACTTAAGTTCTCTCAAGTTTAACTCGCTCTCTTTGGGTCAGTTTATCTTCCGATCAACTGCAATCAATTTTACAAAGTAATAGTCAGTATGAAATTTTATCAAAAATAAACAGAGAAAAATTATTAAACAAAGATCAAAATGTTCCATTACCAAGGAGAGGACATCTAGGTCCTTGATATTTAGCACCACCACCTAAGGGAGCATGTTGCCAATTTTTTATAGCTACTCCGTGATCAAAATAATCCCTATTATAATCAGGGAGATTAACTATTAAAGATTTACTAACTACCCTAGTTTTCAAATAATAAGTGGTGTCGCTAGTTACCCATTTATAACAAAACATTATTTCTGGAATCCCTAGATGGGATCCATGGATTTGATTTAACCTATATACTCCATTCACTACCCTCTACGTGTTAGGAGCTATTCTTCCAGGTACAACGTCAAAATACTGACAAAACTCCAGACACAAGGGATTGGGAGGAAATGTGAACCCACACTCAGCAATAAAGATGAAAGGGAACCGATGGTCCTCAGCAAGAGAGAAAAAATTAGAAGGAAAAGTGGGATATTCCAGTACAACCCAAAACAGAATGTTAAAGTCATTCCTGAATTTATCAAGTGACTCGATAGAATAAATCATGATGAAGAAATAAATAAGAAGAGAGAAAAGTTCTTACAAGGGTTTAAGGATTCAGCAAGAACTGAAGACAGAAAAGAAAATGATCGCATGAAAGTTCAAAGCACACCGCAGCAGAATCAGATATGGAAGATAGAAGATGATCGAAGTTTTATCACCCTTTTATAAGTTGCCTCGAAAATTGGGAAAAGTTATGATTAAAGAGAACGACGATTGAGTTTACGACGGCTAACAAGAGAAAAGATAACCCATAAATGCTCTTAAAATTTTAAATATTTACAAAACTATCATTCGCGCTCAAAATTGTCAATTAGAAGGATAAATTTCACAAGTTCGAAAGGTCTGCAGCCGACCAAGCAATCTGAACTACTATTAAAGCATAATATTTCACACTTTCTCATCAGCTCCAAGTAAGAAACATTGGGGGATTATGTTGATATAAAAAAATCATCATCTTACATGGACCATTTACAAGACAGCACGTGTCATCCAAAGTGACATAATTCCAGTCAGCATGATATAAATCCTTGATAAATAAGTCATCCTGACCAACAGAGAAGACAGACCAACATGGGAGTCTGACCAACAAGGGATACCAACCAACTGGGAAGACCGCACAACAGTCGGAAGTCCAACCAATATGGCCAATGAATCTCCAACAGTCTTATATTTAATTATCATTATGTGTTGATGTGAATGCCTAACAAATGAAGGCATTCCATCCTTTCACATGAATACTCTCAACGCCCCTCTTGGGCTATAAATACATTGTAACACCCTCATTGCAAGGGACAAAAAAACAATTCAAGGTAGTCAAGCAATACTGAACAGTGGATATAGGCTTTTACTTTGAAACCGAACCACATTAAAAATCTCTTTGTCTTATTTGTTTCTACTTATTTTATTCGTGATCAATTAATTAGGCCAAGTCTAGGTTTTTGCATCAAAAATGATGTCAATCAAGTTTTTCTTGTGCCGAGCGACTTATTTCTTATGCCGATTAACATTAGGCCTGTTTTGAAACGATGAATCTCATGTCAAGCAACTTTTGAAGTTTTTCTAGCAAACTTTTAAGTTTATTCAAGATCAAATATATAGTATATAGGTAGTGCATAACACTAGTACTCCCAAAAAAATTGGAAAACCATAATTTGGAGGAAAGATCATTTTATTGATACTGGAAATTGATATTGAATTGAGTACACTTGATTACATTATTGCTAATATTTTCTATGATGCTCAGTGTGCCATGGATTCTTGAATTCTCCCCCCTCCAAAGTCTCAATCCTGTAAGTTCCAAGTTGGATGACTGCATAAATACGATAGGGCCTATGCCAGTTGGCTTTAAGATTATTATTTGTCTGGAGAACCTTCTTTAGCACATAATCTCCCTCCTTTAAGTTAGTCGGCTTCATCCTTTTATTATAAAATCGAATTGTTCCTTATTGGTAAGTTGTATTTCGTAGAGCAGCGTCTTCTCGCACCTCTTATAGCATATCCAAATCTAACCTTCACATTAGATCACTCACAGGAGAGTTAAAATTTAAAACTCTAAGGGATAGAAGACTCAACTCAACAGGTATGACTACTTCAGTCCCAAATGCTAACATGTATCGAGATTCTCCAATTACAGTCCTCGGGATTGTTCGATACACCCCTAAAACAGAGTGTATCTCATTGATCCAATTTCCCTTTGCTTCATCAAGACTTTTATTCAACCCATTTAGTAGAGTTTTATTTGTAACTTCAGTTTTCCTATCACTCTGAGGGTGTCCTGGGGCAGAGTATAATATTTGGATGTTGGACTGAGCACTATAAGCTGTCAATTCCTCATTATCAAACTCCGTTACATGGTCAGTGATGAAGGCATAAGGCAACCCATATCTGCAAATGATGTTCTTTCAAATGAATTGGTAAACCTTCTCATAAGGTATGTCTATTAATAACTCTGCCTACACCCACTTTGTAAAATAGTCCACTGTAACAACCAAGTACTTGAATCTTCCTCTGGTAGTCGACAATGGCCCGACCAAGTCCATTCCCGCATGGAAAATGGCCAAGTTAAAGTGATTGAGGTGAGAGAATCTTATGGAGTCTTGTATATGGTGGAATACCTTTAGCACTTATCACACATTTTAGCAAAATCTTCACAATCTGCTCACATAGTTGGCCCGTAGTATCCTTGCACACTTATTTGTTGTAGAAGTGTTCTTCTTGCAACGAGAGGTCCATAATATCCTTCATGTACTTCTTGAATTAGGTCTGGAACCTCTGTTAGATGAACACAACGCTACAAATTGACTTTCAATCCTCTCCTGTACAAAACTCCTTTGTCTAGCACATATATGGAAGCTCTATACTTTAACTTTTTGGCTTTAACCATATCTGCTGGCAAGATTCCTTTTTCAATATATCCTCTGATGAGATCCATCAAAGATGGCCTCATATCTATATCAATAAAATTGATCATCAAATCTTCATCTATACTCCTATTGGAAAAAATCTCAATAGTAATAATTCATCAGAGTTCAACTCTGGTATCTGAAGGTAACCGAGCAAGAGCATCTGATCAGGCATTTTCCACTCTTGGAATTCTATTCATCCGAATAGCTAATAATTTTACAATTACCTCCATTGCTTTAGATAAGTATCTAATCGTCAATTCTCCTCTATCTCTATACAAGCTTAAGATTTAATTTACTACCAACTGGAAATCACTATGTGCCAGAACTTACTCGGCATTCAATGATTGGGATAGACTTAAGCCCACAATGAGAGCTACGTATTCTTCTTCATTATTTGAGGCTTGGAATTAAAATCGCAGGGCAAATTCAAAATCAATATTATTAGGAGTGTTAAATATGATACTTTCTCCACTTCCTGTTGCACAAGATGACCCATCAACATACAAGTTCCATACTAGGAGGTCGTCATCAAATTCTTGGTCTGTCAAGATCCCATAGTGGAATGTTTTTCTCCATACTTCCTCACACTTCTTTAATATCTCTTTTGTTCTTGAAGAGGAATTTGGTAGGTCGATAACGACTTCTCCTGGTAAAAGTTCCTCTGGAGCTTGACTGTCAACAACTTTATTTTCTCCTAATACTTACTTGGCCTACTGATTTTGTTGCTTGAAAACCTTAGGGTAAGTGAATTCAGCTATGAAATCTGCTACTTTTTGTCTTTTTAGAGAAGACCTTGGTTCATAAATAATATCATACTCCCCCAATTCCACTGCCTAATACATTAATCTTCCAGACTTCTTTAGCTTTTGTAAAGCCTGCCTTAGTGGCATATCAGTGTACACCACTATCGTATGGGCTTGAAAATAGGGCTTCATGCATTTAGATGCTTTAATAAACGCTAATGCCAACTTTTCAAATCAAGGGTACCTGACTTCTTCTCCCCGAAAATCTTTACTAGTATAGTAAATTGGATTTTGAACTCCATTCTTCTCTCTAATCAAAGCAGAGCTCACGGCTATTTCAAAAAAGTATAATTTTCCCCCATAATTGGTCAAAAAAGTAGTGGAGGTGACCTCAAATACTTCTTTAACTCTACAGAATCTTTCTCACATTCTTCATTCCACTCAAAACTCTTTTTGAGTATTTTGGAAAATGGTAGGCACCTATCTGTAGCTTGGGACACAAACCTATTCAGAGTTTCTACTCGCCCAGTTAGCCTTTGGACATCCTTCTTTCAAGTTGGGGATTGCATCTCAAGCAATGCCTTAATCTTTTCTGGGTTTTCTTATATTACCCTCTGATTTACTATGTACTTGAGGAACATTCTTTCCTGTACTCCAATTATGCATTTGGTCGGGTTTAATCTCATCTGATACTTCTTAAGTTGATCAAAAGTCTGGCTGAGGTCGACAATATGTTCAAACACTTTTTTGCTCTTTGTAAGCATATCATTCATGTACACTTCCATATTTTTGCCTATTTGATCTTCAAAGACATTGTTCACTAGCCTTGGATACGTAACACCTTTTTCAAACTACAAGGAATAACATTATAGTAGTAAGTTCCTCAGGGAGTGATGAAAGAAGTGCTTTCCCTATCTTCAGGCTTCATTTTGATCTGATTATAACCAGAATAAGCATCTATAAAACTGAGCCACTCATGTCCTAAGGTAGAATCCACAAGTTTATCTATTCGGGACAAAGGAAAGTGATCTTTTGGGTATACTTTGTTAAGATTTGTTAAGTCTATGCACATCCTCCACTTATTATTTTTCTTCTTGACCATCACAACATTGACCAACTAATCTGGAAATTTCACCTCATTAATGAAGGCTGATTTCTAAAGCTTTTCAACTTCATCCTGTATTACTTGGTTCTTCTCAGGGTTGAACACTCTTCGCCTTTGCTTTACTGGCTTAATTTATTTATTTACATTGAGCTTATGGAAAAGGAAGTTATGATTAATTCCTGGCATATTGTCGTGACTCCAAGAAAACACATGTTTTCTCTATCTAAAGAAGCTCACAAATTCCTGTTTAAGAACAATATCCAATATTGTTCCAACTTGAGTAGTGCTCTCTGGTTTGTCGTCATCTAACACAATGCTTTTTGTTGCTTATATAATCCGACCCTTTACCATCTTTGTCTCCTCCCTTGGATCTAAGGTTTTAACCTCGGATTCTTCATCAGGTTCAGAGGTATCCACTTGGTACGTGGTGGTTTTCCTCTTTGTTTCTTCTAGCTCGACAGATGAATATTAACTTTCTCGAGCTTCTTTTTGATCATCTTTCACTACTCCTACACTAAACTTGGTCAGGAATTTCAAGCATTAATGAATGGTGGAGGGCACTGCCTTAAATGTCTTCAGCCTAACTCTTCACACAATTATATTGTACACAGAATGAACATTTTTATCCATTAAAAAGAAATAAATTTTCTCTGTTCGGTTGGTTGGCCATGTACCAATCATTACTTCCATCTTAATGGTTCCCAAAGAGAATACTTTCTCTCCTGCAAAACCTATTAGCGATCGATGATAGGGCTCTAACTGGCTGAGCTTAAAGTTTAAGCTACTGAAATAAAGATAGAACATGATATCTATCGAGGTACCATTATCTACTAACACTCTACAAACAATGATATCCTCATTTCTGATTTTAATTACCATGGGATCCTTATGGTGGTACAATACTCCTAATAGGTCATTCTTAAAAAAATCTATTACCAGTTTATCTTTATTAACCTTCCTTGGTCTGTCTTTCTCGACAAGATTAATCCTTTGTATGTATGAGAAAGCATGAGCCTCATTGAGTAAGCTTTTTGCTTTCTGTATGATCTCCCCCTCCTGCATCTCCACCTGTAATCATTTGTGAATTAAAAGAACCAAAACTGAGTGTGAAAACCTTGCGTTCTAGTGAATGAGGATTTTTTGGAAAGTCGGGATCATTATCCTGGTCATCTTCATGAGCCCTTTTTTTCGCCCGTCTAGGTCGGCATGGGGATTTTGATCTGTGCCGAACTCCCTCATTATTCTACCGATCAATAAACTGATTCAATTTTCCTCTTCGAATGAGATTTTCAAACTCATTTTGAAGAGCAATGCAGCAATCCGTCGTGTGACTATAGTTTCTATGGAACTCTCTATAGAACTCGCAGTATTTAGTTTTTTCCCTCTTGGTAGGGGAACTTCTAAACTTATCAGGCCAACTCACATCTTTATTGTGTTTGATCTCCTATAAGACATGATAAATGAACATGATTAGTGGAGTGTAATTGTGATACTTCTTGAGATTTTCTATAATTCCTTTATGTTTTGACTCCTTGTGCTCCCTGGAATCTTTGTGATCCTTCTTGTCATTTTTACCCTCAACTTTTACTCCCGAGCTCTTCTTGGCTGCCATTACTTCCTCGGCATTCATGATTTTGGCTGCTTTGGCCGTCAGTTCTGTCATGGTCTTTGGGGGGATCTTTAGAAAGTGTATAATAGATTTTCTCAGGGAGTACTCCACTCATAAAGGCTGTTATAGTAGTTTTCTCTTCATAATCCACGACCACCAACTTCTCATTATTGAAACGATTGATGTAGTCCATGGTGCTCTCAACTTCCTTCTGTTGTATACTAAGCAAATGTGCCACCCTTTTTATAGGCTTGGCCCCAAAATAAAAGTTTCTAATAAATAGCTCAGCCAACTGGTGTAAGGTAGAAATTTGTCTCTGAGGAAGGCTATTGTACTAGATTTTGGTGAATCCAGTAATTGTTCCAGTGAATGCTCTACACCTCATTTCATGCTCTACACCTCATTTCATTGGGAAGTGCATAAATATCAGCTGCTGCTTGGTATTGTTCTATATGAAGGACTAGATCAATTTTTCCATCGTATTTGGGAGTAACTAATGGAGCATCGAACTTTTCTGGAGTGGAGAAATCCACAATTATTTGCACAAAGGGAGATCATTTTACAAAGCTTCTTTGCAATGGGTGTTTTTCCTTAGCCATCTCTCGTAGCCTATCCTTCAATCTCTAAATAGAACCTTTCCAAGCGTTATTACCATCATCAGATCTATGCATTGATGTTTTGTTGTTCGCTGAACTCTCCTCTTTGGATTGTTATTTGGCTCGAGTAATACGTCAGGTGTCTGATCTAGACTGGGCCAAAATTTTCCTTTTATCAGATGGTCGTCGAGTGCTTCCTAAACAATCAAAGGGAGAAGCATAACTTAATTTTTCTAAGGCGCTTGGCCTTTATGGAGAGTAGGACTGCGTATTGAAAGATTTTGACGCCCTGGATAGTGAATTTGATCTTGGATAATAGGATGTGTCCCTTGTAGTTCTTGACTGACTTTGCCTGCCACCTCTTGGTGGTGGTGGCGGCATATTTTCACGAGAAGACAGGGAAATCGCTCCTGCTTGAAGAGTTTGCACAATTTTCTTGATGGTGTTATGCATAGCCTCTTGTCCTCTTGCAAAACTGGCCAGAATTCTAGTTAATTCATTTGTTGTTAGTGGGGTAAAAGGGGCAGGCAAAATGCCATCATTCCTGAGACTTAATTCAGGAATATCATCCATTTAGGTGTTTGAATGAATGAGAACGATTAGAAATAGGTTCCCACAGACGACGCAAAACTGTTGATGCAAAAAACTAGACTATCCTAATTAATTGATCACAAATAATTATGAATAAAAGAGACAAAGAATTTTCAAAGTGGTTCGGCTATAAGAAAGAGCTTACGTCCATTGTTGTGTATTGCCCTGGGCTTGTTTAATTACCCCTTGTCTTATTTTTCTCATGTCCCTTGGTTGTAGTGTTTATAATGTATTTATAGCCCTTTGAGGGTGTACAAGAGTTGGAATATTAAATGATAGAATGCCTTTAGAACATAGACATTTACATCTATACAATTTTAATAACGTTTACAACTGTTGATGATTTGCTGTCATTGTTGGTCGGTCTTCTTTACCCTATTGGTCGATATTCCTTCAGTTGGTCGGTAACTTGCCCTTGTTGACTTGGATTAAAGCCCATATAGATGACATGTGTTCCTATATGATTGGTCCACGTAGTAGGATAATTTTTGGTATCAACACTTAGGTTTAACAAAATTAAATCGGTTTAATCGCTAAAATGGTATAATTGGTGCTTAATTAATTTGGGTTGTGTAAGTTTAAGAAAAAGTTTAATTTAATCAAATTCTTGTTTAGTTTGTTTTGTATAAATTGAAGTTTTGTTTTAGAAGTGAAAGTTTAAATTTGAAGAACGTTAAAATTTTGAATTTTGAGAACCATCATTCTATTAAGTGCTCACACAAGTATAACTGGCAGCATTAATCCTGGTTGGGTCATAAGAAGCCCTAGCCAGGGATGGGTTTTCGCTATCTGAGTCAAGGGGAACCACAACTGAAGAGCTGGTAGAGGAATAAGGGGATGATAATGGAAGGTCAATCTTGTTGACTCTCTTAGGATAGGTAAGGTCGTCTCAGATGAATTTTAGTCAGCCCCATTTTGTGACCTTCATTACTCCCAACCATGTCAGTGTTAATATTCTCAAAGGGTTAATTCAGGGCCATTGTATTGAAGATCAGAATGGGTAAAGGGAAAATAACTTACTAACTCTGAAAGAATAGGATTCAATAAACCCGGTGTCTTGTTTGGGGGTCCCTTCTCTAAATGGCAGTTGAACTACGACTATGGGGTATGAAAATGGAGAATATGGGAAGGTATACCCCTATTGATCTCCTTAAAACTCTTCAACACCCTCTCAGTCTAACCAATCATAGTTTTTCAAAGAAAGTCAGAAGACAATAAATCAAAGGGATCACTTGTCATGATCTCTGGAAAATATTTGGGAAAAAACTAATCCTAAAACTATGTCAATTAACTCAATAGTACTCTAATTTGTACACTACCTCCAATCAATCTACAAACAACCCACAATAAATTTTGCTTTGAACTCATGACATAAATTGCAAAAAGAAAGGGAAAATACCAAAATTTACCCTAGAAGCATATGACTAAGCCTTAATTTCAAGAGAAGATTTTGAACAATTAAAGGGTGGTAAAGATAAGTATATGATCACGTGAAACACGCGCTATGGGAATAAATTGTTGGTGAAAAAATATTTTTAATAGAGGTTCAATGGAAGACACACAAGAGGCCACGTGCCATGTCAATCAAAGTAACTCCACCGTTAGTTCATTCAGCAATGCCACATGATTGAGTGAAGACAACGTACAACATGAAAGAAGATGTGAAGATCTTATCATCATGTGATATAATTAGCTTGTGATAATTCCATTCCTTCCATAAATTTGTAAAGAAAAGACATATGTCCTATGAATCACACACTCTCACCTCACTAACCTATAAGTAGCAACCCTTTGGTCCCTAAATGAGTATGAGATATTTGAGTTTGCCTTGTTATGTTGTCAGGTTAGAGAGTAAGAGAGAGGGAAAGCTTATAAGACTGCTCTCATGGAGACCACTCATTTATATAGTAGGATTTAGCTTCACTTCTGAATATAGACACTAATTTGGGCTGAACCACGTAAATTTAGGTTCTCACTATCTCACGTTATGTTTCTCTTTATTAGAGTTAATTTAATTGTGTATTCATCTTTTAATTGCTTAATAATTAGTAAATTTGTCATATAAACATAAAATCAGATTAATACCAATTTCTAGCATCAACAATGAGTTAGCCAAAATCAATCCAACTCATCGAATTATTGGCAGAGATTTTTCCCAAGCTAACTCAGTAGTGGTGGAAAAAGAATCATGATTCACACCTTTCATTCCTTATTTTTATGATTATTTATAGTTAAAGTGGCATCTGTCTTGCTACCTGAACCTTTTCCTCTTTTTGTTTTATTATTTTTTTACCAAAAAAAAAAACAAATTTAATCCCCCCCCCCCCCCCCCCCCCCCCCCCACACACACACACACACCAACACCAAACACCTTCTACTTAAAAATAAAGGTAAAGGTAAACGAGTTATGCAAAACTCATTCCTTCTTTGTGTGTCATAAGCAGAGCTAAAAGTTTGAATACTTCACAAATATTATATAATTAAATAATGATATGAGTTCAAACCATTTATATTGTACCTCTAATACGATAGTATTAAATGGGTTAATGAACCTTTAATACTTACTATCTTTCTCTCTCTTATCTTGTATATTGTGTTCTTTGAAACCAAATAAATCAAAAGTCTCTTGAAAAATAAAAAAAGGATTCATACTAGACTCTATTAATTCATTTATGGATCAAACACAATCTAGATTCAATTAATCTCTTTTCACCACTCTCCACTCAAATCATATTACATAATGCTACTAATATTACTACATCTATATAATGTTTTTATTTCTAAAAAAAAGTTTTAAAAAGTTTTCAAAATTTCAATGTTGTTTTTATATAATAAAAAAATGGTTATAAAAACATTTTTAACGTTGTATTTATAGATAAAACTTTATGTTTTTATTTGTAAATGAAATATAGTTTTTTTAAACTAAAAAAGATAAAAATATATATAATTTCTATATATAAAATATGTACATTTTTTTTGAAGCTTTTATTTATACAACATAGTTTGTAAGTTAAAAAAGGTTTTCAAAATTTCAAAATTGATTTAATATAAATAAAAAAAGTTTTTGATTATAAAAACATTTTTAACATTTTATCTATAGAAAAACTTTAAGTTTTGTATTTATAAATGACAGAGATTTTTAAACTAAAAAAAATAAAAATATGAATAACTTTTTTTATATAAAATACGTACAACTGTTTTGAAATTTTTATTAATAAATAATAATTTTTATATAATAAAAATATTTTAAAATAATTAACAAATAGAAAGATTGAATATTTTGTAATGATTTTAAAATAAAATATTAAATTTATAATATATTTATTTTTATGATTATTAATATATTTATTTATTGTTCACCGTACAAATTGTATGGTTGTGTTATCCAAAATCTCACCCAACATATGTCGAGTGTCATTTTGATGAAGGCGAACGATTATGAATCTACTTTTGCATTTTTTTTTTTTTTGTTAATCGGATTTCCCAGACAGGCGTGGTGGATCAACCCTTAACTTATTACAACTTTTTGTCCAACTTAAGAGTGCTGTGTCATTCAAAATGATCAACACAAGAAAGGACACTCTAGCCTAACATGCGGGTCCCAATATTCTCTCGTCATTTACATGCTCCACATGGATGGTCTCCCACTCTCATTTATATTATATAAGCTGAGGTGGAAAAAGAAATCCCCTTAAATTAATTTTAATAACAAAATATAGATTTACAAACAACACATGTTGTTATAAAGAACCCCTTATGCAATTCTAATAGTGTTGTTAGCAAGTCCATTCTGGCATCTTTGTAACAAAAATACATATTTTAAAGATTGTTTTTGCATTAAAAATAATTTAGGGAGTTCTTTGCAACTCTTGGGAAGCTTGATTTGATTACGATTACGCTCATCAAATAATTGCAAGTTTCAATTTTTTGGTAAGTTTTTTTTCCTTTGAACTAGAAAATCTGCGTTCAAGCTCCACTCAAATTTAGTCATCTGTTCAATTGTTCATTTGGGTTGGGCAGAAAAGAGAAAGTATTTTGCTCGTTTTGTTATTCAGTTTTACGATAACAGAATGTGGAATATAGCGATTCTCAAATTGCCTTTTGTAGTCATCACATTAGGAGTTCAGGTATGCTAGAAAATAAAGGAACCAATTGCATCACTAATTTTGTTTGCTACCTGTTGGATCATATTTCGCAGAGCTGGTGCCAATTTTGGCCCACCTTCAGCAGTCGGAAATTCTTAGAAATGATACATCCCCGTAAGGGAAGGACACGGACAGGGTGCTTGACGGGGGATCCAATTGGCTCGGTCAGAAGGTCGCTAAACTCTGTTTCAATGAAATTCATGAACTTAACAAATGTTTATGAAAAATTCCATGCATACAGTATTGCTCTTATGCAAAACAAATTCATATTTTAAGAATGGAAATCGAACATGTGTCATCTGGTAGCGAGATTAGAAATTATCGACTAAATTATAGGCACACTCTCTCTTTTTTCTAGGGTCACCGTCAAGTGACATGTATCTGGTCCTCATTCTTAAAATACGGACTGATCCGCACAAAACAGTACTATATATATATATATATATATATATATATGCCGAGGGCACAGCGATAAATTTGTCTCGTGATAAAAAAATATAAATTGAAGAAAAAAGAAAATATAAATTAAAAAAAGAAAAAAAATATAAATTTAAAAAAGAAAAAGAAAAAGAAAAAAAATATTTTAAAAATATAAATTAAAAAAATTAAAAAATATATAAATATTTTAAAAATATATGTATTAAACTATTTAAAATTATTTCCTTTTTAAAAAAACAAAAACAAAACTCTTTTTATTAAAAAAAAAAAACACTTTAACATGACATTTCATGCATGGACATGAAAGGGAGAAAATATCATGCATGAAATGTCAAGCATAAAAGTGAAAATATTTTGTCAAAAATCATGTGCCTTTATTATATGAATATATTGAGTTTGTGCGGAGTAGACAAGTATCATTTGATGGGGAGTCAAGAAAAGGGAGAGCCTCCACCTATAATTTAGCTGATAATTTTTAAACTCATCGTCAGGTGATACATGTACAGTTGACACTACTAAAATCCAGGACAATCTACACAGGAACATTATATATATATATATATTCTCTTTCAAATACATGTCTAAAATGATGTCTTAATTATTAGCCACAAATTTGAAAAAGATAACAAAAAAAAATATTTTGAACAATAAAAAATAACTCAAAATTAGTTTTTTTTTACTGTTTTACAAAAAATTGTCAAACATATGTGAGTTTTAGCCCGAAAGTGATATATGTTTAACCCATTTTTTAAAATAATAAAAATAAGAATTTGGACTGAATTTTATTTTTAGGACATCAATGAAATGTTTTGACACCCATAGAGAAAATTAACTCAAAATAATTTTATTTGTAATTTTTTCAAAAGTGGTCGGAACCTTAGGACGTCACCGGATTATATATAAACATAAAATAGTTGTAGCTCCAGCCAGCTCAAGCTTAAAGTATTACATTAAGAGTGGTGATAGGGAGACCCATTTTTGAGACCCAATTTTGAAACCCACGTATAAGACAAAAATGAGCACAAATTTTTAATGCACATTTTGATGTCTTGACGGGACCCACAACAATAAGGTATAAACTTTTAATGCAGTGAATTTACGAAATGAATTTTTTTTTTGTCTCCCTAGATTTATTCTTACATTAATAATTAAAATGTTGCATGATATATAAGATTATGGAATCCCTTCACTTATTATTAATTAATTTTGTTTTTTTTAAGCTTTGATTAAGTATATTTGATTGGATGTTCATTTATTTAACACCATTCCCATACGTGTGTTTCAGCCGTTATATAGATTTAATTGAAACAGTTGTTGCATTCGAAAATGATTTATTCACCCTGAGCCAAGAAAGGAATATTCGTGTAGGTAACAAGAAATCTAACTTATATGATGATAAGGTTTTATTGATGCTTGAGAGTAATGCACACGTATGCTTATGGTGGTCACTAAGCTGAAGATAACCTCTGAGTGTTTCATAATGCTAGTGACATGGTGTTGCACCACTAAATTGGACCACATCTTCAAATGCACAGTCCCACAATAATGGTTGTCAGTGCTAGGCCTAGTATTAGTAGCTATAGCAAATGGAGTATGCACGGGCTATCAAGAAATATTGGAGAGAGCTTTTTTCATGAGTGGAACATAATAGGCTACCCTCGTTGCCAACATGTACAATTTAATTTAAGTTTCATCCTGGGTGTTTTATGTTCTTCGGTATAGATCTGGAAAATAATCAAAAAGGAAACAAGAAGCAAAACACATGTACCAAATTATTCCAAAATCTTCATGATGGATGTTGCTATATATATATATATATATATATATATATGTTTTTATAATCCCAAACCTCCACACGAACGACTCATTTGAATTTCTCCATGCAAGCTAAGAGCATTATTAATGGAGAAAGGTAATGAAAGGTATCTTGCTTAACGAAAAAGTGAGTTTTAGCATTCGTGAGAAACAGTTTCAGCAGTGGAGGAAGAAAATAAATTTGTAAGTTGTCGGGGGCGGAGCTACTAGTCCGCTAGGGGGGGCACCAGCCCGCCCCTAAACAAAAAAAAAAAAATAGTGTTAAAATTTATATTCAGCGGTCCCGAAATTTAAATTCAAGCCGCCCTTAATAGGAATTTTGATGATTTTCGTCAAAGAATTTCAAATAACCTCAAAAAAATTCGGCTCGAGGGCTCCCGCCCCCGAACCCCCGGTGTTAGCCCGTCCCAGCATCAAATCCTAGCTCTGCCACCACTACACCAAATCTGCCCATTTGTCAAGGTCATTGACCTTGACAAATCCAACTTGTCAAGGTCAATGACCGTGACATTTCGAGGCGAGACAACTTTTTTTGTCACGGTCGTGTCAAGGTCAATGACCGTGACACGTTTGTCACGGTTTATAACTGTGACAAAGCCGTGACCCCTCTTACCCATAATTGTCACGGTCATTGACCGTGACACGTCCGTGACAATTTTGTCACGGGCGTGTCACGGGCAATGACCGTGACAATTCTGGACAGAATTTTAAAAAAATCTGCTGGGCAGTATGGCCACTGCCACTGTCCAGCAGTATATTTGTACCTGTTATAGCAACGTTGTACCTGTTCCAAACATCATATATCCAACACAAACTAAAGATAATGCAAATATATATTCATGACGATATAATCCAAATATTCAAAGTAAAAATAACATACATGACGATATAATCCAAATATAATTAAAATGAACAAACTTAAAAATAATGTTACTACATGTCTTGGATAAAACTGAGGAGGTGAGTAGGCCACACGACATACGAATTGACGCACCCACTAATATACGTCGTGCCGCATTGTTCGCACAACCACAATAGGGAGTTCTCTTTCCCGGGTATGACATGCGTGACGAGCACCCTGGACTCCATCTCTTGAAGCACACGTCCATGGACTATTCCACCCTCGACGATATTCGGGTCCCTCAACCCCCGCCCTATCCGCTGGCCATCAAATACGTCCAATATGAAACACGCTCGGCCAACCAATTGTCGACAATGGTCTGTTGGAGGGCGTCAAATAGGGAAGTGGATCGTCGAAGTACGAACGTGTCGGTGATGAAGCAGCGAGGTCCACATCCTCGTCATCCTGCGCCTCGTCCTCCCGCACCTCCTCCTCCACCGCCTTCTCCTTCTCCTTCCCTTTCCCTTTCCCTTTACGGTCTCCACCCAACGTACGCTTCATGAATGCGTACATATCTTGGACCGTCGCCTCCAAACGGGACAGCTTCGCGTCGTGTGAATCCACCGTTCGAGCCAACCCGGTGTCGCTCGTCTCCGGATCCTAGATTTGGCCACCCACGAGCTCACTCCCCTTGTCCTCCCCTTGCGATCAGAGCCAAGCACTTGGCTGAGTGCGTCTGTGGACAAAGATGCCTTGTCGGCATCAGACTGCGACTCATGCACTTCCTTAAGCTTTGCCTGAAACGACAAAAAGCACATGATTAGTAAAATAAGTAGACTAAAAAATTATAACGTAATTAACAATAATTAAACTGTCGGATTACTTACAATCGTGGCCGCGACGCTCGGGGACACCTCCTTGTCCTTCCCCTTCTTCGTCCGAAGAGCCACATAAGTATCGAGCCTATGTGGCTTACCCCCTGGCCCACTCCCTACCCCCTGAAATAAAATAAAGTAAAGTAAAATTAGTATCGGCCCCGCAAAGTAAAATAATATCCAATAATATATTTCTGTAGTTATAGATAAATTAAATCTTACATGCATCCTATGCTCCACCTCAGCGTAAGAGGTCCGACCGGAGTAGTGCACGTCCGTCTTTTTAGCCCGATTTTCCCTCCCCGATTAGCGAGATGCCAATTGTCGATCCTCGATCTCATTGTCAATGAACTTTTGCCATTGTGCCAATGAGATCGGCTCCTTGGGCGGGACGGATCCGCGCCATTGTAAAATGGACTCTCGTGTTTTTCCAAAGTACCGTGTCCGCATATTTTTCTTCCACGTCTTGTGTTGCTCCCTCAACTGCTCCAAGACGGAATCGCGTAGCTTTGGATCCAAGTTGAATTGTTCCTGTCCAACAAATACAATGTTAGTTGCAAATAAATATAAATATAAATATAAATATAAATATAAATATGAAATTTAAATTGAAATTGAAATTGAAATTGAAATTGAAATTGAAATTGAAATTGAAATTGAAATTGAAATTGAAATTGAAATTGAAATATTACCTGTAGTGCCGCCCAAACAGCTAACTTGAGCTCATATGGCACCTCCTTCCAACTCATAAATCCCGAGCCGATGACCGTCTTTAGCAGCTCGATGGATCTCGCTAATAGCTCCGACTTGTTCTCGACGGTAATCCCAAATTTTTCATATTTGGGGAGCCTAGGGGCGGAGGAGCCCTCGTCGCCTCCGCTACCACCGAACCCAGACGACATCATCATAAACAGCATCATCATCTTCGCCTTAACATCTAAAGGAGACATTTTTGCTGTAAAAAAAATGTTATTAGTATAGATAAAAAAAAATGTTAATAGTACAATTATCTAGGGTTAAAAAATTATCTAGGGTTTTACCTAATTGAATTAATTTCATGAATAAAATTATTATCAATTTAAATGAAAATATCAATTATTATCCAATATTTTTGAATGAAATATTTATTTTGAATGAAAATTTCAATTATTATCCAATATTGATATTTTTCTTTTTCTATCTAATAATTTTCTAAGTAAGAGCACAGTACATAACGTATGTGTAAGTTCCGTCAATACCATTTCGTTTCAATTTTGTAATATTATGTTTTTTCCAAATATTTTAAAAGTTATTAAATGGGTGACCCACCCCCACCCCCTGCCCCCTCCCCCCGCCACACACACACACACACACACACACACACACACCACACACACACCCTCCCCCCACCACGACCGTGACAACTACATATATTATTTATCAATAAAATTATGACATGAGATAATTATAATTGGAGCATAAATTTCATTATCATAAAGGGATAAATCCAACCAAGTACAGAGATTCTACAAATTAAAGTGAGAATTAAATTTAAGACTTTCTAACAACATGCATGTATATGGATTCTAACTAATGATATTCCTAAAAACATACAATTGGCAACATTTTGTGAATTTACTAAACTTTATATAATATTATCAAATTCTGTTAAAAAATTATCTATGGTTTTACCTAATTGAATTAATTTCATGAATAAAATTATTATCAATTTAAATGAAAATATCAATTATTATCCAATATTTTTGAATAAAAAATTTATTTTGAATGAAAATTTCAATTATTATCCAATTATTATCCAACTATTATCAATTATTTATAATATCCAAAAATATAAATGTAAATAATATTCAAAACCCCACCCACCCCCACCCCCTCCCGATGTTTATTATCCAATTATTATCCAACTATTATCAATTATTTATAAAATTGATGTCTACTTTTAGTGTTGTGTATATATGTTAGTTGATGCCATTATAATTTTTAGCCTAATTAGATTCTAAGGTTATCTCAATTTATATTTTTCTTTTTCTATCTAATAATTTTCAACGTAAGAGCACAGTACATAACGTATGTGTAAGTTCCGTCAATACCATTTCGTTTCAATTTTGTAATATTATATTTTTTCCAAATATTTTAAAAGTTATTAAATGGGTGCCCCACCCCCACCCCCTGCCCCCCTCCCCCCGCCACACACACACGCACACCTACGCACCTACGCACACACACACACCCCACGCCACGCCACCCCACCCCCTGCCCCCCTCCACCACCCCCTCCCCCACCACACACCACCACACACACACACACACACACCACCCCACCCCACCCCACCCCACCCCACCCCCTGCCCCCCTCCACCACCCCCTCCCCCACCACACACCACCACACACACACATTTATACACACATACACACACATATACACATACATACACATACATATACACACGCACACACCCCGCCCTGCCCCCACCCTGCCCCACCCCGCCCCACCCCCACCCCCACCCTGCCCCACCCCCCACACATGCACACACACGCACATATATACACACATACACACATATATATACACACAAACATATATATAAATGGAAGAGAGAGAGAGAGAGGAGAGAGAGAAAATTAAACCTGAAAGTAGAGAGAGAGAGAGAGCATCGTCGAGAGAGAGAGAGAGAGAGAGGGAGGAAACGGCGCGGGAGGGAAAAAAGAAGGGGGAAAGGGTTTTTGCTGTTAACATTGTCACGGTCGTGTCAAGGTCATTGACCGTGACAATTATTTAAAGAATTGTCACGGTCAATGACCGTGACAAGTCCGTGACAAGTAAATTTATCACGGTCTTGTCACGGTCAATGACCGTAACAATTAGTTGTCACGGTCGTGTCAAGGTCAATGACCGTGATAAAAAACGCGTGTTTTTTGTCACGGTCAATGACCTTGACAAGGCTGGCCGGCTGAAAGGTGACAATTTGGCTATTTTGGTGTAGTGCACTGTAAGTTGTGTTCCTACGAACTAATGTTGTTCGTAGGAAGAAAAAAAAATTCCTACGCTTAACATTAGTTCGTAGGAACATGTAGGAATATAAATGTTTAACTTCCTACGAACTTCATTTGTTCGTATGAGTTCGAACGAACTTCAGAAGTTCGTAGGAATTCTTACGAACAAATGAAGTTCGTAGGAAGTCTTTACGAATTCTGTACCCGTTCAGTAAATTTAGAGAACCTCTACAAATCCTTCTACGAATTTTGTCAACTTCATCCCACCACTGCAGTGCTTAAAATTTGCAAAGTTACCAATTCTCTTGAATTTGAACATCCCCATTTTGGATGCTCTAAACAGAGAGGGTATTAGTGTCAGAACCACCCTAACACCCCCCCCCCCCCCCCCAATTAAAGTCTAATATCATTTGAAAGAATCGAACTCGAGACCGTGCGCCTAACACACACAATCTAAACTCGTCCCTTACCTTGCACTCTGATTTGGTATTCCATCACTTGTAAAAGTCATAAAAAAAAAACGTCTCAAAAAGTAATTTGCAATGCTACTTTGCAACCTTAGTCAACACATAACAGAAATTATTTTTCACCAAACATATTGCACCAAAATAAAATCGTTGGATGCGTTAGAAATATGTGTATTTGTGTGAAAGCGCTAAAAATGTATTTTACTAGGTATAAACTCGCGTTGCGTGGACTAGGCTATATTATTAAATAATTATTTTAAAAGGGAAAGAATAACTTATACTAATTCGAGGGATTGTGTAGTATGTAAAGTTACTTATGTAAAACAATCATTATTTAATACCTATTCAAATAAATATAATTACATAATCTTTGGGATTATATTAAAGCTTAAAGTATATTCACATTAAAATCTTAATAAAAAAAACTATTATATACATCTTAAAAATGATACTTCAACTGGCATGGAAGTAGAATGCAAGTAATATATAAAAGGAAGAGAAACCGAGTAAAAAACAAAAAGAAGCTGCAATAATAGTAAATTTAATATTAAAAAGGAACAATTTTATGTAGTTGAGCACTTTTTTTCTCTTCATTATCAATACAAAATGTGTTTTTAAACAGGTGTAAGAAAATATTTTAAAATATTCCCTTATTTTATTAGGTATCAAATATGGTTAAGTACAAAAATAAGAAAATAAAATAAGGCATATATATATATATATATATATATATAGAGAGAGAGAGAGAGAGAGAGAGGATCAAGTGAGGTCCTTAGTTTGAGGACCATTTTTGATAAAATAGTAAAAAAAAAAATTGGCCTTGTTTTTTTTTTTTTATGATTTTTAAACATTTCAGTAAGATCATTAAAAAAAATCAACTCAAAATGAATGTTCTTGCTATTTTAAAAAAATTAGTCAAACTTTGTCAGTTTTTAACAGCTTAAAAACAACTTCAAACTGACAATGTTTGACCGATTTTTTTAAAATAGTGAAAAAAATACATTTTGAGTTGATTTTTTATTTATGATATTACTGAAATGTTAAAAAACCATAAAAAAAAAATAAGCCCAAAATAATTTTTCTTACTATTTTAAAAAAATGTTCCTCAAACTAGGTCCTCAAACTGAGACCACAGTTGAGTCTGCCTCTCTCTCTCTCTCTCTCTCTCTCTCTCTCTCTCTCTCTATATATATATATATATATATATGTGTGTGTGTGTGTGTGTGTGTGTGTGTGTGTGTGTGTGTGTAGGAGGGATCTCTCATATGTGTGTTGAGAAATATCCGAATTTATTCACACCAGGTATGCCTTATCATTTTTCGAATTTCGGGATGAAATTCCTTTATTAGGGGGTAAGTATGTAATACCCCACATTTTTTATGATTTAAATAATTATGGGATTATTTATTACGGTGGGATTAATTAAATTTAAATGTGAAGAATTAAATTGTTAATTAATCCGAATCAAATAAAAATAAATATTAAGTAGCGTGCTACGGGTTAATACTTATTAGTTTAATATTATTGTGCAATATGTAACTATGTACTTTGATAAATTGTCGAGAGATAGTGATAGGACAGTTTAGTAAATTAAGTCAGACGCGCGTGTGAGTCGTGTCGGAACTAAATTGGTGGAATAAATATATAAATTATTTTTAGTAACTCGTATGATGATTTCGAGTGTACCGTTGAGTTCGGAAGGATTGAAATAGTCGAAATAGTATACTCGGATGTTTTTGGGTCCCGGGGCAATTTTAGGCCTAACCGGCACCCCGAAAGGGCATTATGGTAAATTGAATTTTTAGGCCCAATTAATGGACGAAAATTAGGACTTAATTAATCAGCCAAAAATAATTTCATTAGGGTTAGAAAGCTGGAGAAAGAAAGAAAGGCCATAGGAAGTGTGAGGGGAGACTTTTGCCAAGAGAAGAGGGCTAAATCGACATCACCTTGCACCACCACCACCACCACCACCGTGTAGATCGGGACGAGGGGAATACACCTATACCAACAACATCCGGAAATCGGACTACTCACTCAAGGCAAGTGTTTATAACTTGTTGTATTTCGGTATTAATCTGATTCATGTTAGTGTAGGATTGTTAGGATTATGTTGTAGGTAGTAAAAATGGTGAAATTGAGAAATTTGAATGTGTAAATAAATTCTGTAATTAATTAAATCGAAACCCTTAATGTATGTAGACTGGAAATTTCGTTTTGAGGAATTTACATGTAGAACAAATTTGGAAATTATGGCTTCTTGAACAAAAATTGGAAGAACTAGGGTTTTGATAAATTTAAATTGGGGATTTCACGTTTTATGAACGATTCATAATGAATTGATGATCTTAGGATGTTAGAATTCATATGTTTATTTAGAGTTTGGGGTGTTGAAGGAGAAGATTTGAGGTTAAAAATGGTGGAAAACGTAGAAAATTCTGGGTAGGGGACGAACAGCGAATTCTCGCGCGAAGTCGCTCGAAGTCGTTGGAGCGAGATTGCCATCTCGCGCGAAGTCGTTCGAGCGACACATGGCAGTCGTTCAAACAACTTGCCACCTCGTTCGAGCGACAGAGTGAAGTTTTGATAATTTCTTTTAAGGCCAGTTTTGAGTTTATAAGTTCAGAAATGAGAAATATATTTTCTAATAATAAACTTAAGTAAGGCAGAATTTCGGAAGAAGTTTGAGAAGCTAAATACTTTAATGAATTAGATATGAAGAGAATGTAGCGTAGAAATTTCGAGAGGGAGAATAACCCAATAACTATTATGAAATGTTGGAATTAAAATGCGTAAGATAAGCATATGTAGGTAAGGGAAATACCTATTTATTATAATAGGATGTGTGTATGCCTATTATGTATTATTATTATTAAAAGCACTAATGGGTGATAACCCGGAAGTGTGAGGACCTTATGATTATAAGTGTACTAATGGGTGACAACCCGGGGGTACAAGATTATTTAATTAAGTGTACGAAAGGGTGATAACCCGGGGGTACAGAATTGATTAAGTGCACTAATGGGATATAGCTCGGGGGTACAGTATCATGTTATATATATATAGGGCAGACGTGACTATATGTATATATATATATATATATATATGAGAATTATAAATCAATCTAGTGTGTATAGTAATGAATATGGGCATGAAAATTTGTTAAGAAAATTCTAATCGAATACTTGACTTATTATGGAAATGGAAAATGTATTAATTAGCTTTTCGTCATAGGCTAATTGATTAACATATTATATGGGCGATACGGGCATACTAATAGTGAGGGTAAATACTATTAGGATGGATTCAGACTAGTTATATTGGGAGGCATAACTAAGGAGAAAATTTAGATGCGTGTTAGGCGTGCACATTAGAAGAGGGGTGAGAATCTCAAGAGAGAGTTTGAACTAACATGTAATTAATACTTGTTTTACTGCAAATTTTAAATACTTGCTTAAACAAATATTTTTACACATCGTGCTCTGACCCGTTTCTTGAATCTTCTCTCTCTTGTTATATATATGTATTATATCAGGTGCTCAGCCGCAGGGACATTAGGCTTAGAGTTTCAGATTGTGTGGTATGCTGTAGCTGTTATGGGAGCTGCAGGACCTTGTTTAGACGCTTCGATTATTTCATTCCTATTCATTATGATATTTTCTGTAGGGCATGTGTCGCCCCTTCCTTAGACAATTCCGAGACTATGTTTACTCTATTCTCGTTTACTTTCATTTGGATTGATGGGTACTATTGTTTTGGTTTAGTGTTTTGAACTGGGGTGTTTTATCCAGTCTTATTTATTTGAGCATGCGATTCTGATATAGTATTTGTATTAATTAATTGTACGTGGATGTTTTATATTAAATTACTTGGTTTGGTAAATAAAAAAAATGGTTTTTAATAAATAAGAAAAATGTTTTGACAGTTAGCTTAATTATATTAGGTGATTAAATAAGTTATTATGTTTTCGACAGTGATGCTAAGAATGAACCAACCGAACATTTTGTTTTAAATTTTATAAAGGAGTGATCACCCGATATTTAATTGAGCGGGGTGTCACAGGTGGTATCAGATCATCAGGTTCTAGTGTCCATTAGGATCTGTACGGCTTACTATGTCTTCAGCTTTGCGTCCTTTGATATAGAGCCCTATTTTTAGGACTGTTGTGATCTTATATTTTGCGGTTACGTCTTCAGCTATTTGAGATTTTGAAATAACTGTGGACTAATAATATTATTTCTCGTCTCAGATGCCTCCTCGACGTGCACCAAGAGACCGACAGGCCCAGCCAGAACAACCGGCCATACAGGCTCAGGGGACAATGAACGCAACGGAAGTTGTCGCGATCGTTGCACAAGCGGTAAATGCAGCCTTAGCAGTGGTGCAGCAGGCCCTACCTCAGGTTCAGGTAGTAGCACCAGTTCCAGTGCATCCGTTTCCCACTGCATAGGAGAGAGTTAAAGAGTCCTTTCAGAGGGCTTATCCCCCAGAGTTCTCGGGAAGTTCCGATGTGGTTACCGCGAGTCAGTGGAAAAAGTACATACAGCGGCATCTTCGCATGTATGAGTGCACAGAGGTTTAGAGGCATGTTTTGGCTACCTTCAAGCTGAAAGGGGCATCCTTATAGTGGTGGGAGTCCACTACTACTACCGAGGAGCGAGATGGGATGACTATAAACGATTTCTGGGTGCGGTTTGACTCAAGTATTTTCCTTCCGCCGTCAAGACTGAGATGAGACGGAGACTTTTAGACCTCACCTAGGAAGGGAAGACCGTTGCAGAATATGAGGAAGAGTTTACACGATTGAAAAACATGGTACCGGAGGAGGTGTCTATTGAGGAGAAGCGCATTCAGATGTTCATGGATGGCTTGACTTGGAAGATATGACAGTATTTATTGGGTAACCTTTCCCTACACTCATATACCGACGTTCTGAATGCAGCCTTATTGCATTGTCAGGACAATCGCTTTCATGCTAAGGGAAGCAAGTGAGGGGGAGATCCCAACCAGTTAGGAAAGACAGGGGGAGGTAGTTCCAATGGAGCACCAGTTAAGCAGAGTCAGAGGCAGGGCTCCCAACAGGGGGAGTCTGCTAAGAGGTTCCGTTCTGGAGGTTTCAGGCATGGTCATGGGGGTTGGAGACAGGGCCACCAGGGCCAGTAGCAGAGCCAGCCATAAAATTAGCAGTAGGGTCAATAGCAAGGAGGACAACAGGGCCAGCAGGGCCAAGGTAGAGGTGGTAACGACCAATCGGGCCGAGGCTACCAGAGGCAGAGAGGAGGAAACTTCATTGGGAAGTGCTATACTTGTGGCAAGACTAGCCATAAGAAACAGGAGTGCCAGGATAGGGATAGAGTTCCTCGATAATAGGGTGCTCACCAGGAGCCCCAGAGACCCATTTTTCTCGCCGCCCTACCAGCGCCGGCTCCAGTTCCAGCTTTACCCGCAGTTCCGATGCAGTAGGGACAGTTGCAGTATTGACGTGTCTATAACGTCCAACAGGCTGCAGTTTCGCAGGCACCACCCGTAGTGGAGGGTAAGTTTTATATCCATGGCACTTTGGGTCGCATCTGATTTGACACGGGGGCATCACACTCTTTTATATCCACTAGCTTTGCAAAGGCCACTTGGTTGTTAAGCACGGCAGAGAGTACAGTTACTTGTGTAGACTCACCACTGGGTAATGGGTCATTGATTTTCTTTATATGCCGGGGAGTAGGCATAGAAATTGGCAGTTTAATCTTACCGATTGATATGCTAGTATTAGATATGTTCGAGTACGACGCCATTATTGGTATGGATTGGTTAGTCGAGTATAGGGCTATGATTGATTGCTTCAGTAGGAGTATTATGTTCGCCATTCCGGGTCAGGAGATGTTCTTAGTGGCGATGCCTCGCTCGGAAGGAGGTTCGTCCACCCACTTATTTTATATAGAGGATGAGACCTCTGCATTCGTAGTTCCACTCGATTCGATTCCGGTCGTCTGCGAGTTTACTGATGTATTTCAGGATACACCAGGGTTACCTCCGAGTAGGGAGATCGAATTTGTGATAGACTTAGCACCAGGCACTCGTTCGATAGCACGTGCACCTTACCGTATGGCTCCGGTAGAGATGAGGGAGCTACGGGATCAGATAGAACAGTTGTTGGGACAGGGCTTCATCCGTAGGAGTACCTCGCCATGGGGTGCCCCAGTTCTGTTTATAAAGAAAAGGGATAGGTCCCTACGTCTTTGTATTGATTATCGGGAGCTTAAAAAAGTCACGTTACGGAATAAGTATTCGTTGCCTCGGATCGATGAGTTGTTTGATCAGCTGAGAGGAGCGGCCCACTTCTCGAAGATAGATTTGAGATCCGGGTACCATCAGCTACACATCAGGGAGCAGGACGTGGCCAAGACTGGTTTTCTAACGAGGTATGGATCGTACGAATTCAGGGTTATGCCATTTGGGCTGACCAATGCCCCAACAGTATTCATGGACTTAATGAACAGAGTATTCAGAGAGTTCCTAGACCAGTTCGTCATCGTCTTCATAGATGACATCCTGATTTATTCCTGCACTGAAGAAGAACATGCCGAGCATTTACGTATGGTTTTACAGACCCTACGAGAGCATGAGTTGTATGCCAAATATGAGAAATGCGAGTTTTGGCAGTGGGAGGTACAGTTTTTGGGACACATTGTATTAGAAAAAGGGGTATCTGTAGACCCTAGTAAGGTGTCGGCAATAAGGGAGTCGGGACAGCCCACGACACCGACGGAGGTGCGGAGTTTTCTGGGATTGACCGGATACTACAGACGGTTTATTCGGGGATTCTAAAAAATTGCGGGTCCTATGACAAATTTGACTCGTAAGGGCATACCGTTTGTTTGGGATGATGCATGTCAGTTGGCATTTGATGAGCTGAAGGATAAGTTAACTTCAGCACCCGTTCTAGCACTTCCCAGAGTGGGAGCGGAATACCTGGTCTATACGGACGCATCATTACAGGGGCTTGGGGGAGTACTTCAGCAAGAGGAGAAGGCCATAGATTTTTCTTCTCGAAAGCTTAAGCCTCATGACAAGAATTACCCCACCCATGACTTAGAGCTGGCAGCAGTTGTGCTTGCGCTTCGTATTTGGAGGCATTACTTATTGGGAGAACAGTTTCGCTTATTTACATACCATAAGTCACTACAGTACTTGTTCACGCAGAAGGAGTTGAATATGCGTCAATGCCGGTGGCTTGAGTTTGTAAAAGATTACCAGTTCGAAATACACTATCACATGGGAAAGGCTAATGTGGTTGCTGATGCATTGAGCCGCAGGCCGGTCGATGAGACGGCCGAGGTGTGGAAAGTTAAATGGAAGGAATTGGGACATCAGGATGCTGTGGCCCGATCATTCATGTCTGCGATGATAGTTACACCTCAGATCATTACACGAATAGTACAGGCACAGGCAGCGGATTCGTTCTGTTAAGATCGGATTAGGCAGCCTTTGGTCGGGGGAGCCGAGTCTTATTCAGTAAGTTCTGAGGGTGGTTTGCGCTTTAATGGGAGACTCATTGTTCCAGAGGGGGAAGACCTTAGATATGTAGTAATGACGGAGTCGCATGGGTCCCGATTTGTGGTACATCCCGGTGGGGACAAAATGTACCATGATATGAGGCGGCAGTATTGGTGGAGCGGGATGAAAAAGGATATCGCAGAGTTCGTATCCAAGTGTACCTCTTGTCAGCTAGTGAAAGTGGACCATCAGAGACCACCAAGTTTACTTCAGCCATTGAAGATTCCTACCTGGAAATGGGAAGGCATTTCTATGGATTTTATCATCGGGTTTCCCACTTCGCAGAGGGGGCATGATTCTATATGGGTTATTGTAGATTGATTGACGAAGGTAGCCCACTTCTTTCCCGTCAGGACAGACTACACAACAAGACAATATGCTCAGTTATTTATTGCAGAGATAATGAGACTGCATGGTGTACCTCTTAACATCGTGTCAGATAGAGATAAGACATTTGTATCTCATTTTTAGGAAAGCTTCCAGGAAGCTATGGGTACCGAGTTGCGGTTGAGTACGGCGTATCACCCGCAGACCGATGGGCAGACTGAACGCACTAATCAGATGCTCGAGGACATGTTATGCATGTGTATCCTTGATTTCGGGGGAGGTTGGGAGCAATATCTTCCACTGGTAGAGTTTTCTTATAACAACTCCTATCAGTTTACGATTGGCATGGCCCCGTTCAAAGCATTGTATGGTAGACCTTGTCGTTCCCCAGTTTGTTGGCTAGAGATAGGAGGCAACGAACTACTCGGGCCAGAAGTGATTTAGGATACGTCGAGAAGGATCAAAATGATTCGAAATCGCATACGGGTAGCCCAGGACAGGCAGAAAACCTACACCGATGCAAAAAGGTTCTTTCGTGAGTTCGTAGTGGGAGACCAGGTTTTGTTGAGAGTATCTCCGATGATAGAGGTAATGAGATTTGGCAAGAAAGGGAAGTTATCTCCGAGATATGTGGGACCATTTCCTATTATAGAGAGGGTCGAACCAGTGGCATACCGATTGGGACTACCGGAGCACTTACATCGTATCCATGATGGGTTCTGCATTTCGTCACTGAGGCGATTCGAGATGAGTTAGCACACACTCACATTGCAATTGAGGAGATTGAACTACAACCAGATAGTTCATATGAGGAGAGACCGATAACTATTCTAGATTATAGTGAGAGGAGGCTAAGGTCGAAGATAGTTCTACTTGTTCGGGTGCTGTGGCAGCATCACAATGTGGAGGAGTCTACTTGGGAGCGTGAGGCGGATATGCGTTGAGAAATATCCGAATTTATTCACACCAGGTATGCCTTATTATTTTCTGAATTTCGGGACGAAATTCCTTTATTAAGGGGGAAGTATGTAATACCCCACATTTTTTATGATTTAAATAATTATGGGATTATTTATTACGGTGGGACTAATTAAATTTAAATGTGAAGAATTAAATTTTTAATTAATCTGAATCAAATAAAAATAAATATTAACTAGCGTGCTACGGGTTAATACTTATTAGTTTAATATTACTATGCAATATGTAATATGTAACTATGTACTTTGATAAATTGTCGAGAGATAGTGATACAACAGTTTAGTAAATTAAGTCACACGCGCGTGTGAGTCGTGTCAGGACTAAATTGGTGGAATAAATATATAAATTATTTTTCGTAACTCGTATGATGATTTCAAGTGTACCGTTGAGTCCAGAAGGGTCGAAATAGTCAAAATAGTATACTCAGATGTTTAGTTTGGGTCCCGGGGAAATTTTATGTCTAACCGGCACCCCGAAAGGGCATTATGGTAAATTAAATTTTTAGGCCCAATTAATGGACGAAAATTAGGACTTAATTAATTAGCCAAAAATAATTTCATTAGGGTTAGAAATATGGAGAAAGCAAGAAAGTCCATAGGAAGTTTGAGGGAAGACTTTTGCCAAGAGAAGAGGGCTAAATCGACATCACCTTGCACCACCACCACCACCACCACCACCGTGTAGATCGGGACGAGGGGAACACACCCATGCCAACAACATCCGGAAATCAGACTACTTACTCAAGGCAAGTGTTTATAACTTGTTGTATTTCGGTATTAATCTGATTCATGTTAGTGTAGGATTGTTAGGATTATGTACTAGGTAATAAAAATGGTGAAATTGAGGAATTTGAATGTGTAAATAAATTCTATAATTAATTAAATTGAAACCCTTAATGTATGTAGACTGGAAATTTCGTTTTGAGGAATTTGCATGTAGAACAAATCTAGAAATTATGGCTTCTTGAACATAAATTGGAAGATTTAGGGTAAATTGGGGATTTCACGTTTTATGAATGATTCATAATGAATTGATGATCTTAGGATGTTTGAATTCATATGTTATTGATGGGATCTGATGTATAACGGTTTATTTGGAGTTTGGGGTGTTTAAGGAGAAGATTTGAGGTTAAAAATGGTGGAAAACGTAGAAAATTCTGGGTAGGGGACGAACAGCGAATTCTCGCGCGAAGTCGCTCGAAGTCGTTGGAGCGAGATTACCATCTCGCGCGAAGTCGTTCGAGCGACACGTGACAGTCGTTCAAACAACTTGCCACCTCGTTCGAGCGACAGAGTGAAGTTTTGATAATTTCTTTTAAGGCCAGTTTTGAGTTTATTAGTTCAGAAATGAGAAATATGTTTTCTAATAATAAACTTAAGTAAGGCAGAATTTCGGAAGAAGTATGAGAAGCTAAATACTTTAATGAATTAGGTATGAAGAGAATGTAGCGTAGAAATTTCGAGAGGGAGAATAACCCAATAACTATTATGAAATGTTGGAATTAAAATGCGTAAGATAAGCATATGTAGGTAAGGGAAATACCTATTTATTATAATAGGATGTGTGTATGCCTATTATGTATTATTATTATTAAAAGCACTAATGGGTGATAACCCGGGAGTGTGAGGACCTTATGATTATAAGTGTACTAATGGGTGACAACCCGGGGGTACAAATATGTATTGTAAGTGTACTAATGGGTGACAACCCGGGGGTACAAGATTATTTAATTAAGTGTACGAAAGGGTGATAACCCGGGGGTACAGAATTGATTAAGTGAACTAATGGGATATAGCCCGGGGGTGAAGTATCATGTTATATATATATATATATATATATATATATATATATATAGGGCAGACGTGACTATATTTATATATATATATGAGAATTGTAAATCAATCTAGTGGGTATAGTAATGAATATGGGCATGAAAATTTGTTAAGAAAATTCTAATCGAATACTTGACTTATTATGGAAATGGAAAATGTATCAATTAGCTTTTCGTCATAGGCTAATTGATTAACGTATTTTATGGGCGATACGGGCATACTAATAGTGAGGGTAAGTACTATTAGGATGGATTCAGATTAGTTATATTGGTAGGTATAGCTAAGGAGAATATTTAGATGCGTGTTAGGCGTGCACATTAGAAGAGGGGTGAGAATCTCAAGAGAGAGTTCGAACTAACATGTAATTAATACTTGCTTTACTACAGATTTTAAATACTTGCTTAAAAAAATATTTTTGCACATCGGGCTCTGACCTGTTTCTCGCATCTTCTCTCTCTTGCTATATATATGTATTATATCAGGTGCTCAGCCGCAGGGCATCAGGCTTAGAGTTTCAGATTGTGCGGTATGTTGTAGCTGTTATGGGAGCTGCAGGACCTTGTTTAGACGCTTCGGTTATTTCATTCCTATTCATTATGACATTTTCTGTAGGTCATGTGTCGCCCCTTCCTTAGACAGTTTTCGAGACTATGTTTACTCAATTTCTCGTTTACTTTCATTTGGATTGATGGGTACTATTGTTTTGGTTTAGTGTTTTGAACTGGGATGTTTTATCTAGTCTTATTTATTTCAGCATGCGATTCTGATTTAGTATTTGTATTAATTAATTGTGCGTGGATGTTTTATATTAAATTACTTGGTTTAGTAAATAAAAAAAAATGGTTTTAAATAAATAAGAAAAATGTTTTGACACTTAGCTTAATTATATTAAGTGATTAAATAAGTTATTGTGTTTTCGACAGTGATGCTAAGAATGAACCAACCGAACATTCTATTTTAAATTTTATAAATGACTAATCACCCGGTATTTAATTGGGCGGGGTGTCACACTCTCTTGGCTAAAAAGTCTATAAATGTGGAAAATTATAGGGTTGTTATATAGTTAGGAGAAGGGATATATAGATCCGGTTATAATTTTTTTAGAAAGCTGAGATTAAAGGTAACTACTAAAATTTGAATGAACTATTTAGATTAAATATGTTAAAACCAAGCTAACTGATATTAATAGGGAAACATGTTTCTTAAATCTCATTGTTTGGTCAACAATTTCTAAGTTGCTTAACATACACCATCGTGTCAAAATATAACCAATGATTCACATTTATCTTAAAGTTACAAATAAGGAACGAACACACAGTTTGTGTAAACATAAATCAACAATATAATAAGAAACCACAAGTACAATCCAACTGTGAGAAATGAGATTGTTTGTTATGTGAGAGGAAACCAAGTATGATCCATGTAAAATCAAATGTGCACCCATGATTAAATCTCAGGAAGTCCTATCAATACTACACAATTACCCATGTAAGTAATCCTATTTGTGTCCATCCCCGATCCTCGCGGTGGGAGAGGATCCCTTTGGTCCCGCGCGTCCCTCTCGGGAGCGCTTCGGCCGGCGTCATTGATGAGGTGAAAAATGTAGAGAGATGGAGTCGCCAGTCTATTTTACTCAAAATAGACAAAAAAAAGGGACCCATCCTGAAGGACAACATCCAAAGACATACTGATACATACGAAACCAAAATGATTCGAAAAAGGGTCCGGAGGCTAAGTTACGAGATGGGAACGTGTTAGGAACCCATTCCGCCCTTATGGTCTCTCATGGGTTGTTGCTATTTTCCTTTATTTCCCCGTGGTATGTGTGAACGTGTATACGTAGTGGAGATAGGAATCACAGACTTGTATCATGGAAGAGATAAAGCGAGTCATCCGTAGGAATGTTCCTAAGAACAATATTAGAAAATAGGATTTGTGCGATTATACTCGCGTTGATCGTTATAACGGAACGATAACACACATGGAATAATACGCCACTAAGAACAAATATATGTATATATAGAATTAAAGATAATTGAGTTTAAAGAATATAGAGAAATAGAAAATAAGAGAAAAGTAGGAATAGAACTCGAGTCACGAGTTTTACCCCGAGATGCCTACGTAGCCTATAGAGGCATCAAAGTCCATGTAGTTCGCATGCAAAATGAGGGGTGGGATTTAGCCCATAAATCCAATCGGGGACTTCTCTTATATATGTGTGTGTGTGTGTGTGTGTGTGTGTAAAAAAAGTGTTTTAGTTGTGAGAAAAGTGTGAGAATTCCCGTTTGGAATTTATGAGCAAATCCTTTTTTTTTGGGTTTTATTTATATGAAAATAAGATATGTGCAATAATAATAGATAAAATGCATATTAGGATATGTGATATGATAGAATAAAAGTGCTAAGTAATAAAACAAGTTAATGCGAATTTAGGGAAATTTAAAGAGAGAGTTAAAAGAGTTGGACCTTCTTAGAGATCTTGAGCTTGATCTTGGATGTTGGAGAGCAACCCTTGAACTTGGATGATGATGGAGGGTACTTAATTAACCAAGATTGATGAAAAAGGTGATGAAAGGTGAAGGTTGGAAAGTAATTTGGATGTGGAAATCACGCTGACTTCGAGCGGGGTTTTCTGAGCTTGCTGAGAGTAATGGATCTCTGATTTTTCTCCTCTTGGAATGAGGTTAGGCCCTACTTTTTATAGGCCCAGGGAATTGCCGATCGGCATAGCCCTAGTCTTGCCAATCGACAGGTGTGTTTAGGAACACTACCAATAAGCAGGGTTTGGAACCTGTCGTTTGACAGTCTCTTTCAAGTTCCTTCAGAAAATCGGTCGTATAGCACAAACCGTTGATCCGAATCGCGTACGGGGTGAACCATTGGAAAGTTAATTTAGAGACCTTATAAAGTATTTTGGACTGCTCCTGGGTCCGAGAGTTGACTTTGGGTCAAATGTGATCCGAAAGCGTTAGTCGGTCCTTTGGACGGGGAATTGTCGAACGCAAACGAATCATTCGTCCGCATGGTAAGTCAGAATTGCGCACGGGATAGACCATTGGAAAGGCAAGGAGATGTAATTCGACATTACAAAGAGTATGACCCGGTTCGGGGAGTTGACTTTGGTTAACTGGGTCCTGGAAGCGTTCGGTGATCTTTCGGAGTGAAACGGATCGTTCGTCTGCACTGTAAGTAAGAATTGCGTATGGGACGGACCGTTGGAAAGGGGATTTAGTGCCCTTAAAATATTCATTCAGTCTTGGTTCAGCTAAAGAGTTGACTTTGGTTAAATGGAGCCTGAGAGCATCTGCTGACCTCTTGATCGAGTTTTGGGAGAAAATAGGTCGTTCGTCTGCACCGTAAGTCAGAATTGCACACGGGATGGACCATTGGAAAGGGGATTCACTGCCCTTCGAAGATCCATTCAGTCTTATTCAAGTTGAAGAGTTTAACTTTTGGTCAAATGGAGTCTGGGAGTGCCCGATGGCTTTTAGGTCAGTACCCGAGGTATGACTTGGGTTTACAATAATGAAGGGAGGTTCTAGGAACCTAAGGAGAGGTTGGGAGGGGGGTATTAAAATGGGGTGTCTACAGAGACCTCGACGGGTGAGTTTGGAACAAATGATAGTCTTTGAATAGACACCACATGATGCCTTTGAAAGAGTATGATCGGAGGGTCGAGCTCGATTCTGAGGACCTAAGGATGAGGATGACCAATTCTATGGGTTGAAGCCAATTCTGAGGGCTCGGAGATGAGGGTGATCGATTTTGCGAGTCGAAGCCAATTCCGAGGGCTTGGAAACGAGGGTGACTGATTCTGCGGATCGAAGCCAATTCTGAGGGTTTAAAAGGGCATGTTGGGGGTGATCTTAAAGGAAAGATTTAGGTCAATTACAATGTCCTATAACAATTATGGGGGTGACCAATTCTGCGGGTCGAAGCCAATTCTGAGAGCTTAAGTTGTGATGACCGAGTCTGCGGGTTGAAGCCAATTCTGTGGGCTCAAGGTGAGATGACCAATTCTGCGAGTCAAAGCCAATTCTGTGGGCTTAAGGTGAGATGACCAATTCTTCGGGTCGAAGCCAATTCTACGGGTTGAAACCAATTCTCCGGGCTTAAGGTGAGATGACCAATTCTGCGGGTTGAAGCCAATTCCGTGGGCTTAAGTTGAGGTGACTAATTCTGCGGGTCGAAGCCAATTATGTGGACTTAAGGTGAGGTGACCAATTCTACGAGTCGAAGACAATTCTGCGGGCTTAAGGTGAGATGACCAATTCTGCGGGTCGAAGACAATTCTATGGGCCTAAGTTTGAAATGACCAATTATGTGGGTTGAAGCTTATTCTACGGGCTTAAGTTTCAAATGAGCAATTCTGCGGGCATAAGGTGAGATGACCAATTATGTGGGTCGAAGCCAATTCTATGGGCTTAAGGTGAGATGACCAATTCTGCGTGCTTAAGGTGAAATGACCAATTTTACTGGTCGAAGACAATTCTGCGGGCTTAAGGTGAGATGACCAATTCTGCGGTTCGAAGCCAATTCTGTGGGCTTAAGTTTGAGATGACCAATTCTGCGGGCTTAAGTTTAAAATGACCAATTCTGTGGGTCGAAGCCAATTCTGCGGGCTTAATTTTGAAATGACCAATTATGTGGGTCGAAGCCAATTCTGCGGCTTAAGGTGAGATGACCAATTTTGCGAGCTTAAGGTGAGATGACCAATTCTGCGGGCTTAATTTTGAAATGACCTCAGGGAATTCTGCTGGGGAAATTACCTCGTGATTTTGATTTAAGATCGGGAGTTGATTGCAGGGGAAATCCTTGTGTGTCTTCTGGAGACTTTACCGGGGGAACAACAAATTTTATGCTAGGGAAGTGATTAGGTGGTCTAGGGTTTGGACGCATTTCTTGGGTAAAATTAAGACCTTTGGGGAATAGGAGATGATCCTGAAGTTTTTGGACGTTGATGGGGAGAGATTCACTTGTCTTTTGAGAGTTCCGCTGGGGAAATAGGGGTTCTGCTTGAGGAAGTGCGAAATTTTCTTGGTGAAAATATTCTAAATCCTTTTCGGGATTTTTAGGAATTTTCTGAGGGTTTTTCAGGGTTTCCTGGTATTTTTTGGGAATTTCTGTATGAAAGTTTAAGGGAGGTGCCGGTCGGCATAGTGTAGAGGGTGCCATTCGATTGTGGTATGGACTTTTGAACTACCTCGAGAAGGTAAAAGGTCAGTGCCAATCAGTAGGTGGGCAGTGCCGATCGGCATGACCTTGTCATCCTATATAAAGGGGGCGAGTTCCCCTCATTTTTCAGAGTTTTTTGCCTTCTCTCTTTCTGCGATTTTTCTCTGCGAATCGTTCTAGCATTCCGATCTCTAAAAAATGGTCACTTTTGTGAGCACTGCAGTTCATCAGGAATGGTTGGCTGTTGACAACTGGGCAAACATGGAGTGGATGGCCATCACGCCTCTTGCTTTGGGGAATGATAACTCTTTTGACGCATTCTAACCTGTTGCGAATGAGCGAACTTTACTGCGGGAGCCATCACGTCATCGCTCTTTGAGGGTGGTGAACCCTGGCGGTTATGTAAGTAAAAATGACATTTGGTATTCCTTTTTTATGTTTTCCTCTTTTCTTGGATTTTGACAAGGTTTTTCTCTTTTGGCAGTCTAATGTTTCTTTAAAGAACATGTGTGCCCACGGGACGACGGGGCTTAAGAATGTCTGGGAGCATCGTCCACCTGTGGTGCATTTGGTGGTATCATCAGCTGGTTTTAGGAGGTTAGCGTCTGCGCTGGATGAGACGCCTCGTTCGAAAGTGGTCTTGTGCACTTCGGGGAGAGATGGTGGGACACTACCCACACCTTCCATTTTGGCTTTGGGGAGATGGCTGTAACTCCTATAGATATACAACAGCTGCTGGGGATGGATTGTGATGGGGAGCAGATAAAGGTGGATCGCTCCTTGCGGGTGAGACTGGAGGCGATGCGGGCGGCGCTCGGTGACTTAGGGAGGATAGTATCTGGGGATTCCATTCGGTTGTCCCTGTTGAAGGATGTTTCGTTGGTTAGGGTGGTTGACGTGGAGGACGGGTTGTAGGTGAGGTAGATGGCCTAGTTGTTTATCTTACTGGTGTTGGGGGGCTTTATGGTGGCATCGAGTGGAGACATCGTCCACTTGTGGTTCTTGCCGTACTTGAGGGTGTTTTCGAACACCCCCTTCTACGATTGGGGGAGCTTGACTTTGGCGACCCTCTATTTTTCTCTGGATGCATTTAGCTAGTGCTGTCGACAGACTTTTACTAGAGCCATGTATCTTCTTGAGGTATTCTTTAATTTGCGCATTTTTCTTTCATGTATTCGCACGTTCCTTATGCGTCTCATTTTTTGATTGCAAGTTCTTGTCTTTGGCAGACGTGGTTCTACGAGGTGATCGGGTGTAATACCCAGCTGATCTCTCTAAAGGATGAGACTGTTGGGGACTTTTGTCGGTTGTATCGATGGCGCAAGGCCAATCGGCAGTCGAGGGGCTCTCTTTCTTTGGAGGCTGTGCGTCAGGTCTTGAATGGCCTGATTAGTGGAAAGGTAGGACTTTTCCTTCCTTAGTTCTGTTCTTTGTACGCTCTGATTTTGTATTCGCTTATACTTGCTTGGGATTTTCAGGTGACCTTTTACCCTTAGGGGGTTGCTATTCAAGAAACGGGGTTGATTGGGGTGAACGTACAGCTGCGGCGCTTCCTAGGGCATGAGTTTGGCCACTCTTGGTATCTCGGAGAGAGGGTGATTCAATAGATCGCTGAGAAGGAGGTGGTGGTGCCACCTGCGCATCCACCTATGTCTATGAGGCGGGAACGGTTGCTTCCGGAGGATGCGAGGATTATGGTGATGATCGGCGAGTCCGACCTGTTGTACACTGATACGGTTGTGCCTTATGATTACATGGACTTTGTGATGAGATGGCTGATGGCGCTCAGCCTATATGATGTCGTGCATTTCCCTCTTGCGGGTTCAAATCGGCCAATGGGGTCGTCCCACAGCGGTGGTGGTCCGTCAATGTTTGTGGCGGTGGCGACTTTGGAGGTTCCCTTCGTGCGGTTGCATACTCCTTCGTACAACATCCGATGGGCTGATGGAGGGATGGTGCCTATGTTGCACCGTCCTCATGCGATGAATCCGAAGGAGCTGCTCTTGATATAGGAGGTCCTTTGTCCTTATGTATTCTTTCTGTTCATCTCTTTCTTTTTATTTTATTTTGATATTTCCTTCTTGATACTGATTTTGCCTTTCCTTGCAGCAAGTTCGGGTGTCCACCACTTGGCTGAGGGACATTAGAGACTGGATATCTTTGGCGACTGCCCATATTCACGATGCGGTTCTTGTTCCTTCTTTCTTGGTGTCGTCTGCCTCATCCGGGGAGGAGTCCGATTCGGGTAACGGTGGTGCGTCATCTCGCCGCAGGGGAAAGAGAGCGCGTCGAAAAGGTGGAAGCTCTTAGGAGAGAGAGGGTGAAGGGTAAGTGAGAGAGAGAGAGAGAATATGAGTTCGAGTTGTGTCCTGTTGTTTTTACTTTTCCTTATTTCCTGTAAAATTTGATGTAACACAAAAAAACATATATATGCAATGCAAATGTTTTTTTTATTATCTTCTGTTAATGATGAATGAGTGAATGCACATGCGCTTTTTACTTTGCTGCTGCGACTGTAAAAAGAAATTTTATTCAAAATGAGAATTTATATAAAGATGATAAGGGGATTTTTGAAATTCTGTGGAGAATATAATATTTTTACTTTTTTATTTTTAATTTTGACAAAAGAGGAAAAGGGAAATTTTTCAAAAGTAGGGGGTTGCCAATCAGCAAGAACCTTGTCCTGCCTATTGGCAGGTCAGTCCAGTCCCATCAATTCAAAGCGTTGATTAGTACCCTCTTCAGCCTTTAGTACCTTGTGGGGAATTATTCCCTCTGATTTCTACAGAGGTTATGTCTTTTGTGGGGGTTTTCAAGTATAAAATAGGGGTAAGAGTGGAGTGCTTTCCTCATACCTTCACATTCTTACTTTCTTGTTCTGTGAGATGGCTCTCCCTGGTAGTGTTGAGTTTACCAACTACCTCGAGACTTTGGAGGCGATGTGCTCTTAGAATGTCTACTACGATGATTGCAACATGTGTCGAGTTTATTTATGGCGTAATCGACTCATATAGCGGAACATGCTGATGGTGGCAGTTCAATTTTGGTATCCCGAAGACCATGTATTCCACTTTGGGTTGGATGGGGTTTGTCCTACCTACGAAGAGTTTTCTGTAATGACGGGGATAAATCCCAGCGTTGCTGCGGCTTTACCTGAATTTTCTTGTTCTCTCAGGGATTTGTTGGTCGGGCTTCTTCTTATTTCTCCTTCGGCGGATAGGCCACTGGTCATTGGAGGAATGATCTCCCTTTTGGTGGTGTTATAATTCGTTCACTTGCAGGAGGTTGGTGACTCTGGATACGCTGGATTCGTTGTTCTAGGATTGGTTTCGAAATTGCTGCTGGTGACTGGGGAACTACTGGTGGACCCACAACTTGCAGCCATTACTTCATGGATGTCATTCCGTCGCAATCCTGTGGCGGTGATACTGGTAGAGCCTTTAAACAGCGTGGATGCCTGGAGAGAAGGTCGTTCTGACTTTCTGAGGGGTAGCCCCGTGATGCTGTTCATGTGGTTGTTTGAAAGACTTTGCCTGGTGACTCCTCCAGAATATCTTTTGTCGGATGTACCCAACTTCTTCTCGCATCCTTTCATCAACATGGGCTTGGATATTGAGAGATGGGAGAACTGGTTTATGGAGCATGGGGGTCTAAATATGTACTGGTCAGTGCCTTGGTGGGGACAGTTGCTGCCTATTCTGGAGCTGGGAGAATATCAGTACGTTCGGCTGATTGGTCTCAGACATACCTCTTTCTATTTCCCTTGGCGACTTTTGCGCCAATTTGGTTGGGAACAGATCGTGCCACCTCGGACACTAGACTTCTTTTCGATAGGGGATTTGATTGAGCATTTGCGCATACGACTTGACTTTTTATGGGAGAGTAAGCGTCCGTCGACCCGTCCCCCTCAGTCTGTTGGGAGAGTTTGGCATATCCCTAGGGATTATATGAAGTGGTTGTGGATGAGAGTAGTTAGCAAGATATTGACAGAGGAGTCTGGACAAAGGTGGCTAGTTTTATTTAATACCATGGAAGGAGGCGTTGTGATTTTTCCAAAGCTAGTATGAGCTTACCGGTCCATAGAGCGTCTGCGGCACTCTATTCAGGCAGGGGAAGCTTGAAGACCCCATGATGTAGATGATGATGACGGAGCAAGCTCCTCTAGTAGCTGTGGATACGACTCTTGGAGAGTTTATTTTGTGATAGAAAGTAAGTGTGGGGATTTTATTTTTCTTTGAAGGTAGGGGAGGGAATTATCCGTTCCTTTTCTTATGTAATTGTACCGTAATTTCTTATTAGTGAAATAAACAAGTTTGTGATCATCCAGCTGTGCCTTTTTTATGAGTTTTTAATTTCAGAATTATCTATACTGATCGCTAAGGAATACATAATCCTTTTGTTCAAGTATATGTTAGAATGAACTGTTCTTCTCGGAGATAAGAAAAGAATAGTTTTTTTGTGAAAAAGAAAGGGTCGTGCCTATGTAAAATGTGTGAGCTACCTACGTACCTCTGGGGTTTTAAATTTTTGTTATTTTGATTGAAAATGGTTTTTGCATAGGATCAGGACCACGTAGTTCTGGGTAAAGGGAAATGAAGATTTATTTTTTGTAAAATAGAAGGGAGATGAGAAGAGTCATAGCGCGCCAAGATTTCAGACTAGGTGTAAAATTTCTTGAGATGGTCCAGGTTGACTGGACGAGCCATCTCTTCTCTATCTAAGTCGGTGAGCATGGCGGCACCGCCGGACAAGATCTTCTTGACAATGTATGGACCGCTCCAATTGGTCTTGAATTTCCCTCTGGGGTACCAGATGGGTTCTATTATTTCTTTGAGGGATAAATCCCCCTCTCGGACACCGCGGTCCTTGACTCTCTTATTGAATGATCGGGTTATTCGGCGATGGTACCCTTGTATATGGTATAACGCTTTCAACCTCCTTTCATCTAGGAAGGTCAGCTCGTCGAGACGACTTTGGCACCAGTCTTCTTCGTTGACCTTGCTTTCAAGCATGATGCGCAACGAGGGTATTTCTAGCTCCACGGGTAGGACTGCTTCCATTTCGTAGACTAGAGGGTAAGGGGTAGCCCCTGTAGAGGTTTAGATTGAGGTTCGGTAGCCCCACAGGGCATAAGGGATTCGGTCAGCCCAATTTCAGAAGTTTTCGGTCAACTTACTGATGATGGCTTTAAGGTTCTTGTTGGAGGCTTCGACTGCACCATTGGTTTGAGGTCGGTAGGGAGAAGATTTATGTCTCTGGATCCCATACTTGTTGACCACTTCTGTGACTTCTGCCTCAAAATATAACCCGTTATCTGACACTATCTCGTGCGGGACCCCATATCGGCAGATGATGTTTTTCTTGATGAATTTGACCACTTTCTTGGCGTTCAGCACTGCGTATCACTCAGCTTCATTTGGTGAAGTAATCAATGGCAACTAGGATGAACTCATGTCCATTAGAGGCCTTGGGTGTAACCTTCCCTATGATGTCGATACCCCATGTGGAGAATGTCCAGGGAGAAGTCATGTTGTACAATTCACGCGGAGGAAGATATTCAAGGTTAAAGAACTGTTGGCATTTGAGGCATCTACAGACATAGACGGTGCAATCCTGGACCCTGGTGGTCCAGTAGTAGCCTTATTGGATGATCTTCTTAGCAAGCATATGATCGTTCATGTGGGGTTCGCATTCCCTGCTGTGGATTATATGCATTACCTCTTCAATGTCAGCCCCTCAAATGCAATGTAGATGGGTGCCATCGAAGTTTCTCTTAAACAGTGCTTTGTGGCAGATGATGTACTGGACGGCCAGTCTTCAAAGAGTTACTCAATCTTTCTTATTGGAACCCTCATGATACCTACCATACTTGAAGAGGCGCCAGATGTTATAGTACTATCAATTGGATAGCTCGAGATCTTCTGTGGTGATGAGCTCAATGTGGTAGCAATGGGTTGGCTTGTCTTACTTTTGGACTAGGAAGGGGGCCATTGTTATTCCTTAGGTTATGTCGACCATAGAGGCTAAGTTAGCAAGGGCATCAACTAGGTTATTCTTTGCTCGGGGTAAGTAATGGAAGGTGATATCTTGGAATTGAGAGGCTAGTTCTTCTATGTGGGCACGGAAGGGTTGGAGCTTCTTATCCTTGACTTTCCACTTTATGAGCACTTGACCAATGATGAGGGGGGAATCCCTGTAAACATGTAGTGTTGGATACCTTTCTTGAGAGCAACTTTGAGGCCTACCGTGCATGCCTCGTATTTAGTCATGTTGTTGGTGCAAGGGAAATCTAATTTGATGACAATGGGAGTGTGGAAGTTATTTGGGGCAATCAGAAGTATCCCAATGCCATATCCCTTTTTGTTGTCACACTACACCAAATCTGCCTAATTGTCACGGACATTGACCTTGACAAGTTCAACTTGTTAAGGTCAATGACCGTGATAATTCAGGGCGAGACAATTTTTTTTGTCACGGACATGTCACGGTCATTGACCGTGACAAGTTCGTTACAATTATCACGATCATGTCACGGGTCATGACCGTGACACGTTTAGTCACGGTTAATAACCGTGATAAAGCCTTGACCCTTTTTAAAAAATTATCACGGTCATTGACCATGACAAATCCATGACAACCTTATTTGTTAAGGACTTGTCACGGTGAATGACCGTGACAATTCTGGGCAGAATTTAAAAAAAATCTGTGGGACAGTATGGCCACTTCCACTGCCCTGTAGTATATTTGTACATGTTATATCAAAGTTGTACCTATTCAAATATCATATATCCAAATAAACTAGAGATAACGCAAATATACATTCAAAATAGAAACTAGTTAAGAAGAAACAACATCACCATCAATTATCTCAAATCTACAAACTATTTAGCTGGAAAAGAGATTTTGTACCGCGACGCTCGGGGACACCTCCTTATCCTTCCCTTCTCGTCCGAAGAGCCACATAAGTATCGAGCATATGTGGCCTACCCTTAGGGCCACTCCCTGTCCCCTGAAATAAATTAAAATAAAATTAGTATCCCCCCCGCAAATATAGATAAATATAAATCGAAATTGAAATCAAAATTGACATATAAATATAAATACATTACCTATAATGTCACCCAAACAGCTAACTTGAGCTCATATGGCACCTCCTTCCAACTAATGTACCCCGAGAAATCGTGTCAAATATAATTTCCTTCATATCTAAACACTAAGAAATGCCATAATCCTATGGAGTTATGCGCTCAAATTCCTTCCAACCGCTGTGTAGCCAAAAATCAGCAGTTGAAGTTGTCAATTCCACCTTCCAATGGTCTCCCATGTTTTGCTAGAGGTTCCAAGTGGTGGGGTATGGAAAGTGGAATTGACAACTTCAACTGGTGATGTTTGGCTACATAACGGTTGGGAGGAATTTTCAGAGCATAACTCCATAGGATTATAAAATTTCTTAGTGTTTGGATAGACGCAGAGATTCAGTCTCCTCTCCACAAATAGGACACCCCAAATAACTATGTACTAATCACCTATTAAAGTAAGAAGCGTATATTCATGGATTAGTATAAACAAAACTTAGATGTAGTTGGAATATTTATGTATTAATCTCCTCTCCACACACGCACAGTACACAAGAGTGAAAATGATAAAGTGCAAATCAATTAAAAGCATAAAAAATGGATGTTTCGGTACAAATTGAAATATTTATTACAAATTGAAAAATTGTTTCAAATTTGGGTTTTCATAAAAAATGGATTGACATTCGGTAGGAGCAGCCACGTCATCCACACTACTATTTAGATGCCTTGGAGCGTGTTGGAAAATTGACCACGGCTCGTTGTTGATATACTCTGAATAAAACACTTGCTTAAACTTTTGAAATGCACAAACAAATGGCTGATCACTCACGTGGTCGTTGCTCTTCAACTTGGACAAGTCAACCATGATCAAATTGGGGACAGGATTAACTTTACAAGCATTTTTATCCTCAACTCTTACCCATTCACAGTAAAATACAACCTCTTTGAAGCTTATATAATCCAATTCAAATATATTTTGGAGTACACCATAGTAAGTCATTTCAGCTTCAACGAGGTTTTTATCTTTTTCGCTCGCTCGAAAGATAGTAAGAGCCTTGTATGAAATTCTCGAGTTCTGTACATTTGTACTTTCCTCTTACACTTTAGCGCCAAAAATGTAACCGTTCAATCGATACTTTTTGTACTCTTGTACCACGAACAAGGGTCCAGTGGCTAGACGAGCAAGCCTTGATGTCGCATCACCCGTCTTTAGGAGCTGAGAATATAGATAAATTAATTATATTAGTGATAAAATTTAAGTGTAATGTAACGTTATATAACGACTATTTTCATTATAATTACCTCTTGTGTCAACCACAGCCTAAATTCGCTGTTTGATTGTACCATTATTTTTCGTCTTTTATTGTTCTCACAGACTTCATATTTTCTGCATATTACAAAATTAATCATGTATAAAATAATCTAAAATAATGTTAAACATTATAATAATCGAAACTTACTTTTTCCATTCTTCGACAACTTCATGTGTGTCAAATAGATAACGAGCTACTTGTTCATATTGCAAACTCGTTAATTTCACTCATTTTCCCATCACATGACCACCATCATCGAAGAATTCATCAGTGTCATCAACGCTGGTCGAGTCAGGCATATATTCTCGAGTATATATTGATGACTCCACGGTGATGTATTCCTCTGCAATTGATCCTGCAATGTATCGCGTATTCTTGACGTAATCTTTAAAAACTTTCATCAATCTTTTAAACGAATACATCCACCGATAACTAACTGGACCATAAAGAAGTGCCTCGTCACATAGGTGTACCAACAAGTGAACAGTTATGTCAAAGAATGCTGGGGAAAAGTACTTCTCCAATACACAAATCGCTTCGATCACAGCCAATTTTGCGGCCACTATGTGTTCTCGATTCACTACCTTCTCACACAAGAGGGAGAAGGTAATACTAATTTGCATAATATCCCTACTCAAATCCTTGTGCTATGAGAAACAGTGCTTAAACAATAGAGGAATCAATTGCATGATCACATGCCAATCGTGGGACTTACACTTATGTAAATCATGAGTAGCATAATTCACAATCCTTTGCAAGTTGGGCGAAAAAGTAGATGGGCCCTTCAAATTATATATTGTGTCTAGAAGCACCTTCCTTTCCCCACTCGTCAAAGTAAACGCACCAGGGGGAATTATTGTCCTTCCCCTACTATCTTCTTTCAACCATAGTTGTGGCTTAAGTTTTAACGATTTAAGGTCTCTTCGTGCATTTTCTCCATCCTTCGAATGACTCCCCCCAAGGCAAGTACCCACAATATGTTTAGTGAATTTATTCTCTGCATACATCACATCCAATATATGGCGCACCGGGTTATTCTTCCAATAAGACAAGTCAAATAAAATTGACCTCCGAGACCATGCCTTTCTTATCTCAGTTTCATTCTCAGTTGGGGTCTTTTTATGCTTGACATTCTTAAATTTGGGATTCTTACCTGGAATATTAGGGCCACATTCAGAATATTTACTTTCAGTCTTTGAACCCGAAAGTTGTCTCGGCGGTAGCCTATGTTCAACTCCTCCCAATAAAAAATTGGAACCTTTCTCAGATCTGAAACTATGAACTGGGGGTAAAAACCTCCTGTGGCGATGGTATACATTTTTTAAGCTAGAGTATAGACGAAGAGATTCAGTCTCCTCTCCACAAATAGGACGCCCCAAATAACCATGTACTACACAACCAGATAATGTCCCATAAGCTGGAAAATCATGAATTTCCCACATCAACATAGCTTTCAGCGTAAACTCTTCTTTTCTAGAAGAGTCAAATGATTGCAAACCCTCTTCCCACAACTCATTTAATTCTTCTACCAAAGGAGCCAGGTTGATGTCAATGTCATCACTTGGTGCCTTTGGCCCAGGTATCAACAAAGCCATCATCGAAAATTCAGGTCTCATACACTGTGAAGGAGAGAGGTTGAGTGGGGCTAGGATCACTGGCCATACACTCTGATTGGTGCTTAGATTTCCAAATGGATTGAAACCATCTGTTGATATAGCCAAATGAATGTTGCGTTGTTCTCGAGCAAAACTCAAAATTCATCCTCCTCCAGGCAGTAGAATCAATAGGATGACGCATGATATTACCCCTACTTCTGCCCTAGCATGCCAAGTCATTGCCTCTGCAATCCATGGTACTGTGAAAAATCGCTTTAATCTAGGCCCAATGGGAAAATATTTCAATACTCTTTGAGGCACTTTTGAGCTTGTGCCTTCTTTACTAGTAGATTGGACATATCTAGGTTCATCGCATACCGAAAACGATCGAGATTTACATACTCCTTTCGGTATAGTATGCAGTCATGCACACAAGCATGAATCGATTTATAATTCATTCCCAAACCTTTCAAACTGTTCTTCATAACAGGATAGCTATTTGGAAGTGTATTCACCTTGGTTTATAAGCCCTTCACCCATTTCAGAATTCTCGTCACGCTATTGCCAGACAAATCGTACTGCGTCTTCAAGCTGTGCAAACCAACCATGGCATGTAAAGTTGTTTGATCTTTCTCACAGCCAGAGTATAACGGTTGGGTCGCCTTAAATTTTAAACTTTGGTAGTCATCGTCATGTTTTATCGTGTTATCTTTACGAGCACTTGAATCTTCTACATCATCAGTAACCTCATTCTCCTCTGCTTCATAAACTCCGTACGCATCATCAACTAAATCCTCTAACATATTATGATCTACGTCGTGCCCTTCTACATCTATTCTACTTGTTGAAGGTTGTTGTGAAGGTTGGTCGGGGACAAAAGGAACTTTCAATTCACCGTAAAAACTCCGAAATCGATAACTATCTTGCATACCCGATCTTAACAAATGTAGTTCAACTATTTTCCACTCAAACACCTTACCATTCTTACACCTAGCACACGTACACGAAAACTCTTCATCATTATGACATCTCTTTGTATATTTCACAAATTCGTTAGCCTCTGCGAAACACATCCCCCATTCTATTAGTCTCACCCATCCACTCTTTGTATTTCAGATATTCCATCACAGCTACCACAACTAAACACCTATTAAAGGTAAAAAAAACTATGATTTATAGTATGTTTTATTTAATTATCCTATTAAAGGGTGAGTGGTCCTATCCCATTCAAGACCGCATTTTTCTGTAATATACTTAACATCTCATGCACATTGTTACGATTTAAAAAAAATTCGACAGCATATCCCCGTAGTTCTCCAAGTACACGACGTAGATTGGCAGGTGTGAGTGTTATTTCAATTGATCAATTGAAATAACAGTCAAACTTGTCAATATAGTAGGTGCCGAGAGAACATTAAGATACGACTGCAGAACTTCCTCCAAAAGTAACAACTTTAATCCACTAAGAATATTATACAGAAATTATACAGTCTCAAACTGTCTAAACGGGACAATTCGAGAGATCTCATTACAGGGGTAATGACTCTCAAAAGGGTCTAAGGGATATTAAATGCGTACGCATAAGAACTAGAAGGCTAGTATCTATGCGCACTATATTAATTTCAAGTATGTTTAATTTAATTATCATACTATATATATATTGTTCCATATACAAAGTAATTTTAAAAAAAAGTTGAAAAATCTCACCCCCATATGGACAATAATCCATGGTCATGCCACTTTTAAAACTAACAAACCAAACATTTACTAAATAAAATAATCCAACAGTAATGTCAACAACAAATGTGTATCCCGTACTCCTTCTAATTCATCTACTCAATTAATTCATTTCATTAATTAAACTAATAATTAACGTATACAATTATTAATTTACTAATTTACACTAAAGGGCAATCCTACTTTCATATGAAATGGACACTAATTATTAATTTACTTTCATCTAAAACTGTTTCATTTATTAATTATATTTTAGTGGATGTAATTATAGAATCTATGGATGGATTCAATTTAATCTTACTATATGAATGTTTTTATCTACAATGAGTTAACCTTGAAACAATATATATTATCTCATAGAATCATCAAAACACGATATTAAGAGAATTACAATGGTACCTTGCCTTACCCCCCTACCCCACCCCCACCCACCACACACACACACACAAAACAACCCCCCTGCCCCACCCCCCTCCCCACCCCCCACCAACCACACATACACACACACACATAACAGCCCCCCTGTCCCACCCTCACCTTTCTCCCCTCCCTACCCACCCCCACCCCCGCCCACCATATACACACACATAACATCCTCCCACCCTTCCCCACCGCCCTCCACCCACCCCACCCACCACATATATACACACACACACACAATAGCCCCCCTGCCCTAACCCCTAACCCCACCCTGCCCCACCCCCCATACACGCACACACATATATATACACACACACATATATATACACATAAATATATATATAAATGGAAGAGAGAGAGAGAGATAGATAGATAGAGAGAGAGCGCAGAGAGAGAGAGAGAGAGAGAGTTGGAAAAAGGAGGGAAACTCGGGGGGGAAAAAGAAGGGGAAAGGGTTTTTGCTGCAGAAGTTGTTACGGTCGTGTCAAGGTCCTTGACTGTGATAATTATTTAAAGAATTGTCATGGTCAATGATCGTGACACAAAACGCGTGTTTTTTATCACGGTCAATGACCTTGACAAGGGTGGCCGGCTGAAAGGTGACAATTTTATCATTTTGGTGTAGTGGCAGCGCCGTCAAAGAACATTTGCCACCGGAGATTATCCTGGGAAGTGAAGAGGATGTTTTCATCTGGGAATTCGAAGATCCAGACATTAGCTTCATCCATGGGTAATCAATGAGGTAGTCAGAGATGGCTCTTCCTTTAATGACTTTTTGCGTGACGTACACGATATCAAACTCGAATAGGAGCATCAACCACCGGTCCATTCGGCTGGATAAGGTGGGTTTCTCAAGCAGGTATTTGATGGGGTCTATTGGGGATACAAGTTTGATGGGGAAAGCGAGCATGTAGTGTCGTAACTTTTGGGTGACCCAGATAAGTGTGACACATGCCTTTTCCAAAGAAATGTAGTTGACTTCGTATCCGGACAATTTTTCGACTGGCATAATAGATGGCCCTTTCTTTGCAGGATTCTTCAAGGTATTGAGCTAGAAAAGCCCCAACTGCAGTGTCAGATATGGTTAGGTATAAGAGCAAGGGGAGACCAGGCTGTGGTGGCATGAGTACCGGAGGTTGAGTCAGGTATTGTTTGATTTGGTTAAAAGCTTCTTGGCAGGCCTCGTTCCAAACCTTGGTTGAATCCTTTCGGAGTAGTTTGAAAATGGGTTCACAGAAGGAGGTTAATTGGCTGATTAATCGGATGATGTATTTCAATTTCTCAAGGAAACCTCGGACTTCTTTCTCCATTCGGGGAGTGGCATCTCAAGTATGGCTTTCAGCTTGGAAGGATCTTCTTCTATCCCTTTCTCACTGACCATGAATCCTAAGAGTTTTTCCTTTGTAACCCCGAAGACGCATTTCTGTGGATTGAGTCTTATCTGATACTATCGCACTCATTCCAAGAACTTTTGGAGAGCGGGGACATATCCTTCTCTAGTATTAGATTTGATAATCATATCATCCATATAGACCTCAACTTCTTCGTGAATCAGATTGTGCAGGATGGTTGTGGCAGCCCTCTGGTAAGTAGCCCCAACATTCTTGAGACCAAATGGCATGACAGTGTAGCAAAAGGTTCCCCATGGGTTGATGAACGCGATATTATCTTGGTGGTCTAGGTGCATTTTAATTTGGTTGTATCCGACAAACTCGTCGGCGAATGACTTGAGACTATGACTGGCTGTGTTTTCCACGATCATGTTGATATTGGGTAGCGGATAATTTTTTTTTTGGAGAGGCTTTGTTCAAATCTTGGTATTCTAAACACATCCTAACCTTCCCTCCTGATTTCGGCACAGGCACTATGCTGGCCAGCTATGTGGGATATTCGATCACACGAATGAAGCATACGTTCAAATATTTGACCACCTCTTCTTTGACTTTGAGTGACTATTCAGTATGGAGCTTTCTCAACCTTTGTTTAATCGGTTTGTAATCTGGAATATACACAAGAAATGAAAATAAAGGTCAAGGACTTCGAGTACCTGAGACAAACCTTATCAAATTCTAAAACCACAAACTGAGGGTTTCAATCTATAATATTAAAATCCTAACGCCAAATGATAATAAAAGATTGATAATGTAGAAAAAATGAGTGTCCTTGTAGATACATTAATCGTTGTAATCGGCTACCGACCGTATTGAAAAAAAACCTAAACTTTAACTACACTCTTATGGAGTATAACGGCTAGTATGGGTTTTAAAAATCCACAGGGCATGTTGGACAAACGTTAATTGATTTATTACTTCTCGAATAAAAGTGTACAAGATGATGTAAGTTTAAGATGAAAGAAGGAAGAAGTTGATTATGAAATAAAAACTAAACAAGGATTAAGAAAATGAGATTAAGATCACATCCCCACTATGGGCTAACATCACGTAAAAAGGGATTATTGTTCGAAAACATTTAACCTAGAATACTTAATTGATTATAAGCCTCAAACATGAAGAAACCCAATTCAAAAATGAAAGTTTAAGCTTTTGCTTGAATATGGTCACAAATGATCAATGTAAGAATCCTGTTATAAACACTATCGTTGTATGACAAAGAAAGTTAAATGCCTAATATTTCAACTTTAATAAACAAGGTTTCAATTAAATGCATTTCTAACCAAAACCTAGATTTCAAAGCTCAAAACCCATTAATGGTGGAAATGTGACCATCGGCTACTACACATGGTTTAAACAATAAATACAACACATTAGAGAATGTATACAACTAGTTAGCAAATAAAAACTAATTAACAAACATATAATCTAGATAACAAAGCTAGAAAACAAGGAAACAAATCTTAAACAAGAATATGGAACTTGAATTAAATGCAGAAGAAGAAGAAGAATAGTGCTTACTTACAAAATGGGTACAAACCCTAGGAGAGGTAGATAAGAGAAAGCTCATAGAAACTAACCTAAACTGACCTATAATAATCTATATCTAAAGTAAAACTAACTTACATATATATAGAAAGTTGGGAAATAAGAAAAAGGAAAAGAAATAAAAAGGGAAAAATCGCCCATTTTCTGAAGGCATCGATCAATCGATGACCTAGAAAACTTCGCCCTACCTCATTCCGAATCCATTCACACATGTTTGGATTTCCAGAATGTTTTGAATGGGTTTATTTATTATTCTTCCTCCGTGAAAACTTCGGCAACTTCTACTTTATAAATTGGAATCATGAACCGTCAGGGGTCATGCGAAGATGACTCAATGATCTTCAACTTTTGTGAAGACATTAGGCCATAAGCCCACATGATAAAATGACTAAAATGCTCTTGAATGTGTGCTTGTTAATGAAACTTCCCTAGAATGTGACCAAACTTCACACTATGAACTATAATACATACAAAAGCTCAATTATACCTTGCAATGCATATAAATATATATAAAAGAGGTTGTATGGTTAATGAGAATAATTATAGGAATTAAGATACCCGAGGGGGCTAAAATATATAAGTATAGAGGGTAAATAAATGCAATATTTGATATGAATCACACCCCCTAACTTACAAATTGCTAGTCCTTAGTAATGAAATAAAAAGAAAACAGAACTACAAGTAAACCACAAGAGAGGAGATATGTACAATGGAGATACATGCCATTTTTACTGGAGAACAATTGCATTTATCGTATACAAGAAGTCGTTAAACCCCTAATCTAGCCTAGTGGACAAGTGTTGTCTTATGGGAGTTTTCAGGGATAAAACACAAACATCAAAGTCTCTTCAAAATATGCCCAATCAATCAAAAAGACATACTCAATAATAAGGCAAAGGATTTTAAACACGTTAATAGTAAAGTGAATGAATTCACACAAAAGTCCGTAGTGAACATCATCAAATCAAAACATTAAGTATGGGAGGAAAAGCGAGCACCTGAAAAGTATGATTTGACAAAATTTTTATAAACCGTATAAATATTAAAGTGTGCATGATATCAATCCTCTCTAGTGCTTACACTCAACAAATGAAATCCTATGAAATGGAGTAAAATACACACGTGACATGTAGGTATAAAAAGTAAATATAAATGGAAACTTGGCTGCACACATATCTTTATTGAAGAATGCTATACATAAAATGAAACTAAGCAATCTCAATGAAAGAATATCATCATTAAATGAGGTGAAATGCATTTTCATGGATTATCTCAATTATTATAACTTTTGAATAAAATTCACCCTAAGATCACATAAGACTTTTATAGGGTTGTAATTTAGGCTTGGGTCAAAGGTTATGAAAGGAAGGGGATATTTATGGGTTCAAAGGTGTTTGGAGATGAAACACTTGAATAATGAAAAATTGTGGGCAATTTGAAAATTGGAATATAATTTTCATAACAAGCATCAAATATAAAAATGGAGAGAGTGAACAAAGATTATTGAACACTATATATGAAAATGAAATACTTTCGTTTTGTTTTGTTTTCTCTTCTTTTTTTTTTGTTTTCTTTTCTTCTCTTTTCTCTTTCACCTTTTCTTTTCTTTTCACTCTTACATACTCAATTGCAACGACAAAACAACAACATCATTCAATCACAAGTATCATTCCAAACAAAGGTATAAAAGGTGATAAATATGGTTTATAACTCCAATGTGGAGTTAGTTATGAGATTTTGGGTTATGAAACGAAAGGTTTTATTAAGGCTCAAAGAGTTTGACTACGAAAATATATAAGGTGAGGTCAAGGTAAATATGAATGATATAATAAAATGGGACGATGACCATTTCCTAAATTTTACACAATTCTTGAGTCAAAACAATGAAAATCATGCTCAATTAATACAAATCAAAATAGGAACTAAATTAATGAACGATCAAATGAAAGAATTGAGAGATTACCAACTAATTTAATATTTGTAAGGAGGATAAAGTAATGTATAAACACTTATAAATGAAAAAAAAGCCTAAGGCTCACTTGGTGTAAGTATATACAATTCAAAAAGAGATAACCGAGTTATAAACGCCTTAGGCCAAATCATTAAAACAAGAAAAATGCATATGCTCATAGGTTTAAAGTTTAATTCATAAAGTTATTCATAATATCAATGATTTGAGGACAAAAGTCTAATAACTTCTAAAATTGAGAACATGCATAGTTGAATTATCTATTGAATTGGGAATTTATTGAAATTTATCATCAGAAACAAAAGCAAAATGCCCAACAAAGGGAAAAAAGAAAAGAAAATATTTTGTAAATTTTCAATTATTCAACAAAATCATGATTGGAAGAATAGCCCACACCCCCTAACCTAAATGTTGCATTGTGCTCCATGTGAAACAAGAACACAATATAAAGAGAGGAAAAGAAGTATATTACGCAAAATGGAGGGATATCCAGATAACACAAGTCAATTGATTCTACAAAACATGTTAGTACCACGAATAACAATAAAATAATAACAAAACTTGAACTAATTACACTATACTATAATTAAAAAGAAAAAAATAGCTATTAACAACCTATAAATTTAACTCCAAACTAACTATACACAAGAAGTTGAAGTTTTTGCGGGTCCACCAAAAATACAATTTGACTTTGAGGGATTAATGGTGCATCCTCACTTGAATTCTTGCCTCCTGAAAAATAAGAATTCCATCAGAGCAACGGAAGGCATGTGTTAGGAAGAAGAAAGGAATCATCACCAATTAAAAGTTTTTAGAGGGTGATGGGGGATTTGGATGCTAAGGGGGACAAGTATAATTGGGATCCAAGAAAAATAGAATTTCCTCCCAAAGGGTTTTCATGTAGAATAAGAGGCAGGGCACACAAAAAGGAAGAACCCATCTTGGAAAACAATTCAACTAAAGAGTCCTCATTGGTAAAAGGATTAAATATTTCAAAGTTTTCAACCAACTCATAGGAATCTTGTAATGGTTCAATAATGGTGAACAAAAATGAAATGACTAAAATGACCTTGAATGTTTCCTTTATGTTGAAACTTTCCAGAACTATAATCAAACTTTACACTAAGCACTTAAATACCCACAAAAGATTAATTATGCCTCGCAAAGAATATAAACATATATAAAAGAGGTTTCCTATTTAATGAGCATAAAATAGGAATTAAGATACCCGAGGGGGCTAAAATTCCTAAGTATAAAGGGTAAATAAATGCAATATTCCAGACGAATCACACCCCCTAACTTACACATTACTAGTCCTTAGCATTAGAGTGCAAAGAAATAAGACTACAAGTAGTAACATAAGAGAGGATATATGTACAAAAGAGATGAAAATCACTTTTACGGGCGAATGACTGCATTTAGCATATGAAATAAGCCATCAAATCCCTAGGTAACCATAATGGAGAAGTGTTATCTCATGAGGGCTTTCAGGAATGAAACCCACAAACATCAAAATTTCCTAAAAAAGTATACCTTAATCAATCGAAAAGACATTCTCAACAATAATGAAAAGGATTTCAAATACGTTTTTAGCAAAGTGAATGAATTCACACAAAAGTCCATTGTTATTAACATTATAGAATGACTTCAATCACAATTGAAACCTTAAGAGTGGGAGGAAAGTCTAGCACATAGAAAAAGTTTGAGTTGGAAAACCTTTATAAACTGGACCATAAGCATTATTTGGTGCATGATATTCAATCAGCTTAGGATATTACACTCAACAAATGAAATCACTAATAACGGGAGGTAATACATGCGACAAGTGGACTTAAAGAGTAAATGTAAATGGAAAGTAGGCCGCGCACATGTCATCAATTGAAGAACGTTGTATATAAAATGAAAACTTTTTAATCTTAATCAAAGGATATCATCATTCAAGAGGTGAAAGGCAGTTTAAAAAATTATTGCAATTATTATGACTTTCGAATCAAATTAACTTTAGGATCACATTAGACTTTAAATAGGGTTGTAATGTAGGTTTGGGGTTGAGGTTATGAAGAAGGATATATGTACGAATTCAAAGGTATTTTGGGAATATAACACTTAGGATAATGGAAAATTGTGGGCAATTTTAAAATTGGAATATGATTTTCATAACAAGAATTGGATATGAAATTTGAGAGTGACAAAGCTTATTAAACACTATATTCAAAATGGAAATACTTTCTCTTTCTTTTGTTTTCTCTTCTTTTTCTTTTGTTTTTTGCCTTCTATTTTCTTCTCTTTTCTCTTTCACTTTTTCTTTTCTTTTCACTTTGACATGATTAATTGCAACCACAAAACAACAACATCATTCAATGCCAAGTATCATTCCCAATAAAGGTATGGAAGGTGATAAATATGCTTTATAACTCCAATGGGGAGTTGGTTATGGGATTTTGGGTTTTGAAACAAAAGGTTATATTAAGGATCAAAGGGGTTGACTAGGGAACTATATAAGGCGAGGTCAAGGTTAATATGAGTGATATAACAAAGAGGGCCTATGATCATTTACTAAAGTTTATGCAATTCTCGAGTCAAATCTCTATATACTATAAAATGCAAAACAATGCATTTATGAGCATTTAAGACTCCTCCTCATTGAGAGTGTCCATGTGGCACTCTAAATTTTATACTTCTATAAAATACTATACAAGCAATTTAATAGATGCATTGAACTATTGAGTTTTCTCTCCCTCTCCTTCAATTTAATCCATTTATGAAACCAAGTCAAAAGCAATTAAAAATGATACATTTCTTTCGTCCCAATATATAAACATTATTTTTAACTGTTGCCAATTACCATGGTCATCACCATAGACTTCCCCAAAGACCCCAAACCTTCTCCTGAACAAAGGGTTGCACATATGTTAAATCTCCGCCCAAGTTCTCGGCAGGTAATTTCCTTCTTTTCTTTCATTGATTAATTTGTTAGTTAAGATTAGTAGGGTTTGGAGGTTCCCCACTATTGATAAACCATTTGCTTTCTCTCTTTTTGGGGTTATTTCTTTAACACTGTTTTTTATAACCATTAAATTATATAAAAGTAATGTTTTTCTATAAAAAAATAGTTTATAATTGTTAAAAGGTTCTTTTATAAACTGTTTTTTTAATTTTTCTATAAAATTAATTTTTTACATAAAACGTTAAAAACATTAAAAAAAAGTTGATATAAAAACGTTGAAAACACTATATTTAGCTGCTTTTTTTATAAACGTTAAAAAATAGTTTATATAAACCACTATTTTTTTTAAAAACACTGCGTTTAAAAACGTTACAAAACACTGATTTTTTAATTGCTTTTTACAAACGGTCAAAAACATTTTATATAAAAACGTTTTTTTTTTTTTTTTTAAAAACACTGTTTACTAAAAACATTAAAAACACTCTTTTTAATAAACTTAAAAAAATATTTTATATAAAAACACTTTTTTTTTAAAAACAGTTTATATAAAAATAATGTTTTTAATTTTTTTCTATAAACGTGAAATGGTTTTTTATAAAACTTTTTTAACGTTTTTTTTATAAATCAATTTTTTTTATAAACATGTTAAAAAACAGTTTATATAATAACGTTGAAAAATACTGTTTTTTTTAACGTTTTTAACATTTTATATGAAAACTGTTCATATACAAAGTTGTTTTTAATAGTTATTAAAAAAAAAAATTTAAACATTTTTTATGTCTTTTTATTAAAAAAATTGATTTTATAAAAAACAGTTAAAAAGAGTTTATTACAAAACCTTTTGATGTTTATAACTGTTTAAAAAAAAAGGGTTTTTGTATAAGCAGTTTTTTAACGTATATACAAAATAGTAAAAAAAATAGTGTTTTTTTAACCTTTTTAAAAAACAGTGTTTTTAACAAAAATATTTTTATATAAACTATAAGAGCTTTTATCTCTCTTATCTCTCTTCTTGTTACTTTCTCTCTTTTTTGGATTATTTTTTAACACTTTTTTTAAACGTTAAAAAAACACCGTTTTTTATAAACATCAAAAAACAATTTATATAAAATCAATGTTTTAAAAAAAAAATCAATTTATAATCGTTAAACGGTTTTTTTATAAACAATTTTTTTAACTTTTTTTATAAAATTATTTTTTACGTAAAACATTCAAAAACAGTTGATATAAAAATGTTAAAAACACTATTTTTAATAAATGATAAAAAACTCTTTATATAAACCACTATTTTTAAAGGAAAAAACACTGTTTTTAAAAACGTTACAAAACACTGAATTTTTAACTGTTTTTTATAAACATTCAAAAACAGTTTTATAATTCTCTTTAAAAAAATGTTGTTTTTATATAAACCATTTTTTAATATTTTTTTAAAAGAGTTCTTTTTTTTTTAAGAATAGTGTTTTTACATAATTGTTTTTAACGTTTATACAAAAAACTATTGAAAAAAACAGTGTTTTTAATGTTTTTATATTAAGTGTTTTTTACGTTTTTAATTTATTCATATAAAGAATTGGTTTTATGAAAAAAGTTGAAAACAATTTACAAAAAAACTTTTGACAATCATAAACTGTTTTTCTATAAGATTGTTTTTATATAAAGTTTTTTCAACGTTTATAAAAACAGTTAAAAACAATATTTTTTAATGTTTGTAAAAAAAAGTGCTAAAAAAAGTTTATAAAAAAACCTTTTGATTTTGTAAAACTTTTTGATTTAAAAAAAAATACTTAATAAAAAAGTGTATAAAACTTTTTCATTTTATAAAACTTTCTCATTTTATAAAAAAGTGTTAGTAAAAGAAGTTTTACTATTTAAAACAATAAGATATAATGTAAAATTTGTTTTAATACACTAATAAATACTTATACTAATGGGTAAAATAGTATTTTTGATTGGAAAATGAGTCAACTGACCATCAAACTAGCTAACTAACGTTTTTTATCGATTTTGAATCCTAAACGAGTTGAATGTAAACAAATGGAATAAAACTCTAAATAACTATTGGATCCCAAATAGTAAAAGATCCTTAAAAAATTGACAAGGAGCCATAGAATAGAATGTGATTTTGTTTAAGTAGAATGTGTTATGTGAAGATTGAAATTGTATTTTTCTTAAGATAATTTCGATTGAATCTTTATATAGAAATGTGAGTTTAATTAGTTAGAAGCATATGATGTGAATTTAGTTAGTTAGAAGCATATGGTGTATATTGCTCTATTTTAAAGGAAGTGAGGTATGCTTCCATGTTTAATAACATTATTTTTTAAATAAAATATATAATATTCCTTTTTGGATTTTTCTCTTTTTATATTGTGATTGCACAATTATTTTTGTGCTTTGTTATAAGGTTTGATATTTTTATTTTGACTCATTTTCACATTTTTTATACAAATTATACCCTTTATGCTTTATTTTCTTAACACACAAGTTCTAAATGTTTGTCATTTCTGTTTATCATGTCCATGATACTATTCATTATATTTTTCAAAAATTAGGGGTTAAAGTATAATTTATGTAAAGTTGATTAAGTGCCTAAGTAATATATATATATATATATATATATATATATATATATATATATATATATATATGATAGTAATTATTGTGATTATATATGAGTGTCCATTTTCTCTCCGTCTATTATTAATTAATACTTATATAATGTGTCAAATAGACATAAAAATATAATTATGTCTTAAATAAAAAAAGTATCTTGGTGTTTAGTGTATACTAATCATAGAACTACCATCTCTACTAAAAAAGATAAATATGTAGTTGATTTGTAATTTTAAAATAGAGGGATGTTCATATGTCCCAAATTTTTTTATTCATTTTTTCATCTCATATTAACATTAGTTTAAATGTAATGATAATATTATTTACGTGGCATATATTTTACGAATAAAACTATACCACGCTCGCGCATCGCGCGGGGTTTAAAACTAGTTAACTTTAAAAATCATGATCAAGAAACACATTTAATTTGAAATCAATTAATAAATGATCAAATGAAATAATAGAGAGATTATCAACGAGTGTAACGTTTTCAAGGAGGAAAGAATAATGCATAAACACTCACAAACGAAGAATAACCCAAGCTCACTTAGTGTGAGTATGTAACACCCCGTCTAATTAAATATCGGGTAGCTACTCATTTATTAAATTAATACATAATATCAATTTGGTTCAGTCTTAGCATCAATGTCGATAACATTTAATTAATTACTAGCCACCTAATATTAAAAAAAAAAAGATGTCAAATTTTATTAATTAAGCCAACAATTAAACAAGAATTTATTTGATAAACCAACAATCGCATAACCAATCTCATATAAATGCTCAACGAGATGAAATCAAATAATTCTGGAGTAAACACTCCAATAATAAAGATGCCAGAGTAAATAATATCCCAATACAAGAGTCTGAGTAAATAATAAACCAAAAAAAACTAAAATAATGAAAGTCTGCAACTACAACCTCTAAATAAGAATGAGCGACATGCCCTAACTGATACAAATGACTCTGAAGGATTCAAGGATAAAATGAGAGCGTCTACTACCAAGATCCGGTAACTTCCAAAGCAGCTACAACACGTCATCAGAATGGAACTCCTATGCTTGGCGTCCCTGTGGCTGAGAACCTAAAAATTTTTTACAAAACAAAAATAGATTTGGAGGAAAACGGGTCATTGCCCGATGTGAAAACAGTTTAAAATTCTAGCAAGAGTTTAAATTATAATTAAACGACACATATTATAAACACATTAGTTGCATACTCTCACATGAGTTTCTTACCTCTCAACTACTGTGCACGCCTAACGTAAGCCCTTAACCCATCCTAGTTATGCCAATATTTAACTAGTTTGTACCACTCTTGCCTTCGCATTTTAACATAGAGTATCTACACGTAACTCCCAAATAAGCCATATTTATAACCCATGTTCACATTCATTAAATTACTTATCTCAAGTGTTAATTAAATTCTCATTCTTAACCCATTAAAATATCTTAGTTATTCACATCTACTAAGTAACTATGAACCAGCCACAAGTACATAAGTATATCACCCTCAGTACATAAATACATATATGACACCCCTAGGCTAAGATGCGGTGCACGCATACTCTGCTATCGAATCCCGGTACATCACGTACATAGGGACTACGAGTTCTGAATCTCTTAAGAACCGTTTTAATAAACAAAATTACACATATTGGGGGCGAACATAGTTCACATACCCATGGATCACATACATACCTACGCTCCCATGACCAATTGACTTATCAACTCACAAATAAGTCATTCACAGTACTATGTCCTTAAAGTACTAGTCTAAATCCCCCCGAAGGCACACAAGGATAAGAGGGTCCTTTTCCAAAATAAAACTAACCTCCCGTGATAACAGTATGGTAGGTATGTCATACACATAATAAATCCATACACTAGGCATTAACACAACCTAAGTAATCATATATCAATATAGATGTTCACACATTTCATCTAGTTAATCTCGTACGTAGCAAGTTTACCCCGAACATTACGCATAATATATATTCCGGTTGATAACTCTCTCGTCGTATCAATCTGGGTACTTAAACCTATCTCAAAAGGTTACTAGGCCTCTTATTAGTTTCTAATGTTATCTCATTACTTAAAGTCCTCCCATTAATACCCTTAACCTTACATAATCATTGATTCTCAATATAGTTCCAATTCGAACGGTTTCTAATCGTACCTCACTCGATAGACCCTTGTAAGCAAAGACATTCAATTCCATAAGTTATAACATTTTCCGATAATAACTAAGGCCCTACTGACTTTATCTAAGTCCCACAATATTATATTAATCACCCTAATAACCAACATCGGCTTTGGAATAATCATTCAAACTTAAAGAGAAACAATTGTCAAAAATCAGAAGGGGTCGATCGGTCGAAGAAAAGAGGTCGATCGATCGATGGTTCGATCAATCGACATTCTTGAGTCGATCGATCGATCAAGCAGGTATCAACCCAGAATTTCTTAGCAGTTACGAGTTCTCCTCTTTTTACACCTCAAATTCTTCATCCAAACGTCCAAAACTCACAACTAAGTATACTAATTATCATACTAACATGTTTACATCATTCCCCATATTTTAGAGTCATCAAATCAACATACAACATACAGTTCTTGGATCAAAACACCCAATTATCATATAAAAACCCTAGTTTTTCCTATTTCTTCAAGAACATCACATAATTCAATGAAATTTCATTATTCTTTACCCGTAAATCATAAATTCGTGGCTGTTATCATCTCCAATATTAAACTACATGCAAGACCTACCCAGATTATGATTCAAACCTTTCTAATCCATTCAATTTTCATTATTCATGATAAATCCTCAATTATATAATAACATGTAAAATATATGCCTTGAATCTTTGCAAGTTAAATCACTTGCCTGAAAATACCGATTCTGATCCGTTGATGATGTTATTGGTTGCTTTCCCTTCTCTTTCCGATCACAATTCCCGTCCAAAATGGTGGTGGTGGGTGGTGGTTTTGGTTTGGAAACCCTTTGGCAACTTCCCTCTAACTCACGTAGCCCACTCTCTTGTTTCTGGCTGATAATAGCCCTAATGGATTTTTTAATAAAATACAAATAAACTCTAAAATTCGTGGGTCTTAATTCCTTAATTTTTAAAATGACCAAAATACCCTTCCGGATTGCCGGTTTGGCCTAAAAATGCCCCGGGACCCAAACTAAACCCCCGACTTTTGTTTTTTAAATATCTCGACCCCTCCGAACACATTGGCGCACTCAAAAAGCTCATACGGATGACATAAAAATAAAATACTTTTAAATCCATTAAATTGGATCCTGACACGACTGGCACGCGCGTCCCAACTTAATTACCGAAACTATCATATTTTCAACTCACGAAATTTTTAATAAATTCAATGATTACATATTACCATAATCATTCAACAACATAATAACCAAATACTAACTCTCGTCTCGCTAGCATTTAAATCCGAATTAATTTTTCAATTAATTATCCCATAATTAAAAACCATTCCATTTAATTAACCTCATAATTAAAAGCCATAAAAATATGGGATATTACCGAATATATACAATGCAACAAAATATTACCGAGTTATAAATGCCTTATACCAAATCATTAAAACAAGAAAAGTGCATGTGCCCATGGAATTAAAATTTAATTCATGAAGTTATTCATAATATCAATGATTTGAGGACTAAAGTCTAATAACTTATAAAATCGCGAACATGCATCGTTGAATTATCTATAGGATCGGGAATTTATTGAAATTTATAATTGAAAACATTGGCAAAATGCCCAACAAAGGGGAAAAAGAAAAAAATATATATTTAAAAATTTTCAATTTTAAAACAAATGCATGCTTGCAACGAACTTGCGATTAAATCAATGAAAATCAAAAAGTAATGGGAAGAATAACCCAAAACCCCTAACTTAAATGTTTCATTGTCCTCATTGCGAATCAAGAGTACAACATAAAGGGATGAAAAGAAAGATATTACCCAAAATTGAGCGATCCTCGATAAGTACATGTCATGGTAGTATAGTGGTAAGTATTCTCGCCTGTCATGCGGGTGAACCGGGTTCGATTCCCACCAATGATGTCATTTTGATGTAGCAAAAATCGAGCATCCATGTAGATACGCTAATCGATGTTATCGAGTTTCGACCGCAATGCAAAAAATTTAAACTTTAATTACATTCTCGTGGAGTATAATGGCTAGTCCGGGTATAAAAAATCCACAGAAAATATTTGATTGGCATTAATTGATTTATTACTTCTCAAATAAAAGTGTAAAAGATGATATTGGTTTAAAAGGAAAAAAACGAAGAAGTTGATGATGCAATAAAAACTAAACAAAGATTAAGAAAACGATATTAGATTATGGTTCAAAAATATTTAACCGAGTGTACTTAATTGATTATAAGCATTAAACATGAAGAAACCCAAATAAAAATTAAGGATTAAACTTTCGCTCGAATATGGTCATAAATGGATTAATTTTGAGATATTTTTATAAACACTACCGTTGCATGACAAAGAAAGTTAAATGTCAAATATTCCAATATTAATACACGAGGCTTCAATTAAATATATTTCTAACCAAAACCTAGATTTCAAAGCTCCACACCCATTAATGGTGGAAATGTAACCTTGTAATACCCGCCCTAAAAAACTAAATATTTAAAAATTATCAAAGTACTTTATTTAAAGGAAAATTTGACGAACAAATATATAAGGGAATTCCGTCAAATGGCATCAAAAGTGACACATTACGAAATTAATTGAGGGGAAAAAAATTCCCACATTAGATGGTTCACATGGATGTATATTTAAGTTCTAATTGTCTTAGTACATATGTTGGTTAAGTTTGACGCGAAAATACCATGGAATGATTATGACACGGTCATGGTTAATATAACACGATGTTGTCAGCACGTGCCGCGCAGGACGCGAACTTGTCCGATTTTTGTCAAAAAATTAGAGAGGGATAAAAATAGTGTGGCCACTTATTTGGATCCCTAAAAATATAGGGAAGAATACCAAGTAGAGGAAAAGTAAAAAAAGAAGAAGTTAATCTAGCACTTTTTGATGGTACGCGACACTACAAAAACGTAACTTGGCACGAACTATTTAGGACTATTGGAAGGTCAAAAAATAAAATGAACATATATATGAGACCCTAAAAATACATATAAAAATATCATGGGGTCAAAAGTCAAAAAATAAATAGCAAATAAATAAAAATTATTTTCGTCAAAAAAGTTAGAAGTGCTCAAAGAATTATGATAATATTCAGATCGACTTAAAATTTAATTTTGAGAAACTTTCCCTCCTTCGATGTCTCTGAAAAAAAAATCATTTAGACCCAATTTAGGCAAATTTTCGGTCTAAAATGTTGTAAAAATATTTAGGTGATGTCTTGATTTGGACCCTTGATCTAGGACACGTATCGACATCGCTTAGACGCCAGTCCTTCATATTTCGCTTTTGTCTTATTAGGAGGGTTGGTGGGATTGCCATTTATGGTATGTAAGGGCTTGGAAGGTTTTTTATTTAAAGATAGAGAGGTGGGACTAGGGTTTGATATTTTTCATCATATTTTGTAGCGTCTTTCTCTTTCTCTCTTTCTCTCTGTCTCTCTAACCTTGGTCTTAGATGAAGAGGGAAAATATGTCCCCAAACCAATACACACCCACCATAAAAACACCATTAAAGAGCCTAAAACCACCTTATAACACCATAGAAACCAAAATGGGTATTGATGGGTTGAAGAAGATGAAGTTATTGGAGTTGGATGAAGGTTTTACAGAAGGTTCCTTGGAGCTGCAAGAAGTATTTAGTAGATTTTGATGGATCACCCATTAGATCATCAAAAAAGGAGTTATTGTGACTCCCTTTAAGTCCACCTTCGGATGTGGGGGAGTCTCCCACTTCCCTACTTCCTCCATCATTTTGAAGACACTTAGGTGGGATTTTCTAGCTTTGAATTAAGTTTAGAAAAGTTGTAATTTTTAGCACGTTATTCTACTTATTTTAGACTTAGAATGTATAGAATATAAGTGATTATGCATCGATGAGTTAGTTGATCTTCATGTTATCATTTTTTGTGAAAAAATGGGTATTAAAAGTGTAAGGACAAAAATTTTCAATTGAGTCTTAATGTAGTGTTGGCTCAATTCTGGACAAAAATATTTGAGCCATAGGATAGTATTGAGTGAGTATCCTCCAAGCCTATGACGTTTGAAGTTTCAGTTGAAGACGTAGAGGCCTGTATTTAAAAGCGAAGATTATCAAAGTACCGAGTTTCAAGTGCCATGTTTCTACGTCAACGACAATTGATTCCATAATCTCCAAAAGGTATGAATGCTATATATATATTAGTAGAGACTTGAAATAATTTTAATGTGTGTAATTTTTATTTAAAATAAAGTTTTTGGGCTTAAATCGAAAAAAATGAACATTATGACTTTTCGTTCGAAATTGTCGTTCGAACGAGAATTTTGTTTGAACGAGTTTCCCGTTTGGACACTGACTTTTCGTTAGAAAAGTCGTTCGAATGAAATCTCATTTGAATGAAAATCTTGTTCGAATGAGATTTATGGGAGGGAATAGTTTTGACAGTTTTATCCTATTTTCCCACTCTTGTGTCCCACTTCCTTTTGGCAGTTTAAAATATACTCGGGACACATTTTTCAATAGACTTTGGTACCTTCCTTGAGACCACATTTGAGAGAACATACATCAACCAAAGTTCCATGTTTTTATGTGTTAAATTTCAAAGAAATATTTTCAACAAACACATGAGTTTACACCCATAGTTTATTTATCCAAGTACTTCATATATATAATATTTGCTTGGAGTTGTTTGGAACTATTGGTTCATCTCTACCAAAAAAAAGGAGAACTTTGGGTTTACTTCTACATCTCACAAAGAAAAAGACATTTGGTTTATGCTGCGGTGTTCCCACTCGAAGAAAAGCTTCGCGTGAGGGTGACAGTGTCAAAGAGTCCCATCAGAGGAGTCATAGACTGTGGAGGAGTCCATGGTTATCTACCAGGCAAATGTGGTTACAAGAAGGAGGGTCAAGGCTTGGACGGAGTCAAGTTGTTGGTGTAAGTCTACTGTCTTATAATTTGTAATTCTGTACTTAGTGGATTTATTAAGCCAGGGTTGTTCGTGATTTTTCCCATTTTGGGTTTTCCTCATACATCGCCGTGTAGTGTGATGGGTTTATTTTATCTTTCAAAACACGTAGATGCATGCTTAGGTAATACAAGATAAAATTTGGTTTAATTATCACGCTTATCTATTTTGGTGCTAAAATTAATTGGGTGAAATTTAACTTAATTTAATCAAGTCATATCTTTAATTTGATAATTTGGTTTGGCATAATTTGCAAAATTGAATTAATTATTGTTAGGAAAATTTCTAGGACTTGGGTTGAATTTATTTGGTTTAAGTGAAAAATCCAATTGTTGTTTAATTTATTCACTTTGTGTTTAGTTTAATTTTAATTTGAAAATAAATTAAAATTTATCATTTGTGTGTGTTGTGTTGAACCATCTTCATTCCGCAGTTAAAAGAAAACTGAATTAAATCTTAATAGAATATTTAAAATTGGGGGTGCTTGCACCTTTTCAGATTGGTATCAGAGCCGGAGCACTAACTTATTGCGTTAAGGTCCTTTATATTTTTTCTTAAAAATGAATTTTTTTCCATTTTCCAAATTTCGTGTTTTCGATTGTTCCAATTACGCGTATTGGAAGGCGGGTATGAAATCGGCACTAAAGTCTATTGATATCAAAAAGAGGGTTTGGTTGTTAGTTATTAACGGGTGGTCTCCACCCACACGTTTGATAGAAAATGACCGTGTCCCCAAACCCGTAGATACATGGAGTGCGAATGAATTTAAAATTGCTAATTTTAATTCCCAAGGTTTAAATTTCTTGTTTAGCGCGGTCACACCGGATGAATTCTGACATATCATGACGAGTGAAACCGCTAAGGAAGCTTAGGATATATTACAACTCACTCACAAGGGAATTAGTGTCGTTAAGGCTTCAAAACTCCAAAACCTCACCATTCGATTTGAAACCATTAAAATGAATGAAAAAGAAACTTTTGATGAATTTTATGCTAGACTTTTCGATATAGTAAATTCATCATTTAATTTGGGAGAGAAAATACCCGACGATCGGGTTGTAAAGAAAATTTTAAGGTCCCTAACTGAGAGATTTATCCCTAAAGTGACCATTTTAAATTCTTTACCCACCTTACACTCTACCAAACTTGAGGAACTAGTAGGTGATTTGCAAACCTATGAACTAGATATGTTCCCCTCCAAAAATGAAAAGAAAATTGATAATGGCATTGCTTTGAAAGCCCGAAAGGAGGAAAAATAAGTTTTGGTTGATGAGAGTGATAGTGATTCGGAGGACATGGCTATGTTTTCTTGGAAATTTTGAAAATTTCTTAAATTTAATAACGATAAGTTTTAAAATGATTTTAAGAAATTTGAAAATTCTAATCCTGACAAAGCCGAAAAGATCCCTAATTCCAATAATGAAAATCTTAATAGGGACGAGTCAAATAGGTTCTATGGTTGTGAGGGTTATGGCCATAGGGCGAGAGTGTGCCCCACTAAACTAAGGAGAGAGGGAAAATAACCTATTTCCTATAATGCAAACCTTAGTGATAGTGAAAAGGGAGAGGGAACCAATTCCCCCATTGAGCGCAACTTTACCGTGTTCATGGCTTGTCATGTGAGTGATAGTGAGAAATTATCCGACGATGACATCTCAAATCATAACACTTTCGAGGCCAAAGTTTATGATTCTCTTATTTTTTATGGTTGTGAGAGTGAAGAAGAGGTTGATGTGAGTGAACTTCAAATTACTTTTCAAGAATTTTATGTCGAATCTATAAAATTAAAAAGGGAAAATTTGAATTTAGAAGCGATTTTAAAGGAGCGTGCCAAGGTTGTTGATGGGAGTGAATTAGTTGATGACCTTAGGACACGAGACATATCTCTTCGAGAGATGATTGAGTATGTAGAAGGAGAGAGAGATAGCCTTAAGGGCTTAATGGAATACTTGAAAAAGGAGCTTCTCGCATTTGAAGAGCGCAATGTTTTATTAGAGTCTCACATTTTAGATTTAGAAAATAAATTAAAGGACTCTAGTAAAGTCAAATATGATTTGGAGTGTCGTTCGAAGAAATTAGATAAAATATTAGGAACGGTCCAAATTAAAAATAACAGGTGTGGTTTACGCTACGATACTTGTAATGAGTCAACTCATAAAGCCAAAACCAATGTTTTAGCAGAATCCTCTAGGCACAAAGTTAAAGATAATTTTTAGGTAAATATTTTCGTCGAGTCTTTAGGTGTTCACATTGTGGTCGAAAAGGTCATCTTAAGAAGTCTTGTTTTGATCTTAAATGAGGTCCTAGAAAATCTCAACGTAAGTCAACCGAGGAAGCCAAGATTCCTAAACCCCGAAATCGTCATTCATTATTAGTTTGGGTTAGGAGATCCGACTTGGTAGCTTTACAAGATAGGATTTTGATTCCATTTACTTTCACACAATACCTCCCTTGCTAAATCCAAAGGTTAAATGTGATAGTTGTTTGCATACTCTAGCTTTTTGTGCTTTATATCATATATCCTTGCTAGTTGTATGCATTTTTATCTTTTTCTAGTCATTGCTTTATCACATATCTCAAGCTCGAATTATGATTTTTTTTGTATTATAGTTCTTTCATTTTAGTTTGCATTAAAAAAAATACAAAAAAAATTTATTTATCATTTGTGATGATGCTATGATTCAGCACCTTTAGGTAAGAGGTGGAGAGCTCAAACAGTAATAATGGCAGCAATAGAGTTATGCATGTGTATACGTATATAGAAGGGGATGAGTATAAGAGGAATGAAGACAATGATGTATAGTGGTTCAGCCAATCAGGCCTACATCGACTCTGAGTATGTGATCCACTAAATATGGGCACTAATGGCCTTGGATACAATGCTCATAAGCTCACTATCTCTCTCTTCTTCCAATGATTGGAAGAAGAGGTTCTTCTTCATTTCTGGGGATTGGGAATTTACCACTAGGGTTGAGCCCCTTGAAGACAACCTAAGGGTCCCAAGGGAATGGTATAACCTCTCCATGAAAGCAAGGTCAGACCCTAGACTTATCTTGGATGAAAGGGCTATAGCCGACCACCTGAGGGACTAAGGGAAGGAGGGTGAGATACCTAAGTTTGAAGATTTAATGACACCATATTTCCTTAAAGAAGCTAGTCTGAGGGTCGACCCATTGATAGAATTATGTGAGTTTATTTTGTTTTAATTCTTTCCAAGTGTTTCCTCATTACTATTACTTGTATCTGACGTGTTATCTCTTTCTTTCAGGTCGGCCTCCAAACATATATGATCAACTTTGGGAAATGACTGCCCTTAGCTTGATGTTTCGTCGGGGTCAAAAGAAGGGTAAGGAGCCTCAGCTAACCCATAAGAAGACAAAGGAGCCAGAAGCCCCTATTGTCACTCGGCCTGATTCTTGGGCAAGGGCAAGGGTGGAGGTCCCACAGACAAATACCGAGGGAACTAGTTCTTCCTCATGCATGGGCTCCTACTGGTAATCTAATCTGACCTTCCTAAAGACCAACCCTACCTCTTTAATTTCCAATATGAGATATGCCAAGGCCTCAATGTTCTCAGCACCATCGACTTCATATTATAACTTTTTGGCTAAGATGCCCACGACCAAAGTTTATAACTTTGGGATTCATACTTTGGCTCACGTATTTCTTTCATCTCTTCAATTTTAATTCACTAATATTTTACTACCTATTCCCTCGGCCCTTCAATATGACCTTTCTCTTGTCTTTTATAGTATGTCTGCGCCTTTACCTCTGCCACCAATTGGATGGCTGAGAACCAACAGAAGTTCCACGAGGCCGAGAGAAATATCCAACATGAGGCTGACTTGAAGACTGAGTTGGATACTGTGAAGGCTGAGCTAGAGAATATGAAGGCCGGGCATGCGAGGGTTCTGGGCGAGCTTACAAAGGAGCATGCTACTCAACTAAAGCTAAAAGACGACCTCATTATACTCAAGGATAAGGCTTTGACCAACCAGGGAACCTAATTCAAGGACGATCTTACTGTAGCTATCCAATGGGCTGAGGCTGATGTTGTGGAGGCCTACAAACTCTTCGACGAATTCCAGGGATTCGGTCTTGAATACTTGGAGACAGGAATCAAGATGGCCTGTCGGGGGGTCATCTTGAAGTTTACTGACGCAATGTTATCTATCCGTCCTTCTTTAGAGGCAGTGCAGCTAGACAACCCCCTGATCTCTCAGGCTCTAGATTATGTGGAATATCACATAAACATTAAAGGCACCGGTATGTCTGAGGATCAGCCTTCTATTGTGATTGTCGAAGGGACTCTACCCGACGATGCTAGGCCTCTACCCTCTGAGTTTGCTCATTAAGGTGTCCGTCTTTGGCCTATACCCTCTACTTTTAAAGCTTGTCTTTTACTTTTTTTTGGACATGTACTGTAACTCTTCATTTTTGTAATGAAAGTTCCCTCCTTTTCCTTTAGTCCTCTATATTGTCGCTTTTATGATTTGTGGTGTTGTGCCTCGGCTAGGGTGAGAGTGAACAGAGGGTCGTCCCCACCATTCACTCTCATCTTAGCCGATGGTGGTTATCCACCAAACTAATGGTGTTTTTAAACATAGATCCTCCCTCATCTTTCTTGAGAGTGAATGGAGGGTCGTCCATACCATTCACCCTCATCTTAGTCGAGGGTGGTTATCCACCAAATTAATGGTGTTTTTAAACATAACTCCTCCCTCGTCTTCCTTCAGAGTGAATGGAGGGTCGTCTCTACCATTCACCCTCATTTTAGACTAGGGTAGTTATCCACCAAAGTAATGGTATTTTTACACAAGCCTTCCTTTTTCTTTCTTGAGATGGAATGGAGGGTCGTCCCTACCATTCACCCTCATCTTAGCCGAGGATAGTTATCCACCAAACTAATGGTGTTTTTAAACAAAATACCTCCCACGTCTTTCTTGAGAGTGAATGGAGGGTCGTCCCTACCATTCACCCTCATCTTAGCCGAGGGTAGTTATCCACCAAACTAATGGTATTTTTACATGAGCCCTCACTCGTCTTTCTTGAGACTCAATGGAGGGTCGTCCCTCCCATTCACCCTCATCTTAGCTTAGGGTAGTTATCCACTAAACTAATGGTGTTTTTAATCATAAGTGCCCCATCGTCTTTCTTGACAGTGAATGGAGGGTCGTCCCTACCATTCACACCCATCTTAGCCGAGGGAAGTTATCCACCAAACTAATGGTATTTTTAAACACAAATCCTCCCTCGTCTTTCTTGAGAGTGAATGGAGGGTCGTCCCTACCATTCACCCTCATCTTAGCTGAGGGTAGTTATCCACCAAACTACTGGTGTTTTTACACAAGACCTCTCTCGTCTTTCTTTAGAGTGAATTGAGGGTCTTCCCTACCATTCACCCTTAACTTAGCCGAGGGTGGTTATCCACCAAACTAATTGTGTTTTCAAACATAGATCCTCCCTCATATTTCTTGAGAGTGAATGGAGGGTCATCCCTACCATTCACCCTCATCTTAGCCGAGGGTTGTTATCCACCAAACTAATGGTATTTTAAGACTAAAAGCTCCCCGATGTTATTGACAACGTGTGGATGAGGTTGTCCTCATTCATGTTGTCTTATCACCAAAGAGCATTTAGGCCTATTTCACCACAGATGATGCTTTGTGGCTTAGCGTGAATTACCCCAATAAATATCTAAATTGACAAACATAAGATGAGGGGCCAATAGAATATTTGTATTAACATTCCAAGTGTTCTATGAAGCAACACATTCATTACAACTATGATTCGATAGGACATTAACTACAACATTATTGATAGTATTTCTTCAAATGATCTATGTTCCAGGGGTTCGAAAAGGGTGCCCCTTCATGGTTCTCTAGTCTATAAGTTCTAGGGACAACTTCATCAATGATCCTATATGGGCCATGCCAATTTGGGTGGAGATTGTTAGGTTTCTGCTATGTCTTTTTTAGGATTAGGTCTCCCACAGCGATCGGCTTTTGCTTTACCCTCTGATGTTAAACCTTGGCAGTCCTCTACTCGTAGGCTACTTGTGTTATCTCAGCATCTTCTCTTCTTTCCTCGATTACATCTAGATTAAGTTTCCTTTCTTCCATATTTCTCTAGGGGTCATACATTTGAAATCTGTGGGTAGGAAACCCAATTTCGGCGTGGATGACGGGTTCTGAGCCATATGCCAACATAAAAGGGGTTTCCCCAGTAGGAGTTTTTACTATTGTCCTGTAGGCCCACATCCAGCGTGTACCTCATCAACCCATCTTCCTTTTGGCTCCTTGAGTTTTTTCTTAATACCGTCTAGGATTGTTCTATTTGTAACATCAGTTTGCCCATCAGCCTGAGGTCGGTCTGGGGTAGAGAAGAATTATTTGACCCCCACTCTTTCATAGTATTTCTCCAGGGATACATTCTTGAATCGAGTTCTGTTATCTGAGATGAGGGTATTGGGGAGACCATACCTGCATATGATGTTCTTCCAAATGAACTGAAAGCTCTTCTGCTTGGTGATTGTGACCATTGGCTCCGCTTCCACTCATTTAAAAAAATAATCAATTTCTACGATCAAGTATCGATAGTTATTGATAGCCCTAGGCAACAGTCCTACCAAATCGATTCCCCATACTGCAAATGGCTATGGGGATGTAATGGAGGTCAGGGGATGATGAGGGATAATGGCGAATCTCTGAAATTTATCGTATTTCCTCACATATGCCGTAACATACTTTGCTAAGGTCAGCCACCAGTACCCCTGTGCGACTATCCTCTTTGCTAACGACCTACCCGCAATATGGCTTGAACAAGACCCTTTGTGCACATCTTGCAAGATACATGGAACCTTCGACGGGTGCACACATCTAAGCAGAGGGAGTAAGAATCCCTTTTTGTACAAGGTGTCTTCGATGACAGTGAATTTTGTAGCTTTATACCTCAACTTTTTCCTTTTGTGTTTTGCCTCTGGCATCTCCCCCTCTTTAATGTATCTGACTAAAGGGTCCATCCATGAAGCTTCCTTGCTTATATTTAAGCATGGGCCAAGTGTTCCATTTGTGCCTCCAATCGTTGGCTGGAGAAGAATTTCTACTGGGACTATTCTCCTGATATCTGTCCTAGTTGCTGAGGCTAGCCTAGCAAGTGCATCAGCTCGACCGTTATCCAACCGTAGTATCCTCTTCAACTTTACTTCCTTGAATCTCTTCAACAGTGACTTCACTCCTTCAAGGTATTTGGCGATCCTCTCATATTTAGCCCCATATGCTCCTAGTATTTGATTCACAACCAACCTTTAATCACTATGTATAAAGATCTGGACAACACTAAGAGACCTAGCCAATAAGAGGCCTTCTATTAGGGCCTCATATTTAGACTCATTATTGGAGGCTTTAAAGTTGAACCTCAGGGCGTACTTAGTGTCCGTGCCGTCAGGTGCTGATACTATTAATCCATCTCCACCTCCACTCTCACAGGAGGACCCATCAACAAAGAGGTTCCACACAGCTTGTTCCTCTGAGAAATTTCCTTCAGTGAGGGCCCCCTGTCTAAAGAGGTATATTACCTATTCATTTTCAATAACTTTATCCCTAGAGGTGCTTGTCTCAGCCTTATATGTGGACGAACCAACAATCTTACCTTACTGGATATCTTTCTTCTCGAGGTTCTCATTTTCTACCTCATCTTCTTACCAAGTAAATTCAGCCATGAAATTTGTTAATGCTTGTCCCTTGATGGCCAACCTAGGTTGATACACAATATCAGACTCTCCCAGCTCGATAGCCCAGGCCATTAGCCTCCTTGATTTGTTGGGATTATGTATGACCTACCTAAGAGGGGAATCGATAAGTATGACCATTGTATGGGACTAGAAGTACATCTTCATCTTCCTTGAGGCATGAATCAAAGAATAGGACAATTTCTCCATACTAGGGTACCTTTGCTCTACCCCTTGGAGTGCCTTACTATTGAAATACACCGGCTTCTACACTCTATCTTCTTCTCTCACAATAGCAGCACTGATGGCTGACTCCGAGATGGCTAAGTACACATACAATCTTACGCCTTGTAGTGGACGTGATAAGAGTAAGAGGGACCCTAGGTAGGACTTTAGCTCTTGGAAAGCCTTATCACACTCTTCACTCTATTTAAAATCCTTCCTGAGAGCATTGAAAAATGGTAGACACTTGTCTGTGGCTTTGGATACGAACCTATGTAAAGCAGCCACTCGTACTGTGAGCCTATGAACGTCTTTAATGGTCTTGGGGGTCTTTATTTCTAACAGAGCTTTTATCTTCTCAGAATTGGCCTCAATGCGTCTTTGACTGATGATGAACCCTAAGAACTTTCCTGCTCCAACCCCAAAGACACACTTAGCTGGGTTGAGCTTCATCCGATACCTATCCATCATGTCAAAGGTCCTCTCATGGTCGTCCACATGATCCTTGGCCTTCAAGATCTTGGTCAACATGTCATATACATAGACCTCCATAGACTTCCCAATTTGGTCTTCAAATAATTTATTCATAAGGCACTGATACGTTGCCCCCATATTCTTTAGGCCAAAGGGCATAACCCTATAACAGTATGTCCCCTTATCGGTAATGAAAGGTATTTTTTTGAGTCCTCAAGGTTCATGAAGATCTAGTTATAGCCCGAATATGCATCCATGAAGCTCATTAGCTCATGACCTGCAGTAGCATCCACCATCTGATCAATGCGTGGAAGAGGGAAACTATATTTGGGTCAATATTTGTTGAGTTCAGTGAAGTCTATACACATCCTCCATTTCTCGTTTGGATTTAAGGATTATGATCGCATTAGATAGACATTCGGGATAGATGACCTCCCTGATAAACTTATCCTCTTCCATCTTCTTGGCCTCATCCCTTATAACCTCATACTTTTTTCGAGAATAAATTATCCTCTTTTGCTTTATCGCCTTCACGTCCTCTACCATGTTGAGCTTGTGACACATGATCTCGAGGTCCATTCCTGGCATGTCTGCATGACTCCATGCGAAGGTGTTTTCTCTTCTCTTTAGCAGCTTGATGATGTCTTCTTTTATATTTGTCTTTAGAGCTTTGCCAACTTGGATGGTTTTTTCTGGCTCAACCTCATTGAGGGTAATGGATTCTACCTCTTTCACGGTTTCTTTTTTCTTCATATTTGTCTCATCCCTGGGGTCCAGGGTATCAATATTATAATTAGTAGTTTCCTTCTTGTGTGCCTCTCTTTCCTCGGTAGAGTTAAAGTAGCATTCCCGTACCGTCGTCTTGTCTCCCTGAACTTCCCTTACCCTATAAGGGGTCAAGAATTTTATCATCTGGTGGACCCTGGAAGGCACAACCTCAAATTCCTTGAGGGATACTTATCCCAGTATGATATTGTAGGCTGAGAAGACATGTTCGTCCATCACAAAAAAGTTGACGCTCTTGGTAAGCCATCTCGACCACTTGTCTCCCATTATTATATAAGCCTCATACACTCCTAGGGGATGAACTCTTTCCCCACTGAAACCAATCAAGGGATCATGGTATAGGACCAGTCTAGCACGTCTGAGTCCCAAGGCTTTAAAATACAACTAAAACATAACATCTGCAGAACTACCCCCATCTACTAAGATCCTTGGCACCTCGTAATCATGTACCTTGGTGGTGATGATGAGAGGGTCATCATGCGGGACTAAGAAGACCTTAAAGTCCATCCTTGAGAAACCCACTATCAGGGTATCCATGTCAACTTTCTTCCTCTTTTCTGGCTTTGCTTCGATAGAGGTTGAATGTAAAGCTTTTGTTACTTCCTTGGCTTCAGCTACATGGATCTCCCTATCGGTGACTTCTGACCCTCCTCCTGCCAGGCCCCCGGAGATCATTCTAACACTGAATGAGATCATATTATGTATTTTCACAAGGTCGTAGTTGTCTCTTGGTGGGAGGTCAGGATCATCATCATCCTCTGAAGGGTTATCTCTTCTATTGGGGGATATTCTTACATGCATCGCCTCTCTTATTCATAGGGTCGTCCCCTTGGCCTTTCTTGAAGGCACCCTTGTCCACGTATTTTCTTAAGTTACATTCTTTTAGCATTTTTTCAATTTCATCTCTGAGAGCGAAACACTTATCGGTCAAATGGCCATGGTCTTGGTGAAATTTACACCACAAGCTTTTATTCCTCTTGTGATGAGGTGCCCTCAACTTCTTAATCCATTTTTAAGATTGTTCGCTCTTTATCTCATTCAGAATGTGTTCACAGCTGATCGTCAGAGGAGTGCAATCAGAAAATTTTTCATCTTCTAGCCTTTTCTTCCCCTCCTTATTCTTTTTCTAGTACTTACCCCCACTAGTGCCTCCTTTTTCATCTTTGTATTTGGCGTCCATCGCCTCTTCGACGTTCATCACCTTCCCCGCTGTTGCCAGCAACTCAGCCATTATCCTCGTTGGGTCTTCGATAAGCTTCCATAATAGCTTCCGCTTTTGGAGTCACCCAATGAGGGATGTCATGGCTATACTTTCTTCGTAGCCCTCGACCTCCAATTTTTCTATATTAAATCTGGCTATGTAATCTCTAAGGCTCTCAATCTTCCACTATTTAACATAGAGTAGGTGTTTGGTCTTCTTCTGTGGCCTCACTCTGAAGCAAAAGTTATGGATGAACCGGTCTGCTAACTGCTTAAAGCTTTCAATGGAGTTCTTTAGAATATAGGTATACCAGACATGTGTGGCCCAAGTCAAAGTGCTGGAAAAAGCACGACACCTCATCTCATCTGAGATATAGCATATGTCTATCACTAATTGGTATATCTCAATATGATGGACCGGGTTGGTACTACCATCATACCTTGGGATGACCACAGGTGGCTTAAACTTGGATGGTGTTGGGAAGTTTACTATCTTCTCCACAAAGGGTGAACCTATGGAGTACCCTCTTTGAAGAGGGTCTAAACTTTTCAAGATATCACCAATTTTATCCTCCAACCTTTGGATCGAGTCGTTCCATGGCCTCATAGGGTCTTCTTGGCCGATGTTATCCCCTGACACTTCTCTGGGGTGAACTGAGGGCTCTGCTGCGGTCGATCTGTGTCGACTGTTCACCTCTCCCTGATCGTCATCCCGTCTGTGGGGTCAGCCCCCATGGGGTTGGCCATCTACTGCCTCTCTTCTGGACCTTGCAAGACTTATCGGTATGGAAAATCTTTCCCTTATGTCATTTACTAGCCCAACCTCTCAAAGGCTGACCCTCTGCTCAGACGATCAAAAGCTAAGCCTCTCGAGCGATCGTTAGGATTTTGCCTCCCACACTTACCTCTGCTCTCCTGTATAGGTTGTACAATATTGTTGGAGACCTCATATGGCTCCCAGCATTCTATGGGAGCCTCTTCCAGTTCCACGTTATCATATTTATCCTACGGGCAAGGGTTTCCTTGCCTTCCCAGGCATAGATGCTGGGGGTCAGCAATATCCCTCCGCCGTTGTGGAGGTGGCAAGTCTTTTCGTGGCGCCTGGGGTGGTCCCCTAGCCTCATGTTTTCCTGGTGCAGTTGCTGGATTAATCATCTCCGGTGAGACTCTAGGTGGTCTCAGTATGTTTTGGCTAAGAGCTGCAAATTGCTCCTGCATAATCTGTTGGCTTGCCGCTAAAGACTTCAGGGAAACATCCACGTCATCCATCTCAGACTGAGGTGGCGATGGTCTCTCCGGTGCCATATGTTTGAGCTGTGATGATCAAAAGAGCTTAAGAACCTTAATGGATTCTCTGGTGAAATAGCTCCACGCAAGGGTGGGGGGGCGGGGGGGGGGGGGGGGGGGGGAGAACTGGTTCACCACCAGAGTCTCTGGTGAGGTCAAGCTGTAAAAAGGAAGAGATATCCTCTCGTTCCCATAGACGATGTCAAACTGCTAATGCTAAGATTAAGAACCACCAGATAAGAGGTGGAGGGCTCAAACAGTAACAATGGCAACAACAGAGTTATGCATGTGTAGAAGTATATAGAGGGGGATGAGTATAAGAGTAATGAAGAGAATGATATATAGTGGTTCAGCCAATCAAGCATACATCCATTATGAATGTGTGATCCACTAAATATGGGCACTAATGTCCTTGGATACAATGCTCATAAGCACTGTGTGTGTGTGTGTGTGTGTGTACAAGCAAAGTTTTAGCTAGGGTTGTAATTATCGATCCCCTTACAAGTTTGAAGATAACCAGTATATATAGGGCTTGGGGGGAGTAGTTTACCCCCCAAGCATGCATTGAGCATGTGAATAATGATCTATCTAACCCCCTGTTGACACCTGGCAGGGACACCGATGGTTAATGATGACATAATATTCCCTCACGTGAGGGGATAATATTGTTATAACGGTCTAGTCCACGTGCTACATGAGTCCCACGCGTACTGTCCCACACGTCTCCCAAATCACGTGCCATGTCACCCTTGACTTATGATGACACGCCAAGGCTAAGGTTGATGCTGGCATATTGGGTCCTGATCGCTGGATGTAGGCTTTGCACTGTCGTCCCCTCCAAGGGTCGGCTAGTCTCTTGGTCACCCCAAAAGATGTATCTTTTATCTTCACGAGCTTGGGCTCAGGTCATCAAAGTAAATAGTGGGGTCGGCCTCTACAGGGTCGTCCGGTCGTACTGTCATCTGAATTGTGTCTCCAATGATTGGGTCCTACCCCTTCTTTAGTAAGACCCTCCGTGGTAGTAGAGTTGAGCCCTCGCCCTGGACGGGGCTACCCTCGGCCTGGCCGAGGGTGTATTTATTATATCAATTTGTGTTTTACCTTTCTAGTAATTTAGGCCTAATGAAAAATTCAAATGATTTTTATTTGTTTTTTGAGTAAATATTTTTGTATGTTTGGTTAGAAATTTCAAAAACTCAAAAAGATTTTTCTTGTGTGTATTTTAGTTTGACACACTTTATGTGGCATATACGTGTGTTTGAATCCTTTCCTTTTAGCTTCCACGTGACTAAAACTTTTGGTTTAGATTGTAGATTCTTAAAATGTTATTTATCATGCATGCATGGAGTAGTTGGATTTTTCGTTGCTTAATTGATTCTATTTTTATATGCCTCAATTCACACATGCACAAGTTCACTTGAAATTTAATCGTGACTTGTATATTTGAGCTAAATGAGATGTTCTCCCATCAATTTAGTTATCTACATTTTTCTATGACTATGGAGGATTTGTGCATGTAATAATCGTTTCTCGGATTTAAAAATAGAAAAATATGTTTATCCTGTGTAGTAGTTTTTCAATGGAATCAGGATGTGAAAGACAAAATTACTTTGCGTTAAAAGCCTCCATTTAATTTTAGGCCTAAAAATATTTGGCATTAAAAAGAATATTTGCCAAGGCCAAAATAATTTAGCTAATATGTTCAAAAGAGAAGAAAAAAAAATTATGAGGAGTTTGGTTGGATGTATTCACGGGTTTGCACAATGACTTTGTATCCTAGTTAAGCTTTTATGGTCTTTACTCTATTGGTTTTTAGAATCATCGATATTCTAGGCTTATATGCATTGTGTATGTTTGTTCATTGAGTTCAATTTATATTATCACATGAGGCTATATCTAAATGTGATAAAATTTTGCAATCAATTGAGAACTCCATGAACATGTTTTAAGTGATTGGGTCGAAATTTAATTGTTACTAATTCACACCCCACACTTCTGTTTACCACATATATTTGGTCACATTTTTGCCATACGAGTGTGAAAAAATTATTGTATTTTGCGTCATGTTTTTTTTTGTACCTATGTATATGTGCGTATGCGTTAGTTATATTCATTATGTATACATATATATGGTAATTTGTTTTCGAGTCTTTTCCTTGGTTTCTAGTCCATCTATGCTTTTAATTCATAATTGGTATCTATCTTGTTACGTATATTGTTTGATATCACATGCTTAGTATCTTATTTATCAAAGTGGTATCATCTGTTTTCGCATCATAGTTGGTATCCTTTAATATTTGTGTGGATTAGTTATGTTATTGTTTCCCATATACTTTCTTGTTCTTATCACCTTATGCATCATCAAGTTCTTTTATCCTTTGTCTATTCCTGAACAAAAAGGAGGAGAATGATAGGGGGATAAGTGGTATCTAATCCTATTGTAATCGTATCTTAGTTTAGGAGATCTATCTTAAGGGGAGAGAGCTATCTTCTTAGGTTGATCATATTTGATAAAAGGGGAGAATTAATTTGGTGGGAGTATTTTCTTTAATAGCATTTAATATTTTAATATTCCCTATGCGTTTAATGTTTTGCTTAAGTGTGCAACAATTATTCTAGCGGCAAATTTCAACGGCAAAGATAGTCATCCTTGGGTTTTGAGTCAAGCTTGTATTTTTTTTGGGTGGGATGTTTTTTAAGTCTAGTAGAGCTTGACGGTCTGTTAGGATTTTGTTTTGATTTTTGTCCCGGAATAGTCAAAGGGGGAGATTTGTGAGGACAAAAATTTCCAATTGAGTCTTAATGTAGTGTTGGCTCAATTCCAGACAAAAACATTTGAGTCATAGGATAGTATTGAGTGAGTATCCTCCAAGCCTATGATGTCTGAAGTTTCAGTTGAAGACGTAGAAGCCTGCATTTAAAAGCGAAGATTATCAAAGTGTCGAGTTTCAAGTGCAATGATTCTACGTCAACGACAATTGATTCCATAGTCTCCAAAAGGTATGAATGATATATATATATATATATATTTGTAGATACTTGGAATAATTTTAATTGGTGTAATTTTTATTTTAAAATAAAGTTTTTGGGTTTGAATCGAAAAAATGAACATTCTGAATTTTCGTTCGAAATTGTCGTTCGAACGAGTTTGCCAACGAGTTTCCCTTTTGGACACTGACTTTTCGTTAGAAAAGTCGTTCGAACGAAATGCCGTTCGAACAAAAATCTCGTTCGAACGAGATTTCTGGGCGGGAACAGTTTTGGAAGTTTTATCCCATTTTCCCACTCTTTTGTCCCACTTCCTTTAGGCAGTTTAAAATATAATTGGGAGACATTTTTCAATAGACTTTGGTAGCTTCCTTGAGAGAACATTTGAGAAAACATACATCAACCAAAGTTCCATGTTTTTATGTGTTTAATTTCAAAGAAATCTTTTCAACAAACACATGAGTTTACACCCATAGTTTATTTATACAAGTACCTAATATATATAATATTTGCTTGGACTTGTTTGGAACCATTGGTTCATCTCTTCCATAAAAAGGAGAAGTTTGGGTTTACTTCTACATCCCACAAATAAGAAGACATTTGGTTTATGCTGCGGTGTTCCCACTAGAAGAAAAGATTCACATGAGGGTAACGGCGTCCAAGAGACCCATCGGAGGAGTCCGAGACTGTGGAGGAGTCCATGGTTATCTACTAGGTAGAGGTGGTTACAAGAAGGAGCGTCAAGGCTTGGAATGAGTCAAGTTGTGGTTGTAAGTCTATTATCTAGTAATTTGTAATTCTGTACTTAGTGGATTTGTTAGGCCAGCGCCGTCCGAGGTTTTTCTCGTTATGGATTTTCCGCGTACATCGTCGTGTAGTGTATTTGGTTTATTTTATCTTGCAAAACACGTAGATGCATGCTTAGGTAGTACAAGATAAAATTTGGTTTAATTATCAAATGCATCTATTTTGGTGCTAAAATTAATTGGATGAAATTTAACTTAATTTAATTATGTCATATATTTAATTTGATAATTTGGTTTGGCCTAATTTGCAAAATTAAATTAATTATTGTTAGGCAAATTTCTAGGACTTGGGTTGAATTAATTTGGGTTAAGTGAAAAATCCATTTGTTTTTCAATTTATTCACTTTGTGTTTATTTTAATTTTAATTTGAAAATAAACTTAAATTTGTCATTTGTGTGTGTTGTGTTGAACCATTTTCATTATGCACTTAAAAGGATCCTTTAAATATTTATTGCGTTAAGGTCCTTTAAATATTTTTGGTTAAAAATGCAATTTTCCCCATTTTCAAAATTTCCTGTTTTCGGTGGTTCCAATTATGCGTATTGGAAGGCGGGTATGAAATCGGCACTAAAATCTATCGATGAGAGGGTTTGGTTGCCAGATGTTAACGGGTGGTCCCCACCCACATGTTTGATAGAAAATAAACGTGTCCCCAAACCCGTAGATAGATGGAGTGAGAATGAATTTAAACTTGGTAATTTTAATTCTAGAGGTTTAAATTCCTTGTTTAACGCGATCACACCGGATGAATTCCGACGTATCATGACGTGTGGAACCGCTAAGGAAGCTTGCAATATATTATAACTCACTCACGAGGGAACTAGTGTTGTTAAGGCTTCAAAACTCCAAAACCTCACCACTCAATTTGAAACCATCAAAATGAATGAAAAGAAACTTTTATGAATTTTATGCTAGACTTTCCGCTATAGTAAATTCATCATTCAATTTGGGAGAGAAAATACCCGACGACCGAGTTGTAAAAAAAATTTTAAGGTCCTTACCCCAGAGATTTATCCCTAAAGTGACCGTTTTAAATTCTTTACCCACCTTACACTCTACCAAACTTGAGGAACTAGTAGGTGATTTGCAAACCTGTGAACTAGATATGTTCCCCTCCAAAAATGAAAAGAAAATTGATAAGAGCGTTGCTTTGAAACCCTGAAATGAGGAAAAATAAGTTATGGTTGATAAGAGTGATAGTGACTCGAAGGACATGGCTCCATTTGCTAGGAAATTTTGAAAATTTCTCAAATTTAATAAAGATAAGTCTAAACATAATTTTAAGAAATTTGAAAATTCTAAGCATGACAAAGCCGAAAAGATCCCTAATTCCAATAATGAAAATCTTAATAGGGAAGAGTCAAATATGTGCTATGGTTGTGAGGGTTATGTCCATAAGGCGAGAGAGTGCCCCGCTAAACTAAGGAGAGAAGGAAAATAACCTATTTCCTATAATGCAACCCTTAGTGATAGTGGAAAGGAAGAGGGACCCGTTTCCCCCATTGCGCATAACTTTACCGCGTTCATGGCTTGTCAAGTGAGTGATAGTTAGAAATTGTCCGATGATGACATCTCAAATCATGACACTTCCGAGGACAAAATTTATGATTCCCTTATTTTTTATGGTTGTGAGAGTGAAGAAGAGAGAGAGAGAGAGAGTGAATATAAAATTGCTTTTCAAGAATTATATGTCGAATCTATAAAATTAAAAAGGGTAAATTTGAAGTTAGAAGTGAGTTTAAAGGAGCGTGACAAGGTTGTCGTTGAGAGTGCGTTAGTTGATGACCTTAGGACACGAGAGAGAGATATTCGAGAGAAGCTTATGTATGTAGAAGGCGAGAGAGATAGCGTTAGGGGCTTAATAAAATCCTTGAAAAAGGAGCTTCTTGCATTTGAAGGGCGCAATGTTTTATTAGAGTCTCACATTTTAGATTAAGAAAATAAATTAAAAGACTCTAGTAAAGTCAAATTTAATTTGGAGTGTCGTTCGGAGAAATTAGATAAAATATTAGAAACAGTCCAAATTCAAAATGACACGTGTGGTTTAGGCTACGATACTTGATATGAGTCAACTCATAAAGCCAAAACCAGTTTTTTAGGATAATCCTCTAGGAACAATGTTAAAGTTCATTTCTTAGGTAAATCTTTTCACCGAGTCTTTAGGTGTTCATATTGGGGTCGAAAATGTCATCTTAGGAAGTTTTTTTTTTATCTTAAATGAGGTCCTAGAAAATCCCAACCTAAGGCAACCGAGGTAGCCAATATTTCTATACCCCGAGATCTTTATTCATTATTAGTTTGGGTTCGGAGATCCGACTTGGTAGCTTTACAAGATAGAATTTTTTATTCCCATTTACTTTCACACAATACCTCCCTTGCTAAATCCAAAGGTTGAATGTGATAGTTGTTGGAATACTCTAGCTTTTTGTGCTTTATATCATATATCCTTTCTAGTTGTATGTATGTTTATCATTTTCTAGTCATTACTTTATCACATATCTCATGCCAGAATTATGATTTTTTTTTTGTATTATAGTTCTTTCATTTTAGTTTGCATTAAATAAAAAATACAAAACGATTTTGTTTATTACTTGTGCTTTACCTTTCTAGTAATTTAGGCTTAATGAAAAATTCAAATGATTTTTGTTTGTCTTTTGAGTAAATATTTTTGTATATTTGGTTAAAAATTTTAAAAACTGAAAAATATTTTTCTTGTGTGTATTTTAGTTTGATACACTTTATGTGGCATATATTTGTGTTTGAATCCTTTCCTTTTCACTTCCATATGGATAAAACTTTTGGTTTAGATTGTCAATTTTTAAAATGTTCTTTCTCATGAATGCATGGAGTAGTTGGATTTTTTGTTGCTTAATGGATTCTATTTTTATATGCCTCAATTCACACATGCACGAGCCCACTTGAAGTTTAATCGTCACATGTATATTTGAGCTAAATGAGATGTTCTACCGTCAATTTGGTCATCTACATTTTGCTATGACTATGGAGGATTAGTGCATGTAATAAACGTTTCTTGGATTTAAAAATAGAAAAATATGTTTATCCGATGTAGTAGTTTTTTCAATGGAATCAGGATGTGAAAGACAAAATTTCTTTGCGTTAAAAGCCTCCATTGAATTTTAGGTCTAAAAAAATGTGGCATTAGAAAGAATATTTTCCAAGGCCAAAATAGTTTACTTAATATGTTCAAAAGAAAAGAAAAAAAATTATGATGAGTTTGGTTGGATGTATTAATGGGTTTGCACAATGACTTTGTATCCTAGTTAAACTTTTATTGTCTTGACTATATTGGTTTGTAGAATCATCGATATTCTAAGCTTATATGCATTGTGTATGTTTGTTCATTGATTTCAATTTATATTGTCACATGAGGCTATATCTAAATGTGATCAAATTTGTCAATCAATTGAGAACTCCATGAATATGTTTTAAGTGATTGGGTCGAAATTTAATTGTTACTAGTTCACACCCCCACACTTCCGTTTACCACATATATTTGGACACATTTTTGCCATACGAGTGTGAAAAGATTAATGTATTTTGTGTCATGTGTGGTGTTTATACCTATGTATATGTGCGTATGCGTTAGTTATATTCATTATGTATACATATACATGGTAATTATTTTTGAGACTTTGCCTTGGTTGCTAGTTCATCTATGCTTCTAATTCATAATTGGTATCTAGGTTGTTGCGTTTATTGTTTGATATCATATTCTTAGTATCTTATTTCTCAAATTCGTATCATTTGGTTTTGCATCATAGTTGGTATCCTTTAATATTTGTATGGATTAGTTATGTTATTGTTTCCCATATACTTTCTTGTTCTTATCACCTTATGCATCATCAAGTTCTTTTATCCTTTGTCTATTCTTGATCAAAAAGGGGGAGAATGATAGGGGGAGAAGTGGTCTCTAATCCTATTGTAATCGTATCTTAGTTTAGGAGATCTATCATAAGGGGAGAGTGCTATCTTCTTAGGTTGATCATATTTGTTAAAAGGGGAGAATTAATTTAAAGGGAGTATTTTCTTTAATAGCATTTAGTATTTTGATATTCCCTATCCGTTTAATGTTTTTCTTAAGTGTGCAGGAATTATTCTAGCAGCAACTTTCATCGTCAAAGGTAGTCATCCTTGGGTTTTGGGTCAAGCTTGTATTTTTTTTTTGGGTGGGATGTTTTTTGAGTCTCGTATAGCTTGACGGCCCTTTAGGATTTTGTTTTGGCTTTTGTCCCGGAATAGCCAAAGAGGGAGATTTGTAAGGACAAAAATTTCCAATTGAGTCTTAATATAGTGTTGCCTCAATTTCGGACAAAAACATTTGAGTCATAGGATAGTAATTAGTGAATATCCTCCAAGCCTATGACGTTTGAAGTTTCAGTTGAAGACGTAGCGGCCTGTATTTAAAACAAATATTATCAAAGTACCGAGTTTCAAGTACCATGTTTCCACTCAACGACAATTGATTCAATAATCTCCAAAAGATATGAATACTATATATATATATATATATATATATATATATATATATATATATATATAGAGAGAGAGAGAGAGAGAGAGAGAGAGAGACTTGGAATAATTTTAATGGGTGTAATTTTTATTTAAAATAAACTTTTTGGGCTTAAATCGAAGAAATGAACATTCTGACTTTTTGTTGGAAATGTCGTTAGAATGAGGATGTCGTTTGAACGAATTTTCCAACGAGTTTCCCTTTTGGACACTGGCTTTTCATTAGAAAAGTCGTTCGAATGAAATGTCGTTCGAACGAAAATCTCATTTGAACGAGATTTCTGGGTGGGAACAGTTTTGACCATTTTTTTTCCATTTTCCCACTCTTTTGTCCCACTTCCTTTTGGTAGTTTAAAATATATTCGGGACACATTTTTCAATAGAGTTTGGTACCTTCCTTGAGAGCACGTTTGAGAGAATATAATTTTCAATGAACACATGAGTTTACACCCATAGTTTATTTATCCAAGTACCTCATATATATAATATTTTCTTAGAGTTATTTGGTACCATTGGTTCATCTCTACAATAAAGAGGAGAAGTTTGGGTTTACTTCTACATCCCACAAAGAAGAAGCCATTTGGTTTACGCTGCGATTTTCCCACTCGAAAGAAAACCTTTGCGTGAGGGTGATGGTGTCCAAGATTCCCATCGGAGGAGTCCGAGACTGTGGAGGCGTCCATGGTTATCTACGAGGCAGAGGTGGTTACAAGAAGGAGCATCAAGGCTTGGACTGAGTGAAGTTATTGGTGTAAGTCTACTGTCTTGTAATTTGTAATTCCGTACTTAGTGGATTTGTTAGGCCAGGGCCGTCCGAGGGTTTTTCTGTTTTGGGTTTTCCTCGTACATCATTGTGTAGTGTGATTTGTTTATTTTATCTTACAAAACACGGAGATGAATGCTTAGTAAATATAAGATAAAATTTGGTTTAATTATCACACGTATCTATTTTGGTGCTAAAATTAGTTGGGTGAAATTTAACTTAATTTAATCAATTCATATATTTAATTTGATAATTTTGTTTGACCTAATTTGCAAAATTGAATTAATTATTGTTAGGCAAATTTCTAGGACTTCGGTTGAATTAATTTGGTTTAAGTAAAAAATCCATTTGTTGTTTAATTTATTCACTTTGCCTTTAGGTTAATTTTAATTTGAAAATAAATTAAAATTTATCATTTGTGTGTGTTGTGTTGAACCATCTTCATTCCGCACTTAAAAGAAAATTATATTAAATTTTAATAGAATATTTAAAATTAGGGGTGCTTGCACCTTTTCAAAAAGTATGATTTCAAATGGGTGTTAAAGGTGTATAAATTTTCAAAACACTATTCGTGACCATTTTACGAAATAAAATGTGTTAAAAGTGTGTTTTAAAGTGAGAAATGTGATTTGGGTGAATAGTAATGTTTTAAGCTTGTTCATTCCATTTTGAAAAATGAATATGTGTTTTCCTACATTAAATGAAGATCTTTATAAGTAAAGGAATGTTCTTACTTTAAATAGTTATTTAAAGTGTGTAAACTCATATTAAGAAAATAGTATGGATTATAGTGTAAATATTAGTTAAATTGGTGTTGAGATATAAAACCCCAAAAATAAAGTGTGTAAACTCATAATAAGGAAATTGTATGGGCTATTGTGTAAATACTGGTAAAATGGGTGTTAAGATGTATAAACCCCAAAAATTAAGTGTGTTTATGAAATATGAAAAATGAGGCTTTATTATATAAAATGTGTGAACTTATATATTAAAGGTGTGTAAAGTGCAAAATTATGAAAATTAAGTGAAATATGCTAATGAATAAGTGTTTTAGTGGTAATACATGTTTAAGTATTGAATTGAAAACTTAAACTACCTTTATAAAAAATGGCACTTGTTAAAGGACTAAATTGCAAGTTTGGCAATAAAGAAGATAAATTGGTAATTTACGTAAAGTGAAACATTTTTATGAATTAAAAATGTTGATGACTGTTTTTACACTGGTATGGGTGAAAATGAATTAAGTCCCAAATAAAGGACTTAATGGAGAAAGTAATAATTTTCCAAGTGTTAATGGAAAAACGAACAGTTAAATCTAGTATTTAGGCTTCCGCCTGTAAATGTAGTATAATGTGAACATTGGAATAATGTTGATCAGATTAAAAAGATAATGGAAAATTCGGATGATCCCGGAGAAAAAATTAAGCAGGGCATAATGTCCCTAGTGCTGAAAGACCCCAAAATAACCGTAGTAGCATATGGCGGTGGAGACTGGTGGTGAGAGGCCATGAAGTCCGTAGTTGTTGGCTAAATCCCGAAGATAATGGTGTAGTCGGGAACATGATAAGAAATAGGTTATAAGATAGAAATAACTTAACTTGTATGAGTGGTTAATGTTTTGGTAAACTAGTGTGGACATGTAAATTGATAATAATGATAAATGTACATAAGGAAAGTGAAATAGTTAAACAAGGTCACTTACTGGGTAATTAAGCTACCCGATGAGGTGTAAACCAATAATAACACAAATGTGTTAGTTATAAAAGGATATGTTAATGGATATTTTCTAACACGATGTGCACGTGTGTTGAAAGAAAATCTTAAGTAATGCTTAACTTGGGTGTGAGTTAATGAATGTTGAGTAATAAGTGTTTTGAACGTAATTGAAAGGGTTTCCCAATAAAATGCTAATTGTTTAACTGTGGAAGTTAATGGGAAAGAATATTATTTCCATGCCTAGAATATAAAATGATTCTTTTGTAAATACAAGGAGGATAAACATAATCAAATAATGTTTTCAAAATAAAACAATGTAATACATTGAGACATGTATTGTTAAAGGTATATATGTAGATATACACGTATTTTCACATGCACGTAGTTGTAGCGTGTGAGTGTTCTTTCTATCATTCGTTTTTATATTGCATTTGTATAAGTTTCCACTGAGTATTTGGCTCATATCCCTCCTTTTTATCATGGCAGGTTGTATGATGTTTCGTATATTGAGAGCGTTGTGTAGGTAAGTTGTTATTTGTATTTACGCTTAATAGCTTTGTTTACTTGGCCTCGGGGGCACTTCCTTTGGGCCCTATCACATAGTTGATGAAAATTGGAATTACATGTTAACAAAAGTAACGTTAAATGATAATAAAATTGGATTTGAAATATTATTTAGGTTGTTCCATTTTACTTCACGACTAACGTGCGAACCAAATCGGGTTGATCCTTTATTAAACCCTAAATCCGAATCGGGGAGTTACAGCTTGGTATCAGAGCTTTAGGTTCAATGTTCCTTTCGGGTGTGGCATTGTGAGGTAGGTAGAAAATCTTCTCGATGTTGGTGTTACTTTGGGCCGGTCACACTGGATTAGTGACAATTTCGATTTATATCCTAGACGGTGAAGCCAAGGACATTGGCACAATGTGAAACTCTTTATGAGCCTCTCATGTTTCACAGAGTTTCTGATGTAGATGTGTTGGTAAGTCATGGGTGTCAATGTAGGCCAACAGAGGCAATACCGTGATCTTTTGGGTGAGATATGTTATGTGACAACTTTGATAATGAGGGTATCCTTAGTGGTAGTATCTACGCCATGTAGTGTTCGTTATGACCTAGACGTAAATTTTGTGCATTTAATCTATGAAAGTTAGGTGCTTGTATGTCATTTATAAGTATTGATTTTATGGTGAGAACGTATTGGGTCCCTTAGTTGAGGGCTTGGATTTAGTGCATCTTGATTATAGTGTGGGTCTAGATAAACATGACATTTTGAAGTAACCTAGGAGTGAACCTAAAAAAATCTTTTTAATTTAGTGTTAAGTACTAGTGTTACGATGTTCTAGAATAGGACCTCTGGTGGTGTCACTAAGGCGGGCCTCCTTTTAGGCAGTACTCAATGTCCTGTTTCCTACTAAAAATCTGGTTGTATTAATTTATACTTTTAGAGATAGTAATGTGGTATTGAGGAATATGATCCTTGTTGGTGTCCGTTGTGTGGTACTTAGTGTTTATAGGAAATACCCAACATCTCGTATCCTGCCAAAATATATAGTTGTGTTATCTTGTAGATTAGCACATATTAGGATATTCACATAGCAAGGCCATTTAGTTGTTATGGTTGTACACTCATTAAGGATTAAATAATGCGGTCCAGTGAATTTGGTTTCGGGTTAGACTTTCGGATGGCATATGGGTCTATATTATTTTTTTTGGAGATGTGTACCAAGATTTAACTAATGGAGTGTTAGTACAAGTAATATGCATTCCCTAATAATGGGGAATTTAAGGTTGTGTACCGCTTAGTACAGTAATGTGGGGCGTCTCTCATTGATATTATTGGATTACTTATGACACCAAGTATATAAACTTACAAATGGTGAAACATATAGTAATTGCGATTAGTGTTTGGCCCATTGAGGAAATAATATAGTGGCCATGATCAGTTGTTACACTTTGTGGGACCTTGTCATGATAACTGCTAGACTAATAAGTGTATGTTCCTTGGATATGATTGATTTAGAAAAATTATTGTGTTGAGGTTTATGTAGTTATGATAAGCTATTGATGATTGTAATACTGTTTAGTCATATTATTTGTGGGAATACTTTGGGGTAGTACCATGGATTTATTTGTAAACTTGTGTTATGATATGACTTTGAGGATAATGTTGAAAATAGGTTGATAAGTGCTAGGTTATGCACCTGGGAGACTTAGAATACGATTATGTTCATCATGGTTTTAGAGATAACACTTGAAATAGAGTGTTAGGATTTATTATAGAACCGACATGTGCAACATGTATAGTTTGGTATGACTTTAGTGAGGAAATCATTAAGTCTTATGCATGGGTAATGCTAGAAAGTTTGAGATTCCATTAGAATAGTTACGATTTGGGGTCACGTAGGACATTGCAAGGAGTCATAGTAGTGGTTCGTGAGATGAGTCTATGAAACAATGTGAGGGTTATGTTTCATTTGATGAGAGTGATTTCAAAAACCGAGGTTAGCTATCACGTGTTGGTATTATGGGGGCCTTGGTACGATGGTTCAGTGATTGGCGATATGACCTGAGAGATGTAACTTTGCCTTGATATAGGATATGTGACACCCCGCCTAATAAAATACCGGGTGATTAGTCCTATATCAAATTAAACAGGTATCTCATGTGGTTTCATTCTGAGCATTATAGTCGAAAAACTAAATTAATTACTAATAACCTATTAGGCCGGATGTTAAATTTTAAACTTTCTAATCTTTTTAACCTAAATGCACACATAAAAATCCACTCACACTGGACAATAAGCAACAAACAGAAAGAATAAAAAAAACATCCAATAACTCTTGATGGAACATTTTACAACCATATCGAATGCGCATAAAATAAAAATCGCTAAAAAATAGATAAATGACATCAGTTGGGAAACCTGCTCGATTGTTACTACAGTACCTCCTATCTAGATTACAAGGAGAGAAACGTCTATACAATTTCCTGCCAACATCCACAGCTACGGCAATGACGTCTGATTCGAAGGGATAATCATCTAGGCGTCCTTGTGTATGAACACCTAACTAGTATACAAAGAAGAGGGAAAAGATAAATCAGACAGGTCAGAGCCCGAGGTTTAAAAAATTATTTTAGCAAGTGCTTAATTTACTTTAATATCTAAAATGTGATACTCTTCATATTTAAATTGGTGTCGCACTCACATGAGATACCCCTCACTTCTCATCTAACAGTGCACACCTAACGCATGTATTTTAAAACACCCTAGTTAGCTACCTAGCCTAACTATCACCTCAAAAAACTCTCAAGTCCATACCCTATCAATTACCCCATGTATTTAAGATATTCTAAGCATTGACTCAAGTTTATACCATATGATTTATCACTTCTGATATAACCATACATTTTAAATAACCTTCACTAGTTATTACCGTACTCTCATCTTAGGGTTATTATTTCGTATATAATATTATTACATTTATATACGTATTTTACATTTTATATTCTGAATTTTATACTCCCAAATATTAGAAATTAACTCACATTTATTTCCTTGTTTTTGTCCACACACACACACACACACACACACACACACACATATATATATATATATATATATATATATATATATATATATATATATATTATCTCATCTCATATATATAATATACTATACACCTCTAGTGTAAATGAACTACATTTTTTATCTTTGTCCATCTATATATATGTTTTCACATCTCATATATATAAATATATAACATACTATACACATCAAGTATATCAATACTTATATATCACACACTATATAAGTAAAATAACCACCCCTTAGAGCTATAACTCAATGGATGCAGTCTCTAGAATGCTATCATCTTCCAGGGAATCACTCACATTATCATCCTGGGTACCAGCGGTTGGACTCTCACACCGACTTGGTAAAAATCAAATCACAACTTATGGGAAGCGGTCATAGTTCTTCATCGAAAATGAGAACGAAACATACCCACCATGTCTCACCCCTAATAAAATCACACAATACAATATCTGGATGTCTATGACCTAGGGACTATACTCTCCCTCCTCCTCAAGCTAGGGGATTCACCCACATCGCGCAACTTCCCATGATAGCACTTGAGGGGTATGCTTCACATAAATATATCAGTGACACACATATATATTCATAATCATATCATATATATACTGTCTCTATACCCATATATATATATATATCATCAAATCTGGCTATAAATGCCTATCTCTCATGGCATTAGCTTATAATTCGAATAGATCAATTCATATAGATTAATAAGTATACACACAACTTACTTTAATCCCATAAGTATACACTCACTTACAATATAATTCTCGCATTCATTCTTCCTGAATAGTAGCTTATCACACTATCTAGTATTCTTATATCATCCTACTCGCGCCTTAGGATTTACTCATACATATTTGTCATATGTATATATTATACCCATATATAATCGACATATATATACTCTACACGCATAATTATATATGTTCGAACTCGTCGAATAATTCCTCGAATGCCGTTCATCCCAAACATTCTTAAATTTAAACCCCGTATCTTTCCTACTAACGCGAACTTATACATCCCCCAATTACTCTTTTAGAGATCCTTGGACTCTCTTTATTATCCCTTAAAATTTATCTCCAAAAGGAATTCGTCTCCAATCTCCAAGGATTATTTTTTTGATTTTCTGACAGAAACGGACTGTACTGATTTCCAGGAAAAACAAACCGATCTGGTCACCGAACCGAACCGTTTACCAAGAAAAATGAACCAGTCCGGTTGGCCTAGATTTTTTGCATTATCCAAAAATGCTATCTCTTCTTCTCCTAATACACACCTAACATACATACAACCTTATCTCCATGGTTTCTAACAATTCCTAACCATATACAGAATACATCTACACACTAAATTATACACAAAAGAACCATTAATTTCAATGGATTCGTCAATTTCTAATAATTTAAACCCTAAATTCTTATTTTTTGCAACTCTCCCAATTTCTCACCCTAATTCACCTCACTAACATGGATTTTATCTTAGATTTCATATGGAGTTTATATCACAACAATTTCTATGAAATCAATTCTTAAAAACCCATTTTCAATCCAATAATTGCAACTCAAAATCTTATAGGTTTCATCACCAACTATAATACGAAAAACACTTAATAATTAAAGCGAGTTAAACATTTGTCTGGTTGGATAAATCCGACGACCTCGTGCTGGGAATCCGTCGGAGTAGACCCGAGCTCCTCTTTTCTCACTTTTTTTCCCTCCTTTCTCTTATTCCTTATTTTCTCTCTTTTCTATCCTTCTCTAGTGCTCTTGTAAGAGATAAATAAGGGTTTGTCCCTTATGAAACCCAAAATTGTCTCGTATACACAATTGCGAGTCCCTACTGATCCAAAAAGTCCCCGGAACCCAAACACTACATTCGGGTACTCTATTCTGACTATCTCGGCCCTTCCAAGACCAATCATGCACTCTAAATATCCATTCGAGTCACTTATAAAAACTTCATGTCTTAACTCAACACATCGCCACACGTGTTTTTCGTATAAAATAATATCCCCTATCACTGTTATTCACCTACGACATGAAATATAGGTAGTCAATCTTATATATTTTAAATTATCAAATTATTAAATTACACCCACCTATGTAATTTAATTATCCATAAGAATAAGTATTACAGGATAGTTATGCTTACCCATGATGGAATAAGTAGTATTGGTCCTAAGGAGGGAACCCTAGTGCCTCAGCTTCCCGAAGGAATTGACTTTATGTTTCGTTCATCTAGCAAGGATTGATGATTCATGGTTAGGAATCATCAGTGCTAATCGGACAAGTCAGGGTATGTGGCAAGGTTAAGGCTTTAGCGGATGTAGTTGGGGGTTATAGAGTTCAAGGGTATGTTGTGGGTTCATACTTCATGTGTCACAATTCGTTGTTAGAAATTGATTATTTTGTTTTGGCGTGGCAGTCGTCGGATTCATTGCATTACTTGTGTCTTATTTGATCCCGACAATGCGAAGTTGTTGATCAATTATGATTCTGGTGTAGCGCTCCATAAGCTCAGTAGTGATGTGGGTAAAGACAGTTGTGGTTGATGCATCACGGTAAGTGACTTCACTCTTCCTTGGAGGCATCCTGTTCTACACTAGTTTGTGTGTAATTATGGTCTCACATTTGTTGCATGTTTGCACATGTTACTTGACAGCTTTAGGTTGACAGGTTTCCTTAATTAATCGATATAACTAGTTACGAATTCGTCGTGTATCCCAAGGTTGTGACTTGAGAATATTGTGAGTATTAGAACCGGATAAAATATTAGATGTTACTGTTTTAATATGTTTGGAAGTGTGCGAATTGAGGATGTAATCGCTCGTATATATGTGTTGAGACACCTAGGATGAGTCTAAATTAGCGTAAGGATCTCGTAGGAGATATCGGTCAGGTAGACCAAAAGGACTAGATGACCATATCGTGATTGATTATGTGAGAACTAGTTGTGTCGAGGATATGTCAGCCTATCCTAGGCATGATCCAAGGTTGCTTGAGGAAACGTAGGTTATAAATCTTAATGTAAGAACGATCCACAATAATGAGTTCACTGGTGATAATGAGATATTTTATGAGTATCAATCATCTCGAGGCTTTATTTAGATGGACATGTTAGGCATGCTTAAGAGTTAGTAATAAGATCTCAGGGTTCGTTGTAATTGGGTTAACCATAGTGACTGGTGAAAATGAAATCTTTGGGTTTTCGACCATAGTTTTGAGGATGCTCTAGGATTGGAAACTAGTTGTAGGTAATTGGATTCTAAGTTGATGATGCATGAATTTGGAAGAAAAAATTTCCTAAGTAGGGTAGAATGTAATACCCTGCCCAACAAAAATAAGCAATTGTCGCCCCCTTTTTCTATGCGGAATGTGTTTTAAGGATGAAATCAATTTCTCTTTTTATTTAAATCCTTTTCCAATTATTAATTCTCAAAAAATTGGGAACTGATTTTAACTTAACCAAATTTTATCTTGATTAATCCTAAACATTCATCTAGTGATTAAAGCCAGTAAAATAAGGAAAATAATGCTCACAACGCTGGAAGTACGAGGAAACCACTTAGGGAAAAAATTCGGACGACCCAAGCCAGACAATCACTATGATGTGGAATTATAAGGAACAAACATAAGCTTTACTCAACGAATCAATCCCCATGAGACTTGACGCTAATCTGATCTTCAACCACTCCTCCACAGTGCCCACATAGAAAGTTCTTCTTCCACAATGCTCGTCAACAACACACACGTCTACGTATGTCTCGGTGTCCACCGATATGGCTTGTAACGCCTACGATGTTGAACACGGCTCTTTCGCTTGTAACGCCTACGATGTTGAACACGACAATACACAACAAAGTTCTATGTAGAATAAACTCCAAATGGTTACAACAAAGATCACTATAGAATATGGTGGTGAAAGCTCTAATCTTTGAAACTCTAGGGATGTTTTCTACTTGGAAAACCTTAGAAAAATTTGTGCCGAAAATGTACTGGTTTGTAAACTCTTTTTCAGACTGTACACCTCCAAAATTCTAAAGAAACCCCACCTTAAATTAATTTTCTTTATGCGGCATCTCACTCGAACGAGATGGCTATGTCGTTTGAACGAGATGGCTATGTTGTTCGAACGACGTAGTGATCTTGCTCGAACAAAATTTAATGTCCTTTGAGCGACATAATGAAATAAAGTTTGTATAAAATACAACTCTAAACATCCTATTGATGATACATAAATATTGCGTATTTCACCCGTTAACCAACGCGTTATTAACCCCCTCGGGTATCTTAATCCTTATATTTATGCTCGTTAACCAGAAACCTCGGATTTATATGTTAACATGTTTTGGAGGGGTTAATTGAGCTTTTGTAGATATTTGGATACTTAGTATGAGGTTTTGATGGATTTCGGCGAAGTTCCGTACACAACCGCAAGCTCAAGGGCATTTTAGTCACACTTCACAATTTGGGCAACTGGCCCAATGTCTTCACGGAAGTTGAAGACCTCCGAACAACCTTCGTGTGGACGTAAACAGTGCATGAATTCGATCCCTAATGAAGAATTTATGGAAGTTCAAGCACAAGAGAAAGACATCTCAACCAAAGCAGGAGAAAGAAGGCAAAAACAGGGGAGTGAATCGATTCGCCCTTGTCGAATTGATTCGCTATGGTGAAAGTGTCGGGTATCCAAGTACCTAATCGATTTGCACCATATGAATCGATTCACTCCGAGATGGAGTGCCATTTCTTCCATTGCGAATCGATTGGGGCTATGCGAATCGATTCGCCCCTTTTTCAGCTTCGAAGACATTTATCAGCGAATCGATTCGCACCATGCGAATCGATTCGGCTCTGCTGTTTTTGTTCTTCTTTTTATTACAAGTTTGAAATGGGATATTTTGTATACATACACTCTTCTCTCATTTTTGAGAAATATCTTCATTATTTCTAGTTTTAGGGCTTGTACACTTGGGAGCTAAACCCTACTCCTCTCTTGTACTCTTTGTTTTGTAAGTTGTCACTTTACTTTAATTTCATTAATTTCATTATCTTTTTTAATATAAATGTTGTATTTGCTTTATTTCCATTGATGTCATTTATATTTCTTGCCTAGATAATCTTTATTTGTTGTTATTTATTGCTTTTATAGTTTAATTAGATGTTAATTTAGGTTATTTCCATATCGTGCCCTTAGATAAATAGGGCCGGGGTTGTGTTTCGCCATTAACGGGTTTGGACCTCGAAAGTTAGGGTTTCATGTAAAATTGTATTTAATTGAAACCTCACGTATTAAAGTCGGATTATTATGCGTTTAACTTTCTTTTTCACGCAACTTTAGTGTTTATAGCGATATTCCGAATTTAATCCGCGTGTGACCATTTTCAGTTAAAGTTTAATCTCGCAACTTTGGATTTAATTCCTTATTGTGTGATGTTTATGGTTAATTGAAATTATCGATTAAATTACTTTCGATCCTTCAATCTAATTAGTAGTTGTTTCGATTCGTGTGGAAGGATGGGATCCCGATCCTCGCTTTACTTTTGTGTAGTGTAACTTCTCTTTTTCTTTATTCACCTTTCCCAACCATCACCTTTTCTTTTATTTATTTTACACTTTTATTCCTGAAGTAATTAAAGCAATTAAAATATAAAATTTAATCACTCCCTGTGGATTTCTTACGATACCCGACTTACCGCTGTGCTTGCTTGTCAAGTGTAGTTGTAGTTTAGGTTTTTGCATGTAGAGCGGGAGCCGAAATCAACGACAGTGTGCCTACACGAACACTCGGTTCCCCTTGCATCAAAATGGAGCCGTTGTCGATGAGTGTGTTTTAGATTGTAATTATTTTATTATTTCGTAGTATTTTTCCTTTTGTATTTGTATACTTTGTTTTAACCTTTTTTGCAGGATAGCATATTTGAGCGTTAAGAAACTTTGATTCGCGGTTGCTCACTTTCTTTCTCGGATTCTCCATCTACAAACAAGGAGGTAATCATGTCCTACTATTATAGTTATTACGGTCATTCTAATGATTCTTAATTTGGGGATAGTTTTCAAGTTTTCCATTTTGAAGATTTTCTTGAGATTGAAGGACTTGAAAACATTTATCGGAATGAAAATCGTTATTGGGAGCTTGAGTTGGATTCATTATTCGAATCCAATGACGATTCTTATTCTGATACTTTCGAAGACAAGTTTCAACCAAATGAGGAGTCCGAGGCTCTTGAGCCGAGGAAGCCTACTTTGGAAGAAAATTTTCTTCTTTACTCCTAAGGTTTGGAAAGCCTAAATGATGCTGGAATGAGACTTGGAGCACTTTGCAATGAGATGAATTCTTATGCACAAAACAACGAGGAGGTGGAAACTTGTGTTTCACCTCAATTTTTCAAAGAATTTCTCATCGAATGTGAATCTCTCTCCCCCGAAATTCAATCTACTTCTGATGATATGTTTACGGACATTGAATTTATTTCATTACCATATACGTTTTTCGTCATTGAACCATTAGAATTACCAGTTGATTCCTATGAGTCGGTAGAAACTTTTAAAACTTATACAATTTTTGCCGATGAGGACTCCTTGCCGGACTTGTTTTCTATGGATGTTGTAGCCACGTGTGCACCATCTCCCATTCCATTTGAAAAATCTTTGGGAGATGAGTCGATTTTTCTTGGACCTCAAGTGTACCTTTCCCCCTTATTATCCATATCCCCCATCGTCCGCCCAAAATTTCAAATTGGCGATGGTTCACTTTCGGCACCACCCACATGCCTTCCGTTGTTCAAACGTAATTCCTATTTTTTGGGAGGCATGTTCTCTATCGAGGGTCCACCGTTGATCTTTCAAAGTCGAATCCATGTTTGGGTGGACCCTCAACTATTTAGACTTCTAGTGTATAGTTTGTGTGAAGACTAAATAGTAGGATGAAAATAGTTAGATTTTTAATTTTCTTTCTTTCCTTTTTATTTAGTCTAGTGTAATTAGTTAACTTTTTGTTATTTTCTTTTGCTATGCTCGGTACTAACTTGTTTTGTAGATTCCTTTGGACTCGCGCTTATGGAGATCGCTCCAATTTTGGGTAATATCATTTTTTCTCTCTCTTTGTGTTGTGTTCTTAATGCACATTGAGGAAAATGCAACATTTAAGTTAGTGGGTGTAGGATATTCTATCCATTTCATGTGTAGTCCATTGAATTGCTCACTTGTTAGTTACTAAGTATGCCTTTTTCTGAAAAATTTGAAAATTTTCAAAACAATATTTTCTTTCTTTTTTCACCTTTGTTGGGCATTTTGCATTGTTTTCGATGATAAATTTTAATAATCGCCCGATCCGATTGACAACTCAATGATGCATTAATCGGATCTATCAACTCAATCGGATCGACCGATAAATTTTAATAGTTGTTCGATCCGATTGACAACTCAATAGATTCTCCTTTGCCGAATCGATTCGCTATGGTGAAAGTGTCAAGTCTCCAAGTATCGAATCGATTCACACCATGCGAATCGATTTGCCCCGAGACAGAGTGCCAGTTTTTCCATTGCGAATCGATTCGGGCTATGCGAATCGATTCACCGCTTTTGCAGCTTCAAAGATATTTATCAGCGAATCGATTCGCACCATGCAGATCGATTCGGCTATGTAGTTTTTCTTCTTCTTTTTATTACAAATTTGCCATGGGATATTTTGTATAAATACACTCTTCTCTCATTTTTGAGAAACATCTTCATTATTTCTCGTTTTAGGGCTTGTAAACTTGGGAGCTAAACCCTTATCCTCTCTTGTACTCTTTGTTTCATAAGTTTTACCTTTACTTTATTTTCATTAATTTAGTTGTCTTTGTTAATATAAATGTTGTATTTGCTTTATTTCCATTGATGTCATTTATATTTCTTGCCTAGATAATCTTTATTTGTTGTTATTTATCGCTTTTGTAGTTTAATTAGATGTTAATTTAGTTAATTTCCATGTCGTGCCCTTAGATAAATAGGGTCGGGGTTGTGTTCCGCCATTAATGAGTTTGGACCTCGAAAGTTAGGGTTTCGTGTAAAATTTTATTTAATTGAACCTCGCGTATTAAAGTCGGATTATTATGCGTTTAACTTTCTTTGTCACCCAACGTTAGTGTTTATAGTGATATTCCGAATTTAATCCGCGTGTGACCATTTTCCATTAAATGTTTAACCTTGCAACTTTGGATTGAATTCCTTATTGTGTGATGTTTATGCTTAATTGAAAATGCTCGATTAAATTGATTTCCAGCCTTAACTCTAATTAGTAGTTGTTTCGATCCGTGTGGTAGGATGCGATCCCGATCCTCGCTTTACTTTTGGGTAGTGTAACTTCTCTTTTTCTTTATTCACCTTTCCCAACAATCAGCTTTTCTTTTATTATTTTACACTTTTATTCCTGAAGTAATTAAAGCAATTGAAATCTAAAATTTAATCACTCCCTGGGGATTTCTTACGATACCTGACTTACCGATGTGCTTGCTTGTCAAGTGTAGTTGTACTTTAGGTTTTTCATGTAGAGCGAGAGCCGAAATCAATGATAGTGTCCCTACACGAACACTCGGTTCCCCTCGCATCAAAATGGCGACGTTGTCCCTACATCCTTGGCAACGGTGCCATTTTGATGCGAGGGGAACTGAGTGTTCGTGTAGGGACAACGACACCATTTTTATGCGAGGGGAATCCAGTGTTCGTGTAGGGACACTGTCGTTGATTTCGGCTCCCGCTCTACATGCAAAAACCTAAACTACAACTACACTTGACAAGCAAGCACAGCGGTAAGTCGGGTATCGTAAGAAATCCACAGGGAGTGATTAAATTTTAGATTTTAATTGCTTTAATCACTTCAGGAATAAAAGTGTAAAATAAATAAAAGAAAAGGTGATGGTTGGTAAAGGTGAATAAAGAAAAAGAGAAGTTAGACTACACAAAAGTAAAGCAAGGATCGGTATCGCATCCTACCACACGGATTGAATCAAATACTAATTAGAGTTAAGGCTCGAAAGAAATTTAATCGAGCATTTTCAATTAAGCATAAACATCACACAATAAGGAATTCAATCCAAAATTGTAAGATTAAACATTTAACGAAAAATGGTCACACGCGGATTAAATTCGAAATATCGCTATGAACACTAACGTTGCGTGACAAAGAAAGTTAAACGCATAATAATTTGATTTTAATACACGAGGTTTCAATTAAATGAAATTTTACACAAAACCCTAAATTTCGAGGTCCAAACTTGTTAATGGTGGAACACAACCCCGATCCTATTTATCTAAGGGCACGACATGGAAATGAACTAAATTAACATCTAATTAAACTATAAAAGCAGTAAATAACAACCAATAAAGATTATATAGGCAATAAATATAAATGAAATCAATGGAAATAAAGAAAATAAAACATTTATATTAAGAAAGACAACTAAATTAATGAAATTAAAGTAAAGGTACAACTTACAAAACAAAGAGTACAAGAGAGGAGTAAGGTTTAGCTCCCAAGTTTTCAAGCCCTAAATCTAGAAATAATGAAGATATTTCTCAAAAATTAGAGAAGAGTGTATTTATACAAAATATCCCATTGCAAACTTGTAATAAAAAGAAGAAGAAAAACTGCAGAGCCGAATCGATTCGCATGGTGCGAATCGATTCGCTCATAAATATCTTCAGGGGCGAATCGATTTGCATAGCCTTAATCGATTCGCAATGGAAGAACTGGCACTCTGTCTCGGGGAGAATCGATTCGCATGGTGCAAATGTATTCGGTACTTGGAGACCTGACACTTTCACCATAGCGAATCGATTCGTCAAGGGCTAATCGATTCGCTCCCCTGTTTTTGCCTTCTTTCTTCTACTTTGGTTGAGATGTCTTTCTCTTCTGCTCGAACTTTCGTAACTTCTTCGTTAGGGATCGGATTCATGCACCGTTTGCGGCCACGCGAATCTTATTCAGAGGGCTTCAACTTGCGTGAAGACACTGGGCCAGTTACCTAAATTATGAAATGACTAAAATGCCCTTGCGCGTGCGGTTGTGTACGAAACTTTTCTCGAATGCATCCAAACTTCATACTTAGAATCCAATTACCTACAAAAGCTCAATTAACCCCTGTAAAACTTGTTAACATAGAAATCCGAGGCTTTATGGTTAACAAGCATAAATATAGGGATTAAGATACCCGAGGGGCTAATAACGCGTAGGTTAACGGGTGAAATATGCAATATTTGCGTCGTATCACCTATCAGAATAAAACGAAGTGTAAACACTTGGAAACACTTTAAAAACATTTTAAAACTATTTTCTTAATAGAATAAAATCCTTAAACAATTTAAAATAAATTACGAGTCCCATTAAAATTACCCATTGTTACCTGAGAGATCTCGAAATGTAATTTGACTTGAAGACAAAATATGGACCATAAAATCGGTATGATAAATCTTTGAAGCTTTCCACAAAATCTTTATTAAAATTCAATGCATCATAGTCTGCGTGGTATCGTGACAGTAAAAATACAACCTATGACTTGAACGTGTTTTGTTTCAGGAATAACTCAAATAAATATACAACGGACTCAATTGGAATTTTTGTCCTTACAAATATCCCCCTTTAACTATTCCAGGACAAAACCAACAGTGAAATACCTAAGTCAGGCCGTCAGGCCGTATGATGCCTAAATCCCATCCCATAAATCCAAAATCAAAAATTACAAGACAAGACTAGTAAATGATGGTCCGTCAAGCATGAACTATCTGAATGTGATGTAGTATTAAAATCTCGAATCTAAAGCGTAGCTACACACACGAAAGAGACAAATACCCAGTGAAATAATGGAGGAACAAATGATATAAACCAATATGTAAAAACAAACCCAGATAATTTTTTATGTGAGCAAAACATGATATCAATCTTTAAACAACATCCAAGTAAAGATACCAATTTGTGCAAACTCATTAAGATACCAATAAATAAACATGAATGCATATGATATCAATGTGTAATGCAACAAAATCTATGTGCTCAATCAACAAAATCTCCCCCTACATGACGTACAGGTTTCCCCCTTTTGAATTGACAACCCGATGAAAACATAAAGATATCTAGCATGAGATATTAAATTAAATGTATCTAGATAACATGAACCAACCAACTAATAATGATTAAAATATGTCAAAGCCGTAGCTAGTAAATAATAATCACACAACATGAATCAACAATCTAAGCAGGTGTGACAAAAGGAACACAATGCAATAATAGATGTATTCAATGAGAATCTGCATATAACAAACATTCTAGAGGCAAACCAACAGTACTAAAAAGTATACCAATATGAACCAGTGTACTAAAATAGAAGGAAACAAAAGAAAAATCCCTCAGCAAGTTGCTCGAATGAGTGCCCTATTGCTCGAACGACAGAGACTTCTCGCGAGATGACTTCACGTAACATCAACATCTCATTTGAACGAGAAAAAATAAAAACTCACATCCAGTTCAAAATATCATGAAATTTTGTCCAGCGAAAAAAATTCCTGAAAAAGTTAACTGGAAAGAGAAAAAACTGCAAAACAGTAGCAAAAATAAAAACAAAACAACTAAAACAATGTGAGTTACATGCTAACATAGTATCGATGTGATCAAACATGAACATGTAATGTATGGGCGTGAACTACAACAAATGAATCACAATTACAACACATCGAAATTATCAAGAAGATCTAATTGATATTTATAAACCATCAAACTTTATTTTAGCCATACGTGAGAATTAAAGTGTGAGATAAATAAACTAAACAATCAAACATGTATATAAATATAAAATTTTGATGATTCTACAAACAATAGTGTCATGATATGATTTTCAACGTTAGGATTCGTTGTGTAAACCCATTTAAATTATCCATCCAAACTCCCTCAAATATATCATATTTTTCTTTTGGAATGAAGAAATCCTAATTGGCTCATATTTTGGCATATGACTATTTTTATTGCCTTGATTTTCTTTTGGGCCCTTTTAAACGGTGGCTTTCATGAAAAGTCAATTTTGCACTCTCGTAAACCTTTCCTGTGAACACTCATCATTTTTCAATTTCAATCCTCACGGTAAATGGTTCGTACATGCACACCTCCTCCTTAAGTTTACTTACGCATAGATGACAAAATTGAGATAAGAACGTCTCACCAAACTCAAAAGATGTCAAACATTCATATTAAATCATGCATGTATGCAAAGATGGCATATATACAGAGTCGAATAAAAAACCATATCAACTTCGAAACAACCCCATAATAAAATGGTTGTGATCTTTCTAAGAATCCATAATTATGATCAAATGTCTTAGCCATATGGATAATGAAAGGATGGGGGTCCAAGCACAACAATATACCACATCAAATATATAACTCAAAAACAAAAACAAACTGAACATATTTTTGGTTTTTCAACATATTTTGACTCAAATAAAATCAAAATCTTTCAAAAAACAAATGAACCCGAAAATCTTTTTGTATTTTCTCAAAACAAAATCTTTTTGTATTTTTCGAATAAGACTCAATAAATGAAAAATATGATACAAAAGATACACATATCATACACTAGAAAGATATAAATCATGATGCAAAGACTAGCGTATGACAAATATGGCAACACAATCCTCCTTTAGATATAGCATGGAAAGATTCAAGTGCAACCAGATGAGAACCATAAAGTTTAAGTCCTAAAGCCACTAAGTTTTAATTTTTAACCAAAGTAGGTGTGAAAATATGCATGAGGGTTTTGGGAACCGAAATACTTTATTTCTTAACTCCCTAGGAGCATTCCTAAGGCCATAGAAAAAAGGTCTAAGGTGATCTTTCCTACCGCAATGTGTGCAAGTGTAAACAGGATGGGAATGATTACTAAAATGTCAACCTATCGTCATGTTCCAAGTGGGCTCTCTCACACGGTCGGTATTGTATTTGGGAATGGGAGCAACTCTATCATCGTAGCCTATACCACATTGTAATAACCCTCGCTTATGAGAACATATTTTATGTTTATTTACTAGATATGGTAATTAGATATAAAATGTTGAGTTATGGATTGAGTACTAAATTAATGTAGAAAAGTTAAAATTCACCATGAAGTTGCATATTTACCGTAACTATAGGTGAATATTGCCATGTTATGTTGTATAATATCATAAGAATTAAAATGATATTTAGCTCAATAATGAGACCGGAACTTAAAATGAATTATAAATTTTCCCAATGATAATTTTGAGGCCGTAGTTGAGTCCGGAATGTGCGAGATAGTCAATTATTGTGCCATATTGTATTTTGAGGTTTTTGGCACTTTTGACTGGTTATACCTTAAATATGCAGTTGCGTATTATTTTATCGCAATATTGGTCAATTAAGTTGGAATTTTGACTAATGCCCCAACTTAGTCTTACTAAGTTTTCTATTTTCCCAAGTTTCATTCCCTAAACCTAGAGAAAGCTTGAGAGAGGAAGTGAAAGAGTAGAGAAAAGAAAATGGATTGAAGATTGAGGGAGGATTCTTGCTTCTACACAAGGAAAATCTGCATTTTCTCAATTGAGGCAAGTTTTCTACTTGCTATTTGTGGTTTAAGATAAATGATTTGTTATGATAATGATGTATTACTTATGGTTTAGCTATTTTAGGGTTTTCTTTGTGTATTTGTGGGTTTTGATCCATTGAAGAATGTTTTGGGATGTTTAATGAGGTTTATGGTAGTAGTTAGTAGCATTTATGTTATGCCGGTGGAAATAAATGAGTTGGATTTGGGATTAGCTTGAAATAGGAAGATTTGGTTTGGTCTAGGTCTGCAAAGACCGGTCGACAGCGGTTCTCAGACCGGTCGATCGGGCCTTCGGGAGAGGGCACACTGCTTTTTTTCAAAGGCATAAAATTTATGGTGCGGTCGACCGCGGTTCCCTGACCGGTCGACCGACTCTGCTGAAGTGACTTTCTGCTTTTCTTCCTAGGCAAAATCTTGAGACGCGGTCGACCGCGGTCTTGGGACCGGTCGACCGGTCCCCTGTTTTCTTCCCTAAAATTTTATTTTCATGTTTCAAATCTTTTCTTTTCATAGGGACTTAAGGACCTTCTTAAATGAAGTAAATATAGGGTCTTAGAGTATTAGTTGAGTTTGGTCGACACCCTAGACTCGAAGGGGTTCATCTAGGGTTCATTTCAGGGGGGGGGGGGTTAAAGTAATGTTCAGGCATTTCTTTTCTCGTATAGTTTTATAATAATCTAGGAGATCTTAGAGTCAAATTTGAAGACTTTGGGAGTTATTGTGAGCTAGGTTTGACTTTATAGTCTATTATGAAACCAAAAAGGAGGCTTTGGAAAATAATTTGGAGAGTCTAACTATTTATCAAGGTTGTTATGCTGATACGAAATACGTATAGTTCCGGATAATCTTTATGCATTTGATAAAATGTAAAATGGATAAAGTAAATGACAATTTACTAAATCAAGTAATGGAAATTAATAAAATGGATGATACACACCTCTCTAAATACCATCTTAAGGGAAGTCCGTGCGTGAGGTGAAGCCCCTTGGCTAATGAATGCAGGGTGGATATAGTCCTAGGCCATATGAGCGCTTCTTTATATATTTCTGCGATGGGTAGGAGATTCCGGGTGTGGTCTTGACTATCCCGCAGGCATATGGCCGCTTCCCGATGTTTCAATAGGATCCCAGGTTGTCTTATGTTAGGCCCTGGAAGATGATGGCTATTTGGGGGCGCGTACAGTGGGGAAACCCGGACGGGCGGTTTTAGAATCGTTATATATACATATATACTTATAACTATTCTAATTATCGAGTTGGACTCGATGGAACATTAATGCCACAAAGAGCAAAGTATATGCCACAAAGAGCATACAATTGAGATTAGTGCCATAAAGGGCACATAATAATAATTGTATTCCTGATAAGGAATGGAAAGAAGATAAAGTGAAAAGTATGAAAGATGAGAACGGTTGATAAGTTTTCCTAATTGAATCTATAATCGATTCTTTCCTTGTAATCACTAAATTGCCTTAATTGTATCTTATTGTTACCATGCTAGAATACTACCTCTATCATCCATGCTTATCTATTCTTCATTTTCATACTTGTCATTTATCTGGTGATCACATAAAACCGGGCTCTGATCGGTTCTTCTTTCTTGTTGAGCATATATATATATATATATATTATATCCGCTCAGGTGTTTCGCCGCAAGGTCGCCCGTAATGAACTTCCTATTCCAGTGTTTTGAGGAGCCGTGACATTTTGCGGGTATCATGGGACATTTTGTGTAGACGCCTTCTTAATTGTTTTCTAGTTATGATCAGTCCCTACTCGAGCGTGTGGCCCAAACTGTTGTAATTGGATAATGGATGTATTAAGTATCACATGAAACTTATTGTATATTGTATGTATTTCATTGACCGGAGGTTCATTCGATCCTTTCTTGTATTGTTGGTTTATATATATATATATATATATGTTTGTGGGAGTTTCCACCCTCTTTCCTATTACGGGTTGTTGAAAATGCTTTATTTAAATCATAAAACTAAAATTTTTGACAACCCGTTTTCTGAAATACTGTGTGGTTATTCCGTATACTCTTTATGTTGTTGCGATGCTGAGGATGATTCCATTAATGATTCCTGTATTTTTGGAGTATCGGGCTAGCCACCCCTTATTTCGGATACCGGGTTGTCACACACACCTATCACTTTTGACTTGGACGGTGCCTAACATCTTATCCAAATTCTCTGACCTAGATTCCAATTCAAACGTAAGCTTACTAGAGTCTTTTAACTTCTACTCTAACTTATAAATCCTAGACTCAAGCACACGCCGAGACTCCTCAAACTCTATAATCTCCTTTTTCAAAGTCTCCATCAAACCACGAAGACTATCTCTCTTTTTCTCCACATATTCTAGTTTATCCCTAAGTTTCTTTTCTCGTTCCCTAAGATCCTTAATAAAAAGATCATTATTTCAATGACACTCTCATTCAACCTAGCTTGCAATTTAGAGTTTCCCCTTTTCACCTTTATCGCCTCTACATATAAGTCATTAAAGGCAACTTGCAACTCTTTCACATCAACCTCCTCTTTCTCACTAGCTTCTCCCTCTCTCACTTGAGATTTAACGACCTCATAAGTGTCATTCACATGAGAATCTTCATGGAAAGATTTATCGTCGTCGCTCACATGACATGCCAAGAAAGTAACAAACTTGCTCTCATTGGGGTAAATCTATCCATCTTTAGGATCACTATCACTTAAGGAAGAACTATAAGCTATCTATTTCTTTTCCTCTTTCTGAAGTCTAGTGGGATACTCGATAACTTTATGACCATACCCCTCACACCCAAAACACCTACCCGACTCAACCCTATTAAATTTCTCACCCTTATCCTTAGGGGTGGACACTACCTTGTTCTTGAATTTCTCAAACTTTTTGGCATCTTTCGATTGCTTTTAAAATTTAAGAAACCGTTTGAACTTCTTTCCCAACAAGGCGACATCCTCAAAATCGGAATCAGAATCATCATCTGAAACTTTTGTTTCCTCCTTTAGAGTTTTCAAAGAAATGCCATTATCTTTCTTTAGCACTTGCTTACAGGTAAACATATCGAGTTCATAGGGTTGTAGGTCACCTACAATCTCTTCAAGTTTTGTTGATTTAAGCATACCTAAGGAGTTTAAGCGGTCATTTTAGCATCAAACCTACTCGACAAAGATCTCAAAATTTTCTTTATCACACGGTTGTCGAGAATCTTCTCTCCTAAGTTAAACGACGAGTTGACAATATTAGACAACCTAGAGTAAAACTCTTCAAATGACTCACTCTCTAACATCTTAATCATCTCAAAATAGGTAGTGAGGTTTCGTAGCTTAGATGACCTAACCATTCTAGTTCACTCGTGAGTAAGTGAAAGTGCATCCCAAGCCTCTTTTGAAGTTTCAAAAGTCACAATTCTATTATAATCTTTCGATGTGACATGTGAGAAAATAATGTGCAAATCCTTAAAGTTGTAAAGTGCAAGTCTATGTTTGGTGTCGGTCCATGACTCAATGGTTTCAAACTAGTGATCTCACCCTCTTGTGTGACTGGTGGAGACAAACCCTTTTCAACCGCTAATCACACACGTTCATAAACTGATTTTAAAGCACTTCCCATTCGAATTATCTAATAAGCATAATTTGTGCCATAAAAATTAGGAACACGAAAACATTCAAAATCACCAAAATTCATCCTTAAAAACACAAGGGATTAATACAAAAAAATTATGTTTCTAGCTTTGATCCCAATTTAAAGGCCCCTTTTTCTATACAAAATGTGTATTAAGGATGACAAATCAATTTCTCTTTTTATGAAAACCATTTTTCCAATTTTTAATTCTCACCAAATTGTGAATCAATTTTAACTTAACTAAATCTTATCTTGATTAATCCTAAACACTCATCTAGTGATTAAAGCAAGTAAAGTAAGGAAAAGAATGCTCACAATGCCGGATGTACGAGGAAACCACTAATGGAAAAAGTCTTACTCAACGACTCAATCCTCACGAGACTTGATGCTCTTCCGATCTTCAACCACTCTTTCACAGTGCCCACACCAAAAGTCCTTCTTCCACGATGCTCATCCACAACACACAGGTCCACTTATATCTCGGTGTTCATCGATATGGTTTGTAACATCTACAATGTTGAACACGTCTCTTCTTCTTCTTCACCACAAACCCCAACAAAGTTCTATGTAGAAAAACTCCAAATGGTGCTAACAAAGACCACTATAGCATATAGTAATGAAGGCTCAGATCTTTGAAACTCTAAGGATGTTTTGTACTTGGAAAACCTTAGAAGTCTTTGTGTAGTAAACGTACTGGTTTGTAAACTATTTATCAGACGGCCCATTATGAAATTATGAAGTAACCGCGCCTTAAATAATTTTCTTGAGGCGGCATCTCGCTCGAACGATATTAGATGTCACTCGAACGAGATGGATATGTCATTCAAATGACATAGTAATCTCACTTGAACGATAGTTAATGTCGTTTGAGCGACATAATGAAATAGTGTTTGTATAAAATACAATTCTAAACGTCCTTATCAGAATAAAACGAAGTGCAAACACTTTGAAACACTTTAAAAACATTTCAAAACTATTTTCTTAACAAAATAACATCCTTTAACAATTTAAAATAAATTTCGTGTCCCATTAAAATTATGCATTCATACCTGAGAGATCTCGGAATGCAATTTGACTAAAAGACGAAATATGCACCATAAAATCGACATGATAAATCTTTGAAGCTTTGCCACAACGTCTTCAAGACATCATAGCTTATGTGGGATCGTGAAAATAAAAATACAACCTATGACTCAAATGTATTTCGTTCCGATAATAAGTCAAATAAACATACAATGGAATCAATTGGAAATTTTGTCCATACAGTATTTAAAGATAATCCAAGTATTTTATTCAAAATAAAATTTGACGGATAAATATATAAAGAAATTTCGCTAAATGGCATGAAAACTAATTAAGGAGAAAAAAATATCCACATCACATGATTAGAATGAATGCATATTTAAGTTTTAATATTCCTGGTAAGTATGTTGGTAAAGTTTAACACGAAAATACTAGTGAATGATTGTGATACGGTTATGGTTAATATAACGTAATTTTTACCAGCACGAGCCGCACAGGACACGAACTTGTGCGATTTTTGTCGAACAATTGGATAGGAATAAAAATAGTGTTACTACTTAATTGAATATCTAAACATATATGGAAGAATACCTTGTAGAGGAAAAGTAAAAAAAAGAGGTTAATCTACCACTTTTTGACGGTAGGCAACACTGCGAAAACGCAACTTTGCGCTAATTATTTAGGACTATTGGTAGGTCAAAAAATTAAAATAAATATATATATGAGACCCTAAAAATACATATAAAAAACCATGGGGTCAAAAGTAAAAAATAAAATAAAATTATTTTAGTCAAAAAATTAAAACTGCTAAGAAAATTATGAAAATCTTCAGATCGACTTAAAATTTAATTTTGAGAAACTTTCCCTTCTTCGACATCTTCAAAAAAAAATAATTATACCCCATTTTGGAGAATATTTGGTCTAAAATGTAGTAAAAGTGTTGTCTCTATTTTGGACCCTTTATCTAGGACACGTGTCGACATCTCTCAGACCCTAGACCTTGATATTTTGAGTTTACCTTATTAGGAGGGTTGATGGGATTGCCACTTATGGTATGTAGGGCTTGGAAGGTTTTGTATTTAAAGATAGAGAGGTGGGACTAGGGTTTTACATTTTCCATTATATTTGGTAGCCTCTCTCTCTCTCTCTCTTTAACCTTGGTTTTCCATGGAGAGAAAAATCTATCCCAGGCCAATACACCCTCATAAAACCCCTTAAACCGCCATGAAAACATCATTAAAGATCCTGGAACCACCTTATAACACCATAGAAACCAAGATGGGTATTGATGGGTTGAAGAAAATGAAGTTGTTGGAATTGGATGAATGTTTTGTAGAGGGATTCTTGGAGCTATAAGACAGATTCTGTAGACCTTGATGGATATCCCATTGGATCTTAAAAAGATAAGGTATTGTGACTCCCTTTAAGGCAACCTTTATAGGTGGGGGAGTCACCCATATTCCCTACTTCCTCCATCATTTTGAAGACATTTAGGTGGGATTTTATAGCCTTGAATTAAGTTTTAAAAAGTTATAATTTTCAACATGTTATTCTACTTATATTAGACTTAGAATGTATAAAATATAAGTGATTATGAATTCATGAGTTAGTCTTCATATTATCTTTTTTTGTGCAAAAATGGGTATTAAAAGTATGATTTCAAATGGGTGTATAAATTTTCAGAACACTATTTAAGACCATTTTATGAAATAAAAGGTGCTAAAAGTGTGTTTTAATTGGAGAAATGTGATTTTGGTATATAGTAATGTTTTGATATTGTTCATGTCATTTTGTAAAATTAATTGTGTTTTCCTACATTATATGAAGATCTTTATAAGTGGAGGAATGTTTTTACTTTAAATAGTTATTTAAAGTGTGTAAACTCATAATAATAAAATAGTATGGGTTATTGTGTAAATATTGGTTAAATGGGTCTTCAGATGTAAAACTCCAAAAATAAAGTGTGTAAACTCATAATTAAGAAATTGTATGGGTTAATGTGTAAATATTGGTAAAATGAGTGTTAACATGAAAAAATCCAAAAACTAATTTGTGTTCATCAAATATGTGGAAAATGAGGCTTTAATATATAAAATGTGTGAACTTATATATTATAAGTGTGTAAATTAAAAAAAGTGAAGGTTGAGTGAAGTATGCTAATGAATAAGTGTTTTAGTGGTCAAACGTGTTTAAGTATTGAATTGCAAACTTAAACTACCTCTATGAAAAATGACACTTGTTAAAGGACTAAATTTCTAGTTTGGCAATAAAAGGCTAAATTCGTAATTTACTTGAAGTGGAACATTTTGATGAATTGAAAATTTTGATGAATGCTTTTACACTGGTATGGGTGAAAATGAATTAAGTCCTAAAACGAGAATATTTTTTTATATAAAATCAACATGTGTGTGAATAAAGGACTTGAAGGAGAAAGTAATAATTCTCCAACTGTTAATGGAAAGACGAAAAGTTAAGTCCAGGCTTTTGGATCCGGCCCGTAAATGTTGAATAATGTGAACATTGAAATAATGTTGAGCACATTGAAAAGATAATGGCATATTCGGATGATGACGGAGAAATAATTAAGCAAGGCATGACACCCCTAGTGGTGAAAGACCCCAAAGTAACTGCAGTGGCCTATGGCAACGGAGACCGGTGGTAAGAGGCCAAGAAGTCCATAGTTGTTGGGTAAATCCCAAAGATAATGGTGTAATCGTGAACATGATAGGAAATGATTTATAAGATAGAAATAACTTAACTTGTGTGAGTGATTAAATTTTTAATTAACGAATGTGCACAAGTAAATTGAGAATAATGATAAATATACATAAGGAAAGTGAAATGGTTAAACAAGGTCACTTAATGTTAATTAAGCTACCCGATGAGGTGTAAACCCATAATATCACAAATGTGCGTGTTATATAAGGCTTTCATTGTTAATGGGTATTTTCTAACACGATGTGCGCGTGTGTTGAAAGAAAGTCTTAATTAATGCATAACAACTCGGATGCGAGTTAATGTGTGTTGAGTAAAAAGTGTTTTGAATGTAAATGAAAGGTATTCCTAACAAATTGCTAATCGTTTAACCGTGGAAGTTAATGGGAACAAAATACTATTTCCAATCCTAGAATATAAAAGTGATTATTTTTTAAAGACAAGCAGGATAAATGGTATCAAACAACTGTGACATCCTGCCTAATTAAATACCGGGTGATCAATCCTTTATTAAATTATAACCAAGGTGAACGGTTGGTTCATTCTCAGCATCACTATCGCAAAAATATAACTTTTCCAATTAAACACCCTAATTAATTAAGCTAAGTGACAAAACCATTTTTAGACTTCAATTTCTCAATTTAATTCAAAAACCAATATTTAAAACCTTTGATAATTAACAGTTTAAGAGTCACACAATAATAACAAGGATATAAATGATCATTCAAGAATTTAACTATCAATAGTAAAAAAATTATGATAGTAACAAATCCCAAAGTAAAACTACTGAAAGTAAATGAATTACAACCCATCACAAAAACCAACTGAATAATGAAAAGGGCGACACATGCCCAACTAGATAAACTAGAACTATGTGTGGAATCAACAATGAGGTTGTGTAAGCAAGATGCCTGCAACTCTTACCTAAGCTGCAGCGCGTTCCCTATGGAGGATCCTATGCAAGACGCCTCTGTGGCTGGGCACTTGTAATATATACATATATATACAAGAGAGAAGAGAAAATAGGAAACGGGTCAGAGCCCGATTATAAAAACAGTTTAAAATTAGTTTAGTAAGTATTTAAAGTGCTAGCGGCTAATGCAACTAACATATTAGTACGACACTCCCTTGAGAAATTCTCACCTCTCTTCTAATGTGCACACTTATCGCACTAATACTTCCCAACAGTTTAACTTATCTTATCTTAAGTTGCTAGTGAGGTTTCAAACCGACAAATTCAAATGTTTAAGAGGTTAAGTTTATTTTAAAAGCAAAGTTCTCAATTAAACATTATTTAATAATTAAGTTTCTCAGTTATATATCATGCTTTTCAAGCACTTATAACCAAGTTGAATTAATTATTCATTTCTTACATACCATAATCACAGCAGGTAGTTCCCAATTTCCAGATTTAAATATATATATTAAATATTCATATAATATATATATATATTCTAACAGCACCGCACATAAAATCTATGGTGCGGGCATACTCTGCTATCTAGTCCCCGTATCACTCGTACTAAGGGAAATACTAGTTCAGAATCACTCTCGAACTGTATTAACACAAAACACATACAAAATGAGGCGAAGCATAGTTCCAAGTCACTAAGAGGATAGCACAAACCCTCACGTCTCTTAGGACCGTCTGACTATCGATCTGATAGCCTGTACCAAGGACTTCTATCTTCTAGGGTACGAGTCAATATCCCCCATAAAGGTCCCATCGAGATAAGACTGTCCCAGCGCAGTAACCTCAGGAATAGCAAGTAGCGTGGGCATGATTTTTATACGTATATAGTATATGCATAAACACAGTCATATATATATACTACTATTACCATATCAAAGTTAGGTACACTCTTACGACCCATAATTATGATATTTATCCTTATTACTCGTTACTTAGTTATCACGTATAATGGTTTGTCTCTTATTCGAATTTGTGGGATTATTCCAACTTATGAAATGACACTCACGGATTCCTATCCTCCTAAGTGTAAATTTCAGTAGGTACTCATTTATTTTACCACGTAACCTCCTTACGAGTCACACCCTTTAACACATATTTCCATTGTCCCTTATGTGTAAAACATCCCCGTGAAAGATTAATCTCGCCTTACGTTAAAGGTTCCATATTTTTAATAAGTCCTACTAGTCTTCTTCATATCCCAAAATGCTCTAACATTAATATTCAAGAATGTCTAATAATTTAAGTTGGAACAACTTATAAGATGGGAATATGAGTTATGCAGGAGGGGTCGATCGATCTATGGAAAATGTTCGATCGATCGAAGCTCTAAGGTCGATCGATTGATCAAGCAGGTATGACAAATCTGCAGAATTTCCAGTTACGGGTTCTCTCTTCCAACATCATCCAAAACGATATATTTTACTACCAAACTCCAAATAATTTATACTACAAGTATATTGACCTCAAATAAATGATTTCCTACGTCTAGCATGCGGATTTTCATCATGAAAAACGAATTAAAAGGGCATAATCCATCAAAACATCAAGAAACCTAATATTTATTTTGTTTTGTTTCTTTCCATCCTTTTACCAGATTTCATACTCTTTAATTACTGAAATTTCGTGGTTCAACCTCTACATATGAATTGGGTTTCCAGAATACATCAATTACTCATACAACATGAGAATTCAATTCTCCAAAATAGGTCTTTCTTTCATAAACAATAGTCCTAATCAATACTTGGCTAATAATATTGGAGCATTAACTGAAATAGAGAAAGATAGATACTTGCCTGGAATTTTTGGTTCAGATTTGGGGAGATTTTGATGTGGTTGTGATCCTCGTTGCACGATCTATCGTTTGGCGGCGACGGAGGTGCAAGCGGTGGAGTTCTTGGACTAGAACTCCTTGGAAAACCTCTCCTCTTCCTCTCCTATAGCCGTATTTTGTTTATGGTGTTTCTAACCCTAGAATATGACTCTTGTCATATGATATGCCCTTAGAATTTTCGTGGGTTTTCAGGCCTAAAAATGTAAAATATCCAAAACGCCCTCCCGAGGTGTTAATTAAGCTTAAAAACGCTCCGAGACCCAAACTAAACCCCCGGGTACATTATTTTGACTATCTCGACCCTTCCGGACACTTTAGTGCACTCGAAATGACCATACGGGTGACTTATAATTTATTCACTTTTATTAATCAAAATTTAGTCCCGACACGACACGGGTGCGTCCCGACTTAAATTTTCAAAATTGTCATTTTTTTCACTCGTGACATTTAATAGAACCAATTTTATATATTACTTTGCTCATTTGTAATATTCAACAAGTTTCTAATAATTACTAACTCTCGTCACGTTAGTAATTAAGAATAATTAATTTTCGGATTTATATTAAATTAATAATTCACATCAAATTAAATAAATCCCCAAATTTATAAAGCATAAAAATACGGGGTATTACATACTTCCCCCCTAATAACGGAATTTCTTCTCGAAATTCGGAAAATAAGGCATACCTGGTAAGAATAAATCTGGGTATTTCTCGCGCATATCTGCCTCGCGCTCCCAGGTGGATTCCTCCACATTATGATGCTCCCACTGGACCCGTACAAGTGGAACTACCTTCGACCTCAATCTCCTTTCGCTATGGTCTAGGATAGCCACTGGTCTTTCCTCATAAGAGATATCGGGCTGTAAGTCAATCTCCTCAATCGTGATATGGGTATGGGCCACGTCATTCCGAAGGTATCGTCTCAACGACGAGATGTGGAATACATCGGGAATGCGATGTAAATGCTCTGGCAGCCCCAATCTGTATGCTACCGTCCCAATCCTCTCGATGATGGGAAATGGTCCCACGTATCTCGGGGCCAATTTCCCTTTCTTCCTGAATCTCATCACTCCTTTCATAGGAGATACACGTAGTAATACTTGGTCCCCCACGTTAAACTCTCGGAAGAAGCGTTTTGCATCGGCGTAGCTTTTTTGCCTATCCTTGGCTACCCGAATGCGACTCCTGATAATGTCAATCCTCGCGGAGGTTTCCAGAATCACCTCTGGTCCGAGAAACTTGTTATCCCCCACCTCTAGCCAAAACTTTGGGGAACGACAAGGCCTGCTATACAACGCCTCGAATGGAGCCATGGCAATCGTGAACTGATAAGAGTTATTATAAGCAAACTCTACCAGTGGATGATGTGGCTCCCAACCTCCCCCAAAATCAAGGACACACATGCGTAGCATATCCTCCAACATCTGATTAGTACGTTCTATTTGTCCATCTGTCTGGGAGTGATAAGCTGAACTCAACCTCAACTCTGTACCCATGGCCTCCTAAAAGCTCTCCCAGAAACGTGATACAGAGATCTTATCTCTATCTGACACAATATTCAGGAGCACCCCATGTAATCTGACAATCTCAGTAATGAATAACTGAGCATACTGACTTGTGGTATAGTCTGACCGTACCGATAGAAAATGATCCACCTTGGTCAAACGGTCCACAATCACCCAGATGGAGTCGTGGCCCCGCTGTGATGTAGGAAACCCAGTGATAAAATCCATAGAAATACTCTACCACTTCCACGCTGGTATTTCCATTGGCTGAAGCAACCCTGATGGATTCTGGTGGCCCACCTTTACCAGCTGACAGGTAGAACACTTGGACACGAACTCAGCAATGTCCTTTTTCATCCCACTCCACCAGTATTGCCGCCTCATATCCTGGTACATCTTATCTCCCCCAGGATGCACCGCAAATTATGACCCGTGAGACTGGGTCATCACTGCATGACGTAAGTCTGCTCCTTCTGGGACTACTAATCTCCCTTTAAACCTCAAACCTCCATCAGAACTAACAGAATAGGACTCAGTACCCTCAACTAAAAGTCGTATAATCTTCTCCTAGCAAAATGGGTCTGCGGTCTGTGCCTGTATTACCCTCGTAACAATCTCGGGTGTCACTATCATGAAAGATATGAAGGAATGGGCTACTATGTCCAAGTGACCCAACTCTTTCCACTTTGCTTTACAGATGTCCCCTACATCGTCTATCGGTCTACGACTCAACGCATTGGCAACAACGTTGGCCTTCCCCGGATGGTACTGTATATCGAACTGATAGTCCTTCACAAACTCTAACCACCTGCGCTGACGTATATTCAGCTCTCGCTGGGTGAACAGGTACTGCAGTGACTTGTGTTCTGAGAACAAGCAAAATTTCTCCCCCAATAAATAGTGTCTCCATATCCTCAATGCAAAGATGGCCGTCGTGTGTGTGGTAATTCTTCTCGTGCAACTTAAGCTTACGGGAGGTAAAAGCTATAGCCCTCTCCTCCTGCTGAAGTACTCTCCCAAGTCCCCGTAAAGAGGCGTCGGTGTAAACCAGATACTCCACGCTTAGATTAGGTAAAGAAAGGACCGGTGATGAAGTAAACTTGTCTTTCAGCTCGTCGAAAGCCAATTGGCAAGCATCGTCCCAAATATATGGTACCCCCTTGCGAGTCAGGTTCGTCAATGGACCCGCTATTTTGGAAAACCCCCAAATGAATCTCCTGTAGTATCCGACTAATCCCAAGAAACTACATACTTCCGTCAGTGTCATGGGCTGTCCCCACTCCCTCACCACTGACACTTTACTCGGGTCAACTGCTATCCCTTGTTCAGAAATAACATGCCCCAAGAATTGCACTTCACGTAACCAGAACCCACACTTCTCGTACTTAGCATATAACTGATGCTCTCATAGAGTCTGAAGAATCTGCCTCAAGTTCTAGGCATGCTCTTCCTCGGTGTGTGAATATATCAAGATGTCATCGATGAAGACGATGACAAACTGATCCAAGAACTCTCTAAACACTCGGTTCATCAAGTCCATGAATACGACTGGAGCATTCGTGAGTCCTAATGGCATCACTCTGAACTCATAGAACCCATATCTCGTCAAGAAAGCAGTCTTTGAAACATCCTGCTCCCTAATACATAGCTGATGGTATCCTGACCTCAGATCTATCATCGAAAAGAAAGTTGCTCCCCTCAGCTGGTCGAACAGATCATCGATTCGAGGCAACGGATACTTGTTTCGTATCGTGACCTTGTTCAGTTTCCGGTATTCCACACATAGCCTCAGTGAACAATCTCTCTTTTTCACAAATAACACTGGAGCGCCCCAAGGTGAGGTACACCTACGAATGAAACCCTAGCCTAACAATTTCTCTATCTGATCCCGTAACTCATGCATTTCCGCTGGAGCCATACGGTATGGAGCACGTGTTATCGGTCGAGTATCCGGTAATAAATCTATGATAAAATCTATCTCTCGACTGGGGGGGTAGGCCTGGTATCTCCTGAAATACATCAGAATACTCATGAAAAACTGGGATCGAGTCAAAGGGAATCACGACCTTCTTAGAGGTATCCTCCTCTATGTAATATAAATGAGCGGTCGAGCCTCCCTCTGGGTGAGGCATCGCCACTACAAATATCTCTTGCCCCGGAATGGCAAAGACAATACTGCCACCAAAATAATCTATCACGGCTCTGTAAGCCGCGAGCCAATCCATACCAATAATAACGTCGTGCTCATGCATATCTAAGACTAACATGTCTGATGGTAATACCAAACTACCAATCTCTACTCCCACACCCCGGCATATAAAGAAAATTAACGATCCATTTCCCAGTGGTGTGTCTACACACGTTACAGTGCTCTCTACTATGGCTAATAACCCTAAAGCCTTCGCAAAATGGGTAGCTATAAAATAGTGTGTCGCTCTAGTATCAAATAAAACCCGACCCATAGTACCATGGATAGGAAACATACCCTCAATCGCGAGTGGTGCCTGTTGAGCTACTGCCTGGTGGACGTTATAGACACGTCCGTACTGTAACTGTTCCTGCTGCACTGGAGCGGCTGGAATGATTGGTAGGGATAGTACCTGAGCTGGTGCTGGGAGGGCGGCTGGAAAGAGTGGCCTATGTGGTTCATTACGGGCACCTTGCTGCTGTGGGACCCTATCACCCTCTGGAAAATCCTGGCAATTGTGTCCATTTTTACCACACCCGAAGCATCGTCCCTTAAAATTTCCTCCCCTCTGTCCCTGCTGATCACGGCCCTTCTGGCCATTACCACCCCGCCATTGGCCCTGCTGAAATCGCTGTTGGCCCTGCTGGACCTGCTGCTGCCCATGCGGCTGATGATGTTGGCCCTGCTGATGCTGACCCTGCTTAAATCCCCCATATCCCTGCCTGGAATCACCTGATTGGAACCGCTTGGCAGGGTCCCCCTGATGGGAACTCTGCTCATGATGGCGAGTCTGTCCCTGAGATGTCGGTGCTCCACTAGCACCACTACCCCCTATCCTGCCCTGCTGGCTGGACTTTCCTGCTCGCTTGCTTCCCTGTAGATGGAAGCGGTGATCCTGAAAGTGTAGTAAGGCAGCATTAAGTACGTCAGTGTAGGTACTCAGAGATAGATTTCCTATAAGTTGCTGATGGATCCTCCAAGCTAACCTGTCCACAAACAATAGTATCTTCTTACTCCCAATGGGTGCCTCATCTGGCACTATAGTGAGAAGTCTTGTGAACTCCTCTTCATACTCAGCAACAGTAGAATTTTCCTGCTTCAAGTTCAGTAACTTCTGCCTCATCTCAGTTTGCACGGAGGATGGAAAATATTTGTGGTCAAATCACTCCCAGAATGACAGAATCGGGATAACATCCCTCTCCTCCAAGGTGGTGGTGGACTCCCACCACTGTAAAGCAGCCCCCACTAGCTTAAAGGAAGTCAACAACTATTTCTGCACGTCGGTGCACTCATACATACGCAGATGCCTCCGTATATCTTTCTTCCATTGGATGACAATGATGATATCTGAACTACCCGAGAACGCAGGGGGTGCGTCTTCTGAAAGGCATCCCTAACTCGCTCCCATGAAGATGGAAGCTATGTCGGTACTGGCACCACTGCCTAAACTTGGGGTGGATCCTGCTACACTACCGCTAGCGCGGCATTCACCGCCTGAGCAACGATGGTGGCTACCTCATTTGCGTTCATCATTCCCTGAGCCGGAGCTATTGGCTACTCGGCTTGGGCACGCCTATCCTTTGGGGCACGTCTCGGAGGCATCTGAAACGTGAAGAAATTTATTAGTCTACAGTTATTATTAAATCTTAAATAGCTGAAGACGTAATCATAAAAGCAAGAAAACAACAATCCTAAAATAGAGCTCTATAGCAAAAACGCTAAGCTAAAAGCGAAGATCCTAAAGGACACTACAACCTGATGCTCTGATACCACCTTTGAAACCCCACCTAATTAAATACCGGGTGATCAGTCCTTTATTAAATTATAACCAAGCTGAACGGTTGGTTCATTCTCAACATCACTGTTGCAAAAATATAACTTTTCTAATTAAACACCCTAATTAATTAAGCTAAGTGACAAAACCATTTTTAGACTTCAATTTCCCAATTTAATTCAAAAATAAATATTTAAAACCTTTTATAATTAACAGTTTAAGAGTCATACAATAATAACAAGGATATAAATGATCATTCAAGAATTTAACTATCAATAGTAAATCCCAACTTCAAACCACCAAAGAAAAACATTCTTGTAGTAACAAATCCCAAAGTAAAACTACTGAAAGTAAATGAATTACAATCCATCACAAAAACCAACTGGATAGTGAAAAGGGTGACACATGCCCAACTAGATAAAGTAGAACTAGATGTGGAATCAACAATGAGGTCGTCTAAGCAAGAGGCTTGCAACTCCCACCTAAGCTGCAGCGCATTCCCTATGGAGGATCCTATGCAAGACGCCTCTGTGGCTGGGCACCTGTAATATATATACATATATATACAAGAGAGAAGAGAAAATAGGAAACGGGTCAGAGCCCGATTGTAAAAACAATTTAAAATTAGTTTAGCAAGTATTTAAAGTGATACCGGCTAATGCAACCAACATATTAGTGCGACACTCCCTTGAGAAATTCTCACCTCTCTTCTAATGTGCACACCTATCGCACTAATACTTCCCAACAGTTTAACTTATCTTATCTTAAGTTGATCGTGAGGTTTCAAACCGACAAATTCAAATGTTTAAGAGGTTAAGTTTATTTTAAAAGCAAAGTTCTCAATTAAACCTTATTTAATAATAAAGTTTCTCAGTAATATATCATGCTTTTCAAACACTTATACCCAAGTTGAATTAATTATTCATTTCTTACATACCATAATCACAGCAGGTAGTTCCCAATTTCTAGATTTAAATATATATATTAAATACTCATATAATATATATATTCTAACAACACCCCACATAAAATCTATGGCGTGGGCATACTCTGCTATCCAGTCCCCGTATCACTCTTACTAAGGTAAATACTAGTTCGGAATCACTCTCGAACTGTATTAACACAAAACACATGAAAAATGAGGCGAAGCATAGTTCCAAGTCACTAAGAGGATAGCGCATACCCTCACGTCTCTTAGGATCGTCTGACTATCGATCTGATAGCCTGTACCAAGGACTTCTATCTTCTAGGGTACGAGTAAAAATCCCCCATAAAGGTCCCATCGAGATAAGACTATCCCAGAGCGGTAACCTCAGGGATAGCAAGTTGCGTGGGCATGATTTTTACACGTATATAGTATATGCATAAACACAGTCATATATATATACTACTATTACCATATCAAAGTTAGGTACACTCTCACGACCCATAATTATGATATTTATCCTTATTACTCGTTACTTAGTTATCACGTATAATGGTTTGTCTCTTATTCAAATTTTTGGGATTATTCCAACTTATTAAATGACACTCGCGGATTCCTATCCTCCTAAGTGTAAATTTCAGTAGGTACTCATTTATTTAATCACGTAACCTCCTTACGAGTCTCACCCCTTGACACATATTTCCATTGTCCCTTATGTGTAAAACATCTCCGTGAAAGATTAATCTCGCCTTACGTTAAAGGTTCCATATTTTTAATAAGTCCTACTGGTCTTCTTTATATCCCAAAATGCTCTAACATTAATATCCAAGAATGTCTAATCATTTAAGTTGGAACAACCTATAAGAAGGGAATATTAGTTATGCAGGAGGGGTCGATCGATCTGTTGCAGATGTTCGATCGATCGAAGCATCGACCGATCGAAGCTCTAAGGTCGATCGATCGATCAAGCAGGTATGGCGAATCTCCAGAATTTCCAGTTACGGGTTCTCTCTTCCAACATCATCCAAAATGATATATTTTACTACCAAACTCCAAATAATTTATACTTCAAGTATATTGACCTCAAATAAATTATTTCCTACGTCTAGCATGCGGATTTTCGTCATGAAAAATGAATTAAAAGGGCATAATCCATCAAAACATCAAGAACCCTAATATTTCTTTTGTTTGGTTTCTTTCCATCCTTTTACCAGATTTCATACTCTTTAATTACTGAAATTTTGTGGTTCAACCTCTACATATGAATTGGGTTTCCAGAATACATCAATTACTCATACAACATGCGAACTCAAATCTCCAAAATAGGTCTTTCTTTCACAAACAATAGTCCTAATCAATCCTAGGCAAATAATATTGGAGAATTAACTGAAATAGAGAAAGATAGATACTTTCCTGGGAATTTTTGGTTCAGATTTGTGGAGATTTTTGTGTGGTATTGATCCTCGTTGCACGATCTATCGTTTGGCGGCGACGGCGGTGCAAACGGTGTAGTTCTTGGCCTAGAACTCCTTGGAAAACCTCTCGTCTTCCTCTCCTATAGCCGTATTTTGTTTATGGTGTTTCTAACCCCAGAAGATGACTCTTGTCATCTGATATGCCCTTATAATTTTCGTGGGTTTTCAGGCCTAAAAATGTAAAATGTCTAAAACGCCCTCCCGGGGTGTTAATTAAGCCTAAAAATGCCTCGAGACACAAACTAAACCCCCGGGTACATTATTTTGACTATCTCAACCCTTCCGGACACTTTGGCGCACTCGAAATGACCATGCGGGTGACTCGTAATTTATTCACTTTTATTAATCAAAATTTAGTCCCGACATGACACGGGCGCGTCCCGACTTAAATTTCCAAAATTATCATTTTATTCACTCATGAGATTTAATAGAAGCAATTTTACATATTACTTTGCACATTAGTAATATTCAACAAGTTTCCAATAATTACTAACTCTCATCACGTTAGTAATTAAGAATAATTAATTTCTGAATTTATATTAAATTAATAATTCACATCAAATTAAATAAATCCCCAAATTTATAAAGCATAAAAATACGGGGTATTACAATAACGTTTTCAAAATAAAATGATTTAATACATTGGGACATGTATTTTCAAAGGTATATATGTAGATATACACGTATTTTCACAAGCATGTAGTTATAGCACATGTGTGTTCTTTCTGTCGTTTGTTTCTATACTGTATTTGTATAAGTCACCACTTAGCATTTGGATCACATCCCTCCTTTTTGTTACAGCAGGTTGTATGATGTTTCGTATACTGAGAGCATTGTGCAGGTAAGTATTTAGTTTAATTTACGATTAATACCCTTGTTTACTTGTCCTCGAGGGTACTTCTCTTGGGTTCTATCACGTAGTTGATGAAAAATGGAATTACAAGCTAACAAGAGTAACGTTAAATGATAATAAAACTGGATTATGAACATTAATTAGGTTCTTCCATCGAACTTCACGACTAACATGCGAACCGGATCGGGTAGATCCTTTATTAAACTCTAAATCCGGGTCAGGGCATTGCAACCCCAACCCTTAAACTAGATACTACGCACGATTAGAATAATGAATAGAATAGATTAGAGAATCGATACAACTAATTAACAAATAATAACTAATTAACAAAGCAATAATCTAGATAACAAAGCTACAAAAAATGGAAACAAAGCTTAAACAAGAAAATGAAATTTAAATTAAATGAAGAAGAAGATGACTAATGCTTACTTACAAAATGGGTTCATAACCAAGGAGAGGGAGGGGAGGGAAGGCTCAACAAACTTACATATATCTAGTAGGTTGGGAAATAAGAAAGAGAAAAAGAACCAAAAAGGGAAAAATCGCCCATTTAATGAAGGCATCAATCAATTGATCGATTTTCATAAAATCGATCGATCGATGACCTAGAAAACTTCACACTGCCTCATTTCTAATATATTCATCCAAAGGCCCAGAATGATTCGCACCTGTTTGGATTTCAAGAATGTGTTGAAAGGGTTTATTTATTGTTCTTCCTCCGCAGAAACTCTCATAACTTCTTCGTTATAAATCATAATTACGCACCGTTAGTGTCCTCGCAAAGATGACTTGACTAGATTCAATTCTGTGAAGACATCGGGCCAAAAACATAAATGGTAAAATGACTAAAATTCCCCTAAATGTGCGCTTATCGATAAAATTTCCCCAAAATGCGACCAAACTTCACGCTAAGCACTATAATATCTACAAAAGATCAGTTATAGCTCGCAAAGTATATAAACATATATATAAAAAAAGGCTTCCTGGTTATTGAGCATAAATATAGGAATTAAAGTACCTGAGGGGGCTAAAATGCATAAGTATAGAGGGTAAATAAATGCAATATTATATACAAATCAATTGAATAGTGGCTGAAAAAAACTTTAGTAAAGAATTTCAACAAGGTTTTGGTTTCTAGTGAGTGAGAGTTTGAGAATAAATTATGTAAAAGTCAGTTTCAAAGGTATAAACCATATAAGTTCATATTGAATAATTTTTAGGCTTATGAAAAAACATAATATGTCTACCTTTGTATGTTTAGAGACAAAGATTACAAGTTGTAGAGCAAAATATTAGAGGAGAAGATATGGTTTCTAAAATGTCATTTGCAATGAAATTAGTACCATTTGGTGTTTGCACCGACATAACATCCAAATATCAGTTATTTCACAAAACAATCATTGTTTCACTATTTATCTTCAACACCTTGCTTTAAATCTAAAGCCTTATTTTGTATGGTTTATGCCAAGTGCACTAGGAAAGATAGACTCATCCTATGGGAGTATATTTTCAATTGTAATTTACCTGATCCCTGGCATATAGGTGGAGATTTCAACACTATTACCATTCCTAGTGAAAAAGTAGGAGGTAACTTTATTGACATTAGAGCAACATCATATATGAATGACTGTTTAAATGGTTGTGGTAAAAATGACTTGTGATACAATGACTATAAGTTTACTTGATGGAGTAAAAGTTTTGGTGAGGCTACTATAACGGAAATAATTGATAAATTCTTTGCTAACTCATCTTGGCTTGATGATTTCAAACACCATAAAGTTTAGCACTTAATTAGAACTGGATATAACCATGCCCCTCTTCTACTTACTCTTTATAATGAATCTCAATCACACTTTGCGAGATTTATTTTCCAAAACTTTTGGTCTCCTCATTGTCAATTCCTTCTTCTTATTGCTTCTCATTGGGTGCATTTCTCTAAAGGCAATCCTATGCTTTCCTTTATGAATAATCTTAAAAACTTAAAACATATTCTGAAACAATGGAGCTATGATTCATTTAGAAATATATTCATGAAGGTTCAAGAAGTAGAAGATAATATTCTCAAAAGGGAATTTGATTTTAATTGCAATCCATCTTTAGAAAATAATTATTGCAACTTACTTTCAGCACATTAGAGAGCTTTTGGAAACAAAAATCTAACCTTAAATGATGCTAACATTAAGTACTTCCATAACTTGTTAAAATGAGAAGGAAGAAGACTGGGATTTTTAGAATCGATGATGAAAATGAATCTTGGTTATAGACGTTGGAGGGCATTCAAAGGTCTGGTATTCAATATTTAACTAAAATATTTGCAGGTAGTTCTTGTGGTGATCTGAATCATTGGATGCTAACCACCATCCCCCATATCCTCACAAGTGAGCAAAACTACGATCTTTCAATTGTCCTTACATTATAAAAGTTAAAGCTCTAGTGTTTAACCTCAGTAATGATGGTTCCCTAGGTGTTGATGGATTTTCAGGGGCTTTCTTTAAGTCTACTTGGGATGTTATCGTTGTGGATATTCATAAAATGGTAGAAGTCTTCTTCCTTGATTTGATATTCCAAGATCCATTACCTCTACTGCTCTAGTTCTTATCTCCAGAATAGACAACCCAAATTACTTATCTGGCCTAAGGCCTATTGGCCTTTATACCTTTTCTAATAAAATTTTCTCCAAAATCATTGTTGATGGACTCGAAAAAGTTCTCGCATTAATTATTTCTCCTGCTCAAAGTGCCATTATTAAAGGTAGAGGTATTATTGAAAATTTTCTCCTTACTCAAGAATTATATTCTCAAATTAATTTAAAAAATAATGGTTATAATCTACCTTATGTCTAAAACTTTTGATAGAGTTGCGTATCAAACTTTAATAACCATTTTAAGGAAATTTGGTTTTAGTGAAGTTTTCATTGACCTAATTTGGAGATTAATCTTTAATGTTTGGATTTATATCATGTTTAATGGAAGTATTCATGGCTTTTTCCTTGATACTAATGGTATTAGACAAGGGGATCCTCTTTCCCCAAGTCTATTTATTATTTTTACAGAAGTTCTCTCAGGGAGCTTGGACATTTTTGCTCGTGACACTTCATTTACTCCATATAAAACATATATCTCCTAAACTGTTATATCTCACCTAGCATATGAAGATGATATCATGATTTTATCATCTGGTGGGATCAAATCTGTCAAAAAAATCAAATCCATAATCAGTAGTTATGAAGTTTGTACTGGTCAGCTTGTGAACAAGTCAAAAAGTTTCATCTATGGTTCCAAATCTATCCCCACTGTGAGGAGGCATTCTATCTGAATTTTTTTGGGATATCCTTCACTAATTCTCATCCTACTTATTTGGGATGTCCTATATTTCAAGTAAGGAAGCACAGTGCCCTTTTTGACCCTATTATCCAAAAAACTAGGAGTAAATTTCCTCATAGTAGGGAAAGTTTATATCAATGGGAGGAAAAATAATTCTAATTGAACAAGTCTTGAACTCTATGCCTATCTACGCTTTGGCAGCCCTTGACCCCCTAAAAAAAGTGATGAATTGTATTGATTAAAATTTTATGGGGGTGATTATGAAGCCAAACATAAATATATCTGGAAAACATGGTCTGATATATGCTTGCCTATAAGTGAAGGTGGTATGGGGATTAAGTCAATTTGAGACATCAACCTTTGTTTTTATATGAAGCTCTGGTGGAATTTCAAAACCAAAGATTCTCTATGGAGCACATTTATATATAGTAAATATTGCAGAAAACATCATCTAATATTATTTTCATTCTCTCTAGGATCTAACACTTGGAGAAGTATCCATAGAAGTTAATCATATGTGGAACAGTTCCTATGTTATCTCATTGGTGTAGGAGACTGCTGTATTGGATGGGATAATTGGTTACAGTCAGGTACTTTTCATGAGAGGGGATTCCAATCCAACTCAAAAGTGAAATCTCTCTTCAATTCTTCTAGAATGTGGAACTTATCCTTAATTTCTCTTTAATTTCCTCCTCAAATCTCACCATCTAGCATTAACACTTCCATCATTCATAATTTTTCTGATATTATTTTATGGTCTGTTGATAATTCATCTTCTTTCCCTATAGCTTCAGCTTGTAACATCATTCGATCCCATAAACCTGCTACTTGGACTAGTAATTTCATTTAACATAAATCCATCCCTCTCAAAAAATTTATCCTTCCATGGAAATTTCTTAGAGAAACTATTCGAGTTGACTCAGCCATTAAAAAATTGGGCATTAGAGGACCCTCTAAATGTCTTTATTGTGATCATTCTCAATAAGAAGACAAAGACCATGTTTTTTCTAAGGGTTAAATTTTTTCTAAAGTTTGGATTGACTACAACTCAAAATTTGGTATTTGAATTTTAAACACTTCCATTAGAGTTGTCCTAATTTCTTGGTAGATTAGTGATATTAATCCGCATCTCAAATTCTTTATCCCTAGTTTCATTTGTTGGTGTCTTTGGTGTGCTAGAAACAAATTAATATATGATAATGTTTCTATCAAAGTTGACCAAGTAATCTTCCACATTGACTCTTTCATTACCTCATAGCCCAAACTCGCTTTAAAGAAAAATTTTCTCCCCAAAGCCGTAAGATGGATCCCTCATATTCATCCTAATTACAAACTTAATATTTCTTGGTTTTCGAAGAATTATATGCAAGGTATTGGTGGAATTATTAGAGATCATGATGGCAAGTTCGTTTTAGGATGTGCATGACATTATCTAATTCAACCATATCTAATTCATATTTATACTTTATGGTTCACTCTGTATCATTGTGCATATTTCCTTAAAAATGTAACAGTGCAATAAAACTACCCTATGCTAGAGAAATATATCAAATCCAAAGTTCACTCATTATGGTCCTATCCCAAATTTGCTGATCTTCAGAATTGGATCTCAAGTCATGATATCAAGTTTTCCAATAATCATTAATTTGGAAACAGGGTTGCATTTCTCACTGTTAAATTTAGTGCTTCATGCAATTTTGACATTCGTTCTTCAAATTTATCTTATTTTCATGGATAAGTTAGGAATGCCTAAATTTTCTCCTTAATCTCATGCTTTTGTTATATATGCCACTATTGGAGGTCTTTTCTCAATCTAGCTATATTATTTTTTATTTAAAAATAATTAAATGATGTAACGACGTGCGAACAGATTAAAATAGGCCCATGCGAACAACCATTAAAACTTCTTTTTCATATTGTCTCGTTCGAATGGAACATACTCAGAAAAATTTTAGAAATGAAAAATCTAGTAGCCTCCATTTTGATCATCTGTGTGCACGAATGAAATTTTTTTCCAGCCAAACGTAAATAAGAAGAAAGTTTCCTTCCACTAATTCCCATACATCATGCTAGAGAGTGTGAAAATGTTATTTTCTCGTGAAAATAGGCAAAACATATAGGCCATGGACGACTTTTAGGAAATACTTTCAAGCATAAGAATCCCAAAATAATCCATATCTCTCAAACTCTCAATGAAAAATGCATGAACATGTGTATTTTTTGAAAACTTTTATGTATTTGAAAAATTGTAAAATTGAAACAAAAACAAATATTTACATCAACAGGCAACCCAAAGTGTAAAGCTTCCATTTACCAAATAGCAACACTTATAGCCTCATTAAGAACATATAATCTTTTTATTTGATTTGCATAAGAATTATTTGAAACAATTTTGACATTTTTATCTTAACTCACATCTAAATTAAAAATTATTATGCGATATAGATATTATAACATGTATATATATACAAAACAAATAATCAACAAGTGTTTCAAATACAATTCGATTCGAACAATGTGAGAACTAGTCAGTTGATCATATATCTCACATTATAGTGTTGCAAGAAGTTTCTATCCACTTATAAACTCCCTCAAGGACATGTTGTATAGAATCTTTTACTCCAAATCTTATTTTACAAATTCTTTTCAATTTAAGCAAAGCCCTAACTTATTTTTTATACCAATTGATTTTTTTTATATCTTGTCTATAATCTTTTACTCTACATATTGTCTTTGGCAATGATTGGATTTTCATACACTCTATAGATGGCACATACCCAATTCTACTCAAATTTCAAATCTTATGTATCACTCTATTAGTGTCCCTTTTCTTGCATAGAACAATACATATTGAACTTCATATTTGAAGTAAGACCCTCATCACATATAAAATCAGCCATGAAGAGTTGGAAGAAATCTATAAGATGAAAAAATATTTGAGTTCATACGATAAAATTAAGTCTTAAATCTCTAACAAAACAGGTGTGATTACGCTGTGTCATGTAATACAATGATAATAATATGCAAAACGTGTGCATACATTGAGTTTCAAGGTATTTTTAAAATAATTGGAAAGATGTTTAGTACAAAAACACGTGAAATCAATCCAATCACATTCTATCATTCTTAAAAAAAAGTTTAATTGACATTTTGCATTTATTAAGCCATATGAAAAGATAGCGGATTGTGACACCCCGCACAATTAAATATTGGGTGATCAGTCCTTTAATAAATTAAATCAGAATATCCAGTTGGTTCAGATTATGTATCACCATCGAAAACTTTATTATTAAAAGGTTGATGTCAAAATTTTATCTTTTATTTTATATAAAACTAGGTTAATGAAATAATTAGACATTCACTAATCGCATCAATCTCGTATAATAGGAAATAACTGCAATAATAAATGAAACTAGAGAAAACAATTCCAGTCTAAGTCGCAAATAAAATAATCCAACAGAAATAAACACAACAACTGAATGAAATTAATAACTGAATCTAAATCTCTGAATATCTGAATAGAAAAGGGACAACATGCCCTAACTGATTAAATAACTCAAAAGGAAGAAATGATAGACATAGAGGCGTCTACTACAAAAGTTCTGTAACTTCCACAGCAGCTACAGCTCGTCAAATGAATGGATCTCCTATTCCTGGTGTCCTTATGGCTGGGCACTTAAATAATTTGACAATAAAGGAGATTTTCAGAAAACGGGTCAGAGCCTGAGTTGAAAACAATTTGAAAATCAACAAGTGCTTAAAATGATTCTATAACACATACATTAATCATGTTAGTTCATTTCATATTTCATTATTATACATGTCTACTTAATTCACACAGTAGATAGTATCCAAAGTATATATACATACGCTTTATTATATGTATATTCAATACTACACCACGAGACACATCTGTGGTGCATCCATACCATGTTGTCATGTCATGGTGCATCTCTCATTACATAAAGGACTAAAGGTTCAGTCTGTTGCAAACCATAAAACCAACCACACATATTGGAGGTGAACATAGTTCCAAGCCGATGGGCTACGCACATACCTATGCACCCATACGATCGTCATCACTATCATTCTCACAGATAGCCCGTACCTAGGTTCCATGCTCTAGTAGTACAAATCAAATCCTACTCGAAGGCTCCTCAAGGGATGATTGCCCATAACTCACAACCTTCGCCCGTTAGCAAGTAGCGTAGGGATGTCGTACACATAATAGTTCAATCAATAAATATACATACAAATTATTATATTCATTAGGTATTCACGTAACCTAAGTTCCCGAATTAATATGTAGTATATTTGTCCCTACTACCCATAATACTTTAACTGTACGATTTACCTCTCTATCATATATACTATTTAACGTTCTCTCATTCCAACGCATTCCCTTAGTAGTTACACAATTCCTCTCACTACTAAATTATGAAAAAAAGATGCTCTACAAGAACATTGGTCCTATTCTCTCACTTAAAGGAACCTAGAGGGATTTTTAACTCGCTTGGTCAAAGATTAGAGTTTCTGAAATCTCATTAGAACCTGAGGGTTCTCATTGGAATGAGATTCACTTCAAACGAACTCTAAAAATCTCGTTAGTAATCTCGTTGGAATTCTCGTTGAAAGTCTCGTTCGAAACTAGGTCATTCGAACGACTTGGCAGGTCTTCAAACGAGAATTCTGAGAGCTTCTGTCTTCCCAAAAATTTCATTTTTTCTCAAATCATTCAACAACCAAATTTCTTCAAACTCATTCTTATACAAATTAAAAAACTCTAAACCATATTCCCTAGTAATAGAACACTTTCCCATTCATTTTTAACATCAAATCCTAACATTATAAAATGAATTTTGATAAATTTCTCAAATCTTCAACAAGCCCTAATTTTACATAACCTCCATTAACAACAATTTAATCCCAGATTTAATTTCGTGAAATCAACATATAAAACCCATAATTTTCATACCCAGAACAAGGTTATTCAACTACATGCAAATCTATACTCCCAAATAAAGATTAACACCCGGTTTCAATCCCAAATTTATAATATCATGGTTATTCTATCAACTACATTAACATGAATAATATATGCTCTCAAAAGTTAGCAAGATAAACACTTGTTTTTTTGTGAAGTTCTGATTCGCTGGATGAAATTGGAATAGGGGTCGATCCTCTCTTCACGATCTATGCATTGGTGTAATTTTTGGTGTGAGATCTTAAGTTATTATCCCTTGGCTCCTATAGAGTTCTTTTTCTTCCTCTTTAGTTCTCTCTCTCTCTCTCTCACGTAGGTTTGGAAACTCACAAATAGCCTATTACCCATGTACTCTTTGTTTTTAATTTTCTATTTTCGTCCATTTTAATTTCCTAAAATCTCAAAAGACTAAAATACCCTTTCGGGGTGTCGGTTTGGCTTAAATTGCCCTGAAACCCAAATAAAATTCCCGATCAGAGTTTTCTGACTATTTCGGCCCTTCCGAACTCATCGACGCACTCGAGTTGGTCATAAGAGTTACTTAAAAATAAATTATCTTTTTAACCCAATAAAGCAATATCAAACCGACTAAAATGCGCGTCCCAACTAATTACATTGTAACTTCTGTATTTTCCACTCCCAGCCATAATAATATTTTCTTAATCGTATATTACATTACTTGTAAAGTAATATTCAACATAGTTATCATCAATAAATACTAACTCTCGGCATGCTAGTATTTATTACATTTAAATCCAGATTAATTGTAAATAAATTTTCTCCATTTAATTTAATTAATCCTAATTCGACAATAATTTCATAATTAAAATAAAATCCCTAAAAAATACGGGGTATTACATACTTCTCCCTAACAATGGAATTTGGTCCCGAAATTCGGAAAAGAACATAATTAAGGTGTACCTGGTAGAAATTACTCAGGATATTTATCCCGCATGTCATCCTCACACTCCCAGGTAGACTCCTCTACATTACGATGCCGCCATTGTACTCGTACTAACGACACTATATTTGACCTCCGTTTCTTGCTCACTACGGCCTAGAATTGCAACTGGCCCTTTCTCATAGGAACTATCGTGTTGTAGATCAATCTCTTCTAAGGTAATATGGGTGTGGGCCAAGTCATCCAGAAGATATCCCCTCAGAGAGGAAATATGGAACACATCATGAATCCTATGTAGGTGCTTCGATAACCCAAGTCTGTAAGCTACTGGACCAATCCGCTTAATAATAGGGAATGGCCCGACATATCTTGGTGCCAACTTCCCTTTCTTCCCAAACCGCATTACCCCCTTCATAGGAGATACTCACAACAACACCTGATCCCCCACACTAAACTCCCTAAAGAATCTCTTGGAATCAGCATAACTCTTCTGCCTATCCTGAGCAACCGGAATATGACTCCGTATCAACTCAATCTTTGCTGAGGTCTCCTCAATTACCTCCGGCCCAAATATCTTGTTATCCCCCACCTCAATCCAACCCACTGGGGAACGACAAGGTCTATCGTATAACACCTCAAATGGATCCATGCCAATAGTAAATTGGTAGGAGTTATTATAAGCGAACTCCACCAGTGGAAGGAACTACTCCCATCCCCCTCCAAAATCAAGGATACACATATGCAACATATCCTCTAACAACTGATTTGTCCTCTCTATCTGCCCGTCCATCTACGAGTGATAGGGCGAACTCTATCGCAACTTCGTACCCATGGCCTGCTGGAAACTCTCCCAAAATTGGACACAAAATTTTTGTCCCGATCGAACACATTATCAAGGGGCACACCGTGGAGTCTCATGATCTCAGTAATGAAGATCTGAGCATAGTGCTTTGTAGTATAGTCAGTTCGAACTAGCATAAAGTGAGCTACCTTGGTCAACTGATCCTTTATAACCCATATTGAATCGTGACCCTTCTGTGGTGTAGGCAGCCTTGTGATGAATCCATGGAAATGCTCTCCCATTTCCATATAGGGATTTCTAATGGTTGTAGTAACCCCCTCGGTCTCTGATGGTTTGTCTTCACCAATTAAAAAGTGTCAAACTTCGACACAAACTCAACAATGTCCTTCTTCAGGCCACTCCTCCAATATTATCACCTCATATCCTGGTACATCTTATCCCCTATGGGATGTACCGCAAACCATGAACCGTGCGACTTTGCCATCACTTCATGTCGTAACTCCTCCCCTTCTGGAACTACTAGTCTTCCATTAAAGAGTAAACCCCATCCGAGCTCATGGAGAAGGACTCTGCTCCCTCGGCTAGAAGCTAGATAATGTGATCCTGACAAAAGGAATTCGCTGCTTGAGACTGTATCACCCTGGTAACTATCTCTGGTGTAATCATCATTATCGACATGAGGAAACTCCATCCCGATGCCCGAGTTCTTTCCATTTTGCCTTCCACACCTCGGTCACATCACTTTCTAGCCTACGGCTTAATGCGTCTACTACCACGTTAGCCCTCCCTGGGTGGTAATGGATGTCAAACTGGTATTCCTTCATAAATTCAAACCACCTCCACTGATTCATATTCAGCTCCCGCGGCATGAACAGATACTGCAGTGACTTGTGATCCGTGAATAAGCAAAATTTCTCCCCTAAGAGATAATGTCTCCATATCCGCAATGCAAACACGACTTTCGCTAAATAAAAGTCATGGGTGGGGTAAATCCTCTCGTGAGGCTTAAGCTTAAGGTAAGCATAGGCAATCACCTTTTCCTCCTACTTAAGCCCGCCCCAAGTCCTAGTAAGGACGCATCAGTGTAAACCAGTTATTTCGTACCTAGAATTGGTAGGGTTAGAACTGGTGCTGAAGTCAGCTTGTTCTTTAGCTCATCGAAAGCCAACTGACAGGTATCATCCCATATAAATGGCACCCCCTTGTGAATCAAGTTTGTCAATTAACCCTCTATCTTTGAGAATCCCTGAATAAACTTCCTATAGTATCCTACCAGCCACAAGAAACTATGTATCTTAGTTGGTGTCATGGGTTATCTGCATTCGCTCACCACTGACACCTTCCTGGGATCTGTCAATATCCCTTCCGTAGAAATGATTTTCCTCAAGAACTGAACCTCTCTCCTCCATAACCCATATTTCCCATATTTTACATATAACTCGTGCTCATGTACAGTCTGTAAAACCATCCTCAGATGCTCGTCATGTTCCTCCTCAGTCTGGGAATAAATAAGAATGTCATCAATGAAGACGATGACAAACTGATCTAAGAACTCTCTGAACACCCTGTTCATCAAGTCCATGAAGACTACTGGTGCATTGGTTAGCCCAAATGGCATAACCCTGAACTCGCAAGATCCATACCTCATCAGAGAAGCAGTCTTAGGGACATCATACTCCTTAATACGTAACTGATGGTACCCCAACCTCAAGTCTATCTTCAAAAAATAATAAACTCCCCTCAAATGGTCGAATAGGTCATCTATTCAGGGCAACGGATATTTATTTCGTATCGTGACCTTATTCAACTCTCTGTAATCAACCCATAACCGTAGCGACCTATCTCTCTTCTTTACAAATAACACGGGAGCACCCCAAGGTGAGGTACTCCTACGGATGAAATCCTGACCCAATAACTGCTCGATCTGATCCCGTAGCTCCCTCATCTCTATCAGAGCCATATGGTAAGGTACACGGGTTATTGGTCCAGTGCATGGAGCCAAATCTAATACAAACTATATCTCCCTACTAGGTGATAATCTCAATATTCCTAAAATACATCAGCGAACTCATAACCAATCGGAATCGAATCAATAGGTATCACCACTCCCTTAGAGGTCTCCTCCTGTATATAATATAAATGGGTCGATGAACCTCCCTAAGGACGAGGCATTTCCACCAAAAAACATCTCGTGACCAGGTATGGCAAACACTATACTATGACTATAGCAATCAATCATAGCCCTATACATAACTAGCTAATCCATCCCGATGATAGTATCATATCCGTGCATCTCTAAGACAAACATATATACCGATAAAATCAATCTCCCAATTTCTAGGCCTACTCCCTGACATATAAAGAATATCAAAGACCCATAGCCCATCAGCGAGTCTACGCTAGTAATTGTGCTATCCGCCATGTCTAATAACCCTGTGGCGCATGAAAAACTAGTGGCAATGAAACTATATGAATCCCCCGTGTTAAATAATATCCACCACATAGTCCCCTGAATAGAAATTATACCCTCCACTATGGGCGAGGCCTGATGAATCATGGCCTGATGGATGTTGTAGACACATTCATACTATAATTGTCCCTACTCCACTGGAGCTGCTGGAATGGCTAGCAAAGCTAGTACCTGGAGTGGTGCTCAGAGGGTGGCTGGAAATTGCGATCACTGGAGCTCCCGACGAGCGCTCGACTGCTGCTACTGTGGGGATCTACCCCACTAAGGACAATCCTGGTGTTTCGGGCTAATTTTACCACAAGTCAAGAACCTCCTGGTTAGTATCCTCCCATCTGCCCCTACTGGCCTCGACCCTGATGGTCGTTTCCACCCCTCCCCTGGCCCTGCTGAAATAGCTGTTGCCCTTGCTGACCAGCTTGGCCCTTCTTAAAACCTCCATGTCCCTATTTGAAATCTCCAGAATGGAATCTTTTAGCAAGGTCCCCTTGATGGGAACTCTGCTCACCCTGACGGACCTGTTCCTGGGCTACGGGTGCCCCACTGGCGCTTCTACCTCCTCTCCATCCCTGCTGGCTGGACTCCCTGACTCTTTTGCTTACCTGCTGATGGAAGCGATGGTCCTAACAATGTTGTAGGGAAACATTAACTACATCATAATAAGTGGACAATGAAAGATTCCCTAACAGATACTAGGGAATCCTCCAAGTCAATCCATCCATACACCTTTGGATTTTCTTCTCCTTCGTCGGTATCTCATCTGGCACAAAGTTCAGAAGATCATTAAACTCTTCCTCATACTCAGCAACTATCCTCCCTTCCTATTTGAGGTTCATCAACTTCCACCTAATCTCGGTCTGCACGGCAGAAGGTAAGTACTTGCGGCTAAACTGCACCCAAAACACTCGAATAGTTAAGCTGTCTCTCTCCTCCACAGTAGTAGTGGAGTCCCACCATTGTAGCACTGCGCCCACCAACTTAAAGGCGGATAACATTTACTTATGCACCTCTCTGCACTCATACATCCTCAGGTGTATTTGTATATCTTTCCTCCATTGGCTCGCCTTCACCACATATGAACTTCCTATGAACTCTGGAGGATGTGCCTTCTAGGAGGCATCTCTGACGTGCTCCTAAGAAGAAGGGAAAGAGTGGAATGGTGTTAGAGACATTATTGGTGCCTGTGGTGGGCCTGTTGTACCCCGGCTAAAGCTGCATTCATCGCCTGTGCCTCAATAGTAATAACTTTCCTAGCAATCATCGTGCCCTAGGCCAGAGATATTTGAGGCTCATGATGGGCATCCCTATTGGCTCACCGTGCACATCTGGGAGGCATCTGAAATAAGAGAAAAGATTTATAAGTCCACAGTAGTTATCTCCAATAGCTGAAGACATAGAATGCACAATTAATGAATACAACAGTCCTAAATATAGGGCTCTATATCAAAGAAAGCTACGTGAAAAGCATAATAAGCCGCACAGATCCTAAGGACTCTAGAACCTGATGCTCTGATACCACATGAGACACCCCGCCTAATTAAATACCGGGTGATCAGTCCTTTATTAAATTAAATCAGAATATCTAGTTGTTTCATATTATGCATCATTGTCGAAAACTTTATTATTAAATACTAATCACCTAATATTTAAATAAGTTGATGTCAAATTTTTATCTTTTATTTTATATAAAAATAGGTTAACAAAATAATTAAACATTCACCATTCGCATCAATCTCATATGATAGGAAATAACTGCAATAATAAATGAAACTGGAGAAAACAATTCCAGTCTAAGTCCCAAATATAATAATCCAACAGAAATAACCCCATGAACTGAATGAAATAAATAACTGAATCTAAAATCTTTGAATATCTGAATAGAAAATGGGAAACATGCCCAAACTGATGACATAACTCAATAGGAAGAAATGATAGACATAGAGACGTCTACTACCAAAGTCATGTAACTTCCACAGTAGCTACAGCTGGTCGAGTGAATGGATCTCCTATGCTTGGTGTCCCTATGGCTGGGCACCTAAAATAATTTGACAAGAAAAGAGATTTGGAGAAAATAGGTCAGAGCCTGAGTTGAAAACAATTTAAAAATCCGCAAGTGCTTAAAATGAGTTTATAACACATATATTGATCATGTTAGGTTATCGTACTCATTTGAGATGCTCACCTCTCATCTAATGTGCACGCCTAATGTCCTATCAAACCCTACTAGTTTATATTCCCATGCTAACTAGTTCTTCCCATATAACATCTAATCATAGCCCAATATCATTCCGAAGTATTTCCCTCACAATATACATAATACCTATAATAAACTTATCTTTAACATGGATGAGTTCCCTTTTAATTTAATATAGGTTAAGTGTTCACCAACTTTGTTCATTTCATATTTCATTATTATACATGTCTACTTAATTAACACACTAGATAGTATCCCAAGTATATATACATACGCTCTATTATATGTATATTCAATACTGCATCCCATGACACAGATGTGGTGCATGCATACTCTGCTATCATGTCCTGGTGCAACGCTCATTGCATAAAGGACTAAAGGTTCAGTCTGTCGCGAACCATCAAACCAACCACACATATTGGAGGTGAACATAGTTCTAAGCCGATGGGCTATGCACATACCTAACCGCCCATACGATCGTCATCACTATCATTCTCACAGATATCCCATACCAAGGTTCTATGCTCTAGTAGTACAAATAAAAATCCCACCGAAGGCTCCTCAAGGCATGATTTTTCACAACTCCCAACCTCCACTCGATAGCAAGTAGCCTAGGGATGCCGTACAGATAATAGTTTAATCAATAAGTGTACACACAACTTATTATATTCATTAGGTATTCACGCAACCTTAGTTCCTGCATTAATATGTAGTATATTCTTCCCTACTACCCATAATACTTTAACTGAACGATTTACCTCTCTATCGTATAAACTCTTTAAGGTTCTCTCATTCCTAACCATTCCCTTAGTAGTTACACAATTCCTCTCACTACTAAATTATGAAAATAAGCTACTCTAGAATAGCATAGGTCCTATTCTCTCAAATAAAGGAACCTAAAAGGATTTTTAATTCGTTTGGGCAAAAATTGGAGTTTCTGAAATCTCGTTAGAAACTAAGGGTTCTCGTTCGAAAGAGGTCGTTCGAACGTGATTCACTTCGAACAAACTCTAAAAACCTCATTATTAATATTGTTGGAATTCTCATTGGAAGTCTCATTCAAATGAGAATTCCGAAAGCTTCTGTCTTCCCAAAAAATTCATTTTTTCCCAAATCATTCAACAACCAACTCACTTCAAACTCATTCTACTACAAATTTATCAACTCTAAACCATATTCCCTACTATTATAACACTTTCCCATCCATTTTTTAACATCGAATCCCAAAATTATAACATGAATTTCGATAAATTTGTCAAATCTTCAGCAAGCCCTAACTTCACATAACCTCCATTAACAACAATTTGATCTCAGATTTAACTTCACGAAATCAACATATAAAACCCAGAATTTTCATACCCAGAACAAGGTTATTCAACTACATGCAAACCTATACTCCCAATTAAAGATTAACACCCAAACCCCAAATTCATAATATCATGGTTATTCCATCAACTACATTAAACCGAATCATATATGCTCTAAAAATTTAGCAAGATAAACACTTGCCTTTTTGTGAAGTTCTGATTAGCTAGATGAAATTGGTATAGGGGTGATCCTCTCTTCACGATCTACGCCTTGGTGTAATTTTTAGTGTGAGAGCTTGAGTCTTTATCCCTTGGCTTCTATGGAGTTCTTCTTCGTATTTACTTCTCTCTCTCTCTAACATAGGTTTGGAAACTCACAGATAGCCTATTACCCACTTACTCTTCCTTTTTAATTTTCTATTTTTGTCCATTTTAATTTCCTAAATCTCAAAAGACTAAAATACCCCTCTGGGGTGTCGGTTTGGCCTAAATTGCCCCGAAACCCAAATAAAATGGCCGACTAGAGTTTTTTTTTTACTATTCCGACCCTTCCGGACTCATCGGCGCACACAAAATGGTCATACGAGTTACTTAAAAATAAATTATCTTTTTAACCAATAAAGTAATACCGACACGACTTACATGCGCATCCCAACTAAGTATATTATAACTGCCATATTTTCCACTCCTGGCCATAATAATATTTTCTTAATTATATATTACCTTACTCGCAATGTAATATTCAACATAATTATCATCAATAAATACTTACTCTCATCACGCTAGTAATTATTACATTTAAATTCGAATTAATTGTAAATTAATTTTCTCCATTTAATTTAATTAATCCTAATTCCATAATAATTCCATAATTAAAATAAAATCCCTAAAAAATACGGGGTATTACACGAACAACAAAATCTTTTTGGATTTTTTATAGAAATATGTACACATAAAAATGAAAAGATAAATCATATATGATGCATGAAATTCAAATCTTATGCAAAGAAAATAACACCAAAGCTATGAAAAGATCCATGGTACATCAATATAATCTCTTAGCTAACATATAACCCAAATATTCTTTGAAATGAAGAATACCAAAGGAAGGACCAAATATCCACAAATAAGTCCTAGGAAACCTGCAAATCTATCAATCTTGGTAGAATGGGGTTAATTATATCCCAAATCAATGGAAGGTAAGAAAGTGGTATTTTTCGTTAACCATAAGATCACCTTCCCTCTCAATCCTGGGTATTCGAGAATTTCTATATCTACATATTCTAAACAATATAGGAACCTAACATTCATTATTAAGAGGATACCTATCTCTTACCATCCTTTCTTTTGATAGATCATACGTTCAACCATATTCACGAGATTTCATATCTCAACCTTTAAATCCATCGAAGGATATATCTTTTTAATAAAATCCTTCTTAGAAACAAATCCAAGGTCTGTAGAACATTACCACCTAACAATACTCACAGTGTGTCCCTTAATATTACATTGAGAAAAATAATAAATCTATTTAATTTGGTTCTAGGTTGTGCTTTCTCAAAAAATGATTTTATTTTCTTTACAATTCTCTTCGTCTTGTAGGAAGATTGGTATGTGCGGTTCTATTTTACAAAAAATCAGAAACCAACACTTTGAAAGTTTTTATGTTTTGGGATTTTGAATACTTTGTTCGAAATTACTCTTATACTATGGAAAATCCATAGGGACAACTTTTTCCTTCTTCTTTCTTTTCAATGTTTTTCGCGATTGATTTCTCCCAAAAACTAGTTTTAAAGGATGATTCACTTTTTCTTTCTCTTTGTAATTTGATTCAATTAAGTCAATTCCAAAGTGTTATCTTTTAATTGGGTCATGTTCCAAAAATATTTTTATATATTGGTTTGATCCATAATCCAAATCCATTTTGAAATATTTTTCTTCCTTCTACTTAGGTGACAATTTCTCAAAATCAACCTTTAAACTTTGTTTTGTACCACAATTTCATTATTCCCCTTCCTCAAATATGCACGCTTAACATTTAATTTTTTTAAAAATTCAATACTTGGAATTGTTTCCAATTTTAAAATTTTCAAAGTCTTTCAAAAACTACTTTCTCAGGATTGTAAGTTTTTATTTTTAAAAACAATTTGATGCTTAGCTCCTTCATTTCGAGAGACTCTTGATATAACTCATCAAATAAATGACTTAAATTTATTCACCACTTTCACAAGAATAGTTTTATATGAAAACGTGAAAGGCTATGCTAGTATTAGATGAAGTATCATCATTAAAATTTCCATGGACATGACTCTCAAAAAGTTCAACAAGACTCAAATTAACTTTCTCTATATGAGAAATATTCTCCTTCTCATAACAATAATTATCCCGAATGTTATTAATTTTGGCCATAAATTCAATTTATTCTTCACTCTAATAACTTGATGAATCTGACGAGCATTCACTATCTAAATCACTCAAACTCTCCTTATAAGCATTTTTCTAATTCTCAAAGGTACTAGGCTTTTCATAATTCTTAAAATTCATTATAGACACATTTATATGATGTGTGACTCCTACAAACCCTTGACAATTATTCTCACCTTTGATATTTACTCACTATGAAGAACTCTTATCCTTATATGGTCATATTTATAGGATCTTGATTTTTTAAGTTCAACTTTTCTGCACGTTTGAAAGTTCTCTTGTTATTTTTGAAGAACTTGTTAACGTTTTTAGAAATAAAGACATATACTCATTAATATTATCAATAGTCTTATTTTTTTCTTCACCCCCTCAACCTTATCGTTAGACTTAACTTTGAAAGCTAGTCCCTTTTTAATTTCATCTTTTGACAAATTTAAGATTTTAGAATATGCTCTTGCTCACAGGTTTGTAATTATCCAACAATCTATTGCAACCTACGATGATTTGTATCAAGGATAACATTGAGAATATAAACTTTTATTGAAAATCAAGGAGCCAGCAATCTCAAAATCTTCATAACAACATAACTTTCTTTAATCTTCTCACCAAGATTGAGTGAGGCATTGACAATCGTTGTCAACTTAGTTTAGTACTCATTAAGTCGTAATTTCATGCCGCAAAATCCACTCCACTCCATTTAACACCTGTATTTCTCTTATAAACTCAATAAACATAAATAACAGGCCACAACCAACCATATTATGCATTCATACATATTATCTCATGATGATATCTCAAATGTTTTTTCATTTTCATTTTCCACTGACCATAGTTATGTGGGGTATTATTCTTAATACCATGTTTAAATGTCATCTATATTTTTAATAAATGATTGTCGTAGGTTATTTTGAGATATGAATCATGTTTACGGGAATTTCATATATAATTTTCTATGTATTCTATATATCGCTCAATTGTACATAGTAGGAATTATGGTGAGTTGGGTTTTGTCCGATAATATAAGATCATAATTATAGTTCTAGTACAATTGAACAATTCATGACAAAGATATGAAGTTGACTTCCTATCAATAATGTTTTGTGTACAATATTAATAGTTTACCTTAACTAAGGGAACATGTTTAATTGTTTATGAACTTATCTAATGGTTCAATGAAAATTGTATAGGTATGTTAGGAATGTAGTGAATAGGAACAAGGGTGAGATTTAAGTTTAGGTGATGACAATATTAGACACAATCTCACAAGTTTGCAAGGGGTGCGTAGCTTTTTAATTCCAATGATTGAAATATTCACATAACTATTTCTTTAATTTTCTATGCACTAAATACAATTTACTGGGTCAATAATCTATGTAAGTTGGAAAGTAATTGTGTGACTATGTTTGAGATCATATTTTGGATGCATCCGTGTCCAAGAGATATAATAGATTATGATACTCCTAATATAAACTTATAAGTTTTTATTCTTATAATAAACCTAGTGAGTGAATTTATATCCAGTAGAGTAATAAATAACTTAAGTTTGAGATCAAAATACATAAGACATTTTTGAAAATCTACTTACAACAGCTTAGATTTCACCAAGAGAGTATTGAATACTTAACACAAAGAATCATGTTATGTTATTTTAACTTTTCAATTCTCACTCTTCGAGAAATTATGAGATAATAAAATTGGAATGCAAGTGTAATTATTTAGTCGGATTAATTACAACTTATTAGAAAGGAAAATAAATTGTGGATCATAATTAAAGATTTTCAAATTTATGCTTGTAAGACAATTTAATTATTTTCCTCGGGTCCATATTATAATCCATATACCAAATATCAATCCCAAAATTCTCTCAAAACCTTAGATTCTTCAAGTTGGGTTCATGTACCTATATATATGGGTCCAGAGAAGGGGTATAAGCATTTTAGACTCTAAATGGGTTAAAGAGAGAGAGGGATAAGGACAATGACAAAGACAATGGCATATAGATAAATAGATGGATAGATATATAGATATATAAAGATAGATAAATAAGTATATATATATATATATATATATATATATATATATATATATATATATATATAGAGAGAGAGAGAGAGAGAGAGATAGATAGATAGATAGATAGATAGATATATAGATAGATAGATAGATAGAGATAGATAGAGAGAGATAGAGATAAATAGATAGATAGAGAGAGAGAGAGAGAGAGAGAGAGAGAGAGCGAGAGAGAGAGAGAGAGAGAGAGAGAGAGAGAGAGAGAGAGAGAGTGTGTGTGTGCCCGAAACAAATATGAACGGAAACCCTAGATTCTCCAAGTCGGGTTCATGTACCTATATATATGGGTCCAGAGAAGGGGTATAAGCATTTTAGACTCTAAATGGGTTAAAGAGAGAGAGGGGTAAGGACAAGGACAAAGACAATGACATATATATATATATATATATATCACTACACCAAAATGGCCAAATTATCACCTTTCAGCCAGCCACCCTTGTCACGGTCATTGACCGTGACAAAAAAACACGCGTTTTGTGTCACAGTCAATGACCGTGACACGTTCGTGATAATTTACACAGCGAAAAAGCTCTACCCTTTCTTTTTGTTCCCACTGATTTTGGTTTTTCCCTCTCTTTCTCTCTCTAAGCGATTTCGAGGTCTCTCTCTCTCTCTCTCTCTCTCTCTAAGGTATGTTTTTTCCTCTCTTTCTCTTTCATTTCTATATGTGTGTGTATATATGTGTGTATATGTATGTGTATATGTGTGTGTATGTGTGTGTATATATGTGCGTGGTGGTGTGTGGTGGGGGAGGGGGCAGGGGTGGTGGGGGTGGGGTGGGCTGTGTGTGTGTGTGTGTGTGTGTGCGTGCAGGTGTGGTGGGGGAGGGGGCAAGGGGGGGTGGGGGATGGGGGTGTGTGCAGGTGTGTGCATGTGTGTGTGGCGGGGGGAGGTGGTGGTGGTGGTGGTGTGTGTGTGTGTGTGTGGTGGGGTAATCTTAACAATTGTATAGCTTTAATTAATAAATTGTTTAGCTTTAATAGGAATTTTAATTGTATAGTTTTAGATGAAAGTAAATTAATAATTAGTGCCCATTTCATATCAAAGTAGGATTGTCCCTCATTATAAATTAGTAAATTAATAATTGTATACTTTAATTGTTAGTTTAATTGATGAAATGAATTAATTGAGTAGATGAATTAAAAGGAGTACGGGATACAGATTTGTTGTTGGATTATAGTGGATCGATGCTGGGTTGGTTAACATACCAATGGATTATTGTCCATATGGGGGTGGGATTTTTTAACTTTTTTTGAAAATTACTTTGTATATCGAACAATATATAATTATTAATAATTATTGGATTATTGTCCATATGGGAGTTGGCCAATGTGGGTTTTTAGGTGTATCTAGTGGGTATTCTTTAGTTGTTAATTCTAGATATTATTAATAAAGATAAGTAGGGATCTTTTGGTATGGCTAAAAATGGCTATATTAATAATAATTATTGTGTGTGTGGTGAGGGATAGGGGGTGGTGTGTGTGCGTGTACATGTGCGTGTGTGTGGTGGGGGAGGGGTGGGGTGGGGGTAGGGTGGGGGAATGGGTGGGGCAAGGTGGGGGGGGAGGGGGCAGGGATGGGGGGTGGGTGGTGGGGTAGGGGTGGGGGGATGCGCGTGTGTCTATGTGTGTGTATGTGCGTAGTGTCCCTTGAAAAAGAATTGATTGATTATTAATTTTTTTAGTATATTAAAATATGATTGCCCCTTATTTTAAATTAGTAAATTAATAAATGATTAATTACGAAAGTAGGATTGCTCCTCATTGTAAATTAATAAATTAATAATTGTATACTTTAATTATTAGTTTAATTGATGAAAATAATTATTATGTGTGTGGTGGGGGCAGGGGGTGGTGTGTGTGCGTGTGTGTGGTGGGGGAGGGGGTGTATGAAAGTAAATTAATAATTAGTGCTCATTTTTATTTGTAGTAATTGTAATAACCCGCGTAATTTTTGGGGTATTTTCAAAATAAAGAGGAAAAATAAAGTTTTTGATAAAATTATTTTTATTGCTCAAATATGTTGAATATTATTTTTAAAGGCGATAATTTCAAACGGTTTCGAAAATGGAGTTAAAACGGATTTTAAAATTATTTTAAAATGTTTTTAACTCTTGGAGTTGTTCTGACTTCCAACTATTCATTTCTTTGCCTTATTTAAAGGAGTCTTTTGGATTACAACTCTTCATTTCTTTGCATTATGAAAGAAAGTCGTGGGCAACCCTTTTTAACCTACTTTTGGCACAAATTTTGGCAGCAAATATATTTTATATTCCTCTTCTTTTTATGTACACATTGGCCCTTGAGATTTGTGAGTTCCAACCTTAGATTAGAGGTGTTCTTGGGGCTATTTTGTTGGATGTTCTTGGAGGAGATTTTGTAGATCTTTTGAGTTGATCTTGAGGATGTTTTCATTGGTTTCTCACCATGGTTTGAGGTATGGGGTTTTACACAATATGCTCCTTAAATCTCGCGAGTGTCATTCTCTTTGAATTCTTGTTTAATTGAACTCATATTTGAATTTTTAAATTCATTGAAATCTGGAAAATAATTGTTGAAATTATTTTGATTCATGTGGTATCATTATATTCTTGATGAGCACGTTGTCATGAGATTTTAATATGGCACGGATGTTGGGCACCCGCCAAAATTCCTATTTCCTGGGCTATGGCTTGATAAAGCATATACGGATGTGGTGAGGCCTGGTGACCCGGTTAAAGTGTTGTTGAGAAATTATATTGATAAATGCTTTGAGATTTGCATTTTGATTTGAATATTCGTACTCGTGTTGTTACGCTTTATTCATCGCTAACATATTTGTTGAGCATCTTCCTGCCGTATTGTGTACTTCCCCATATTTTCTTTAGTTGGCAGGTTAGCGCGGATTTGAGTGCTATGGATTATTGGGATTATTTTAGCGTGGATTATTTGGGAAGAATTTTAATATTTTTGGAAGATTTGTATTATTTATTTTGTTGTATAAAGCATTGGAGATTTGTATTTTATTTTCGAGTTAGTTATTGTATTTAATTCGAGAGATTTGTTGTATTTATTTGAAGAGATTTGAGATAAGTGGTTTCCTCTCTTGTTCTTGTGGGATTTTTTAGATGCTCTATACCTTGTTTATTGTGGATTTAGATTTACTTTATCGTATTAGCGCTCCGTTCGCTCTCCCGAGCGGGCGGGTGGTTACATTAATTATACATATTTGCATGTCTTCTTCTAATTTTTTTTTATCTGTACTAATATCATTTTTTAACAGCAAATGTCTCCTTCAGGTATTAAGGCGAGGATGATGATGCTGGTTATGATGATGTCGTCTGGGCTCGGTGGTAGCGGAGGAGACGAGGGCTCCTCGAACCTTAGGCTCCCTAAATATGGAAATTTGGGATTACCATCGAGAACAAGTCGGAGCTATTAGCGAGATCCCTCGAGCTGGTAAAGACGGTCATTAGCCCGGGGTATATGAGTTGTAAGGAGGTTCCATATGAGCTCAAGTTAGCTGTTTGGGTGGCACTATAGGTAATATATTTATATTTATATTTATATGAATATTTCAATTTTAATTTTGAGGTCAATTTCATTTTATTATTTATATTTATATTTATTCTAAACTAACATTGTATTTGTTGGACATGAACAATTAAACTTGGATCCAAAGCTACGCGATTCTGTCTTGGAGCAGTTGAGGGAGCAACACAAGACGTGGAAGAAAAATATGTGGACACGGTACTTTGAAAAAACACGAGAGTTCATTATCCAAAGGCGTGGATCCGTCCCGTCGAAGGAGCCGATCTCATTGGCACAATGGCAAAAGTTCATTGACAATGAGATCGGGGAGAGACAATTGGCATCTCGCCAATTGGGGAGGGAAAATCGGGTAAAAAATACGGACGTGCAGTACTCCGGCCGGACGTCTTACATCGAGGTGGAGCATAGGATGATGGTAAGATTTAATTTGTATATAACTACAGAAATATATTATTCTGCATTATTTTACTTTGTGGGGCCGATACTAATTTTACTTTATTTTATTTCAGGGGATAGGGAGTGGCCTGTAATACCCCGTGATTTTAATGACTTTTAAAATGGGTTATATATTAAATTAATGGATTAATTGGATTTTATTATTAATTAATTCATTTGGGTTTTATCCGAAGTGTGTATATTAAAATGTATGATTCGGTATATTACTTAAAGATATTTAGGTAATATATGAATGGGATGCTATTGATATTGCTGTGAGTTATTAATTCAGTAATTTGAATTTTTAGTCAGACACGGTATGGGACGTGTCGGGACTAATTTGTTAAATTAAATAGAGACTTATTTTTATATCAACCTTATAGTCATTTCGAGAGCGTCGTTGCATCCGGAAGGGTTGAAATAGTCAGAAAAGTCTATTTGGATGTTGGTTTTGGGTCTCGGATCATTTGGAAATGAAAAGACAACCCAAACGGGCATTTTGGTCATTTTTACAAGGGGATGAATAGTGATTTAGGATTTTGTGTTATTATTAGTATTTGGATATTATTTGTACGTGGGTTCATTCATCTCTTCTACACAATATTGAGAGGTCGTCTTCTTAGAGAGAGTGAAAGGTTGCTTGGAAGAAGAGAAGTGTGCTTGGGAAGGAGGAGAACCAAAAACTAAAGGTCACCACCACCAACCACCACCGAAAGTTGGCCGGGGAAGGGGATAACCACCTGTGATTTTCAACTCCAAAGGATCAGATCTTCATTAGAGGCAAGTGTTTGATAATTGCAATCTAAGTTTATATATTGTCCAGGTTACGATAGTTATAAAAAGATGAGATTTTTACATGTTTGGAAGATAATGAAGAGCTCTTAATGGATTTCTGAAAAATGGAAGTTTACAGGAATCAAACTCATGTTGTAGCTAGATAGTAATCCACGAAATAATCATAAATCTGTTGAAGAAATGCTGAGAATCAATGGTGTGTTCTTGAAGATATCATGTATATAATTTTTTGGAAAAAAGAGGTTAAACATACGCTTTTAATTTAAACTCTTGATGATTCTAAGATGTTTAGAGCATTGGAAATCATTCACATATGTTGCTATATCATGTAGTAAGGTTAATAAGGAATTTGTGTAGTTAATATGAAGGTTTGAATGATCTAAAGTGGTGAAACCCGTGGTAGAAGAAATGCAGAAAACTGGGTTGTTATCTGGGTGATCGATCGAACGACCCCCTGCCTTCGATCGATCGACCTCCCAAGAATCCTTGAAGGTGTTTCTTTTTAATGCTTGTTCGTATCCCAAACCTTTTGTAAATATTTGGTGATTATTAATTGGATATAATGGGATTTATGAAGGTTCAGTAAGCCCTAGATAAGAATCGAAGTAATTTGATTAGAATTTAATTGATTAGAATTATGATAATTAAATTGGAAGAAATTTGGGTTACTCGATTCATGTGTTGGATTCTAATTGGTATTCATAAGGATTAAGGATAGGTCCAATAGGGGAGATTGTATATAACACCTGGGTAGCCTTAAGTTTACAACAGGGTTTAATCCTAAGTGAAAGAAGATGTGTTTATAAGAGATTAGAAACAATCGGTTATAACCCTAATTAAGGGAGAATTTAATTCGTAGTAATTCGGGAGATAAGATGATATGGACCAGTAGGATATTAGTGATTTCTTACTGAATAAAATGTTGAGGAAAAACCTATTTGAACCTTGAGTAATGAGTGAGGCTCGGGGATAATTAAATTATGGAAGTAAAGTCATAATATTTTAATACGTAGGATTTGAGAGATATAAAGCTACGTATGGGAATTATCGTAGGGTAGTGTGAGTACCTTGTTGATATTATATGATAGGTATGATAATGCCTATTTGATTGATTGATGTTTTATGTGTATGACATACCTAGCTTACTTGCTATCAAAGGGGAGGTTTGCACGTGAGAGTAATCATATCCTGATGAATCCATGGGATCTTTGATTTGTCGCTCAAGAACATAGGTCTATGAAAGACTTACCGGGGAGTTGATAAGTCCGCTGACTATGGGAACGTAGGTATTTGCGTTGCCAGTGGGTCTGAGAACTATGTTCGCCTCTAATTTATGGGTTGTTGTTTGTGGTTTGAGGAATCCTTACCGAACCTTTAGTCCCCTATTCGGCGACCAGCGATATCGGGACATGATAGCAGAGTAATGCATGCACCGCAGCAGTGACTCGGGGTGCCATATTATATATGTATATATATTTAATGAATTAAATGAATGTATATTGGGTAGCTGTATTAATCTACTTTGTGATAATTGTAGATAATGGTGAATTGAGAAAAGAAGTGAAAGAAGTTAATGAATATTTATTGAAGAGTTTAATTCATATTAATGAGAAACGATTCATGTTAATGAGAAATGATTCATATAAATGTAAAAAACGTATATGCATGATTATATGACGTATGGTATGGGACATACGGGGTTATGATATTGGATGGAATCATATTATGGAAATTTGTGTAGAGGAACCATTAACTAGGAGGTTAATAGGAAACGTTAAGTGTGCACTCTAGATGAGAGGTGTTAATAGCAAGTGAGAGTTGGATACTAACATGTACATAATAAATGCTTTATTGCACTTATTAAATACTTGCTGTTTTAAAAATCATTTTCACATCGGGTTCTGACCCGTTTCCTTGCATATTCTATTTTCTATTGTACCTTCTATATCAGGTGTCCAGCAGCAGGGACGCCAACCTTAGAGGATTATGACGAGCTATGGAGCTATGTAGTATTGCGTAGACACATATCTTCATTTGATTTACATTATATAGTGTTCTTTTAGTTAGGGCATGTCGCCCAAAGCAATTCAGTTATCTCATTTCTGTCTGAGTCATATAGCCTTGTACTCGTGTCATTTTAAATACATTCATTATTGTCAGGATTACTGTATTGGATTATTAATTGGGAATGTTTATTCCAAACGCATTTAAATTCTTTTGTGTTATCTGTTCGGTTATTAGTGTTGTAGAATAATATGTGTAGTGTTATTTGTAAACAAAAAATGGGTTTTGTTGAAATTAAAATTTGGAAAGTTTTTAACACCATCTTAATTGGGTATTGGGTGAGTTGTAAATATTTTCGACAGTGATGCTAAGAATGAGCCAACTATATATTATGTTTTAATTTGGTATGGGACTGTCCGCCCAGTATTTAATTAGGTGGGGTGTTACAGGTGGTATCAGAGCATCAGGTTTTTAGTATCCTTTAGGGTCTGTACGGCTTATTGTGTTTTCAGTTTAGCGTTATTTGATGTAGAGCCCTAGGAGTAGTAATATTGCTTTTCTATTTACGCCTACGTTCTTCAGCTATTTTGTTATATCAAATACTAATAGTATACTCTCGTTTCAGATGCCTCTTCAACGTGCACTTCAGCCCGCCCCAACGCAAGGTGACTGCGATCGAAGTTGACGCAATTGTTGCTCAGGCAGTCAATGCAGCTCTAGCTGCTGTTCAGCAGGATCCAGTACAGGGACCAGTTGTGCCACCCGTGCAAGGGTAAGTGTTTCCTACTGCATGGGAACGAGCGAGGGATGCCTTTCAGAATGCACACCCACGTGAGTTTCAGGGAGAATCAGATGTCGTGAATGCTAGCCAATGGAAGAAATATATCCAAAGGCACTTGATAATGCTCGAATGTACTTAGGTTCAATGTCATATACTATCCACATTCAAGCTAGTAGGGGCAGCTTTGTAATGGTGAAGGCTACGACCACTAGCGAAAAGAGAGACACAATGACTAACCAAGACTTTTAGATACGATTTGATCGAAAGTACTTTCCTTCCGCCATCCAGACAGAGATGAGGTGGAAATTACTGGATTTGAAGCAGGGAGAGAAGACAGTGGCAAAATACGAGAAAAAATTTATGCGACTAACTAATTTGGTACCAGCAGAGGTACCCACTGAGGAGAGGAGAACTATAATATTCGCTAGCATTTATTGGGAAATCTTTCACTACGTACTTATGCAGATGTTCTTAATGCTGCAATGCTTCATTTCCAGGATAACCGCTTACATGCTCAAGGTGTCAAGTGGGGGTTTGGGTCTAGCCTGCAAGGCAAGACTATTGGGGGCAGTTCTAGTGGGACTCAACAAGGACAGAGTCATCAGCGTCAGGGTGAGCAGGGTTCCCAAACAGGGGACTATGCTAAGCATTTATGATCTGGAGATTCTCGATTTGAGGATAGAGGTAAAAGGCAAGGACAGTAGGGCCATCAGGGCCAGAGACGGGCTCATTAGGGCCAAGGGAAAAGAGGTAATGGCCAGCAGGGTCGTGGTCAACAAGGACAAAATGGTGGGAAGTTTACTGGAAAATGTTTCGTGTGCGGCAAGTATGGCCATAAACGACAAGATTGTCCTGATAAAGACAAACTCCCTCAACAACAAAATACTCGACAGGAGCCACATATACCAATATTTCCACCAGCTTCTCTTCCAGCTCCAGCTTCGGTACTAGCACTACCTCCCATTCCAGAAGCTCCCGTGCAACAGGGTTAGTATGGACGTGTATATAACGTCCATCAGGCAGCGATTCAACAACCATCACCCGCGAATGAGGGTATGTTTTCTATCTAAGGAATTATGAGGATTATACTATTTTTGTAGCGATTAATATTGTATGGGCAAAAGGATTTCTAAACTAAGCCTATAGCACTGTTATTTATGTAGACTCACCGAGCGGTGTGGGACACCTATATTTTCATCACATCATGTGGGTTTGATTTTTATCACCGAATTACTTACTTTAGGCATGTCTGAACATGATGTGACTATCGGCGTGGATTGACTTGTGGTATATGAGAGCGTATGTATCACTATAACCAGCATCTTGTCTTTAATAAGAGAGTAGATGAGTATACTTTTAATTTGCAATCGATAAAACCTGTAGAGAAGTTATATACTATTGACTAAGGACCTGAGGAGTTTCGATGACCGACTACTTTAGGTAGTAGTGTATCTGGGGGATTCCTTGTTTGGATTTCGCTTGCGAGATTCCCCATGCATGAAACTAATAAACGTTGGGAGTCGAAATAAGTTAGGTCTTTAGGATATGAGTTTATAACCTTTGTGATAAATATTATAATAAAAGTTATACGATAGGGTATATGGGCGCCCTGAATGGTTGGATTGTAATAGTTTTCATAAATGTGAAACAGTTAGTAGTTGTGACTTCAAGATTTATTTGTTTAATAACTGAGGACCATTTTTTCCCAAACTTTGTCACGAGGATGGTATAGGGAAGATTGGGTAAAGTTTAAATTTAATTCAGTTGGAACTATATGGTGAGACTTGGTGTAACATAAGTTGGATTTTCGTTAATGTACTGTATGGGCAGTACGGCATAGATTATTTGCGATGTGAGATTTATACTTAGAGTTGACCTTACCAGTATAATTTATCTTTCCAAATTTCGGGACAAAATTCTGTTATAAGGGGGTAAGTATGTAATACCCCGTGATTTTAATGACTTTTAAAATGAGTTATATATTAAATTAATGGATTAATTGGATTTTATTATTGATTAATTCATTTGGGTTTTATCCGAAGTGTGGATATTAAAATGTATGATTCTGTATATTACTTAAAGATATTTAGGTAATATATGAATGGGATGTTATTGATATTGCTGTGAGTTATTAAATTAGTAATTTGAATTTTTAGTCAGGCGCGGTATGGGACGTGTCGGGACTAATTTGTTAAATTAAATAGAGACTTATTTTTATATCGACCTTATAGTCATTTCGAGTGCGTCATTGCGTCCGAAAGGGTTGAAATATTCATAAAAGACTATTTGGATGTCGTTTTTGGGTCTCGGGTCATTTGGAAATGAAAAAACAACCCAAACGGGCATTTTGGTCATTTTTACAAGGGGATGAATAGTGATTTTGGATTTTGTGTTATTATAAATATTTGGATATTATTTGTACGTGGGTTCATTCATCTCTTCTACACAATATTGAGAGGTCATCTTCTTAGAGAGAGTGAAAGGTTGGTTGGAAGAAGAGAAGTGTGCTTGGGAAGGAGGAGAACCAAAGACCAAAGGTCACCACCACCAACCACCACCGAAAGTTGGCCAGGGAAGGGGAGAACCACCTGTGATTTTCAACTCCAAAGGATCAGATCTTCATTAGAGGCAAGTGTTTGATAATTGCAATCTAAGTTTATATATTGTCCAGGTTAGGATAGTTATAAAAAGATGAGATTTTTACATGTTTGGAAGATAATGAAGAGCTGTTAATGGATTTCTTAAAAGTGGAAGTTTATAGGAATCAAACTCATGTTGTAGGTAGATAGTAATCCACGAAATAATCATAAATCTGTTGAAGAAATGCTGAGAATCAATGGTGTGTTCTTGAAGATATCATGTATATAATTTTCTGGAAAAAAGAGGTTAAACATATGCTTTTATTTCAAACTCTTGATGATTCTAGGATGTTTAGAGCATTGGAAATCATTCACATATGTTGCTATATCATGTAGTAAGGTTTATAAGGAATTTGGGTTAATATGAAGGTTCGAATGATCTAAAGTGATGAAACCCATAGTAGAAGAAATGCAGAAAACTGGGTTGTTATCTGGGCGATCGATCGATCGCCCCCCTGCCCTGCCTTCGATCGATCGACCTCCCCAGAATCCTTGAAGTTCTTTCTTTTTAATGCTTGTTCGTATCCCAAAGCTTTTGTAAATCTTTGGTGATTATTAATTGGATATAAAGGGACTTAGGAAGGTTCAGTAAGCCCCATATAAGAATCGAAGTAATTTGATTGGAATTTAATTGATTAGAATTATGATAATTAAATTGGAAGAAATTTTGGTTACTGGATTCAAGTGTTGGATTCTAATTGGTATTCATAAGGATTAAGGATAGGTCCAGTATGGGAGATTGTATATAACACATGGGTAGCCTTAAGTTTACAACAGGGTTTAATCCTAGGTGAAAGAAGATGTGTTTATAGGAGATTAGAAACCATCGGTTATAACCCTAATTAAGGGAGTGTTTAATTTGTAGTAATTCGGGAGATAAGATGATATGGACTAGTAGGATATCAGTGATTTCTTATTGAATAAAATTTTGAGGAAAAACCTATTTGAACCTTGAGTAATGAGTGAGGCTCGGGGATAATTAAATTAATGAAGTAAAGTCATAATATTTTAATACGTAGGATTTGAGAGATATAATGCTACGTGTGGGAATTATCGTAGGGTTGTGTGAGTACCTTGTTGATATTATATAATAGGTATGATAATGCCTATTTGATTGATTGATGTTTTATGTGTATGACATACCTAGCTTACTTGCTATCGAAGGGGAGGTTTGCGCGTGAGGGCAGTCATATCCTGATGGATCCATGGGATCTTTGATTTGTCGCTCAAGAACACAAGTCTATGAAAGACTTATTGGGGAGTTGATATATCCGTTGACTATGGGAACGTAGGTATGTGTGTGACCCGTGCGTATGAGAACTATGTTTGCCTCCAATTTATGTGTTGTTGATTGTGGTTCGAGGAATCCTTACTGAACCCTATTCGGCGACCAGCGATACCGGGACATGATAGCAGAGTAATGCATGCACCGCAGCTCTGACTCGGGGTGCCGTATTATATATGTATATATATTTAATGAATTAAATGAATGTATATTGAGTAGCTTGGTTAATCTACTGTGTGATAATTGTAGATAACGGTGAATTGAGAAAAGAAGTGAAATAAGTTAATGAATATTTCTTGAAGAGTTTAATTCATATTAATGAGAAACGATTCATGTTAATGAGAAACGATTCATATAAATAAAAAAAACGTATTTGAATGATTACATTACGTATGGTATGGGACATACGGGGTTATGATATGGAATGGAATCATATTATGGAAATGTTTGAAGAGGAACCATTAACTAGGAGGTTAATAGGAAACGTTAAGTGTGCACTCTAGATGATAGGTGAGAATAGAAAGTGAGAGTTGGATACTAACATGTACGTAATAAATGCTTTATTGCACTTGTTAAATCCTTGTTGGTTTAAAAATCATTTTTACATCGGGTTCTAACCCGTTTCTTTGCATATTCTCTTTTCTATTGTACCTTATATATCAGGTGTCCAGCAGTAGGGACGCCAACCTTAGAGGATTATGACGAGCTATGGAGCTATGGAGTATTTCTTAGACGCTATCTTCATTTAATTCACATTATATAGTGTTCTTTTAGTTAGGGTATGTCGCCCAAAGGAATTCAGTTATCTCTTTTCTATCTGAGTCATATAGCCTTGTACTCGTGTCATTTTAATTCATTCATTATTGTTGGGATTACTGTATTAGATTATTACTTGGGAATGTTTATTCCAAATGCATATAAATTCTTTTGTGTTATCTGTTCAGTTATTAGTGTTATAGAATAATATGTGTAGTGTTATTTGTAAACTAGAAATGGGTTTTGTTGAAATTAAAATTTGGAAAGTTTTTAACACCGGCTTAATTGAGTATTGGGTGAGTTGTAAATGTTTTCGACAATGATGCTAAGAATGAGCCAACTGTATATTATGTGTTAATTTGGTATGGGACGGGCCACCCAATATTCAATTAGGCGGGGTGTTACATGGCCCTGGGGGTAAGACACATAGGCTCGATACTTATATGGCTCTTCAAATGAAGAAGGGGAAGGGCAAGGAGGTGTCCCCGAGCGTCGTGGCCATGATTGTAAGTAATCCTATAGTTTACTTTTTGTTAATTATGTTATAATTTTTTAGTTTCCTTATTTTACTAATCATGTGCTTTTTTTCGTTTCAGTCAAAGCTTAAGGAAGTGCATGAGTCGCAGTCTGATGCCGACAAGGCATCTTTGTCCATAGACGCACTCAGCTAAGTGCTTGGCTCTGATCACAAGGGGAGGACAAGGGGGGTGAGCTCGGGGGTGGCCAAATCCAGGATCATCGGATTGGAGACGAGCGACACCGGGTTGGCTCGAATGGTGGATTCATATGACGCGAAGCTATCCTGAGGAGGTGCATGATGACAAGGATATGGACCTTGCTACTTTATCACCGACACGTGCGTACTTCGATGATCCACTTCCCTATTTGGCTCCCTTCTACAGACCGATGTCGACACTTGGTTGTCCGAGCGTGTTCATATTGGACGTATTTGATGGCCAGCGAATAGGGCGGGGGTTGAGGGACCCGAATATCGTCCAGGGTGGAATAGTTCATGGACGTGAGCTTCAAAAGATCGAGTCCAAGGTGCTCGTCACACATGTGATACCCGGGAAGGAGAACTCCCTATTGTGGTTGCATGAACAATGCGGCACAATGTATATTATTGGGTGTGTCAATTCGTATATCGTGTGGCCTACTCACCTGCTCACATTTACCCCCAGACATATAGTGACATTATTTTTAAGTTGGTACATTTGAATTATATTTGGATTATATCGTCATGTATATTGTTTCTATTTTAAATATATATTTGCATTATCTTTAGTTTATTTGGATATATGATGTTTGAACAGGTACAACATTGCTATAACATGTACAAATATACTGCTAGGCAGTGGTAGTGGCCATACTGCCCAGCAGATTTTTTTAAATTCTGCCCAGAATTGTCATGGTCAATGACTGTGACAAGTCCTTGACAAATAAGGTTGTCACGGACTTGTCACGGTCATTGACCGTGACAATGTTTTTAAAAAGGGTCAAGGATTTGTCACGATTATTAACCATGACTAAAATTTTCACGGCAGGGACCGTGACAATTGTAACGAACTTATCACGATCAATGATCGTGACGAGTCCGTGACAACAATAGTTGTCTCTCCCCGAATTGTCATGGTCATTGACCTTGACAAGTGACCGTGACAGTTCGTCAGATTTGATGTAGTGTGTGTGTGTATATATATATTTATATATATATATATATATATATATATATATATATAGAGAGAGAGAGAGAGAGAGAGAGAGAGAGAGAGCATGTGCCCGAAACAAATATGAATGGAGGATGCCCATTTTAAATTTCCTATTTAAATGAGACTTGGTTTTGTTTTAATATTCTCTTATGGGTAGAAGAAAATAACTAAGGTATACGTGACAAATTAGTTACCAAGAAGATTACACAAAATTTTATCTACAATATTAGGTGAATTAATCTAAGTGCAGAAAAGGTAGACACTATTGCACAACATCAATCCATACAAGGAAATAAACAAAAGGAAAAACCATGAGATGACAAAATGAAAAATGTACTATGGTAGATTATTACACTTAGAAAATAGAGACTTACAATCATATAATGATATGACTGAATATAAACTCTTCCCAATATGTCCTCCGAGGAGAGCACCGACATGTGAAGAACGATACACCACCGTCACTGGTTTTGGTCTGCGACCATTGTCATCACATCGTTTTCCAACAAATCATATTTTAAAGTGGTTAGAAGACATTTTGTTTCAATGGAACAGGTGAAAATACACAAATGTGTTTTTGCTTCTTAGGTTATGAGATACTCAAAGGTTGACGGAAGTGTAAAGTTTATTGTCACATCCCAACCTTTCCTCATGTAATTCAATAAATTACAGTAATACTATAATAGTAAAATAAAGTATCATAAATATTTTATTACAACTAATTGTATTTAAATATAGTAACAAAGCTTTATTCATTACAATCACAAGTTTGTTGTGGACAACATAACAAAATAAAGAAAAAATAAAAATAAAATTAAAAAAGAAATTACATATGGGTACTACATCAACTGATAAGTAGTAGTATATATTATCATGGTGATTTTTTTGGCCTTTCTAATGGTTTTCCATGTATATATAACCAATCAGGATAAATGTGATGAGGCACAAAAAATCTCGGGGTTAGGGGAATGTTGCCTTCCTTATGCTCGGGGTCCATCTTGAATTTTAAAAAAGAATAAGAAAAAAGTTTTGTCGAGTAAATAATTTTGAATCTATAATAATTTATAAAAATAACTTTTGAGTATTAATAGAATCAAGTGACTATAAGAAGTTTATAATTGATATAACAATACTCTACCTCAAGAAGTATACAATAAGTAATATGATAATATTACTAGAATTAGAAATATAAAGTTCTGAACGATTAAAGTTGCGAATGGTTTCTAAAACAAGATAACCCATAATTATTTGTTGAAGATGATTAAGTTTAATAGCCATACAAATAAGAAACCAATCAAAAACCTTTGGAGATAACATAACAATGTTGATCCAAATTCCAAAGAGAGGCATCCATATGGTAATCAAAACTAATCACTGAATGCTCCGAGTTTTATAGGCCAAATAATACTGACTTGGGTATAATGGTAGTCAATTCTTTGGTTATAATGTATTCTATATAAGCGCAGGTTCAATGAAATCATATTAAATTGAAATCATTGGTTCAAAAATCAACATAGGGTTTTTAAAATCGAAACAAGTTCAACGTATTCTGAACTACAAAAAAGAGTTCATAAATGAAAATAAGATATCTGGAGCTATAACGTAGTAATATGAACAATTATCGTAATCAATAGCATTGTATGGAATAGTTCTGAATAAGAATCACCTATTTGGATATGAGATTTTGGGGTTTTAATTCAAGTTTTTGTGTTAAAGCTAGAGTTAGGGGATGTCTGTAAAAAGATATTGCATATTGAATACATCTTTTGTGGGTTTATTTGTAAATTTATTTTCTATTCCATTAAACATGTTTCCACACATATCTGGATTTGGGTGTAATAGACTTTTTTGTCCTCAATGTTACCGAAAATCAATGTGTGAAGTTTGGGGTTAAAATTCATAAGTCGAAAAAGTTCAGTGGTTTCTGCAAAAGAAAAAATTGGTTTTTAAATCCCATTTTTAAGGTTTCGTCGAATTTGATTTCTGACCACATAGTATGATGGAACATAGCATTTTGACCAGAAAATTAAAATGAAATTTGGTAAAAAAACTTCTTAATTTTTTGATTTGGGACACACTTTCACCTGTGAAGTCAAATTTTTTACGCGTTGGTGTTTACCCCAGTCGTACGCGTTTTGACCACTTCATCTTCAACATTTCTTAATTTTGACTTAGGTTTTCAAAACTTCTACCTTTGATTAAATCCTTTACAGTATACGATTTTAGTTGATTCAAAATACATTATTCCTATTTTTTTTTATGAAGAATCCAAAAATATAACTGTTATGGATTGGGGTTGAGTGTAGCCTCCTATTCAGTTTCTATAAAATTCTAAAAAATTAAGTTTGATATTCATAGATACTTAAGGTAAATTTGAGTCATGGAATATATATGGTTTCGTTTCTGTGTAGTTTAGAGAAAAATAGTTTTGGTTCGAGGTATTAATTCATAGTATGGAAAGATAATTTGATTTCTGAAATTTCATATGCCGTAAATGATTTTTTTTTAATTTTAGGTATCTAATATATATTGCATTCAAATTAGTCATTGCTCCTAGTTTTTTTATGATCACAGATTAAATATTCACACCTTGAAACAGGTTGACGGTCAGGAACGCAGAATTTACCATTGAAGCTCAAGCTTTAATTGTGTTTTCTTATTTTTGATCTATTACAGTGACATATATATGTGAATTCTTGCATGTAAAATATGAAATTGATACTAAAGAATTATAAAAACAACCTAGAATCTATAAAACTAACTTTAATGCCTAAAATATAAGAATACCAAAAAATCTCAAAATTTGAACTTCGTTTTTGTATAAGTAAGAAGTACGTTTTTACAGAGGGGTTTAATGCTTTTATAGGGGAGACAAAGAACAATTGATTGGAGGTGGATTTTAGGGGAATTTCAAATGAGTTTAAGCTTAAGGATAAAGTAGTTAACATGTATTTCCACATGGTCACCCATGTTTTGGGTCTTGGGTGGCTACCTAGGTGTCAGTCTAGTCAACGGGACCTATGTGTAATATTTTTATATTCTAGTATTAGGTCCTTGATAGTTTAAGTGTACGAATATGTTCCATTTAATATATTTTGAATGTTTAAGGGGAAAAGTGCAACTTTCCTAATTTGTCAAGGTACCTCAAATTATGGGTAGTGATTTGTAATACTTATAAGTTTATGTGTATAAATAACTTTTGGGTTTAGGGTTGATTTATTGGTTTAAAGAAGCTTCGAAAAGTTCATGGGTGAATTTATAATTATTATAACTTAGGGGTCTGCATATAAATTGTGTTTTATTTGGTATATGTTTAAGTTGTAATTGTACTTCCAATATTTAAATCATTCACCTACCGATATACGAAATCTAACGGGAATTCCTCTCTATATTAGTAGGTTAATGAGATTCTAGTCAACTGATGTGTTCAAACTATTACATGTATGGATAATAAAAATAAACTCATAAGTATTTTTGAGATATCAAAAATATTTAATGTCACTCAAGAAAAAAAAATTCAAATATTTTTTCAAGTCTTAGGCGGAAGCTACACATTACTTTCCTTTGATTAATGAATATGATCACAAATTTATGATTACTTTTCATTGCGTACAAGTGATGGTGTCACAAAGTTTGTAGTATAGTTTGTAGATGATGTTCATGATCTTTCTTAGTTTGAGTTCCCAATGTCGTATTTGACATATTTTCTTCCCCCACTCATAACTGATGATATCCAGATCTAAAATCAATTTTGATAATATACTTGCTCCTCGTAATTGATCAAATATATATGCTATTATCGGTAATGGGTATTTGTTTCTTGTAGTGACTCGGTTCAATTTACGATAATTGATACATAAGTAGAAGGTTCCATCTTTCTTCTTATTGAATAGTGATAGTGATCCCCAATGGAATGTACTTAGTCGGAGAAATCCTTTTGCTAATAATTCATCCATATGAAGTTTGTGTTCTCGTAACTCTAATAGTGCCATTCTATAGGGTGTATAGAAATGGGAAAAGTATTTGGTAAAAGGTTGATTACGAAATCTATTTCTCTGGGTGGGGGAATACTGGGTAGTTCTTCCAAAAAAATGTCCACATATCTATCCAACACTGAAAGAGAGTAGGAGGATATATCATACGTATTTCCTGAGTGTTGTCCTTGAGAATAAAATACCCTGGTTTGAGGATTTCTAAAGATCACTTTCCTGGTGTGACAATCAATATAGGAAAAAATGGTTGATAGAGAATCCATTCCAATAATAAGATCGAATCCTTTAATAATAAGTATGACCAATTTAATGGTAATAACTCATGTCCTGAGCTCTACCTTATAGTTACTACAAATTTGACGTGATATCACTACGTCGCTAGTTGGCATACCTATTGATAGGGAATAATCTCGAGTAGAGGGGATTAATTTTCCTAATTACATAAAATTATTACTAAAAAATGAGTGTGATGATCCATAATCAATTAATATGTGCCGTAAGATTTTGAAAAGAGATGTTACATTCAATGATTTCAAGATTATTTGATTTGATTAGGATGGAAAATTTTTGACCTTGCATCCTGTTGCCCTATGATGGATTCCTTCCTTGCAAAACTCTAGGTGGTCAGGGATATGTAATATTTTCTCTTGGAACTTGAAATTTTCCCGTGGATATCTAAAATTTTAGAATCCTACCTAGGTTTACTGAATATTATCAGTTTAGATTAGGGTTGGGCTTACGGACTCTTGGGCATTGAGGACTAATATGTCCGCATTCATTTCATTCATGATAAGGAATCATGGTTCCACTATTTTTGTGATGGATCTGGCTATACATTAGACCATCCTTAGCTTCGAAAATAGGGCGATCCCTGACTTGATTATTTTCTTGATGATTATTGAAGCCATTGCTCGGAACTAGTGTTATACTTCAGAAACTATACTGGATGATGGATTGCGTTCAACGAGGTTGGATATCTTGATCATTTTTCCCAAATCCTGAATTTATAAAGGAGTGAGAGAGGTTTTGAAGTTCATTTTTAATCATCTTTCAAAATAATAGCATTTATTAACGTCTGTATTTACATACTCTTGGACGGATCGAGAGAGTTTAGTAAAATGTGCTTCATATTGATCTATCGTTGCCTGTTGCTACTGTAATCCCAAAAATTCCACTGTTAATTGATCTCGTGTTGATTCAGAGTTTTTAAAAACTATCTCTTTAAATTGCTCCCTGGTCATCCCTTTTATATTTTGGGTACGTCCTACCGATTGCCACCAGCGGTCTGCTTCATCTTTGAAAATATATGTTGCTAATCATACCCTAAGTTTAGACATTACACTTACCCAATTTTATACTTTTAGAGTCTATCTATACCATTGTTTCGCCTTATGAGCATCGGGTTTTTCATGAAATGTTGGTGGTCATTTGAGAAGATATTCCTTAAAGGAATTCATTTTAATAACTTCGACCGATAATACCATACACACTACATTTGATGAATTTCTCTTGGCTTGGTTTAATGTTGTGAGTTCCTATAAGCATTGTATTATATTTTCGGTAACAGTGGGAGGAGTTGGTAAGGCATCCTCTTTTATGGTGCCCTTCTTGAGGATGAACTTGAAGCGCGTGTTTTCACCATCCTATATGATAAAAAACTTTAAAAAATAAATTAACATTAAGAATTATACATAGACAAAACTATTTAGATTATTTAAGTTGCGATAGAGTACATCAAATCCTTAGAAGGTATAAAATTTAGGAACTTAGACCCTCACACACATATATTTTTCGCATTAACTATTTTTACATAATACAATACATCATTCTATTATGATAACTACTTTTAAGTATAAGGTAACTCTTTCTTGCCCATTCACCAGCTCATACTAGATGAAAGATGTCACACCTTCTTTCGTGAGTTATTTATTTACAATCTTCTAATCTATCTTATTTGACTTATAGTTTCAGCCTATCTTCGGTACTACATGATCCATCTCTTCCCATCGTACTCCAATGCTTGATCCTAATGAAGATGTTGAAGCATCTAGGTAGGTTATTTTCAATCCACAATTGTCTGGGGATATTGGAGGAGACATACATAGTTCTTCTTTTGGGGCCATATCACAATCTAGATAGATAGCTTATTGTAGGAACTCATGGTCTTTTGAAAACCTGTTGGCTTGTTTTCTCGCCTTTTTTTCTCCCATTAGTTGACACGTAAGTAGGTTATGCTTTACTAGGGGTTTATATTGCCCACTCTTGGTCTAACTCTCAGATAGTCTTACATAACTTGGTATAGCCCTTGTCCCTGATGGTTTGACAAAATTGTGCTTGGTCGACGCCGTCAGTATTGAGGTAGATGTTATACCAAACATTCTTGGATGTAAGACCAATTTTCAGTAAGGTAATATAGTAAAGATCTATATACCCTAAAGTCTTGCATAGGACTAATAAACCTGGCACTCTTTCTAATAACAACTTGTCATATCCCAATAATTTCGCATGTAATACGATAATTCCAGTAATACTATAATAGTACATCAAGTATGATAAATATTTTATTACAACCAACTGTATTTAAATATAGTGGCAAAGAACTTTATTCATTACTATCATATGTTTATAGCAGACAACATAACAAAATAAAGAAAAAAAATGAAAAAAGAACTTACATATGGGTACTACATCAACTTATAAATAGTAGTAAATATTATCATGGTATTTTTTTGTGTTGCTAATGATTTTCCATATGTATATAATCGAAAGGGATATAAGTGATGATGCATAAAAGTTCTCCGGGTGAGGGGGAGTGTTACCTTCCTTATGCGGGGGATCTATCTGGAATTTTTAAAAAGAATAAGCAAAAAGTTTTGCTCAGTAGATAATTCCAACTCTATAACATATCAAAATTGCTTGTGAATATTAGCTGAATTAGGTGAGTATAAGAAGTAGAGAATTGAAATAGTAACAATCCATCTGGAGCAGTATACAATAAGCAATATGATGGTATTTCTAAAATTAAAAATATCAAGTTTAGAATGATTAAGGTTATGGATGATTTTTAAAACAAAAATAACCCTTAATTATCTATTAAAGAGGCTTCGGGTTAATAGCCATAAAAATAACAAAGCAATCCAAAACCTTTATAGATAATTAAACCAAAAATTTTGGAGATAACGTAACAATGTTGAGCCAAACTCCGAAGAGAGGCATCCATATGGTAAGAAAAATTAAGCACTTAATACCCTAAGTTCTACATGCCAAATATTACTTTTGTGGGTATAATGATAGTTTATTCCCTGGTTATAATGTATGCTATATAAGAACAAGTGAAATCACATTCTATTGAAATCATTGATTCAAAACTCAACATAGGTTTTTTAAAATCGAATCAAGTTTACATATTCTAAACTACACAAATGAGTTCATAAATGAGAATACGATATCCGAGAATATCACATAGTGATATTAACAATTGTTGTAATCAAAAGCTTTGCGTGAAATAATACTGAATTAGAATCACCTACATGGACATAGGCTTTTGGCATTTTAATTCTAGTTGTTGTGTTCAAGATGGGGTCCAGGAACCTTTGAAATCTTGGAAAGAACTAAGTAAGATTTTTATTTTGAAAGTTCTACAGTATATAAAGATGTATTGCATATTGAAAATATATTTTGGAGGTTTATTGGTAAATTTCTTTTCTATTTGATTAAATATGTTTTCATATATATTTGGATTTGGGTATAATAGAGTTTTTCGTCCCTAATGTTACCATAAATCCATGTGTGAAGTTTGGGGATAAAATTCATTAGTTGGAAAAGGTCAGTGGTTTATTTACAAAAGAAAAATATGGTTTTTAAATCTCATACCAAACAGTGTGATGTAATATACAAATTTGACCAAAAAACAAAATAAAATTTATGAAAAAAAATTCAGAATGTTTTGATTTGGCACGCGCTCTCACATGTGAAGTCAGATTGTTCACGCGCGTGTGTCGACCCTACTTATGTTCGTGTTGACCACCTCATCTTTAACCTTTCGCAATTTTTACTTAGGGTTTTTTGAAAACTTTGACCTTTGATTACAACATGTACATAATGCCATTTTAGTTAATTCACATGCCATTCTTCCTATTTTTTCACGAGGAATTCCAAAATATAACTTTTTTTTTATTAGCATTGAGTGTACCCTCCCATTCATTTTATGTAAAATTCTAAAAATTTAAGTCTCATATTCGTATCTCCTAAGGTAAATTCGAATCACAAAATAAATATGGTTTCGTTTCTGAGTGAGTTTAGAACAAAATGATTTTGGTTAGAGGTATTAATTCATATTACAGAAAGGGAATTTGATTTGTAAAATTTCATATGCCGTATATGAAAATTTTCATTTTCAGGTTTCGAATATATATTGCATTAAAATTAATCATTGTGACCCAAGATTAAAACTGCTTAAATGCCAGGAATACAAAATCCACAATTGAAGCTCAAGCTTTAATGGTGTTTTCTGGTTTTGGATATATTTTAGTGCCATATATATGTGAATTCTTAGATGTAAAATCATAAATTGAGACTAAATATTTGCGGAAACAACATAGAACAGATAAATCTAATTTAATGCATAAAAATAAGAATACCAACTATTATCAAAATTTGAACTTTGTTTTTGTATAATTTACTCGTATGTTTTTATAGAGTTGTTAAGAACTTTTTATACAGGAAATGAAGGACATTTGATTGGAGGAATTGGATGTAGATTTCATAGGAATTTTATGGGTTTAAGTTTGCGAATAAGGTAGTTAACATGTGTTTCCAAGTGTGAATCCATGGTTTGAATTCTAGGTTGTGGCCTAGGTGTCATTCTAGTCAGCAGGGTCTATGTGCAATATTTTTAGGTTTTAGTATTAGGTCCTTGATAGTTTAAGTTTAAGAATATGATCAATTTCATGTATTTTGAAAGTTTAATGGGGCTAAAGTTCAATATTAGTAATGCCTCAACTCGAATTTATGGGTTACCGTGGTCAACGTGGTTCGACCCAGACGTTAGGGGTGAGGTGCAAAGCGACAACTTAAATAGTGTTCTTCTCCAATTTTATTTAATTGACATTTCACTTATTTAGAATGAGATTCCAATTTAAACTGGGCTATGTGAGGAAACCATGGGAAGTGTCCCCGAATTCCAAGCATACAGAGCTACTAATGTAAAACAAAAGAATGCTTACATGTATAGTGATCTCAACATACGGAATCGCACACAACATGTCATAACAAAGAGAAGGGAATAAGCAGAATACCCAGTGGGAAAATACAATAATGCAATATAGAATCAAATAGCTGAAAAGAGACTCTAACACATTATACCTACGTGCACATGCAATTACCTCATTTATACATATATATGTACATACATTAATGCAAGATATCATTTCATTCCAAACCATTACGTGTTCCAATTAATTCACATTAATCATATAAAGATCCCCCTTTTTACTTGACTTCACTTTTATCCCCCGATATAACGCACCCAGTTATACGCTTTAAATAAATACCCTTTTGACTATGGAAAAGAACTTCCTTTAAAGAAATTTCCCAACTACTCACACAATTTCACCTTAGTATTTTCCCTTGAAAATTTCCTTTGAACACATGCACGCACCATGTTAGAAAATACTTAATTTCATTGAAAACCTTTCATTAACACATTCTTATGTTAATTATGGCATACACCTTCCGAGATTTTTTAATTACCCATTTGACCACTTCACTTTACCATTCCTCTTGTTTAATGGACAATAGTTCATTACTTTACTTGTCCACATTACCTTTCAACCATAACATGTATTAGTTTCATTCAAGTTAGGTTGTCTCTTCTTATATTCACCACACAATCCATTTATTTACATGTCCCACTTTCATTATCCTCTTTTTGGAATCCTCTAAATAACTGTATACATTAACGGGCTCCACATCGCCATCTATGTTACCATATGCTCTGGCTAGCATTTTTGGGTCTTTCACCCTAGGACTCCGGGCCATTCTTAATTATTTCCCGGACTCATTTGAGTCTTTTAGTAATGTGTTTTAACATTTATCAAATTTTCGCACTATTCCACTTTTATTAGTCAAAGACCAATACGGGGATTTCATCCCACCTTGTGTTACCCTTGGAAAATCACCATTTCTTATCATTTACATGCTTACATTGACTTATCCCCAAATCACTTTCTTTTATGACCATTTTGTGTACACCTTTTTCAATATTTTTATTTCTTAAAAATATTCCACTTTACATAAAATTACCATTTTAGCCATTCGTTTCCAAACTTATTTTTTCCTTCAATTTCATAACTGTTATTTCCCAATAAACATCATTAAGTCACACACTTCTTAAGTTGGAAATATCTTTACTTCATCACTTTTTTTATTAAGAAAACATTTTGGCATTTTGGAGACTACTTTACAAGAAAACGCCATTTTCCCATTATTTTCACATGTAGTCTTTGAACAACCACTTACCATATTTTTTACACTTTTTAACACACTTTAAGGGATGAAATTTCCATTTTTTTATTTCATGTTTAAACCCAATAAAACCTTCATTAAATTTGTTTATATTCTTGTCATCAAAACACTACAAGTTTATACCCATGAGAAGGTGGATTTTAAGTCTACAAATCCATAAGAATGAGTTTTGCACATGATTTATTGTAGAAACTTCATAAGATTTTCAACCTACTTATAAGGACAAAAGACATTTTTGTTCCTCCAAAACTATACTTTCATGAAATCCCAATTTCCAAAGATATCCTATAGACATTAGCTCAATAAATATATTTCCGTATTTTATTCCGTAGAATGTTTAAATACCATGATTTCTTGAAATATATCATTTTCCCAAAACTCTTGAAATCATTTGTAAAACATTTACATAAAATCGTAAGAAATAATATTCTTAAATCATATAGGCATTATACTTTTACAAACTCTTACTACACAATAAATACTATTTAAAAATAGGGTTACTTAGCTAAAAGTAGAGTTTTCCACCTCAACAGAAGCTTCAACAATGATGGATGAAGTGTAAAAGAAGATGGAAAACTTCCACCTCCTAAGGTGGACTTAAAGATGTTGTCTAGATATACAATCATGTCTGATTGAATGTTTCATGAAAACCCCCTTCAAACTCCACACTTTCTTCTTCTTCTTCTTCTTATTCTTCTTCTTCTTCTTCTTCTTCTTCTTCTTCTTCTTCTTCTTCTTCTTCTTTCAAAAAATCCCTAGCAGCATCTCCATAAAAACACATCATGCTTCGACGTGTGGTTTATTTGGGTTTAATGATCATAAATATGGAAGACGATGGGTAATCATTGGTGGCTTCGAGTTGAGGAGTGGTAGTGATTGGGTGTTGTGTGGTGGTTAGTGTAGGAATAACTGCAAGAGATGGAGAGAGGCCAAATCTGATTGGAATGGGTTAAATAAGCCTAAACATCATTGAAATACCCCCAAAACCCTAGGGGTTGAATCCCATAAATGCCCTTAAACTTAACCATTTATCCAATGGTCCATCTATCCTTTATCCTGTATCTTGGTTTGAGCAGATGAGAGCTTGGCACATCATCCAATTTGATAATCCACATCGTGATAGTATATAAAAATGTGCAGATTTTTCAATTTCAACTTTGATTGTTCGAACGACATTGGGCCTCGTTCGAATGGGATTCCTTTTCATTCAAATAAGAGATCTAATAAGGTAGTAACGAGGAAAAATAATAGTGTTAAAAGGGACGTGAGATGTACCTTATTTGAACGGGAAACACCCCTTCATTCGAATGACTGTGTACCTCGTTCGATAATAGTGTCTCCAACGAGATTCCAGAGAGCTAGGGAAATCTAGCATTTCTAAATCGTTAGAAGGTCGTTTGATCCTCATTCGAATGACACATCAACCTCGTTCAAACAACTACAAAGATCCACCATATTAAATTTATGCCATAAAACTCCAATTTAATTGCGTCGAGTCCACTACTTTACCCAAATTTGGCCTATTATCTACCTCAACAAGCCCAAATGGTCATACCGAGTCCCTAAATCATACGAGTGCGATCAAAGTCGCAGGGGAGGGTGTTTCATTCTCCCCTCCTTGGGAAATTTCATCCTCAAAATTATTAATCCATCTATTCTTCAAATTCTTGGGATTATCAATCCTTACTCGGGTCAAAGGGATATTTGAAGGCCGAATTATTAAAATCCCAACCACGAGGAAATCATCATATTTACTTTTACTAGAGTAGTCACCAAAGAACTCAACATGCAACATATTTTAATGATGCCCATCAGGCTAGTCATCAAAGTCGGGCAAACGTCCTCGAGTCTCCACTTACTCGCTAACACCTAAGGCATATCAGCACATATACTAGATAAATACTCCCAACTGATCGGTGCTCACCCAAGTGAAAACCAAATCATAACTAACATCCCATTCATCAACGTAAATTATTTAAATTCTTAGCACTACTCAATCTAAGTCTCCTCAAATTCTCGAGTCATCTTAACTCATAATTTCACTTAAATTTGATAACAACCACACATTTCTAGTGTCTCACATTGAGGGGATACATGCCAAATAAGTCCCAATTCATGCATCTTACTAATACCTTTACATAGGACCCTTTTATGAACCTAGGGTCACTCTAGGCGTACCACTATTGAGCACTCGCCTTAATATTACACCAATCCACTCATCATGGAAAAATAACATTTCGTGTTATGTTTCCTCAATTTCTAACACTATACGACGTCCTTAAATCACCATCCTACTCTTTATAACCAGAGATGCGAATTATCATGCCAATCGATCCATAGGTCACTAATCGTAAGGAAAAAGAATACTATGAGAAAACCATGCGGTCGAACGTGCAACCACATTTACATAAAACTTTATGTAGTACAAAAGGATACTTTAGATAAGGAGGCAACTAGTTGCAAAGATGCATTGACCATGCTAGGTTCAACCACATTCTATTGAGCAAAATTGCAATGTACCATAACACGATACAATACCCAATGACCACAATAGAGGGAACACAATCCTCAAATACTGAAACTAAAGGAACACAATAAGTCAGAAAGAACAAACAAGCATTTTGAGATAATCCCATCCACACACAACAACCTATGGTTTATGAAAGGCAAACCTACACCAAATGCTCTGGAGTTTGCCAATACTCCCAGACATCCACAATGGATCCTAGCCTAGCCATACACCCTGGGTCGCATTACTAACCATGATAAATCAGATCAAGAACCATTCATCCCCATGAGATGAAATCAAAATACAAACTTATTTCCCCTTGATAATTCCATACTAGGCTTCCCTCCTTAAGAGTAATGCGTCCTCCTTTCACCTTTATCTAATAAGAACTTTCCCAACCAATGAGTGACATAATCCTTTATCAGCACTAACTTTTGTGAAACACTTACCTTATTACAACCACAAACATCACAAGATTGTTGTTATATCGGTTTCCAAATTATACCCAAATTGAGTATACGTGAAGGCCACACTAGTCATCATTAGCACTATAACAATTACTATATAGGGCTAAACCTCCTAATCTGCATCGGTTTGGCCAGACGTGCCAAGAACTAGTTCCTTCGGTGCTAGGACTATGCTAACTTATATTGTTGACACATGTCGATACTCTAATCATACTTCATATCCCACATGGGGTTCTATTCTCAAGTCATGAACATAACATCATCAGTCTAAATCTCTAATGTATTTCCTATTATTCATCGAAATCAAATAAGACACCTTCCATGATGTTCATCCCATGACAATCGATAATCACACCCAATTATGACATAAGTCTCCAATTTCCCTTAGATAGTTACACCACCTATCCATGCCAATTCGAACGATAGTACCAATGACTTACACTATTTCACTCTTATGAGCTTATAGCCTTATATCACCACATGACCTTCAATACAACTATTATTGGAACACATGCTCTCCATAACACTGAACGTAACTATTTCTTTAAGCAGGCCGAGCATACCTAAACGTAATCATCATAAACCACCTTACACAATTTCATCACTCATAATTTCCTCACACTAGGTACACTTAATTTTCTAATATCCATTATGTGACTAGAAGATATTCCTAAAGGCACTAGCCTACAAGTCTCCATATGTTCTGAAGTAATCATTTGAACACTTCAAGGCATCACGACAAGTTGATTTCTATTCCTTAATGATGCCACATGCATCAATCCCAAGGATACTCCAAGAACTTCCTTAAATCTCACCCACATTAAAATCGCCTCTCATTCTTGTTATCACTTAGGCCACTAAACGAGCCATGACATTTAGATAAGAATTTTATTTCCCTTTTATTTAAAACTCTTGTGTAGGTCTAACCTATGACTTTCTCTTCAAGATCCAATATTTTTTTGAAAACCTTCTTCCAAACCGTTGATGCCATAAACCACGTATCAAACCCATACTAACATTGAGGATTTTAGAAGGACATAAGATGTCGTGCACATCTGTGACACCCCGCTTATTAAAATAAGAGGTGGCCAACCCAATACACCAATAATTATAGGAATCATAGATGGTCCATTCTTAGCATCATTGTTGTGAAAATAGTAATGCGAGATAACCACAAAATATTTTAGAAAACGGATGTCAAATTATTTTGTAAGTTTAAATAGTACCATTTAGACAATCCAATTTAAAAAGAAGGAGGATATAAATAAAAACAGATAACAGTTTAACCATCATACACAACATAATAATCGAATAAGCTATCGGTTAACAGACCAATACAAGTGGTTACACCGAGTATTAAAAATAAGTATCATAGTATATAAGTAAGTACAAAACTTGGGCGACATGCCCGAATGTTTAGACTGGTCATAACGAGAGTACACAAAAGATAGAGGCATCTATAATAAATATCCTATAACATCCGCAAAAATATTATAGCTCCTTGACACTTGGAAGGAAGGATCAATGCGGGCGTCCTTGTGGCGGAGCACCTAGGCGTAAAAGAAATCCATACAAGACAAAGAGATAAAAACGGGTCAGGGCCCGGTTTGATATGATATACATGTGAATAAAAAAATGACAATTATGATTTTCTAATATCATAAACAAACTTAACTCGCTTTTCGCAATAAGAATAATCCTCACCTCTCATCTAAATGCACAACCTAACATAGTGTCATTTATAATGATAATTATTCATCAATGCAAGAGATATAACTCAAATTCCAACTTAATAAGCTTACATTTCAGTTTTTCACAATATGACTTACAAGGCCATTCGTCATTTGGAAACTTATTCCAAACAGTTGACTTCTAAATTCTTTAGCCATTTATAAAGTACCCCTTTCATGAGAACAATTATAATCACAACATAACGATTCTAAGACCATCCTTTCGGGAGTCACCCCACTGGATGCACCCCTAAATAGCTATCATCTTCCAGGGCCTATCACCAAGACAACCTAGGCATCCTAAATCGCGTCGCATGGGAAGTGGACATATACCTTCGACAGTGAGTCTTAACCATACCCGAAATTACCTCACTTCGAATAAAATAACATCACAATATAACCACCGGTCCTATGGCCGAGGACTATATTCACCCTGCATTCACTATCCATGGGACTCTACCTCATTCGCGTAACTTCCATTATGATAGCATTTGGAGAGGTATGTATATGCAAATCAATATTCATAACATATGCCAATGAAATGTGAATTACATTATATCCGGAGCCATATGTGTTTAACGATGTAAAACACAACATTTAATTATCTTTGTAAAAGTCTCCAAGAATTAATGACAACTCTATAAACCATCAATTAATATACTACCTTATCCCAATTCTAAAAGTCCAAAATTCTATAACCCCACTTTCCCCTAGTCCTAGACTAGCTCACTATATGAAAAGGACCCATACCTTCTTCTCAAAACTAATTAATCAATTCCCAACCTAAGTCTGAACACTCAATTTCTAACCTAGGTTCTCGATTGCCTTAATACAAGACTCTAGTACTCTAGTTTTACTTCATGCAAGAAGGTTCCTAGGTCTAAACCTTAAAACAAAGGAGCTAAAGGAAAACTAAGGTTTTCAAGGTGAAAAATAGGGGACCGATCAATCGGCCCCTGAACCCCGGTCGACCATGCTTTCAGAAAATGGCCTTGTAAAAGAAGCAGTAAGCCCCTTACCTAAGGCCCGATCGATCGGTCTTTATACTGCAGTCAACCGCGCTTTCCAAGTATGCCTATTGAGAGAAGCAGTGGGCTTTTCTCTTTAGGCCCAGTCGACTAGGCTCTGAACCGCTGTCGATCGCGCTCACCAGATCTCACGTCCAAACCCCTCTTTTAACATACCAAACCTAAATCCTTCACCTTCTTTTCCTCCACTTATGTCATTCTCATCATCTAACAATATTACCACAACATTTCTACACAACAATAAACCAATATAATCAACTCAACTCTTACAAACATCAAGATTTAAGGGTTAAACATCAAGATTTCTCAAAACCCACAATTTGTTCAATTCTTCCAAATACACAACTATCACTACAATTTATCCACATTAAATCATACATTTTCATGTTAGAAACTTGCCTTAGGGTTGTAGTCTCGGATTTTCTTCCGATAGCAACAAATTCAAGCTCCAATCTTCAATTCTCTTCATTTTCTCTCCTTTTTCTCCCAAATTCTCTTTCTCTCTCTCCCTCTTTCTAGGTTTAGAAGATATAAATGAGAATAAATTTTATTGGAATACTTAAATCCCCATTAACATTAAATTCCAACTTTAAATGTTACTACTGAATTCAAATGACTCCTAACAACATAATTAAGTCATAACCGATCAAAAACACCCTGAACCCAAAAATACAATATGGTACTTATTTTGACTATCTCAACCATTTTTGGACTAATCGTGACCTTTAAATTGGCATCCGGGATAACATAAATCATTTCATGTTCCAAAATCATTTTAAATCATAATCGTCCCTTAAGGCACAACGACGCATTAAAACATAACATGGTGCTATTTACATTCACTTAACAGTAAATATGCAAAACTCGGTAAACATTATCTTTTAAATCACTTAAAATAATATTTATTCTAACTTCCTTTATTTTATATAATTAACCCACAAGGAAAATTAATATAAAAATAATTACTCAAAAATAAGGGGTATTACAACATCCTATATGCCTCTAAGTACACACTACGAACGTCACTAGGGATCCTATTCCTCATAAGTTACATCATATTATCCAAAACAAGGTCATATAAGGCAATCTAGGGTTCACTCCTATGTCACTTCAACCAATTATTGTTACACATGTAACATACTTACCCCCAACGGTCAGTAACTCTCATCATAATTTTCAAGATACAACTTTCAATCGATAATTACAAAGGCCCTTACCTATAATGATAATATCCTATCAGCTACGATCGAGTACACATCCTTAAGTAATGATAGACATGGATCTACATGTCCATCGAATTATCAAATGCTTACGACCTGACACTACCCCAAGGATCGAGTTTGCCTAATCACATAATCATTATTAACTACTCGTAAGTACCTAAAAAGGAATTTAATATGTCCAAATAACAAAATCAATATCGATTATACATGAGACACTACTCACCTATCCTCCATAGTTGACTTTAAACGACTCGTGTTTGTAATTTGATAGATGTTATTCACCTTTGTTAACATCTTACTAGGCCTCTCACGTCATCAAGGGTTGACATCAAGGCATCTCACATTGGAGAACGTGGTGTCTCCACTAATGTCCTAGTGAACACTTGTAATTTACTAACATGTCTAAATTAGAAGCACGGAAGATATTAATGGCAACAAAGTTAACGACATGATACTCGTACACACATTGCCCATCATGATAATACCGCTGACTTTATCATACAGAACACAAACAAAATCATCACATGCCTAGCGTCACTGGACCAAAACCAACACCAACATTGTAATATCCACTATCGATCTCACCACATCACTCCAAAACGGAACCTTGAACCTCGAGCTCGGATACCATTTATAACGCCCAGATCCAAATTTATGGATTACCCATGGTCAAATCGATCCAACCCTAATGTTATGTTTGAATTTTTATGAGACAACCTAAATAATGTTTCTAGTCAAGCTTTATTTAACTAACATTTCACTTATTGAGTATGCGATTCCAATTTAAATCAAGCTACGTGAGAGAACCGTAGGAAGTGTACCCAAAATCTAAGCATGCAGAGCTGCTAACGTAAAATAAAATAATACTCATTTATATAACTCTCTCAACGTACATAACCACACACAACATGCAATAAAAAATGGATGTAATGGGACGAATACCCAATGGAACAATACAATACTGCAATATAGACTCGAACGAGTTAAAAGAGACTCTAACACGTTATACCTACGTGCACATGCAATTACCTCATTTATACATATACATGTACATACATTATTGCGTGAAGGTGTTTTATTTCAAAACATTACTTGTTCCAGCTATTTCAAATTAATCCTATAAAGAGTCCTCTTTTAACTTGATTTGACATTTATCTCACGATTTAACGCACGTTGTCAAGTACTTTACATAAATAACCCTTTTTCTAGGGAAAATCACTTCTTTTAAAAAAAAATCCCATTTACTCACAACAATTTACCTTAGTATTTTCCCTTGAAAATTGCCTTTCAACACACGCACATACCGTGTTAGAAAATATTACTTTTATTAAAAACATTTCATAAACCCACTATTGTGTTATTTATGGGTTAAACATTATTAGGTTGCTTAATTACCCATTTTATCACTTCACTTTACCATTCTTATTGTTTCGTGGACATTACTCAATTTCTTACTTGTCCACGTTACCTTTCTACCGAAAGAAGTATTAGTTTCATTCATGTTTTTCTCATACTTACCACACAATACATTTCTTGACATGTTTCACTTTCAATATGTTTCTTGAAATCCTCCAATTAAGTGCGTACTTAAACGGGCTCCACACCGCCGGCTACACCGCCATATGCTCTGGCCAGTGTCTTTGGTTCTTTCACCCTATGGGCCAGGGCCATTTTTAAATTCCCGATCTCATTCGAGTCTTATATTAATGTGCTATAACAATTATTAAATTTTTACATTATTCCAATTTTACCCGTCGAAGCCAAACCTGGGGATTTCACCCCAACTTATGTTACACTTTGAAAATCATAATTTCTTGTTCTTTTCACGCTTACGTTGATTTATCCCAAAATAAATTTCTTTTAGGTTCGTTTTGAGTAACAAATTTTTCAATATTTTTATTTAATAAAAATATTTCACTTTGCGTAAAATTACCATTTTATGCATTCGTTTCCAAATTTGTCTTTTCCTTTAATTTCAGAAGTGTTATTTCCCAATAAACATCATTTAGTCACACATGTTAACTTCTTAAACGTTTTAACTCATTAACACTTATTTAACACTTTGGAGTTACATAATTCTCAATATGTAAATCTCTTTACTTCAGCACTTTCTTTATTAAGAAAACATTTTGGTGTTTTGGACACTACATTACAAGAAAAAAACATTTTTCCATTATTTTCACATGTAGTCCTTCCATATTCAGTTATCATATTTTCTATAGTTTTTAACATACTTTAAGGGATGAAATTTTAATTTTCTTTATTTCATATTTAAACCCATTAAAACCTTCATTGAACTTGTTTATATTCTCATCATCAAAATACTATATGTTTGTGCACATTAGAAGGTGGATTTTCCTTGAATGCTTATAGGTTCGAATATAATCTAAAGACCTATGTCATTTTTTGTGTGTCAATAATAATCTCAACATTTTTTTAAAACTCAGTGAACCAAAGAGAACTACATGATTGAAAAATCAATTACTTAAGTTCAATTAATAAGGTCTCGGTCTATTTGAAAGTTTTATGAGTATGCATGTTATTCAGTTTTGGCTTAATGACTATTTCATAGGTGAGAATACGAGATAATGAACTAAAATTGAAGTCAATGAATCAAGATATATTTTTTGTTCGATGTTTTATAACTTACATTTCATATTTAATTTGAAAAATAGAATTTACACTTCGATCAATATCGTTGTAAGCATGTCATGTATTTTATTATTACGCTAATCATAGTTCCTCTTGATTAATTCCATATCCATTTTTTCATGTTGCACTCATTTCATTGCATATCTTTCCTTGTGCAAAATGTGGGTAAACAAAGAAAAATAGAAGTCTGATCATTCACATGTCTGCGGAACATTAGCATGGGATCTAGATCATGACTCGATATCATTAAACGACATCTCAGACCTACTATGGAAAGCAGCAATTTTAAATAATGTGAGTACCCAAGCAAACTTACCTATATCATATATGATTTCACATATATATCCAATATAATGTTTGCATTAATATCTTGGGAAATATGCATGTAATCAATTATTAAGGCTGGGTACTAATTATTACACATAATAATTACTCATTCTTTTTAATTAATATCCAATAGCTCATGAATTGTGTTTAATTTATATAAATTCGTGATGCCCTCCACAATTATCTTGACTTTATCAAAATAGAATTGTTTATATTTCATAATTTATGTCTACAACTTGAATTGTATAATCTATTCATTCAACCCTATATCTTATATGAATAACTAACAAATTGAGTCTATGTTTCTTGTAGTTAGAAATATGATTGTGTATATTAGCATGACATTTCTTTATTCAATAACATAGATAGTATGACAAGAAGGGCATGGTTATAATCGAGATGGTCAACATCAATAAGATCTCAAAGAATTAGAGATTTCCCACTAACAAACGTTGCTATAGATAAAGACTGACATGATAATCGAAATGCAGAGTTTGTTTCAAAGTATTTTCCCTCATCATACTTCCAGTATCTTAACGACCCATGCCGACTAGGTAATAACACATCTTTATCATTATGGGATATATATATATATATATATATATATATATATATATATATATATATATATATATATACACATATTATTTAAATTGTTGTGTTTATTGTTTTAGTTGTGTTGAGTTAACTTTTATGTTTAAACATGTTGGTTTTCATGAATAAACAAAAGGAACTCTACCGATTGTTTTAAAAATATTAAGTGTTTTTATTAGTAATCAATATGAAGATATACAAATTTGATAATATTTTTAACGATTTTCATTTATAGGAACTATAAAAAAAATCTTCTTTGTTTAAGATAATTGACACTAAATAAATCTTATTGCAAGCGGAAACCTTTTGTGGACAAGGAAAATCATTAATGTCATCTTGATGGAGGTCATATTCTTCAAGATCGCGAGTTTACTGTGACACCCCGACTAATTAAATACCGGGTAGCTACTCCTTTATTAAATTAATTCAAAATGCCAAGTTGGCTCAGTTAATAGCATCACTGTCGAAAACATTTTAATATTACTAACCACCTAGTATTTAAAAAGCAAGTTGCCAAATTTTAATTTAAGTCTGATTAACATGCAACAAATGTAATGAAGAAATAAATAACACCATTCACTATACTGAAGTAAAATGAATAACCATCACATAACAGTAAATAAAGTCTGGAGGAAAAACTCCTCACTACAATCCCATAACTGAAATAAATAAACTGAAACAATACATGCTAAAGTCTGAAAACTGAAATGTAAAAGATGTCTCTAAAGAAATGGGCAACATGCCCCACAACTGATAGATGGTGACTCTGGAATCCAAAAGATAGAAGCGTCTACATGCAAATCTCTGTAGCTTCCACAAGCAGCTACAACTCGTCCCCTGAATGAGTAACCTATGCTTGGTGTCCTTGTGGCTGGGCACCTAAAATGGTTTTACAAAGAAAAAGAGATTTGAAAAGCAAACGGGTCAGAGCCCGAATGTGGAGTTATATTTTAAAAACCTGCAAGTGCTTTAAAAACATTTAAAACATTAAATGCAAAGTACATGTTAGGACGTACACTCGCATGATATTCTCACCTCTCGTCTAACTGTGCACTCCTAACGTAAGCACCCATCTATAACGACCCATACTACTAGCTAACTGACAACATAACTAGCTAGACTGCCAAAGGTTCTACCCATATTACTCGGTTCCATTTATCATAACAACGCTCGTAATTAACTAGAGGTTTAATGTAAACTCAGTTACTAAATATGCCATTAATATAACTATCAGTTAACTCATTATATATCTCGAAACAATACCGTAATATTTTTACAACATTAACATGAGGATTCCCATTAATTTAATGTATATTATTCATATCATAAATATACAATACAAGCACCCCGCAATCTAAGCTATGGTGCACACATACTCTGCTATCCATCCCGGTACATCACGTACATAAGGATTACATATTCCGAATCTCTCAGGAATAGTTTACCGATAACAACATCACAAATAATGGAGGCGAACACAGTCACCATCACATGGGTCACGCACATACCTACGCTCCCATGATCAGCGGACTTATTAATATCACAATAAGTCTTTCTATGACCTATGTTCATCGAGGTACCAGTCTATATCCCCCCCGTAGGCACACAAGGATTAGAGGGTCCTAAGCGAACGCAACCTCCCGTGATAGCAAGTATGGTAGGTATGTCATACACACAATCCATATACTAATACTAAGTAAACACATCTTAGTAATACCGTATTTTAATCGTAGTACATATTGCATACTCGTACTAGCTTATACTTATCACAATTCATACTATTCCGGTTTGTAATTATACGCGTCATAATTATCTCACGTCGTAGTAGATACTCACGTCTCAACCCAAACCGTCCATGTAATACACTCTCGTATGTAAATTCCTTCTCATAAATACCCAAATGTCCCAAACCTATCACTACATCATCATTGGAAGGTTAACTATATCCTCGAACAAGTTTACGGAACTCCCAAAAGTCAAAACAGTCCAAAAAGGACCAAACTGCCAGCTCGTTAGAAGTCTCGTTCGAACGAGGTTGTTCGAACGAGATCCCAGTTCGTTCGAACGAACTGTCCCTTCTAACGATATCTCGTTCGAACGAGATATCGAACGAAACCCCTACTCGTTAGTAACGACTGGTCAACTCGTTAGAAGCTCGTTCGAACGAGTTCGTTCGAATGACCTGGGGGCTGCTTCTAACGAGCTACCAGTTTTGGCCCAGATTTTTCCCCATCTCGTTTTCCACCATTTTTAACAATTATAATCTCTTCCAAAGTTCATCCCAATAACGTTTTAGGGTCTCTAATTCATCCTAAACATATTTACATCATCTCCTAACATGTTTTCAAGGATTGAATCATCATAACATCAACCAAATTACAAATCTCTACATTTTTCCCAATTTCTCTAGAACATGAACCCTAGGTTTATATCATCATCAAATCCCAGAATCTATTTCGTTTTAATTTCTTCAAATCACAATTATTATAAGGGAAATTATCTACCTATCATACTACATGCAATTCTCTTCACAATTTCTCAAGTTCTATGATATAAACTACATGGGTTTTCATATTTTCTTCAAGAACAAACCATAAATCCGAATTTTCTAACATGGAGGAAACATTCTCAGAAATTAAATGGAATAAAGTCACTTGCCTTGGTTGTCTCTGAGTTTGGTGTAGATTAGATGAAGTTTTCTGCAGGAATTCCTCTCTCTCCAAGCTCTTCTCCAATGGTGGCTTAAGGTGGCTAGGGTTTTGATTTGGGGAAACTTAGAAAACCTAAATGATAACCTACGTAGATTTCTAGGTTAATATGGGTTGGTTTTGGGCTTAGTGGGCCAAATTCCACATCAGATTTACATCACCAATTTTCGTCACTTTTAATTCCTCAAAATGTAAAATTACCAAAATACCCTTTAAGTTGCCGGTATGGCCTAAAAATACCCCGGGACCCAAACTATACCCCCGGCTAGTGTTTTCTGACTATCTCGACCCTTCCGGACGCGTTGGCGCACTCAAAACGACCATATGGATTATAGATTTTAAATTCACTTTTATTAATAAAATATTATACCGTGACGCGGCGGTCCCACGCGTCTCAACAAAATTTCTAAAATGCCGTATATAAATCTCACGACAAATTTCATAATACCCAATACATATATAATCATATTGTAATACCCCGTACTTTTGGCTATATTTATTTTTGGGATTAATTAATTAAATGCGTATTAATTGGAAATTAATCCGGGTTATAAATACTGATGTGATGCGAATTGGTATTTGATTATGTGCATATATGATTATATATGTATTTGGTATTATAAAATTTGTCGTGAGATTTATATACGGCAATTTGGAAATTTTGTTGAGACGCGTGGGACCGCCGCGTCACGGTATAATATTTTATTAATAAAAAAGTGAATTTAAAATCGATAATCCGTATGGTCGTTTTGAGCACGCCAACGCGTCCGGAAGGGTCGAGATAGTCAGAAAACACTAGCCGGGGGTATAGTTTGGATCCCGGGGTAATTTTAGACCGTACCGGTAACTTAAAGGGTATTTTAGTAATTTGGTATTTTTGGGTAATTAAAAGTGACGAAAATTGAGAGTTGTAATCTGATAAGGATTGACCCCAACCAACCCTTATTAACCCAACAAGCTACGGAGGTTTATTGAAATTAGGTTTCATAAGTTTCCCCAAAGCAAAACCCTAGCCACCATAGCCTTTTGGAGAAGAAAGCTTGGAGAAGGAGAGAGAGAGAGAGATTCTACAGAAATTCTACACCGAATCCACACCAAATTCAGAAATCAAACCAAGGCAAGTGACTTTATTTCCATTTAATTACTGAGAATGTCTTTTCCATGTTAGAAATTGAAGAATCTTAATTGTTCTTGAAAGATTAAAAGAAAACCCATGAAATTTGAAGTTATTATTGAATGTTGGGATAGGTTTGCATGTAGAAACATTGTTGGGAGATTTAATTTCGGATATTTCATATCTAGGTGATGTATAAACGAATTAAAATCTGGGAATTTATGATGAGAAAAAGTTAGGGTTTATGTTCTTGAAGAAAATTGGGAATTAGTGTAGAAATTGTGATTTAATGATGTTTAGATGATATCAAACCCTTTAATGATGTTAGTATAACCCTTAACATGTTTGAGGATGTTTAGAGAACTCAATATATTGTGGGAACGAATTTTAGAAGAGGTTTGAGGAGTAAAAATGGTGAAAAACGATTTTTGGGAAATTCTGGGCCGAAACTGGCATCTCGTTAGAAGCAGCCCCCAGGTCGTTCGAACGAGCTCGTTCGAACGAGCTTCTAACGAGTTGACCAGTCGTTATTAACGAGTAGGATTTTCGTTCGATATCTCGTTCGAACGAGATATCGTTAGAAGGGTCAGTTCGTTCGAACGAACTGGGACCTCGTTCGAACAGTCTCGTTCGAACGAGACTTCTAACGACCTGACAGTCCAAACTCGTTCGAAGCCTCGTTCGAACGAGACTTCTAACGAGTTGACAGTTTGCCCCTTTTTGGACTGTTTTGACTTTTGGAGTTCCGGGAGATGGTTCAAGGGTAGAGTTAGCATCCCTTTGATGATATAGTGATTGATTTGGGACTTTTGGGTTATTGAGATGAGTAAATCATATACGAGAGTTATATTCAATGAATCATTTGGGTTGAGACGTGAGTGACTACTACGACGTGAGGATGAATTATAGCGCGTATAATTATGAACCGGAATAAAATAAGTTGTGATAATTATCATTAGTACGAGAGTGCAACATGTACTACGAATATAATACGGTATTACTAAGATGTGTGTTTACTTAGTATTGATATATGGATTGTATGTATGACATACCTACCATACTTGCTATCACGGGAGGTTTCGTTCGCTTAGGACCCTCTATTCCTTGTGTGCCTACGGGGGGGATATAGACTGGTACCTTGATGAACATAGGTCATAGAAAGACTTATTGTGATATTAATAAGTCCGCTGACCATGGGAGCGTAGGTATGTGCGTGACCCATGTGATGGTGACTATGTTCGCCTCCACTATTTGTGATTTGTGTTATCTGAACTATTCCTGAGAGATTCGGAATATGTGATCCTTATGTACGTGATGTACCGGGATGGATAGCAGAGTATGTGTGCACTACAGCTTAGATTGCGGGGTGCTTGTATCGTATATTTATGATGTGAATAATATACATTAAATTAAAGGAAATCCTCATGTGAATGTTGTAAAAATATTACGGTATTGTTTCGAGTTATATAATGAGTTAACTGATAGTTATATCATTGGCATATTTAGTAACGGTGTTCACAGTAAACCTCTACTTGATTACGAGAGTTGTTATGTTATATGGAACCGATTACATGGGTAGAACCCGTGGTAGTCTAGCTAGTTATGTTGTCAGTTAGCTAGTAGTATGGGTAGTTATAGATGGGTACTTGCGTTAGGAGTGCACAGTTAGACGAGAGGTGAGAATATAATGTGAGTGCACGTCCTAACATGTACTTTGCATTTAATGTTTTAAATGTTTTTAAAGCACTTGCAGGTTTTTAAAATGATTTCCACTTTCGGGCTCTGACCCATTTGCTTTCAAATATATTTTCTTGTAAAACCTTTTTAGGTGCCCAGCCACAAGGACACCAAGCATAGGTACTCATTCAGGTGACGTGCTGTAGCTGGTTGTGGAAGCTACAGGGATTTGCTCATAGACGCTTCTATCTTTTGGATTCCAGAGTCACTATCTATCAGTTGTAGGGCATGTTGCCCATTCCTATTTAGAGCATTTTTACATTTCAGTTTTCAGACTCTAGCATGTATTGCTCAGTATTCAGTTTTAGTTATTTATTTCAGTTTACATATCAGTTGTGGGATTTGTATTGAGGAGTTTTTCCTCCAGGTTTTATTTACATATTGTGATGGTCATTCTTGTTACTTCAGTATGGTGAATGGTGTTATTTAGTTATTCATTACTCTTGTTGCATGTTAATCAGATTTAATAAAATTTGGCACTTACTTTTTAAATACTAGGTGGTTAGTAATAATAAAACGTTTTCGACAGTGATGCTATTAACTGAGCCAACTTGGCATTTTGAATTAATTTTATAAAGGAGTAGCTACCCGGTGTTTAATTAGTCGGGGTGTCACAGGTGGTATCAGAGCATCAGGTTCTAGTGTCCTTTAGGATCTGTACGGCTATTATGTTTCCGCTACGTTTCTTTGATATAGAGCCCTATATTTTAGGACTGTTGTATTCTTTTGTGTATGCTTCGTTCTTCAGCTATATTAAGTTTATAAACCGTGAACTTATAAACTTTGTTCTTATTTCAGATGCCTCCACGACGTGCACGACGAGTTCCCAGGAATGCTACGCCCGAACCACAGCCCGCTCCAGTTCAGGGCATGTTGAACGCCGCTGAGGTTGCTGCTATAGTAGCCCAAGCGGTAAATGCCGCGATTGCCGTGATTCAGCAGGCACCACCTCAGGCGCCGGTTGCCGCGCCAGTACAGGTTAATGCATTCCCGTCTGCTTGGGAGCGTGTACGTGACGCTTTTCAGAAAGCGCATCCACCAGAGTTTGCTGGAAGCTCAGATGTGGTTATCTCGAGCCAATGGAGGAAGGACATGCAGAGGCATTTGAGGATGCATGAGTGCACTGATGTTCAGAAATAGGTGCTAGCTACTTTCAAGCTAGTTGGATCTGCGCTGCAGTGGTGGGAGTCCATTACCACCGCGGAGGAGAGGGATACCCTCACGATACAGGAGTTCTGGGTGCGGTTCGACCGCAAGTACTTTCCGTCCGCAGTTCATACAGAGATGAGGAGGAAGCTGATGAGTTTGAAGCAGGAGGGCAAGACAGTGGCCGAGTATGAGGCCGAGTTCACTAACTTGTTGAATATCGTTCCAGACGAGATTCCAACAGAGAAGAAGAAGATAGAGAAGTTCACCGACGGGTTGAATTGGAGAATCCGGCAGCATCTGCTTGGGAACCTATCATTGGCCACGTATTCTGATGTGGTTAACGCTGCATTACTACACTGCCAGGACCACCGTTTTCATATGGCCGAGGGCAAGCGGTCAGGGGAGTCTAGCCATCAGGGCAGGACTGGAGGACATGGTGCCAGCGGGGCACAAACCGGTCAGGGGCAGAGACAGACTGAGCAGGGTACCCAGCAGGGGGACAATAAGAGGTTCCGATCAGGGAACTATAGGCAGGGACAGGGAGGTTTCCGCCAGGGCCATCAGGGTCCAAACGGCCAGCAGGGGCAGAATGGGCAGCAGTTCCATCAGGGCCAGCAGGGCCAAGGGAGGAATGGTAACGGCCACCAGGGCCGGGGACAGCAGGGGCAGAGGGGAGGAAACTTCCCAGGGAAGTGCTTTACTTGTGGCAAGACTGACCATAAGAAGCAGGATTGTCCTGATAGGGGCAGGGCCCCACAGCAGCAGCAGCAGGGTGCTCGCCAGGATCCACAGAGACCTATGTTTCCCGCCGCTCTTCCTGCACCGCCACAGATGGCAGCTTTGGCACCCATTCCAGTAGTCCCAGCTCAGCAGGGGCAGCTACAGTATGGACGTGTCTACAACGTTCACCAGGCTACAATTCCACAGGCACCGCCCGCGATCGAGGGTACGTTTCCTATCCATGGCACTATGGGTCGGGTGTTATTTGATACGGGTGCTACACACTGTTTTATTGCTACACACTTCGCGAAAGCTTTAGGATTGTTAGCTACGGCAGAGAGCACAGTGACGTGTGTCGACTCACCATTAGGGAGTGGGTCACTTATTTTCTTTATATGCCGGGGAGTCGGGGTAGAGGTTGGTGGTTTGGTATTGCCTGCGGACATGTTAGTGTTAGACATGCATGTTCACGATGTGATCATCGGGATGGATTGGCTCGTAGCATATAGGGCCATGATTGATTGCTTCAGCGGGAGCATTGTTTTTGCCATTCCGGGGCAGGAGATGTTTATAGTGGCGATGCCTCGCCCAGAGGGAGGATCGACCGCTCATCTGTATTACATAGAGGAGGATACCTCTAAGGAGGTTGTGATTCCTTTAGATTCGATCCCGGTTGTCAGGGAGTATTCGGATGTGTTTCAGGAGATACCAGGCTTACCACCCAGTCGAGAGATAGACTTCGTTATTGATCTGCTACCGGGTACGAGACCTATAGCACGTGCACCGTACCGTATGGCTCCAGCTGAGATGCGAGAGTTACGGGATCAGATAGAGCAGCTGTTAGGGCAGGGCTTTATTCGCAGGAGTACCTCACCTTGGGGCGCTCCAGTTTTGTTTGTGAAGAAGAGGGATGGTTCACTGAGATTGTGCGTGGACTACCGAGAGTTGAATAAGGTCACGATACGAAATAAGTATCCGTTGCCTCGAATCGATGACTTATTCGACCAGTTGAGAGGAGCTTCTTTCTTCTCGAAGATTGACTTGAGGTCGGGATACCATCAGTTGCGTATCAGGGAGGAGGATGTCTCGAAGACTGCGTTCTTGTCGAGATATGGTTCTTATGAGTTTCGGGTTATGCCTTTCGGCTTGACCAACGCTCCAGCAGTGTTTATGGACTTGATGAATAGGGTGTTCAGAGATTTCCTAGATCAATTTGTCATTGTCTTCATTGATGACATTCTGGTTTACTCTCAGACAGAGGAGGAGCACGCCGAGCATTTGAGGATGGTTTTGCAGACACTTCGTCAGAACGAGCTGTATGCAAAATATGAGAAGTGCGGGTTTTGGCTGAAGGAAGTCCAGTTCTTGGGTCACATTATTTCCGACCAGGGAATATCTGTCGATCCGGGGAAGGTGTCAGCGGTGAGGGAGTGGGGACAGCCCACGACACCAACGGAGATTCGTAGTTTCTTGGGTTTAGCAGGATACTACAGGAGGTTTATTCGGGGTTTCTCAGAGATAGCAGATCCTTTGACACATCTTACTCGTAAGGGTGTGCCATATATCTGGAGTGATGCCTGTCAGTTGGCATTCGATGAGTTGAAGGACAAATTGACCTCAGCACCTGTGTTAGCATTGCCGAGACCGGGAGTTGAGTATTTGGTTTACACCGATGCGTCTTTGCAAGGGCTTGGAGGTGTTTTGCAGCAGGAGAGACAGGCCATAGCTTATGCTTCCCGTAAGCTTAAGCCTCATGAGAAGAATTACCCCACGCATGATTTGGAATTGGCAGCAGTAGTATTTGCCTTACGGATTTGGAGGCACTATCTTTTGGGGGAGAAGTTTCAGCTGTTCACGGACCACAAGTCACTACAGTATCTGTTCACGCAGAAGGAATTAAATATGTGGCAGCGTAGGTGGCTTGAATTTGTGAAAGACTACCAGTTCGACATTCAGTACCACCCGGGTAAGGCTAACGTGGTAGCAGACGCGTTGAGCCGCAGGCCAGCAGATGAGGTGGCAGAGGTGTGGAAAGCGAAGTGGAAGGAATTGGGACACCAGGATGCAGTGGCCCGATCATTCATGGCTGTGATGACCGTTACACCGCAGATTGTCACGAAGGTTGTACGGGCACAGGCAAATGATTCGTTCTGTCAGGAGCAGATAGTTCGATTACTCGCTGAGGGAGCTGAATCCTATACCGTTAGCTCAGACGGGGGATTACGCTTCAATGGGAGATTGGTAGTTCCGGAAGGAGAGGAACTGCGACACGATGTGATGGCAGAGTCGCACGGCTCACGGTTCGCGGTACATCCCGGAGGGGACAAAATGTACCAAGATATGAGACGGCAGTATTGGTGGAGCGGTATGAAGAGAGATATCGCAGAGTTTGTCTCGAAATGCGCCACTTGTCAGCTTGTAAAAGTGGATCATCAGAGACCAACAGGATTGCTACAGCCATTGGAGGTTCCGGTGTGGATGTGGGAGAGCATATCCATGGACTTTATCACGGGGTTGCCTACGTCGCAGAGGGGTCACGACTCCGTTTGGGTAATTGTGGACAGATTGTCCAAGGTCGCTCACTTTTTACCCGTTAGGACTGATTACACTGCGGGTCAGTATGCCCAACTCTTCATTTCAGAGATTGTGAGACTTCACGGTGTGCCCCTAAATATCGTGTCTGACAGAGACAAGATATTTGTTTCGAGGTTTTGGGAGAGTTTCCAGGAGGCCATGGGCACGGAATTGCGGTTGAGTACGGCTTATCATCCGCAGACTGATGGGCAGACCGAGCGCACCAATCAGATGTTGGAAGACATGCTACGCATGTGTATTATTGACTTCGGGGGTGGATGGGAGCAGTACCTTCCACTGGTGGAGTTTGCTTACAACAACTCCTATCAGTTCACGATTGGCATGGCTCCGTTTGAGGCATTGTACGGTAGGCCTTGTCGTTCCCCAGCATGTTGGTTGGAAGTGGGGGACAACAAACTACTTGGGCCGGAAGTAATTCAGGATACTTCGGCAAGGATTGAGTTGATTCGGAGTCGCATTCGGGTAGCTCAAGACAGGCAGAAGAGTTATGCTGATGCGAAGAGATTTTTCAGGGAGTTCCAAGTGGGGGACCAGGTTTTGCTCAGGGTTTCTCCGATGAAGGGGATTATGCGATTCGGGAAGAAGGGGAAGTTGGCACCGAGGTATGTGGGGCCGTTTCCTATTATTGAACGGATCGGACCGGTTGCGTATAGACTCGGGTTACCGGAGCATTTACATCGGATTCACGACGTGTTCCATATTTCCTCGCTGAGGAAATACCTTAGGGATGATTTGGCTCATTGTCACATTGCTGTGGAGGACATCGATCTCCAGCCGGATAACTCTTATGAGGAAGGGCCGATTGCTATTCTGGACCGAAGCGAGAGGAAACTACGGTCAAAGATAGTCCCGTTAGTACGTGTTCAGTGGCGACATCACAATGTCGAGGAGTCCACATGGGAGCGCGAGGATGAGATGCGCGAACGTTATCCAGAGCTGTTTTTAGCAGGTACTTTCTAGTTTCGAATTTCGGGACGAAATTCAGTTATTAGGGGGGGAGTATGTAATACCCCGTACTTTTGGCTATATTTATTTTTGGGATTAATTAATTAAATGCGTATTAATTGGAAATTAATCCGGGTTATAAATACTGATGTGATGCGAATTGGTATTTGATTATGTGCATATATGATTATATATGTATTTGGTATTATAAAATTTGTCGTGAGATTTATATACGGCAATTTGGAAATTTTGTTGAGACGCGTGGGACCGCCGCGTCACGGTATAATATTTTATTAATAAAAAAGTGAATTTAAAATCGATAATCCGTATGGTCGTTTTGAGCACGCCAACGCGTCCGGAAGGGTCGAGATAGTCAGAAAACACTAGCCGGGGGTATAGTTTGGATCCCGGGGTAATTTTAGACCGTACCGGTAACTTAAAGGGTATTTTAGTAATTTGGTATTTTTGGGTAATTAAAAGTGACGAAAATTGAGAGTTGTAATCTGATAAGGATTGACCCCAACCAACCCTTATTAACCCAACAAGCTACGGAGGTTTATTGAAATTAGGTTTCATAAGTTTCCCCAAAGCAAAACCCTAGCCACCATAGCCTTTTGGAGAAGAAAGCTTGGAGAAGGAGAGAGAGAGAGAGATTCTACAGAAATTCTACACCGAATCCACACCAAATTCAGAAATCAAACCAAGGCAAGTGACTTTATTTCCATTTAATTACTGAGAATGTCTTTTCCATGTTAGAAATTGAAGAATCTTAATTGTTCTTGAAAGATTAAAAGAAAACCCATGAAATTTGAAGTTATTATTGAATGTTGGGATAGGTTTGCATGTAGAAACATTGTTGGGAGATTTAATTTCGGATATTTCATATCTAGGTGATGTATAAACGAATTAAAATCTGGGAATTTATGATGAGAAAAAGTTAGGGTTTATGTTCTTGAAGAAAATTGGGAATTAGTGTAGAAATTGTGATTTAATGATGTTTAGATGATATCAAACCCTTTAATGATGTTAGTATAACCCTTAACATGTTTGAGGATGTTTAGAGAACTCAATATATTGTGGGAACGAATTTTAGAAGAGGTTTGAGGAGTAAAAATGGTGAAAAACGATTTTTGGGAAATTCTGGGCCGAAACTGGCATCTCGTTAGAAGCAGCCCCCAGGTCGTTCGAACGAGCTCGTTCGAACGAGCTTCTAACGAGTTGACCAGTCGTTATTAACGAGTAGGATTTTCGTTCGATATCTCGTTCGAACGAGATATCGTTAGAAGGGTCAGTTCGTTCGAACGAACTGGGACCTCGTTCGAACAGTCTCGTTCGAACGAGACTTCTAACGACCTGACAGTCCAAACTCGTTCGAAGCCTCGTTCGAACGAGACTTCTAACGAGTTGACAGTTTGCCCCTTTTTGGACTGTTTTGACTTTTGGAGTTCCGGGAGATGGTTCAAGGGTAGAGTTAGCATCCCTTTGATGATATAGTGATTGATTTGGGACTTTTGGGTTATTGAGATGAGTAAATCATATACGAGAGTTATATTCAATGAATCATTTGGGTTGAGACGTGAGTGACTACTACGACGTGAGGATGAATTATAGCGCGTATAATTATGAACCGGAATAAAATAAGTTGTGATAATTATCATTAGTACGAGAGTGCAACATGTACTACGAATATAATACGGTATTACTAAGATGTGTGTTTACTTAGTATTGATATATGGATTGTATGTATGACATACCTACCATACTTGCTATCACGGGAGGTTTCGTTCGCTTAGGACCCTCTATTCCTTGTGTGCCTACGGGGGGGATATAGACTGGTACCTTGATGAACATAGGTCATAGAAAGACTTATTGTGATATTAATAAGTCCGCTGACCATGGGAGCGTAGGTATGTGCGTGACCCATGTGATGGTGACTATGTTCGCCTCCACTATTTGTGATTTGTGTTATCTGAACTATTCCTGAGAGATTCGGAATATGTGATCCTTATGTACGTGATGTACCGGGATGGATAGCAGAGTATGTGTGCACTACAGCTTAGATTGCGGGGTGCTTGTATCGTATATTTATGATGTGAATAATATACATTAAATTAAAGGAAATCCTCATGTGAATGTTGTAAAAATATTACGGTATTGTTTCGAGTTATATAATGAGTTAACTGATAGTTATATCATTGGCATATTTAGTAACGGTGTTCACAGTAAACCTCTACTTGATTACGAGAGTTGTTATGTTATATGGAACCGATTACATGGGTAGAACCCATGGTAGTCTAGCTAGTTATGTTGTCAGTTAGCTAGTAGTATGGGTAGTTATAGATGGGTACTTGCGTTAGGAGTGCACAGTTAGACGAGAGGTGAGAATATAATGTGAGTGCACGTCCTAACATGTACTTTGCATTTAATGTTTTAAATGTTTTTAAAGCACTTGCAGGTTTTTAAAATGATTTCCACTTTCGGGCTCTGACCCATTTGCTTTCAAATATATTTTCTTGTAAAACCTTTTTAGGTGCCCAGCCACAAGGACACCAAGCATAGGTACTCATTCAGGTGACGTGCTGTAGCTGGTTGTGGAAGCTACAGGGATTTGCTCATAGACGCTTCTATCTTTTGGATTCCAGAGTCACTATCTATCAGTTGTAGGGCATGTTGCCCATTCCTATTTAGAGCATTTTTACATTTCAGTTTTCAGACTCTAGCATGTATTGCTCAGTATTCAGTTTTAGTTATTTATTTCAGTTTACATATCAGTTGTGGGATTTGTATTGAGGAGTTTTTCCTCCAGGTTTTATTTACATATTGTGATGGTCATTCTTGTTACTTCAGTATGGTGAATGGTGTTATTTAGTTATTCATTACTCTTGTTGCATGTTAATCAGATTTAATAAAATTTGGCACTTACTTTTTAAATACTAGGTGGTTAGTAATAATAAAACGTTTTCGACAGTGATGCTATTAACTGAGCCAACTTGGCATTTTGAATTAATTTTATAAAGGAGTAGATACCCGGTGTTTAATTAGTCGGGGTGTCACACATATATGCACAAAATCAAATACCAATTCGCATCTCATTAGTATTTATAACCCGGATTAATTTCCAATTAATATGCAATTTAATTAATTAATCCTAAAAATAAATATAGCCAAAAGTATGGGGTATTACATACTTCCCCCCTAATAACTGAATTTCGTCCCGAAATTTGAAACTAGAAAGTACCTGCTAAAAATAGCTCTGGATAACGCTCGCGGATCTCATCCTCGCGCTCCCATGTGGACTCCTCGACATTGTGATGTCGCCACTGAACACGCACTAACGGGACTATCTTTGACCGCAGTTTCCTTTCGCTTCGGTCCAAAATAGCAATTGGCCCCTCCTCGTAGGAGCTATCCGGCTGGAGATCGATGTCCTCCACAGCAATGTGAGAATGAGCCAAATTATCTCTAAGGTATTTCCTCAACGAGGAAATATGGAACACGTCGTGAATCCGATGCAAGTGTTCCGGTAGTCCAAGTATATACGCAACCGGTCCGATCCGCTCAATAATAGGAAATGGCCCCACGTACCTCGGTGCCAACTTCCCCTTCTTCCCGAATTGCATAATCCCCTTCATTGGAGATACCCTGAGTAAAACCTGGTCCCCCACTTGGAACTCCCTGAAAAACCTCTTCGCATCAGCATAACTCTTCTGCCTGTCTTGAGCTACCCGAATGCGACTCCGAATCAACTCAATCCTTGCCGAAGTATCCTGAATCACTTCCGGCCCAAGTAGTTTGTTGTCCCCCACTTCTAACCAACATGCTGGGGAACGACAAGGCCTACCGTACAATGCCTCAAACGGGAGCCATGCCAATCGTGAACTGATAGGAGTTGTTGTAAGCAAACTCCACCAGTGGAAGGTACTGCTCCCATCCACCCCCGAAGTCAATAATGCACATGCGTAGCATGTCCTCCAACATCTGGTTTGTGCGCTCGGTCTGCCCATCGGTCTGCGGATGATAAGCCGTACTCAACCGCAATTCCGTGCCCATGGCCTCCTGGAAACTCTCCCAAAACCGCGAAACAAATATCTTGTCTCTCTCAGACACGATATTTAAGGGTACTCTGTGAAGTCTCACAATCTCTGAAATAAAGAGCTGGGCGTACTGTCCCGTAGTATAGTCGGTCCTTACGGGTAAAAAGTGAGCGACCTTGGACAATCTGTCCACAATTACCCAAACGGAGTCGTGACCCCTCTGCGACGTAGGCAACCCCGTGATAAAGTCCATGGATATGCTCTCCCACATCCACACCGGGACCTCCAATGGCTGTAGCAATCCTGCTGGTCTCTGATGATCCACTTTTACAAGCTGACAAGTGGCGCATCTCGAGACAAACTCAGCGATATCTCTCTTCATACCGCTCCACCAATACTGGCGTCTCATGTCCTGGTACATTTTGTCCCCTCCAAGATGTACTGCGAACCGTGAACCGTGAGACTCTTCCATCACATCGTGCCGCAATTCTTCCCCTTCCGGAACTACCAATCTCCCATTGAAGCGCAATCCCCCGTCTGAGCTAACGGTATAGGACTCGGCTCCCTCTGCTAGCAATCGAACTATCTGCTCCTGACAGAACGAGTCATTAGCTTGTGCCCGTACTACCTTCGTGACAATCTGAGGGGTAACGGTCATCACAGACATGAAATATCGGGCCACTGCATCTTGGTGTCCCAATTCCTTCCACTTAGCTTTCCACACCTCTGCCACCGCATCTGCCGGTCTGCGGCTCAACGCATCTGCTACCACGTTAGCCTTACCCGGGTGGTACTGGATGTCGAACTGGTAGTCCTTCACAAATTCAAGCCACCTACGCTGCCGCATATTCAATTCCTTCTGCGTGAACAGATACTGTAGTGACTTATGGTCCGTGAACAGCTGAAACTTCTCCCCCAACAGATAGTGCCTCCAAATCCGTAGGGCAAATACTACTACTGCCAACTCCAAATCATGCGTGGGGTAATTCTTCTCATGAGGCTTAAGCTTACGGGAAGCATAAGCTATGGCCTGTCTCTCCTGCTGCAATACACCTCCCAGTCCTTACAAAGACGCATCGGTGTAAACCAAATACTCAACTCCCGGTCTCGGCAATGCTAACACAGGTGCTGAGGTCAATTTGTCCTTCAACTCATCAAATGCCAACTGACAGGCATCACTCCAGATATATGGCACACCCTTACGAGTAAGATGTGTCAAAGGACCTGCTATCTCCGAGAAACCCCGAATAAACCTCCTGTAGTATCCAGCTAAACCCAAGAAACTACGAATCTCAGTCGGTATCGTGGGCTGCCCCCACTCCCTCACCGCTGAAACCTTCCCCGGATCGACAGATATTCCCTGGTCGGAAATAATGTGACCCAAGAATTGGACTTCCTTCAGCCAAAACCCGCACTTCTCATATTTTGCATACAACTCGTTCTGACGGAGTGTCTGCAAAACCTGCCTCAAATGCTCGGCGTGCTCCTCCTCTGTCTGAGAGTAAACCAGAATGTCATCAATGAAGACAATGACAAACTGATCTAGGAAATCCCTGAACACCCTGTTCATCAAGTCCATAAACACTGCTGGAGCGTTGGTCAAGCCGAAAGGCATAACTCGAAACTCGTAAGAACCATATCTTGACAAGAATGCGGTCTTCGAGACATCCTCCTCCCTAATACGCAACTGATGGTATCCCGACCTCAAATCAATCTTCGAGAAGAAAGAAGCTCCTCTCAACTGGTCGAATAAGTCATCGATTCGGGGAAATGGATACTTATTCCGTATCGTGACCTTATTCAACTCTCGGTAGTCCACACACAATCTCAGTGAACCATCCCTCTTCTTCACAAACAAAACTGGAGCGCCCCAAGGTGAGGTACTCCTGCGAATAAAGCCCTGCCCTAACAGCTGCTCTATCTGATCCCGTAGCTCTCGCATCTCCGCTGGAGCCATACGGTACGGTGCACGTGCTATAGGTCTCGTACCCGGTAGCAAATCTATAATGAAGTCTATTTCTCGACTGGGTGGTAAGCCTGGTATCTCCTGAAACACATCCGAATACTCCCTGACAACCGGGATCGAATCCAAAGGAATCACAACCTCCTTAGAGGTATCCTCCTCAATGTAATACAGATGAGCGGTCGATCCTCCCCCTGGGCGAGGCATCGCCACTATAAACATCTCCTGCCCCGGAATAGCAAAAACAATGCTCCCGCTGAAGCAATCAATCATGGCCCTATATGATACGAGCCAATCCATACCGATGATCACATCGTGAACATGCATGTCTAACACTAACATGTCCGCAGGCAATACCAAACCACCAACCTCTACCCCCACTCCCCGGCATATAAAGAAAATAAGTGACCCACTCCCTAATGGTGAGTCGACACACGTCACTGTGCTCTCTGCCGTAGCTAACAATCCTAAAGCTTTCGCGAAGTGTGTAGCTATAAAACAGTGTGTAGCACCCGTATCAAATAACACCCGACCCATAGTGCCATGGATAGGAAACGTACCCTCGATCGCGGGCGGTGCCTGTGGAACTGCAGCCTGGTGGACGTTGTAGACATGTCCATACTCTAGCTGCCCCTGCTGAGCTGGGACTGTCGGAATGGGTGGCAGTGCTGCCATCTGTGGCGGTGCGGGAAGAGCGGCGGGAAACATAGGTCTCTGTAGCTCCTGGCGAGCACCCTGCTGCTGCTGCTGTGGGGCCCTGCCCCTATCAGGACAATCCTGCTTCTTATGGCCAGTCTTGCCACAAGTAAAGCACTTCCCTGGGAAGTTTCCTCCCCTCTGCCCCTGCTGTCCCCGGCCCTGGTGGCCGTTACCGTTCCTCCCTTGGCCCTGCTGCCCATTCTGCCCCTGTTGGCCCTGATGGCCGTTTGGACCCTGATGGCCCTGGAGAAAACCTCCCTGTCCCTGCCTGTAGTTCCCTGACCGGAACCTCTTATTATCCCCCTGCTGGGAGCCCTGCTCATTCTGCCTCTGCCCCTGACCCGATTGTGCCCCGCTGGCACTATGTCCTCCAGTCCTGCCCTGATGGCTAGACTCCCCCGACCGCTTGCCCTCGGCCATATGAAAACGGTGGTCCTGGCAGTGCAACAATGCAGCGTTAACCACATCAGAATACGTGGCCAACGATAGATTCCTAAGCAGATGCTGACGGATCCTCCAATTCAACCCGTCGGTGAACTTCTCTATCTTCTTCTTCTCTGTTGGAATCTCGTCTGGAATGATATTCAACAGGTTAGTGAACTCGGCCTCATACTCGGCCACTGTCTTGCCCTCCTGCTTCAAACTCATCATCTTCCTCCTCATCTCTGTATGAACTGCGGACGGAAAGTACTTGCGGTCGAACCGCACCCAGAACTCCTGAATCGTGAGGGTATCCCTCTCCTCCACGGTGGTAATAGACTCCCACCACTGTAGCGCAGATCCTACTAGCTTGAAAGTAGCTAGCACCTGTTTCTGAATATCAGTGCACTCATGCATCCTCAAATGCCTCTGCATGTCCTTCCTCCATTGGCTCGAGACTACCACATCTGAGCTACAAGCAAACTCTGGCGGATGCGCTTTCTGAAAAGCGTCACGTACACGCTCCCAAGCAGACGGGAATGCATTAACCTGTACTGGCGTGGCAACCGGCGCCGGTGGTGGTGCCTGCTGAATAACGGCAATCGCGGCATTTACCGCTTGAGCTACTATAGCTGCAACCTCATCGACGTTCAACATGCCCTGAACTGGAGCGGGCTGGGGTTCGGGCGTAGCATCCTTGGGAACTCGTCGTGCACGTCGTGGAGGAATCTGAAATATGAACAAAGTTTATAAGTTCACGGTTTATAAACTTAAAATAGCTGAAGAACGAAGCATACACAAAAAGAATACAACAGTCCTAAAATATAGGGCTCTATGTCAAAGAAACGTAGCGGAAACATAATAGCCGTACAGATCCTAAAGGACACTAGAACCCGATGCTCTGATACCACCTGTGACACCCAAACTAATTAAATACCGGGTAGCTACTCCTTTATTAAATTAATTCAAAATGCCAAGTTGGCTCAGTTAATAGCATCACTGTCGAAAACATTTTAATATTACTAACCACCTAGTATTTAAAAAGCAAGTTGCCAAATTTTAATTTAAGTCTGATTAACATGCAACAAATGTAATGAAGAAATAAATAACACCATTCATTATACTGAAGTAAAATGAATAACCATCACATAACAGTAAATAAAGTCTGGAGGAAAAACTCCTCACTACAATCCCATAACTGAAATAAATAAACTGAAATAATACATGCTAAAGTCTGAAAACTGAAATGTAAAAGATGTCTCTAAAGAAATGGGCAACATGCCCTACAACTGATAGATGGTGACTCTGGAATCCAAAAGATAGAAGCGTCTACATGCAAATCTCTGTAGCTTCCACAAGCAGCTACAGCTCGTCACCTGAATGAGTAACCTATGCTTGGTGTCCTTGTGGCTGGGCACCTAAAATGGTTTTACAAAGAAAAAGAGATTTGAAAAGCAAACGGGTCAGAGCCCGAATGTGGAGTTATATTTTAAAAACCTGCAAGTGCTTTAAAAACATTTAAAACATTAAATGCAAAGTACATGTTAGGACGTACACTCGCATGATATTCTCACCTCTCGTCTAACTGTGCACTCCTAATGTAAGCACCCATCTATAATGACCCATACTACTAGCTAACTGACAACATAACTAGCTAGACTGCCAAAGGTTCTACCCATATTACTCGGTTCCATTTATCATAACAACGCTCGTAATTAACTAGAGGTTTAATGTAAACTCAGTTACTAAATATGCCATTAATATAACTATCAGTTAACTCAATATATATCTCGAAACAATACCGTAATATTTTTACAACATTAACATGAGGATTCCCATTAATTTAATGTATATTATTCATATCATAAATATACAATACAAGCACCCCGCAATCTAAGCTATGGTGCACACATACTCTGCTATCCATCCCGGTACATCACGTACATAAGGATTACATATTCCGAATCTCTCAGGAATAGTTTACCGATAACAACATCACAAATAATGGAGGCGAACACAGTCACCATCACATGGGTCACGCACATACCTACGCTCCCATGATCAGCGGACTTATTAATATCACAATAAGTCTTTCTATGACCTATGTTCATCGAGGTACCAGTCTATATCCCCCCCGTAGGCACACAAGGATTAGAGGGTCCTAAGCGAACGCAACCTCCCGTGATAGCAAGTATGGTAGGTATGTCATACACACAATCCATATACTAATACTAAGTAAACACATCTTAGTAATACCGTATTTTAATCGTAGTACATATTGCATACTCGTACTAGCCTATACTTATCACAATTCATACTATTCCGGTTTGTAATTATACGCGTCATAATTATCTCACGTCGTAGTAGATACTCACGTCTCAACCCAAACCGTCCATGTAATACACTCTCGTATGTAAATTCCTTCTCATAAATACCCAAATGTCCCAAACCTATCACTACATCATCATTGGAAGGTTAACTATATCCTCGAACAAGTTTACGGAACTCCCAAAAGTCAAAACAGTCCAAAAAGGACCAAACTGCCAGCTCGTTAGAAGTCTCGTTCGAACGAGGCTTCGAACGAGTTTGGACTGTCAGGTCGTTAGAAGTCTCGTTCGAACGAGGTTGTTCGAACGAGATCCCAGTTCGTTCGAACGAACTGTCCCTTCTAACGATATCTCGTTCGAACGAGATATCGAACGAAACCCCTACTCGTTAGTAACGACTGGTCAACTCGTTAGAAGCTCGTTCGAACGAGCTCGTTCGAACGAGTTCGTTCGAACGACCTGGGGGCTGCTTCTAACGAGCTACCAGTTTCGGCCCAGATTTTTTCCCATCTCGTTTTCCACCATTTTTAACAATTCTAATCTCTTCCAAAGTTCATCCCAATGACGTTTTAGGGTCTCTAATTCATCCTAAACATATTTACATCATCTCCTAACATGTTTTCAAGGATTGAATCATCATAACATCAACCAAATTACAAATCTCTACATTTTTCCCAATTTCTCTAGAACATGAACCCTAGGTTTATATCATCATCAAATCCCAGAATTTATTTCGTTTTAATTTCTTCAAATCACAATTATTATAAGGGAAATTATCTACCTATCATACTACATGCAATTCTCTTCACAATTTCTCAAGTTCTATGATCTAAACTACATGGGTTTTCATATTTTCTTCAAGAACAAACCATAAATCCGAATTTTCTAACATGGAGGAAACATTCTCAGAAATTAAATGGAATAAAGTCACTTGCCTTGGTTGTCTCTGAGTTTGGTGTAGATTAGATGAAGTTTTCTGCAGGAATTCCTCTCTCTCCAAGCTCTTCTCCAATGGTGGCTTAAGGTGGCTAGGGTTTTGATTTGGGGAAACTTAGAAAACCTAAATGATAACCTACGTAGCTTTCTAGGTTAATATGGGTTGGTTATGGGCTTAGTGGGCCAAATTCTACATCAGATTTACATCACCAATTTTCGTCACTTTTAATTCCTCAAAATGTAAAATTACCAAAATACCCTTTAAGTTGCCGGTATGGCCTAAAAATATCCCGGGACCCAAACTATACCCCCGGCTAGTGTTTTCTGACTATCTCGACCCTTCCGGACGCGTTGGCGCACTCAAAACGACCATACGGATTATAGATTTTAAATTCACTTTTATTAATAAAATATTATACCATGACGCGGCGGTCCCACGCGTCTCAACAAAATTTCTAAAATGCCGTATATAAATCTCACGACAAATTTCATAATACCCAATACATATATAATCATATATGCACAAAATCAAATACCAATTCGCATCTCATTAGTATTTATAACCCGGATTAATTTCCAATTAATACGCAATTTAATTAATTAATCCTAAAAATAAATATAGCCAAAAGTACGGGGTATTACATTTACTTTGATGACGTCATTTTATGTTAGGATTAAATGAGTTTTTATGTATTTTTCCAATGAGATGAGTGAAATATGTGAAAAACTAATTGTTTCCATTACTGTTTTGTTTGAAACAACATTAGTTTAGGTTGGTGGACACAATGTTCAAATTATTGATTGTGTAAAGAGGTTGTACTTGAATGAACCCTAATTATAGTTGAATACGAAATTGTATGTTATATGTGTTGATTGGGTGTCAAATATGTTATGTATTGTTTTCAACAAGTTTTTTTATGATTAAATAGAATATATGATTTTAATGGAAGAAAGTATGGAATGTATTCTATTCTTCAATGTATTATAGATAGTATTCTATGTTTGAATGGATGTAATTCTAAGTTTGGACGCAAAATTATTAATTAAGCCTTCCTTGGCATCTCAAAAGGATCCCATAAACAATGAACTTTTAAGACGCGTTAGTTCGCATCTAAAAAAATACTTTTGGGATTTTTTTTACAGTCTCAAAATAAGTTATTAAAAACATATTCCTTGTTGTCTCAAAGGGATCTCATAAACGATGACCTTTTAAGATGCCTTAGTTCTCGTCTTAAAAAAACCTCTTGGGATTGCTGTCTAATCTTAAAAATTATTTAAAATAAGGTCATAATAAGAACCCCCTAATTCATCCTAAAAAGTATTTGGGATGAAAAGTTTACCTTTTGAGATGACTGGAGTACCATCTTAAAAATAAGTTTTTTTCTAGTGAGCCATATTTATTGGCACTTCTCAGGTAAGGAGCCAAACTGGATGAATTATTTTTTTCAACCTATTGAATAGGTGTCGTGGCATCAACTACCATCATTTACCCTTTCCATATTTATTCAAAGAGCTTTCCTCACATGAAATCTCTTCATACATGATCATAGTCTTCTTCAATTCCTTATGTCTTTTTACAAATAGGTCAAAAGAAGTTTGGCTCCCTTTCCATTCCTACTGAAATCTTGGTTTTGTTTATAAGGATGAATAATAGAAGCCTTCTAATCCATTATTTTGAACCAAATCAGATCCCTCTCATCAGGCCCTATACTTTCTTTAAATTTTTCTTTGTTTAGTTCGAGAAATTAGCTGTGATAACCCCAATATAAATATGATAAATTCTATTTAAATCATGCTTATATTATGTGATATGGATAATGTGATTATGTATAATGTTAGGTTACTATGCATAGTCTAATCCTAGTTCAGAAATCATGACATATCGAATTGGTTAGAAACATGAAATTTTGAAGCTTTCGGTAGGATTGCTCATGTTGGAGGCTAGTTTTTCCCTTATAATATAAAAATTGACCTAAGGACTATATAATTGTCGTTACATGAATTAGGTTTGTCACACAATAAAAGATGCATCAAATGAACATTAGAGTGATAAGATATCGTCTTTTTATGAACATGGGGGTAAAGTAGTCATTTAGCTTTAAATGATATTTTTTCTTATATGGCGCTACATGTTATCTTTTGATTGGACCAAAGGGATGTACCCTTATGATGACTTAAAGACCTTAAAATATCCTTCATTCTTCATTGATATCATAATTTCAAGTGGGTTAAGGTTTTCCAAGAAAGAAAGAGGGGTTAGGGTGATTTACTGAAGGATTAAGTAAGATAAACGAACTTACGTAGTCAAGGGTTCGTATGTAAGATTAATTTGTAAATTTACATTATTAATATGAAATATATTGTTTTATATGATGTTAAGGATCATATTTGTGGACAAGGGGATACGTTTTGTTGTATGTATATGGGTAGGTGTAGGTTGTATGTATGGAGCATGTTGAATTTATACAATTAAGGGCGTAATCATTATGTTGATAAAACTGGTGTATCTTTTTGAATACCTAATGGAATTGATTCATTCTAGTTGGATATGAAACTACACTTATATATACCCAGTATATCAAAAAATTAGATAAATATACCCAAAAAATGAATCTTGGGTGATAGTTTGATGTTGAGGTGTAGAATTTGCCCCAAACGGTAAGTATGCATACCTTATGTTAAAAGTTTTGCTTGGCATATCAAATGAACTCTGAAAATTATGAAACTTAAATATTGTAATATTCAATATGTTTATTGAAATTGGGTGGAATATCATAGAAAGTTATTGGAAAGATTTGTTCTGTAGTAAAGAAATGGGCATATCTTGCTCTAGGGAACTTGAAATGATGTGCCGTCCTTTGTATTGAAATCCAATATGATAAAGATTGAACTGTAATGGTTGATTATGATTTATCATACTATTTAGATATGTTAAATATCTTGACATGAATGTGGATGGGACTTCATTTATGATTAATGATTTGAATGGGATCACATAATGATTATGAATTGGTTTACGTTTAAGTTATTGTTTGGATTATTTATATTCATATGATGATACTAATATTGTAAGAATTATAGGAAGGGAAGAAGAACCGATTGAACAAGTTATAGACAAAGGCAAGGGAAAAACCCATTAAGTGTCTAAGGTGAGTGTACTCATCGGTAAGATGTACTTATACAAGGTTATGGATATGATCAGAATATTACTCACTGGTAAGATGTATTTGTGCATGGTTACGGATATGATTAGAATATTATGAATATGAAAATTTTCATTTCGGTCAACCGAAATGGGGGATATTTGTCTATTACAGATAAGGGGTTACTCTTAGACCAGGAATAGGGGATTTTTGTCTATTATAGACAAGGGATAACTCCTCGATCAAGAATAGGGGAGAATTATCTATTTCAGATAGGATATGTGAATCATGATTAAAAAGGGTGGGTTATTAATTATGAATGTATCGGATAAGTTTAGACATTATTACATGGATATTGTTTAATGCATTTAATTTTATGCATTATTGTAGTAGTGATGCATTCACTGAGCTATTTTGCTCACAGTTCCTACTATTATGTTTTTCAGGTATTATGATGTCACTGCCAAATCTAGGATGTTGGGTGGGGTTAGCAAGGGATGCATAAAACCATGATTTTTGTCAAATGTAAATGCGGTAAATCTAATCCTACTTATCCTTTAAATAAGTTTGAATAAGCATAATCACTTTAAAATTGTAAAAACTTTTTTATTTTATGGATTCATGTTGATGAATCAAAAAGGATAATTGTGTCAATGGTTTGGTAAAGAAAATTTTGGTTTGACTCACTTTGATTTTCAAACTCAAATATAAGAAACTGGGTTGGGGTATGACAACTTTTGGTATCATAGCCTAGGTTTTAGAGATTCTGGAGTTACAGGCGCCCAGAATTGGGAGTGGACATAGAAATTATTTTGAGTCATAACTATTCCATTTTAAAGGATACAAATAAGTATGTTGGATTCTCGTTACATGGATATGAAGGTTTTTTTATTAAGTTTTAAATTGGCTTTATTGACTAGCATCTGTTAGCTATATATATATATATATATATATATATAGAGAGAGAGAGAGAGAGAGTTGTAAGGGATATGTAGTGTAAAGATCTTGTAGGAAAGGAAATAAGACGTTGAGGTTTATTCAGGGATGACCGCAAATACAAGTATATTAATATGAATCATTGCATTGTTTTATGTGTGGTATGGACAAACATGTCACTGAAGAATATTTTTTAAGGAAAAATGTGGTAAGAAAAATTGTGAAGTATTGGAAGTGATATCTTCCTATACTTGTATATGTGGACTTGAGTCGTGTTATATATTAATCCATGAATGGGTGCATACCTCATCTGTATGGGAGAGTGATGTACATGAACCCATATTCCATTAAAGGATGAGAAGCAAGAAGAATTACTATTACAAGATTATGATGAGACTTAAATTGTTAGAGTGTGAATAAAATGAAGATTCACATAGTAAAGGTGAAGTGAGAAGATTAGTAGTTGCATATGTTTAAATTTAATATGTAGAATGGTCTCAAATTCAATTACTAATCAATAATTCGCAAGTGATCCAAATATGAATTCATAGTGAACTATGATAAGTAGAAGAAAATAGTAACGAGGGTTGAGATGTACGTCTTTAGTGGTATGATTACAAGTAGTGGATATTACTCTTATGATGTTTTGAAAATCTTATATAAATAATAAAGTTAAGACGAGGTGTTAAAGAGTTGGAAGTTTAAGATATTTTGAGGAGTAATTTTAAGTGTAAGTGTTGTGTATGAGTATGGGAAAGATACTAAGAGGGTTAGAATATCAACAACTGGTTTGGGTGGATATTGAGTTGTATTTGCCATTGTAGGTATATGTTATCACTAAGGGTATGTCATATAATGAATATGGTTGACATTATAATGAGTCACTAAGAAGTATGTGTAAGAATAATGTGTTATGTGAGATAACATATTATGATACATTAAGGTACTTATATAGGCTACTTGAAAGAAATACGACCTGTAATAGTTAGAGAAGTATTATGGGTATGGTAAGTATGGTTATGTTGCGTTTAACATCCATGTTACCAAATTGGTAAAGTGAGTGTATTGGTGATGTTGCATAGTACTATCATGTAGTTTTTACCATATAATGCAAAAGAGATGTTTGGAAATATTTTGAAGACATATATACATATTATACAGCGTTATTTTTAGAATAATGTTAATGAATGTGGAAAAACACTGATAGTGATACTATTTATTGGGATAAGATTATGATTATAAAGCTATTATGTTGGGTGGATGACTTGTTAAGGTCATTGTATGTTTACTTAAATAACAACCAACCAATGCTGAAAAAGGAATATAGTGAGAAATTTTATTGAGCTCGTAGTGAATTGACTACACAATAAACATGGAAGTGAATATGGAATCTTGGTTAAAAATAGACATTTGGTGAATAATTATTCATTATCAATATATTAAAAGTAGTGAGGCAATATTTTGATTAAGTATTGTAAGAACTATATTTAACGTACTCTTAAACTTCAGAGATGATGTGGATAGCAGTTAAAGCAAACACATATATTTGGTATTGAATGGAAAATAGAGAGATGAAGTACAAGAAGATAGCCTTGTAATAGAATATATATGATTTGAAATAGTACATGATGATAAGGGTAGACAATAGGAATGAATAATGATACTAGGTTTATTAAGAATGTTCACTCATTGTGAATATAAGATGATACAATCGATAATCTATTATGTATGAATGCTCGACATACATATATAAAGGTATGAAGTAATATATGAGTTGGGAATTGGTTTTAATTGATAAAAACTAATTAGATGATTATTGTAATACCCCGTATTTTTATGGATATCTATTTATGGGATTGATTGAATTAAATGTGAATTAATTGAGAATTAATCCAGATAAAATATTAATGAGATGTGAGTTAGTATTTGATTATAATGTGTATATATGGCAATATATGAATATTGGAACTATTGAAATTGTCGCGAGATTGAAATACGGCAATTTGGGAAATTTTGTTGGGACGCGCGTGACAGTCGCGTCAGGAATATAATTATTTGAATTAAAAAGTGAATTTTATTTTTATCACCCGTATGGTCATTTTGAGTGCGCCAACGAGTCCGGAAGGGTCGAAATAGTCAGAAAACACTAGCTGGGGGTTAAGTTTGGGTCCCGGGGCATTATTGGGCCATACCGGTAACTTATATGGGCGTTTTGGTAATTTCGGAAATTGGGTAATTAAAACCCACGAAAATTAGAGTTAAAAATCTGACAAAGTCTTAACCCACTAAGCCATTTCCAACCCCAATTTAGGTAGTGGGCTACGGGAGAAGTTTAGAAACCTTAAAACTTGGCAAAAACCAACCCCACCTCCATTATCACCTTGAGAAGAACTTGTAGAGAGAGAGAGAAAGAGAAGAATTCTGCAGAAAGAGAGAGAGAGGAATTCAACCACCTTCAATCAACAACAAATCTGAAGAACGATTAAGGCAAGTGGTTTAATTACAATTGATCCAATGCTATGTTTTTCCATGTTTAGGAAAATTATCGAATTTATCTTGGAAGATTGATATAGACCCATGAATTGGAAGGTTAAAACTATGAACTATGTTAGGGACTGCATGTAGAAACATTCTGGACGAATTATGAATTCAAAATTATGACCCTTGATGATCTAAAAACGGATTTAAGAAGAGATTTATTAATGTTCTTGAAAGAAATAGGAAACTAGGGTTCTTGATGAAGTTTTGATCCAAACAAAGCCCTTGGTTGATGAATTATTGGTTTTAGAACGTTAACAATGTTGTAGGATGGTTGTATGATGATACTATAACGTTATATTAGAGTTTCATGCATTAAAAGGATGTTTTGTGATGATTTGAAAACTGCAAAACGAAGCAGTCCGTAGCCATACCTGGTGCGTTCGATCGATCGATGTTCATCAGTCGATCGATCGACCACCATCGATCGATCGAAGGTAAAGGTCGATCGATCGACCTTCCCAGAATGAGTAAAGTTTTCCCTATTTAAATTTTAATGGTGGTAACCCTTGGAAAATATTATTGGAGACCTTATGATTACCCTTAAACTTAAGGAAGACCAGTAGGCATGGTTATGAAATTTGGACCTTAATTAGAATTCAATTTGAGGAATTTTTCTAAATCTAATGGAATCCGATAAGTGAGATAATATTTGGATTAAAAGTGTAAATTTGAATAATTTGATGAAATGAGATTTGGGGCAGAAGTAAGGACCTTAGGAATAATGATGTTATATGTGGGAATAATAGGAAACTTAATAATCTCTTTGAGATAGGTTTTAAGTATAAGAAACTATGACGTGAGACGTGTCGACGGTTTAAAATTTTATATTTTCGAGAGACTTAAAATATATAAAATTGGAATAATGGTATACGGATGTAGAGTATGCCTTTATTAATATTAAGATATCTAAGATGTGTGAATGCTTAGAATATAATTTTATGTGTATGACATACCTACCATACTTGCTATCACGGGAGGTTTACATTCGCATAGGGCCTTCTTATCCTTGTGTTGCCCGGATTTAGATTGGTACCTCGATGAACATAGGTCAGAGAAGGACTTATTGGGATGTTAATATGTCTGCTGATCGTGGGAGCGTAGGTATGTGCGTGGCCCATGCGATGTGACTGTGTTCGCCTCCATTATTTGTGATGTTGTTATATGAGAACGATTCCTGAGAGATTCGGAATGCGGGATCCTTATGTACGTGATGTACCGGGATGGATAGCAGAGTATGTGTGCACCGCAGTTTAGCCTCGGGGTGCTTATATTGTATATTTATGATGTGAATAATATACGGTTAAATGAAAAGGAATTTGCTATGTTAAATGGTGAGTATTGTTATTGTAACGTTATGAAAAGATAAAAGGGGACAAATATCAATAAATGGTTTTGTTAATAATTGGGAATCCGAGAATTAAAGTAGAACTCTCTATTTAATTGTTAAGGTTGGAATTAAAACGTGAACCGAGTAGAAGTGTTAAAAACTCTTTTGAACTAGATAGTTATGATAAAACACATGAATGGGTACAGGAACGTTAGGAGTGCACAGTTAGACGAGAGGTGAGTATTTCATGTGAGAGCACGTCCTAACATGTATTTTGCATTTATTGTTTTAAATGTTATTAAAGCACTTGCTATTTTTAAAATACTCTCCACTTTCGGGCTCTGACCCGTTTGCTTTCAAATCTATTTTTTTGTAAAAACCTTTTAGGTGCCCAGACACAAGGACACCATGCATAGTATTTCCATTCAGGTGACGAGTTGTAGCTGTTGTGGAAGTTACAGGGCTTTGACAGTAGACGCCTCTTTTCTAGTCTTGATTCTATATTCAGTTCCATCATTGTAGGGCATGTCCCCCATTTCTATTAGAGACATTTTATATTTCTGTTATTCAGACTTTTGTTTGTATTTATTCAGGTTACACTATTTTATTCATTTCAGTTGTGGGATTGTTGGGAGGAGTATTTCCTCCAGACTTATTATTAATTGTTGGTTATTCCATTACGACTTTATGGTGTATGGTGATGTTATTTTACATTTCATTCATCGCTTGTTAATCAGATTTAATTTAAAATTTGACATCTTACTTTTTAAATACTAGGTGGTTAGTAATCATTAAATGTTTTCGACAGTGATGCTATTAACTGAACCAACTTGATATTTTGAATTAATTTAATAAAGGAGTAGCTACCCGGTATTTAATTAGTCGGGGTGTTACAATTATCCTTACGTATAAATGATAAATCAACTGAAGATATTATAAAACAAGATTTGTCGTAAATTTAGGAACAAGTGGAAATTCTTGATTGTAAGGAGCAAATATTAAGGAACAAAGTTATTTCCTTAGATAAAGTTATGTGGATGAGCCATGGAATTAAAGAATCAAATTTCCAAATGGAGGACATCATGAAGAAACAATATCCCCATCTGTTTGGTAAGTGACATTTATATTAAATTTTGGGTACCAAATTTTTAAGGGAAGAAAGTTGTGACAACTTGGATATAAATATAATAAATTCTATTTAAATCATGACTACCTTGTGTAATATGGATAATGTGATTATTAATATATATAAGTTAGGTTATTATGTATAGTTTAATCCCACCTTCATAAATCATAGAATATCAAATTGGTTAGAAACATGAAATTTTGAAGCTTTTGGTAGGAATGCTCATGTTGGAGGCTAGTTTTGACCCTTATAATATAACAATTGACTTGAGGTGAAAACCATATAGTTGTATGTACATGAATTAGGTTTGTAATACAACAAACATTGCATCAAACAAACATTCTAGTGAGAAGATATCATCTTTTTACAAACATGGGGTAAAGCAGTCATTTAGCTTTAAATGATATTTTTTCTTATAAGGCGCCACATGTTATATTTTGATTGGATCAAAGTGATGTACCCTTATGCCGACTTAAAGACATTAAAATCTACTTCATTCTTCATTGATATCATAATTTCAAGTGGGTCAAGGTTTTCCATGAAAGAAAGGGGGGTTACGATGAATTAGTGAAGGATTAAGTAAGATAATCGAGAGATAAACGAACTTACATAGCCAAGGGTGCTTTGGTAAGATTAGTTTGTAAATATACATTTTTGTAATATGGAATATCTTGTTTTATATGATGTTAAGGATCATATTTGTGTACAAGGGGATACATTTTGTTGTATGTATATGGGTAGGTGTAGGTTGTATGTATGGAGTATGTTGAATTCAAACTACTAAGGGGATAATCATTATGTTGATCAAACTGGTGTATCTTTGTGAATACACAATGGAATAATTTGATTCTAGTTGCATATGAAACTAAAATTATATATACCTATTATATCCTAAAATCATATAAAAATACCAAAAAAATGAATTTTGGGTGATAGTTTGAAGTTAAGATTTAGAATCTGCCCCAAAAGGGTAAGTATGCATACCTTGTGTTTGAAGTTTTGCTTGACATAGCATATGAACTCTGAAAATTATGAAACTTTAATATTATATTATTCAATATGTTTTTTGAAATTAGGCAGAATATCATAGAAAGTTATGAGTATAAAAATTGGAAAAAATTCTTGAAAATTGACTAAACGATAGAGTAGCCTATAGGGAAGATTTGTTATATAGTAAAGAAATGGGAATATCTTGGTCTAGGGAACTTGAAATGATGCACCATATTTTATATTGGAATCCAATATGATAAATATTGTAATGGTTGATTATGATTTAGATATGTTAGATATCCTGACATTAATGTGGATGGGACTTCATTTATGATAAATGATTTGAATGGGATCACATGATGCTTATGAATTGGGTTACGTTTAATTTATTCTTTGAATTATTTATATTCTTATCATGATACTAATATTGTAAGAATGATAGGAAGGGAAAAATAACCGGTTGAACAAGTGTAAGACAAAGGCAATAAAAAACCCCATTAAGTGGCCAAGGTGAGTGTACTGAGTGGTAAGATGTATTTATATACATGGTTATGGATATGATCAGAATATTCATCACTGGTAAGATGTATTTATGAATGGTTATGGATATGATCAAAATATTATGAATATGAAATTGTTCATCTCAGTCTACCGAAATGGGAGTTTACTTCCCAACCTTGAATGGGGGAGATTTGCATATTATAGACAATGGGTTACTCCTCAACCAGTAATGGGGGAGATTTGTCTATTAAAAACTAGGGGTTACTCCTCGACCAGGAATGGGGGAGAATTGTCTATTGCAAACATGATATGTGAATCATGATTCAAAAAGTTGGGTCATTCATCATGAATAGGACGGATACGTTTATACATTTGTATATGGATATGGTTTAATGCATTTAATTTTATGCATTAGTGTAGTAGTTATGCATTCACTGAGCTATTTTTCTCACGGTTCTTATGGTTATGTTTTTCAGTTATTATGATGTCATTGTCAAATCTAAGAGGTCGGGTGGGGTTAGAAAGAGATGCATAAAACTATAATTTTGGTCAAATATAAATGTGGTAAATCTATGCCTACTTATCCTTTAAGTAAGTTTGAGTAAACATAATTACTTTAAAATTATGAAAAGTTTTTAATTATATGGATTCATGTGGATGACAAAAAGGATACTCGTGTTTATGGTTTGGTTAAGGCAACAATGGTTTGACTCACTTTGACTTTCAAACTTAATTATAAGTAACTGGGTTGGGGTGTGTCATTGTCACTTCTAGATATATTCTATTTGAATTAGGTTGATGTACCAAATGCTAGATGTAAGGGGACACTTTCTTAGGTTTGATTAGCTTTGGTTTTTTTGTCATGTCATTGAATTATTGATCAACCTTTGTATGTTTAGTCATAAACCATTTAGGTTCAACTTTAACCATTGGAACATGTTTTAGAACTTTGGTTGGCACCAAATTTCCCTTGAGTTGGTGAGATTTGTCCTGTTTAAAGATAGGCCTGATGTAGCTATTATTCCTTGGTATCTAAGCATTCTCTTAGGTCAGAAAAGGACCAAATAATGACCTTATATTGCTAGAAGATTTCCATTGAACCTCTTGATCTTGGAATATTAAGTCTGTGCGCGGATTACCATTATTCCCATTATTGTCCTTTTTTCCTTGATATTTCTTTTTCTAATCCATCAATTAGCACATTTTAGCATAGTTTTATCCACATCTGATGCACAAGTGCTTCACCACCTTTTGATCTGGATCCTTAATGGTTTCAAGCTTTGAACCTTTGGGTTCAACCTTATTTTTCACTCTAAACTCCATATGATTTTTGTTTCTAAGCATTTGGATTGATTGCACATTTGTCCACACTTCTTTGACCTTGGGGAAAAGGGGTCATCATCTACCCCCATTGTGGTTTCCTCTTTTGTACGAAATTTAATATTACCCCACTAATTAACTATTGCACCCTGTCATGAAACACAAAGCAAGAATTACTTATGTGAGAAAATAAATTATGCCACTTACAATAATTATTTCCTTTAGTTTAATGTGAATTTTTAGCATTATTATGTGGTTTTAACATCCTAGTCTTTAAAAGAAAATAAAAAAATTCATTATCCTTAGTAATGTCGAAAGAGTAATTTTTAATCATACCTTTTGACTTTGGTGCAAATAATTTTGTTATAGTATTCTATCGAACTATTGATTCGTATATTATAGTTTTGGTTCATATAATTTTAGCAGCATCAATTTTAAACTTAGGTTATACATATTTCTTTCATGAGCTTCATATATGGATGCTTTGGTAGTCAATTCTACCAAATCTATAAGTTATGTGGCATCAAACTTCTTTCGAAGCCTAAACTCTAGACCATTTTGTGTCAATTTAATAAATTATTATCGAGGCTATGCTATTTTGCACCTATCCCTAGCCTTTTTGAATCTATTTATGAGTGCAGTAGACTTTTCATCAAGATTTTGGGGTTAATCTTGCCAAGTTAGCCATGGAAAACACTAGTTCAGTTTTGAAGAATTGAGCATGAAACATACCTTCCATTTATTTCCAAGATTGAACAAAGTTTGGTGGAAAACTTATGAATCACTTAAAGGTTACATCTGTTAAGGAACTCGAAAATAAACGTATCCTTAATTAATCAAATATTCTAGGATTAACGCATTGACTAGTGAACCTAGCAATGTGTTCCACTGTAGATTAACTAACATCCCTTGAGAAGAGGGTGAAGGTTGGGAATTTGAAGGCCTTTGTAATTTCAATCCTATCTACCCATTCTGGAGAAGGATTTATACAAATTGGGGTCTGCACCCCCCACATTAATGGTGGACATATTTAGTATATCAAGTCCACAATTTCATTCCTCCCCACTACCCCGGGCATTTTCCTATTTTGTGGGATAGTTACTCAGTTTACTAAAGGAGTTGCTTGCACCAAAGGTGGTGGAAATTTTCAAAGGCAAGGTTTGTTCTGTTTGGTATGGTATCAGTTGGGATACTTGAGGAGTTTGGTTATTCATCCTCCTAGGGTTCGCCAACCCCCAAGTTCTTATTCATACACTGGATTATTGATAATTCCATAGTTTGAAGTACTTAGTAAGTCTACATTGGTCTCATTTGGATAAGTCCTAGTCCTCCTAACCTCTGGGAGAGGTGTTCTCCCTATTGGGCTGTTGGTAGATGTTGGATGGTCATACTATTTCCCTTGGACTGCTTACATTTAAACCACCTATATTAGCATATCCAAATATCCTAAGGTTATTACTAAAATAGGTTATACCATTATTAGGTATATAATAGACAAGATGGTATGGATTTATTCGTGTAGTTGCATTTACTCCAAATTGTGGTGCATAAGTGTGACTACTAGTTGTTACCTCATTAGGCAAGGTAAATCTACATGTCACCGTGGTGATCATAGTTACTCTGAAGTCAAAATATGTTGGCTAGTGGAGTAAATTTCATCAATATTTTTAGTTATATCTCTGCTTCAATGTATCCTATCCACTTGTAACCTTCACACAATACTAGTATCCCACCGGGCACTCTAGAAATATGTTTGGATTATTTTTATTGGCTTAATAATTAAATTTAATTAGGATTGTGAGTGTTCCAGGAAAGATTTTTGGTCTTTCCAACCAAAGAATTTATCCTAATGACATTTTTAGGAGACTATCTTATGTTCAATGCCTTAAAGGTGACTTTGATTTTCGTTAGGGTAGACTTGAAATGAGTGTTAAGTTGTAGTAATTAACTAGGACAAAACAGTAAATTGCATGAATTGAAATAAAAGTAAACTTGGTAAATAAGAAAAAACAAAATGCTATGAAAATAAATATTTGTAAGAAAATAAATTGGGAGTAAATTAAATATTCGCAGGAAAGTAAACAACAACAAATGTAAAGTAAAGAAACTATAAATAAACTTTGAAAAAAAAAACGATTACAACTACCTTACAATCTACTTGCAGAGTTGAAAAAAATACTTTAAATAAAGAAAGAAAAACAAAAGTAAAGGAAACATATGATAAAAGTAATGTAAATTCTTTTTTAGTGAGGGACTCCTCTCTTCCTTATCGGGTTCGTTGGTTATTTATAGTATTTCTTGCTCATGCAACATAACTGCTATGGTAATTGGTGTGTAGCTACTCACCCATTTGAGTCTCTCCCTTTTGGTGCACTACCACCCTAGTTTAAATTGGAGTAAGTTCACCCTTTGAATAAAACATCCCAACTTGTTCCATATGTTACACATGCATGTTGATCGTTATTTTATAGTTTTATATAATAATCCAGTTATTTTTCCGATTTAAACATTACGTTGCAACACCCCCATTGGTTCGAATTAATATGGTGTAAACAGTTCTACTAATACATTGGAAAATGGTTTGTATATTAAAAAGCTTTTCCCCTCAATACTAATAACTAATGAAATGAATAACTCGAATGAAATTAACCTAAATATAAAGAACCCTTCTAAGTTGAACAAGACACATGTTTTGAAATAATGTTTATTTTATATTAATCTCAAAACAATTCAAAGACTAATATTAAATGGACTATGAAGTTCATTAGAATTGGAGGAATTTTTAATTATTTAATCTCATTCAAGGGTAAAATGACTAAGATTCCATTTACATCCAATGGCTATAGAACAAAATATGTATTGGAAATGGTTCATTCTGATTTATGTGGTTCAATGACCGTTCGAGAAAAAGTTGGTTATAAGTAATTAATCACTTTGGTTGATGATTACCCAAAGTATAAATACATCAAAACCATTGGATGTGATCATGGGGGTGAGTTGTAATATCTCGTGCTTTCATAATAAATTATTTTTGGTAGAATTTAATTCAATAAAATTCGTGAATAACTTACTTGAATGTGATGAGCATGTTTATGTTATTCATTTATGCATAATGTGTTTACTCGTAGAAAAAAAAATTACATGTTGATTAAATTATTATTATTATGTGGTGATTAAGCATAATAAAAGTGTGTAACTTGGGTAGATATAGTTTGGGTACAATATTGTTTGATTTGGAAACTCGTTTAGGTGTTTAGACATCGAAAGTTGGGCCCGAGGAATAGGTATACCCTTAGGGGAGTTATTGGATAAATCTAGATTGTGTTTCAGACTTATTTGGGGGGAAAGTGGGATTTAAGTGTAATACAACATTAAGGGTTAAAATGTGTAAATCACCAACTTAAGTGTCATTTCTCATTCATAAGAAAGTAACCCTAGAAACCTCACACCCCATTCGAGAAGTTTCCAATGCTTGATAAGGGAGGAATAGCAAGGATCTAAGAAGATAGACTCCAATCATCATTTTAAGGAAAGAATTCTCTTATTAAACCAATTACAATTTGTTTCTTAATTCCTGTATACATTTTCTCATAACAATTCCCGGTTAATTGCATTAATTCATGAATATGACAATTGCAATGAACTCTAGGATTTCTTTAAACAAATCTGGAAATAATGGTGTTTAAAGATTAAACATTTTTGGGGATAAACCCAAAATTGTTGTCATGTTATTTAGGAAATTAGATATTATAACTCATGTGGTAGGATTCCTACATTGGTAATGATATTTCATGTAATAATATATTTTAAATATGAGCATGTTTAGATAAAAATATAAATAAAGACTTGATTTAGATGAACTCCATTGTAGGTTCGAATTCTTGAACTATTGGGGCATAATCTTATGTAATTTGTGTATATAATACTCTAAAGTGTGTTTTTAGATCATGAGTGGGTTATAACTCTTGAAATAAAAGTGGTTAGGTCATTGGTAAGAAAATTAGGATTAGAAATATGAACCCCGTTGTAAAACCCCATATTTTTATGGCTTTTAAACTGGGGAATTATTGAATGTAATTGAGATAAATTAATTTAATATTAATCCTAAAATTTATTTTAATATTTACTAGCGTGACGAGAGTTAGTAATTATTACGAATTTGTTGAATATTACTTAATGAGTAAAGTAATATGTAGAATTGAATTTATTAAAATTGTCACGAGTGAATAATATGACAATTGTGGAATTTAAGTCGGGACCCACCTGTGTCGTGTCGGGACTATATTATTATTATTATAAAAAGTGAATAAATTATGAGTCGCCCGAATTGTTGATACCAAATTTAGTCTGATGACGTGGACTAATCACTTGAAGACACGTGTCAACCTACATGGAAAATACCAATACTCTAGACTAGCAACTTAAGTGTACCGAGCAACTCAAGCGCCCCGAGCAACTTAAGCGGTCCGAGCTACTTTGCGTGCAGAGCATCCAAATCAAGAGAATCAAAAGACAGTTACGCATTAAATGTGCATTATTATTGTACAGATGTATATGTCTACTAGATAACAGCGCATTATCCTTTCATATATACAGCCTCAAGGCTATAAATACATTGTAATCTCCTCATAACAGGGGGACTTTTGGATCTCATGGTAAACCTATTATCGAGATCCAAGGAATACAGTCAGCAATACAAAATAATGGATGTAGGCCATTCTCACAGGGATGAACCACTTTAAAAATCCTTTGTCTTATTTATTTATTTTTTTTAGTGATTGATTAATTAGATATAATCTAGTTTTTTACCTCAAAAGATTAGCGCCGTCTGTGGGAGACGACTGTACTTAGCGTGTTTTTCACCAAAATAATTCATCATCTATGGATGATAATTCGGAATCCAGCAATCGAAACACCGGTAACCCTCCAAACCCTTCTACTCCCCAAAATATTCAAGATCTGGCTGGTATAATGGCTAATTTAGCCCAAGGGCAAACAGCCATGCAGGAAACTATGCGTCAACTTATACAAACTGTTCAAAGTGGAGTGCCGGACCAATCAGGACAGCGAAGTGTTCAGAGAAATACCCATTTGCCTTCTTCAAGAACTAGACGAACGTTATTCCCAGAGGTCTCTCAATCTAGACATACGGACTCATATCGTACTGAAAGATCCAGCGATCCTTCGTATCAACCAGGTCGAACTTCATCAATACGAGCCACTGATTCCCACTGAAATGTCACTCTCACCCCAGAAAGGACTAGTTCAATAGAAAGGTTGAGTAGAGTATCTCCTTTTGATCGATTGGGCCCTAGGAGGAATAGAAGTCTTCCTAGGATGGCATCGAGGAACTCTCAACGACCATCCGACCTAAGGGAAGGCTCTGCTCAATCACGCCCAGCAACTCGTAATGAAAGGTCCCAAGAGGAAAACTCAATATGATCAGTTGCTCGAACAAACAGGCCCGAGGAAGGAAACAAATCATGGAAAGGCTCTATTCAAAGGTTGGAGGACAGATTAGGGGAAATGGATAAAGCTAAGAATCCTCTACAAAGAACTTTTGTCCAAGGAACAGCGTTCGTACAAGCAATTATGGATTTTCCCACACCATCAAAGTTTAAAGCTCCTGTAGTGATGCCTAAATATGATGGAAAACCCGACCCTGCCCTTCATATTGAATAATACCAAGCTACTGCCGATATCTATGCGGTTCCAGATGAGATGAGATGTAGGGGAATTTTCAGGAACTCTCACCGGGTCAGCCCAGATATGGTACAATAACCTTCCTCGAGGGAAGATTGTGACTTTCTTTCAACTGGCAGAACTCTTTATAGGGAATTTCTATTTTGGAGCGAAACCAGTCAAACGAGTAGCACACTTATTGAGTGTTAGACAAAACCCAGAAGAAAGTACTAGGGACTACATTACTCGTTTTAATAACGAGAAGCTTGAGTAATTGATTATGAGGAGAAAATAGCAAGTACTGCTCTGATGAGTGGACTATTACCAGACAAGTTGTACTATACTCTGGCCAAAGATCCACCTAGGACCATGACAGAACTGATGGCAAAATCAACCAAAATCATGAACGCTGAGGAAGCCATGGCTGCGAAGAAGAATACAGAGACTAAGGAGACCAAAGTTGAAGCTGGTAAAATCGAGAAGAAGGATCAGAAGAACAATGGTAGCAACATGCCGTCAAAAGAAAAGCAAGCACTAGAGCAGATGAGGAAATTTGGAAATTATACTCCCTTGAAAGTAAATATAAATCACATTCTGGAGGAGATCAAGAACAGCGAGGAGTTAGCCCGGCCAGGGAAAATGAAGGCAGATCCTGACAAAAGGGACAAGTCCAAATATTGTGAATTCTACAAAGACCATGGTCATACGACCAAGCGTTGCATAGCTCTCCAGAATGAAATTTAAGCACTCATCAGGCGAGGAAAATTGGCTATGTATGTTGATCGCCAAAATGATGGAAAGACCAAGAATCGAGGAAGGAATAAAATCTAAATCTCCTCATCGAGCAAAAGAAGACAAGAATAGAGATCACAAAGATGATCCAGAAGACTGTCCCAACCTCCCTAAAAGAACAAGACAGCGAGAGCGAGAGGTATTTTCAATCCATTTTGGATCATTTGAATGTAATTTTATTACAGGTGGAGATGCAAGAGGTAGAGATCTTACTACGGAGAGGAAAGCTTACCTCAATGAGGCTCAAGCTTGCTCGTATATATAGCGAATAAATTTGGCTGAAGATGATCGCCCGAGGAAGGTGAATAAGGACAAACTGGTCATTAGTTTTTCTAAGAACGACTTGGCAGGTGTACTATATCCTCATGATGACCCATTAGTGATCAAGATGAGAATGAAGGAAGTGGTGATTTCATGGGTGCTGGTGGATAATGGTAGCTCTACAGACATCATGTTCTACCCATGCTTCGACAGTTTGAATTTGAAGTTAGCCCAGTTGGAGCCCTATCATAGGCCCCTCCTAGGTTTTACTGGCGAAAAGGTTTTTCCACTTGGGACGATCAAGTTGGATATGCTTATCGGTACATGGCCTGCTTGTAGAATAGAAAGAGTACGCTTTTTCGTAATGGATAAAAATGTCCAATAAGCTTACAATATCATCATGGGAAGGGTAGGTTTGAAGAAGTTCGAAGCAGTACCATCTACTGTGCATTAATGTTTAAAATTCCCAACCAACTTTGGAGTAGGAGTGGTGAAAGGTGATCAGAAAGTAGCTCGGGAATGCTATTATTAGTCTGCTGAACAGGAGGAACGCGAAGAATACAGGAAAAAGACTATTACTTATCAAGTGGATGAGATAAAAGATGAAGAGATTGAAACATTAAACCCTAAAGACGAGTCTCAGCTCGTAAAGGGTCAGGTCATGAAAGCTACCCAAAGCATCATTCTGGACGACGGGCACCCAGAACGAACAACCCAAATCGGTGCATCATTACATGTATCAATAAAATAGGAATTGATAGCATTTATAAGATGCAGAAAATAGACTTTTTCATGGAGACATTAAGACATGCCAGGGATAGACTCGAGTTTCTTGTGCCACGAGCTCAACGTGAACAGGGAGGTCAAGCCAGTGAAGCAGCGAAGAAGGGTGTTTATCCCTGAAAAGAACCAAGCTATACAGGAAGAAGTAGAGAAACTACAAAAAGCCTCTTTTATTAAGGATGTCAAATATCCTGACTGGCTAGCAAATGTGGTGATGGTAAAGAAGAAAAATAACAAGTGGAGGATGTGTGTAGACTTCACTGATCTTAATAAGGCATGCCCAAAGGATCATTTTCCTTTGCCCCTAATCGATCAACTGTGGATACTACCTCGGGGCATGAATTGTTGAGTTTCATGGATGCTTATTCTGGTTACAACCAGATTAAAATGAAGCCTGAAGACAGGGAGAGTACCTCTTTTATCACCCCAAGGGGAACTTATTGCTATAATGTTATGCCTTTTGGACTAAAAAATGTAGGTACGACGTATCAGCGACTGATGAATAAGGTGTTTGTAGAGAAAATCAGTCATAACATGAAGGTTTATGTTGATGATATGCTGACGAAGAGCAAGAAAGCTGCTGATCATCTACTTGACCTAGATCAAACCTTTAATCAACTAGAGAAATATCAAATGAAGTTGAATCCAACCAAGTGCATATTCGAAGTATGAGAAGGCATGTTTCTCGAATATATTATTAACCAACGAGGTATCGAGGTAAACCCTGAAAAAATTAAAGACCTATTGGAGCTGCGATCTCCAACTACGAAGAAAGAAGTGCAAAGTCTTACAGGGCGAGTTGCAGCACTTAACAGATTTGTATCAAGAGCAATAGATAGATGTCTCCCATTCTTTAAAACACTCCGAAAAACTTTTGAGTGGAATGATGAATGCGAGGAGGCTTTTCAAGAATTGAAAAAGTATCTAGGGACACCTCCATTGTTATTTAGACTTGTGATGGGAGAAAGATTATACTTGTATCTCGCAGTTTCAGAGAATGCAGTTAGCTCGGCGTTGATAAGAGTGGAGGACGGAGTACAAAAACTAGTCTATTACACTAGTAAGGCCTTTCGAGGAGAAGAAATTAGATATCCGAGGTTAGAGAAGTTGGCATTAGCACTGATCGAAGCAAGCATAAGGATGAGGCCATACTTCCAAGCCCATACTATAGTGGTGTATACTGATATGCCATTGAGACAGGCTCTGCACAAACCAAAGAAATCAGGAAGATTGATGTACTGGGCAGTAGAACTTGGTGAATATGATATAGTTTATAAGCCTAGATCGTCACTTAAGGGGCAGGCAATAGCGGATTTTATCGCAGAGTTTACTCAATCTGATACATCCGAAGAATAGGAGTTTAATACAGACTAACTCGTGGAGCCTATGGGATCATCAAATTTGACCCCCGATCAACCTCCATCAGTGGACGAACAACGAGAAGTGTTGGGGGAAGACAAAAGGAAGCATCAAATATTCCACCAAGGAGCTCTAACTAACCAAGAGTTTGATAATGAAGTACCTGTGTGGAATCTGTATGTGGATGGCTCTTCCTACACTACAGACATTGGAGCAGGAATTATTTTAAACAATCTGGATAAGATTGATATGGAGTATGCTCTGCGCTTTTAATTTAAAGCTTATAATAATGAGGCTGAATATGAAGCCATGATTGTGGGTCTAAGTCTGGCTAAAACCATGAAAGTAGAGCAGGTCGTTGTATTCGACGATTCACAGTTAATCATAAATCAAATTCTGTGAGTGTATGCAATAAAGGGAGAATTAATGGTCAAGTATCATGCAAAAGCAATGGAGTTGGTATCGAGTTTTATTGCAATTCAGTTGATTAGAATACCGAGATTGGAGAATGCAAGATCAGATGCCCTAGCTCGACTAGCATCAGCCACACGCACCGAGCTATGAAGAATAATCCCAATAGAAATCCTGGTTGGTCAGAGCATAGATGAAGATTTGATGATGAATTTCATTGCCCTTGATTTGGGACCTTCCTGGATGGTGTAATACCCCGTATTTTTGGTGATATTTATTTATGGGATTAATTGAATTAAATGCGTATTAATTGGAAATTAATCCGGATTAAAATACTAGCGAGATGCGAGTTGGTATTTGATTATAATGTGCATATATGATTATATATGAATATTGAATTATGAAATTTGTCGTGAGATTGAAATACGGCAAATTGGGAATTTTGTTGAGACGCGTGTGGCAATCGCGTCATGGAATATAATTATGATAATTAAAAGGTGAATTTTATTTCTATAAACCGTATGGTCATTTTGAGTGCGCCAACGCGTCCCGAAGGGTCGAAATAGTCATAAAACACTAGCCGGGGGTTTAGTTTGGGTCCCGGGGCATTTTTAGGCAATACCGGCAACGTATAAGGGTAGTTTGGTAATTTTAGAATTTTGGGATTTTTGATTAACGAATTTTAGGAGTTTTAAATGGAAAATTAAAAGACCCACTAACCCATTACCAGCCATTAACTGATTAGAGGGCTACGGGGGTTATTAGAATTAGCCCCAAAAGTTCCTAAGACAAACCCTAGCCTCCAATGCTACCATTAGAGAAGAAAGCTTGTAGAGAGAGAAGAGAGGAGAATTCTGCAGAGAGAGAGAGAGCCATTCATCAGATTCGTCATCAAATCCATAGATACACTTAAGTAAAGTGGTTTAATTACATATTTTTACAAAGAATGCTTCTTCCATTCGTAGGAAATTCAGATAAATTGTATTGTTCTTGGAGTATAACGAAAACCCATTTAATTGGATGTAGAGATTTAAGAATCTATTGAGGAAATTGCATGTAGAACATTGATAGGATGATTAGTCAGATGAAATTACATCTTTTACATTATAAAAACGGATTTAGTTATGTCTATGAATGGCTTGATTTTTCTAGGGTTCATGTTCTTGAGATTTGAGAAGAAATGTTGGAGAATTGATAATTTGATGTAGTTTAGGGTGATTTGAACCCATATAAATGTTGTAATACGGTTGAAACATGTTTAGGAAGGATTATATACCTTAAAACATTGTTGGAATGACATTTAGGTGAGATTAGAGGTGAAAAAAAGTTGGAAAAACGAGTTAAGGAAAATCTGGGCTCGAATCTGGCCACTAGTTAGAAGACTTGCCCAGGTCGTTCGAACGAGCTTCTAACGAGTTGATAGTTTGACTTCTAACGAGGGTGATGTTCGTTCGATGACTTTTGTTCGAATGAGACCTCGTTAGAAAGCCCACTTCGTTCGAATGAACTCTCGTTCGAACAGCCTCGTTCGAACGAGACTTCTAACGAGTTGACAGTTTAGGCTTTTTAGCCCGTTTTGATTTCGCGTGTCCCGTAACCTTACTTAATGGTAGAGATAACCTTCCCTTTATGAGAAATTGATATAGTAGGGACATTTGAGATATATAGAGGATTAAAACCTAGAAGAGTGATTCGAACCAAATGGGAATTATGGAGTAGGACGTGAGTCTATTACGATGCGAGAACATTTACGGCCTAACTAATTATATTAACCGGGAACATATAAATTGTGTAGCATTATATGTCGGTACGAATGAGAAGTGTACCACCAATATATTATGGTGATTACTAAGATGTGTGCATACTTAGTATATGTATTGCTTTTATGTGTATGACATACCTACCATACTTGCTATCACGGGAGGTTTACGTTCGCTTAGGGCCCTCTAATCCTTGTGTTGCCCGGATTTAGACTGGTACCTCGATGAACATAGGTCAGAGAAGGAATTATTGGGATATTAATAAGTCTGCTGATCGTGGGAGCGCAGGTATGTGCGTGACTCATGTGATGTGACTGTGTTCGCCTCCATTATTTGTGATGTTGTTATCTGAGAACGATTCCTGAGAGATTCGGAATGCGTGATCCTTATGTACGTGATGTACCGGGATGGATAGCAGAGTATGTGTGCACCGCAGCTTAGTCTCGGGGTTCTTATATTGTATATTTATGACGTGAATAATATACACTTAATTAATGGGAACTTTCATGTGTTATTGTGTGTATAAATATGGAAACGTTTTGAGAAAACATAAAGGGATAACCTGAAATGAATTGTATTACTAATTGAGAATCTGAGTTTAAGTAAAGCCCTCTATTGATTTGATAACGCTAGAATGTAATATGGGAATCGAGTAGTAAGGGGTAGACCTTATTACGGTTTGGTTAGATATGTATGTATTTAGATGGGTACGGTACGTTAGGAGTGCACATGTAGTCGAGAGGTGAGAATTTCATGTGAGTGCACGTCCTAACATGTATTTTGCATTTTATGTTTTAATGTTATTAAAATGCTTGCTATTTTTAAAATGATCTCCACTTTCGGGCTGTGGCCCACTTGCTTTCAAATCTATTTTTGTAAAAACGATTTTAGGTGCCCAGCCACAAGGACACCATGCTTAGGATCCTCATTCAGGTGACGAACTGTAGCTGTTTGTGGAAGTTACAGGACTTTGCTTGTAGACGCTTCATCTATATTGACTCTATATTCAGCATTTATCTGTTGTAGGGCATGTCGCCCATTTCTTTAGAGGCATTTCATTTATTTCAGATATTCCGACTTCGGGCATGTTATTAATTCAGGATTCAGACTTGTCATTTTTCTTTCAGTTGTGGAATTGTTGTGAGGAGTTTTTCCTCCGGACTTATTATTATTATTTGTTGGTTATTTCATTACTTCGTTATGGTGAATGGATTATGTTGTTCTTCCATTATTCTTTTATTGCATGTTAATCAGACTTAACTTAAAATTTGGCAACTTACTTTTTAAATACTAGGTGGTTAGTAATTATTAAAATGTTTTCGGCAGTGATGCTATTTATCTGAACCAACTTGGCATTTTGTATTGATTTAATAAAGGAGTAGCTACCCGGTATTTAATTAGTCGGGGTGTCACAGGTGGTATCAGAGCATCAGGTTCTAGTGTCCTTTAGGATCTGTACGTCTTATTATGTTTTCGCTGAGCTTTCTTTGAAGTACAGCCTTATATTTTAGGACTGTTGTATTCTTTTGTATATGCTACGTTCTTCAGCTATTTTGATTTTATAACTGCGAACTTATAAACTTCATTCTTATTATGCCTCCACGACGTGCACAAAGGATTCTCAGGGATGCAACGCCAGAACCACAGCCCGCACCAGTTCAGGGCATGATGAATGCCGCAGAGGTTGCAGCCATTGTGGCCCAGGCGGTAAATGCCGCACTAGCCGTAGTTCAGCAGGCACCACCTCAGGCGCCGATAGCCGCGCCAGTTCAGGCACATGCATTCCCATCTTCTTGGGAACGTGTACGTGATGCTTTTCAGAAAGCACACCCTCCGGAGTTCGCAGGTAGCTCCGATGTGGTAGTTTCGAGTCAGTGGAGGAAGGATATTCAGCGGCACTTGAGGATGTATGAGTGCACCGATGTCCAGAAGCAGTTACTAGATACCTTTAAGCTAGTGGGGTCTGCACTGCAGTGGTGGGAGTCTATTACCACCGTGGAGGAGAGAGATACTCTCACTATCCAGGAGTTTTGGGTGCGGTTTGACCGCAAGTACTTTCCGTCAGCTGTTCACATGGAGATGAGGAGGAAGTTGATGAGCCTCAAGCAGGAGAATAAGACTGTGGCCGAGTATGAGGCTGAATTCACTGATCTTCTGAACATTGTTCCGGATGAGATACTGACAGAGGAGAAGAAGATACAGAAGTTTACGGACGGGTTGACATGGAGAATTCGTCAGCACTTGTTAGGGAACCTCTCGTTAGCCACTTATTCTGCTGTGGTTAACGCTGCATTGCTCCATTCCCAGGACCATCGCTTTCACCTGACTGAAGGCAAGAGGTCAGGAGAGTCCAGCCATCAGGGCAGGACTGGGGGAAATGGTGCGAGTGGGGCACATTCTGTTCAAGGACAGAGACAGGGTGATCAAGGTTCCCAGTAGGGGGATCATAAGAGGTTCAGAACGGGGAACTTTAGGCACGGACAGGGAGGTTTCTGGCAGGGGCATCAGGGTCCGAACGGCCATCAGAACCAGCAGGGTCAGAATGGTCAACAGCAGTTTCAGCAGGGCCAGTGGAGGAACGGTAATGGCCACCAGGGCCGGGGGCAGCAGGGACAGATAGGGGGGAACTTCCTGGGGAAGTGTTTCATTTGTGGCAAGACTGGCCATAAACGCCAGGACTGTCCTCATAGGGGCAGGGCCCCGCAGCAGCAGCAGGGTGCTCGACATGAGCCACAGAGGCCACTTTTTCCACCTGCTCTCCCAGATCCAGCCCAGGTGCCAGCTCTTCCATCCATTCCAGCAGTTCTTGTGCAGCAGGGGTAGTTACAGTATGGACGTGTCTATAACGTCCACCAAGCAGCAGCTCCACAGGCACCACCCACGATTGAGGGTATGTTTCCTATCCATGGTACTATGGGTCGAGTTTTGTTTGATACGGGGGAAACGCATTATTTTATAGCTACACATTTTGCGAAAGCCTTAGGGTTGTTAGCCACAGCAGAGAGCACAGTGACGTGTGTAGACTCACCATTGGGGAGTGGGTCGCTTATTTTCTTTATATGCCGGGGAGTGGGGGTAGAGATTGGTAGTTTGGTATTACCTGCAGACATGTTGGTATTAGATATGCATGTTCACGATGTGATTATCGGTATGGATTGGCTCGCTGATTATAGAGCCATGATTGATTGCTTCGGTGGGAGCATTATTTTTGCCATTCCGGGGCAAGAGATGTTTGTAGTGGCGATGCCTCCCCCAGAGGTAGGTTCGACCGCCCATTTGTACTACATATAAGAGGATACCTCTAAGGAGGTTGTGATCCCTTTAGATTCGATCCCAGTTGTCAGGGAGTATTCCGATGTGTTTCAGGAGATACCAGGCCTACCCCCCAGTCGAGAGATAGACTTTGTCATAGACTTATTACCAGATACGAGACCTATAGCACGCGCACCATACCGTATGGCTCCGGCAGAGATGCGAGAGCTACGAGATCAGATTGAGCAGTTGTTGGGTCAGGGGTTTATACGGAGGAGTACTTCGTCGTGGGGTTCCCCTGTATTGTTCGTGAAGAAGAGAGATGGTTCACTGAGATTGTGTGTGGATTACCGAGAGTTGAATAAAGTCACGATACGGAATAAGTATCCGTTGCCTTGAATCGATGACTTATTCGACCAGTTGAGAGGAGCTTCTTTCTTCTCGAAGATTGATTTGAGATCGGGATACCATCAGTTGCGTATCAGGGAGGAGGACGTCTCGAAGACTGCGTTCTTAACGAGATATGGTTCTTACGAGTTTCGGGTTATGACTTTTGGTTTGACCAATGCTCCAGCCGTGTTTATGGACTTAATGAATAGGGTGTTCAGGGATTTCCTAGACCAGTTTGTCATTGTCTTCATTGATGATATTCTGGTTTACTCCTAGACAGAGGAGGAGCACGCCGATCATTTGAGGTAAGTTTTGCAGACGCAACGTCAGAACGAGCTGTATGCAAAGTATGAGAAGTGCGGGTTTTGGCTGAAGGAGGTCCAGTTTTTGGAACACATTATTTCCGACCGGGGTATATCTGTTGATCCGGGGAAATTATCCGCGGTGAGGGAGTGGGGACAGCCCACGACACCAACGGAGATTCGTAGTTTCTTGGGCCTAGCAGGATACTACAGGAGGTTCATTCAGGGATTTTCGAAGATAGCAGGTCCTTTGACACATCTAACTCGAAAGGGTGTGCCATTCATCTGGAGTGATGCCTGTCAGTTGGCATTCGATGAGTTGAAGGATAAGTTGACCTCAGCACCTATGTTAGCATTGTCGAGACCGAGAGTTGAGTATCTAGTCTACACCGATGCGTCCTTACAAGGACTTGGAGGTGTATTACAGCAGGAGAGTCAGGCCATTGCTTATGCATCCCGTAAGCTAAAGCCTCACGAGAAGAATTACCCCACTCATGACTTGGAGTTGGCGGCAGTTGTATTTGCCCTTCGTATTTGGAGACATTACCTTTTGGGGGAGAAGTTTCGATTGTTCACGGACCACAAGTCCCTACAGTACCTATTCACGCAAAAGGAGTTGAATATGCGGCAGCGAAGGTGGCTTGAGTTTGTGAAGGATTATCAGTTTGATATCCAGTATCACCCGGGTAAGGCTAACGTGGTAGCAGATGCGTTGAGCCGTAGGCCAGTAGATGAGGTAGCAGGAGTGTGGAAGGCCAAGTGGAAGGAGTTGGGACACCAGGATGTCGTGGCCCGATTGTTCATGTATGTGATGACCGTTACACCTCAGATTGTCACGAAGGTAGTAAGGGCACAGGCAAATGACTCGTTCTGTCAGGAGCAGATAGTTCGATTACTAGCAGAGGGAGCCGAATCCTATACCGTTAGCTCAGACGGGGGATTACGCTTCAATGGGAGATTGATAGTTCCAGAAGGGGAGGAATTACGGCATGAGGTGATGGAAGATTCGCACGGCTCACGGTTCGCGGTACATCCCGGTGGGGACAAAATGTACCAAGACATGAGACGACAGTATTGGTGGAGCGGGATGAAGAGAGATATTGCCGTGTTTGTTTCAAAATGCGCCACTTGTCAGCTAGTAAAAGTGGATCATCAGAGACCGGCAGGACTTCTACAGCCGTTAGAGGTCCCGATGTGGATGTGGGAGAGCATCTCCATGGACTTTATCACGGGGTTGCCTACGTCACAGAGAGGTCACGACTCCATTTGGGTAATTGTGGACAGGTTGACCAAAGTCGCTCATTTTCTACCCGTAAGGACAGACTACACTGCGGGACAGTATGCCCAGCTCTTTATTTCAGAGATAGTGAGACTTCACGGTGTGCCCCTAAATATCATGTCTGACCGAGACAAGATATTTGTTTCACGGTTTTGGGAGAGTTTTCAGGAGGCCATGGGCACGGAGTTGCGGTTGAGTACGGCGTACCACCCGCAGACCGACGGGCAAACTGAGCGTACAAACCAGATGTTGGAGGACATGCTACGTATGAGTATCATTGATTTTGGGGGTGGATGGGAGCAGTATCTTCCACTGGTGGAGTTTGCTTACAACAACTCCTACCAGTTCACCATTGGCATGGCTCCATTTGAGGCGTTATACGGTAGACCTTGTCATTCCCCAACATGTTGGTTGGAGGTGGGGGACAACAAACTACTTGGGCCGGAAGTGATTCAGGATACTTCGGCGAGGATAGAATTGATTCGGAGTCGCATTCGGGTAGCTCAGGATCGGCAGAAGAGCTATGCTGATGCGAAGAGGTTCTTCAGGGAGTTCCAAGTGGGGGACCAAGTTTTGCTCAGAGTATCTCCTACGAAGGGGATTATGCGTTTCGAGAAGAAAGGGAAGTTGGCACCGAGATATGTGGGACCATTTCCAATTATTGAGCGAATTGGATCGGTTGCGTATAGGCTTGGATTACCGGAGCATTTGCATCGTATTCACGATGTGTTTCATATTTCCTCGCTAAGGAAATATCTTAGAGACGATTTGGATCATTCTCACATTGCTTTGGAGGACATCGATCTCCATCCTGATAGCTCCTTCGAGGAGGGGCCGATTGCTATTTTGGACCGAAGTGAGCGGAAACTGCGGTCAAAGATAGTTTCGTTAGTACGTGTTCAGTGGCGACATCATAATGTCGAGGAGTCCACATGGGAGCGCGAGGATGAGATGCGCGAATGTTATCCAGAGTTGTTCTTACCAGGTACTTTCTAGTTCCTAATTTCGGGACGAAATTAAGTTATTAGGGGGGAAGTATGTAATACCCCATATTTTTGGTGATATTTATTTATGGTATTAATTGAATTAAATGCGTATTAATTGGAAATTAATCCGGATTAAAATACTAGCAAGATGCGAGTTGGTATTTGATTATAATGTGCATATATGATTATATATGAATATTGAATTATAAAATTTGTCGTGAGATTCAAAAACGGCAAATTGGGAATTTTGTTGAGACGCGTGTGACAGTCGCGTCATGGAATATAATTACGATAATTAAAAAGTGAATTTTATTTCTATAAACCGTATGGTCATTTTGAGTGCAACAACGTGTTCGGAAGGGTCGAAATAGTCAGAAAACACTAGCCGGGGGTTTAGTTTGGGTCCCGGGGCATTTTTAGGCCATACCGGCAACGTATAAGGGTAGTTTGGTAATTTTAGAATTTTGGGATTTTTGATTAACGAATTTTAGGAGTTTTAAATGGAAAATTAAAAGACCCACTAACCCATTACCATCCATTAACTGATTAGAGGGCTACGGGGGTTATTAGAATTAGCCCCAAAAGTTCCTAAGACAAACCCTAGTCTCCATTGCTACCATTAGAGAAGAAAGCTTGTAGAGAGAGAAGAGAGGAGAATTCTGCAGAGAGAGAGAGAGCCATTCATCAGATTCATCATCAAATCTAGAGATACACTTAAGGCAAGTGGTTTAATTACATATTTTTACAAAGAATGCTTCTTCCATGCGTAGGAAATTCAGATAAATTGTATTGTTCTTGGAGTATGATGAAAACCCATTTAATTGGATGTAGAGATTTAAGAATCTATTTAGGAAATTGCATGTAGAACATTGATAGGATGATTAGTCAGATGAAATTACATCTTTTACATTATAAAAACGGATTTAGTTATATCTATGAATGGCTTGATTTTTCTAGGGTTCATGTTCTTGAGATTTGAGAAGAAATGTTGGAGATTTGATAATTTGATGTAGTTTAGGGTAATTTGAACCCATATAAATGTTGTAATACGGTTGAAACTTGTTTAGGAAGGATTAGATACCTTGAAACATTGTTGGAATGACATTTAGGTGAGATTAGAGGTGAAGAAAAGTTAGAAAAACGAGTTAAGGAAAATCTGGGCTCGAATCTGGCCACTCGTTAGAAGACCTGCCCAGGTCGTTCGAACGAGCTCGTTCGAACGAGCTTCTAACGACTTGACAGTTTGACTTCTAACGAGGGTGATGTTCATTCGATCACTTTCGTTCGAACGAGACTTCTAACGAGTTGACAGTTTAGGCTTTTTAGCCCGTTTTGATTTCGCGTGTCCCGTAACCATACTTAATGGTAGAGATAACCTTCCCTTGATGATAAATTGATATAGTAGGGACATTTGAGATATATAGAAGAGTAAAACCTAGAAGAGTGATTCAAACCAAATGGGAATTATGGAGTAGGACGTGAGTCTATTACGATGCAAGAACATTTACGGCCTAACTAATTATATTAACCGGGAACATATAAATTGTGTAGCATTATATGTGGGTACGAATGAGAAGTGTACCACCAATATAATATGGTGATTACTAAGATGTGTGCATACTTAGTATATGTATTGCTTTTATGTGTATGACATACCTACCATACTTGCTATCACGGGAGGTTTACGTTCGCTTAGGGCCCTCTAATCCTTGTGTTGCCCGGATTTAGACTGGTACCTCGATGAACATAGGTCAGAGAAGGACTTATTGGGATATTAATAAGTCTGTTGATCGTGGGAGCGCAGGTATGTGCGTGACTCATGTGATGTGACTGTGTTCGCCTCCATTATTTGTGATGTTGTTATCTGAGAACGATTCCTGAGAGATTCGGAATGCGTGATCCTTATGTACGTGATGTACCGGGATGGATAGCAGAGTATGTGTGCACCGCAGCTTAGTCTCGGGGTGCTTATATTGTATATTTATGACATGAATAATATACACTTAATTAATGGGAACTTTCATGTGTTATTGTGTGTATAAATATGGAAACGTTTTGAGAAAACATAAAGGGATAACCTTAAATGAATTGTATTACTAATTGAGAATCTGAGTTTAAGTAAAGCCCTCTATTGATTTGATAACGCTAGAATGTAATATGGGAATCGAGTAGTAAGGGGTAGAATTTATTACGGTTTGGTTAGATATGTATGTATTTAGATGGGTACGGTACGTTAGGAGTGCACATGTAGTCGAGAGGTGAGAATTTCATGTGAGTGCACGTCCTAACATGTATTTTGCATTTTATATTTTAATGTTATTAAAACGCTTGTTGTTTTTAAAATGATTTCCACTTTCGGGCTCTGACCCATTTGCTTTCAAATCTATTTTTGTAAAAACCATTTTAGGTGCCCAGCCACAAGGACACCATGCTTAGGATCCTCATTCAGATGACGAGCTATAGCTGTTTGTGAAAGTTATAGGAATTTGCTTGTAGACGCTTCATCTATATTGACTCTATATTCAGCATTTATCAGTTGTAGGGCATGTCGCCCATTTCTCTAGAGGCATTTCATTTATTTCAGATATTCAGACTTCGGGCATGTAATTAATTCAGGATTCAGACTTGTCATTTTTCTTTCAGTTGTGGAATTGTTGTGAGTTTTTCCTCCGGACTTATTATTATTATTTGTTGGTTATTTCATTACTTTGTTATGGTGAATGGATTATGTTGTTCTTCCATTATTCTTTTATTGCATGTTAATCAGACTTAACTTAAAATTTGGCAACTTACTTTTTAAATACTAGGTGGTTAGTAATTATTAAAATGTTTTCGGCAGTGATGCTATTAACTGAACCAACTTAGCATTTTGTATTGATTTAATAAAGGAGTAGCTACCCGGTATTTAATTAGTCGGGGTGTCACAGATGGATCCCATCAGGGCCTATATCGAAGAAGGGATTCTGCCACCTGATAAACTCGCATCTAAGAAACTGAAGTTTAAAGCTTCTCATTACGTATTAACCAGTGGCATTTTTTACAGAAGAGGAGTTATAGCAGGATTACAGAGATGTGTCCATCCCTCCGAAGTTAAAGACTTGATTTAAGAGGTTCACGAAGGGTCCTGTGGAGCTCATGTAGCAGGTTGGACACTTTTGTAAAGAATAACCACGAAGGATTACTATTAGCCAATGATGAGGGATGATTGCGCAGCTTATGCTAAGAAATGCGATAAATGCCAACGGTTCTTTTTCGTTCGAAGAACTCCCCAAGCATTGTTAATGCCCATTACATCCCCTTGGCCATTCTCCATGTGGGGGATAGACTTAATCGGACCACTTCCAACGACCAGGGGAAGATTCAAATACCTCGTGGTTGCTGTGGATTATTTTTCTAAATGGGTGGAAGCTGAGCCTCTTATTGATATGACATATGACAAGGTCTATCAATTTATTTGGAAGAATATTATTTACAGATATGGTCTTCCACATGCATTCATCACCGACCATGGAACCCAATTTGATAACGAGGAATTTGCTGCCTATTGTCATCATTCTAACGTATTGAAGATCCACTCTGCGCCAGGCCATCCCCAGAACAATGAGAAAAATAAAGTGATGAATAGAACCCTATTGAATGGTTTGAAAAAATGGTTGGATGATGCAAAGGGAAACTGGATCAACGAGCTACACTCTGCGTTGTGGGCTTATCGCACTACACCACGAGCAGCAACTAGGGAGTCTCCATACATGTTGACATTTGGAAGTGAGGCTATCATACCTGCTGAATTGGGTCCACCCACACAAAGGGTGCTGAATTTCAGTTCTCCTGTCAGTGACTTGATGAGATGATTAGACCTGGATATGCTCGAAGAATTTAGAGAAGAAGCAACAATCAGGAATGCAGCATACCAATAACGAAGAGCTTTGTTCTACAATAAAAGAGTGAAGAAAAGTGATTTGAAAGAAGGGGATTATGTACTAGAGAAAGTGATCCAAAAGCATAACAAGCTGGAAGCCAACTGGTATGGACCTTACAGAGTAACTGAAGTTGTTCGTCCAGGGACATGTAGAATTGAAACTTTCGAGGGAGAGAATTCAAGAATGCATGGAATGCGGAACGCCTACGCAAGTATTATCAGTAGTTAAAATTCCTATGTAACACAGTTCTTTCAAAATGAATAAAATGATGTTTCACCCCCATTTCCTTTTTGTTTAAGTTTTCTCGGAATATTAGTGCTACACACTACACAAACCCAAATTCAGAGCAACACACCACCAACTCCGGTTGGTCGGCAAATCAATTACCACCGACTCCGGTTGGTCGGGAACTCATTACCACCAACTCCGGTTGGTCAAGAACTCATTACCCCCAACTCTAGTTGGTCGATAACTCAATTACCACCAACTCCGGTTGGTCGGAAACTCATTACCACCAACTCCGGTTGGTCGGTAACTCAATACCACCAACTTTGGTTGGTCGGCAAATCAAATACCACCAACTCCGGTTGGTCAGCAAATTAATTACCACCAATTATGGCTGATCGATAAATCAAATACCACTAACTTCGGTTGGTCGGTAAATCATTACCCCCAACTCCAATCGGTCGGTAACTCAATACCATCAACTCCGGTTGGTCGGCATCTCATTACCACCAACTCCGATTGATCAGTAAATCAATAACCACCAACTCCGGTTGGTTGGTACCAAACTAGGTAAGAAGATAGATGACCTCCCGGGGCATCCACTGTTTAGGCAACTAGGTAATCCATATGAGATTACTACAACTAAGCAGGAACATGGGATGAAAATCATTCCATTGCTTAGGCCCAAAGAGTGACGAGCCACTATAATCAAACAACAAATGTGATAAGTATAGTATATACATATATATTTACCAACCAACAAACAAGGACATTCTACAAAATATTTCGAAGAAAATGAAATGGAAAAAGACAAACTTTTTCTTCATTAAAGCAAAGCAAATTACACAAGATATGAAGTCTAATTCATTACATCAAATATCCTATTCTATTGGTTTCTTTCCCTCTGCTTTTGACACAGGTTCTACCCCAGATGGAGGATGATCTAAGGCATAAGGGGAATTTATAAAGTTTAGATCTCGTAGCATTCTGACATTCATTATGGATGGACGGTCGAGCAAGTGTTCTGGACTAGCTATTTCAAAGTTTGAATGAAGACTGTAATCACCGAGATATCCATATCAAAATTTGAGGAATAGCGAGGGATGGAATCCAATTAAGGTCAAGATTGAAGGGAGGCATAGGTAAATCAAGGACCCCAGGTTCGTAGTAATCCCACAGGAAATGACCTTGTTTCAGCTTCAAGACACATAATGTATTTAACCACCCTTGCTTGTATCCTTTATTGTTCGACTGCTGCAAACGAGCATCAAGGTGATATAGAGCTTCATTATACCTAGCCATCCAGAATTCCCTGGGCTGCTTATGAAATTGATAAGTCAATATCTCAAGTTTCTCGTGGAGATTCTTCACCAAAATTTCTTTACTTTCCAGAGCAGAACTTTGATTAAAGAGTTGCTCGATGAAGTTCAAAATTTTCTTAGACATTTCTTCCAAGGCTTGGTTCTTCGCCATCAACTGAACGTCTTGATTTTCTAAAGCCGACTGAGTTCTCACTTTTTCAATAGTAATCCGACCAGCCCTTGCTCGTCCACGAGAAGAATATCTTGCTCTACCACAAGAAGGTGTGGAAGATCCTACTCATTTCAAGGTTTCTAACTCATCCCTTAAGTTAGCATTAATTACTTCCAATAAGGAAAAACCTTCATCATTAATGGGGACAAAGGCTCCCGAGGAAGAGGCGGCATATTTGAGTTGTTTTATTTCCTCCTGCAAAGAAATGTTCTCTTACTCCAATAACTTGGCGATATGTCTACGCTCTTCAATTTCAAGCTGCAGAACACTCTCCTTCTTCTCGTGAGCAGAAATGAACTTGTCATACCCCTTGTCAGCACTCAATTATTGGTACTTTTTCTCATAGCCTTAATTCATAAGTGGGGTGGATTATTTGTAATACTGTTGGAGTTCTTCGATCGTTCCTTGGAGATCTTCAATCATCTCGTAGTATGCCATATTGTTGGCTACATCATGATCGAGCAGGCACTTCAGGTACTGATAAGAATCAATGGCTCGCTCAGAATCATTTAAACCAAGGATATTAATGATTTGAGCTTCAGTAAAATCAGCATGGCCAGCTTTGAAATAGTCATTGCATTTCTTCATTAACTCTGAATCATGAGCTGATAAAAGTTCCATCCTGGCCACAAACTAGCAAAGACAAAATGAAACACAAAATCAACAAAGGTGTGAACAGAGCAAGTAAAAGATGAACAACAAAAGGTTAAATTTTATTCATCATAATGAAGGGGAACATAGTTCAAGGTTACATTCACGAAAATAGCAAAACAAAAGACCTGAACAACTTTACACCTTCTCCTTATTTCATACGACTTCTTCAGAAGATTTTGATGAAGGAGTTGATTGCTCGGAGGGTAAGGGCAGCTGTTCGATAGATATGCTGGATGGTTGGACTTGCTCTGAGGATTGAGAAATAGCAACAACAGGGATATGCTCTCCTGTCATTAAGGAAGATTCATTTGAAGCTGCTTCATCTTCTTCTTCTTCTCCAAGAGAGGGAGGAGGGCCATGAGTGTGCTGCTGGAATAACTCAGAGTTCTCAGCAACCTTCAGCTCCTTTAAGGCTGATACCCATCCATCCCTAAAGTATTTAAAATTGGAATACTCCATTTGAGAGGACATGACAGCCAAGCCCTTGTTCTAACCCTTATCCCAACCAGCACTGAAGGATTTTTTAACTGCAGTTTTCATTTTGCTCTCTCCGAGGAGGTCCTTTCTCTAAGGAGCTCCTCAGCAGACTTCATCTTTTCCTCTACCTCTGCCTTATGTTGCTTAACATCTTGAAGCCTAGCAACATTTTCCTCAGAATATTTAAGCTTGGTCACAAGCTCCTCTTTATCTTATTCAGCTTCTTTTAATTTCTTCTCCAACTCTTTGGAGGCAGCCACGGCTTGATCTCGACTTGCTTCAACAGACATAAGTTGCTTTTCCTAAGCATTTTTGTCTTCCTCTTACTTCTGATGAGATTCCCTCAAAGATTAGGTTAGTCCAGCAAAAGCTTCCTCTACTCCACCCGAGGAGCTTGAAGTCCTGATAGCTTCATCCTTCTTCAAAATGCTGTTAAAACACGTCACAAGCTGAAAAAAGAAAGAGCTTTAAGTCAATATATGAACATAGTATTATAAAATAAAAGGCTCATGTTAACAATACTTACTGATGCAATGTGTTAAGCATCCAGAGTAGTAATTCTCTCACGAGAAAAAGTATCTTCAATGATTTGGACTTCTGGGGCAGTCCAGGATCTTACCAAGCCCACATCAGAGCTTGGAGGAGAACACTACCTCCAACGTTTGAAGGTTGAGAGATAAGTTCAACAGGTCTCTCAGAAGAGCTTCTTTTTAATCTCCTCAGAGGAGCAGGAGCTGTCTCTATTTGTGTAATGACAACAGTCTCACTCGAAGGTGAGATGACAACAATCTTACTCGAAGGCACGGGGGGGGTTCTTGCCAGCCTCCTTGGCAATAATAGAATGGGGTACATCTATAGTATTTATTCCTTCTTTTGGGACATCTTGTTTACTTTTCTTTGCCTCCAAAGTGGCAGAGGCAGACTTGTCAAAAAAGGCAAGAGCTCTTCTCTTCTTCATCAGATCAGTGATGGAAATGCTTAACTCAGAAGAAGAACCTTCCACACTAGTTTCAGAGGTTGGCACTTGGTCAAGATCAACCACCACAGGATGAGGACGAGCAATAAAAGACGACGTGTAGCTTTTGTATTGCAACAAATAAGAAGCAGATCTAACGTGCTCCTCAGCAACAGATTGATGTAATCCCCAGATAAGTTTTAAGTGCTTTATATTAACCTTGATTTCTTTTGGAGGTTTCCTTTTACTGTCAACTATAACAAACAAAATCAAATATCAGTGATGCATTTTATCAAATACAAAGAAAATAATATTTCAAAAATAAAAACAACCTATCCCATTGCCATAAAGTGGACACCTGGGACCTTGGTATACATTATCTCCATTTAATGAAGGGTGTTGCCAATTTTTCATCATAACCCCATGATCAAAATAATCCCTATTGGCATCGAGAAGATTGACAACTAATGCTCAATTCAAAAACCTAGTTTTTAAATAAAAAGTACTGTCACGGGTAACCCATCTGTAGCAATACATAATATCTAAAATCCCTAAACGAGTTCCATGAAGTTGATTCAACCTATGTACGTCATTAACTATCCTCCATGCATTTGGAGCTACTCTTGTAGGTACAACATCAAAACAGGGGATTTGGCTGGAAAAAAAAGCCACATTCGGCTACAAAAAGACTTGGGAACCAGTGTCCCTCAGCCAAAGAAAGTAAATCACAAGGATAAGAAACTTCTTCCAAAATAACCCACGAAGGGATTGAAAACTCAGACCGAAATTTGTCTAACTATTCAACAAGATAAACCATGGTGAATAAAGAAAATAAAGAAGAAGGAAGAAAATCTTACAAAGGAAATTGAGATCAGTTGTCAATAAACGATGGAAAGAATGAAGGCACAAGATAGAGAGAAGATGAAGAGTTCAAAGATACAGATTTGAAAAAGTGAAAGACGATAGGATTTTGTCACACTTAAATACTTTACCTCGAGAATAGAGAAAAGAAATGATTACAAGGAAAGACATTTACGTTACCGGCGGTTAAAAGAAGAAAGGGGCACAAAAATCAAAGTAATCGTGAAAATTCAAAATACTTATGAGGTCTGATATTATGCACTCAAAAGGAAATTATATACAAGGAAAATATTCCTAAAATTCATAAGGACTATTAATCCAAGAAGATTTTGAGTTGAATGTTCCACACTCTCCTTCAACCTCAGCTGTGAAACATTGGGGGCTTCTATTGATACCAAACTTAGTCTGCTGACGTGGACCAATCACTTGAAGACACGTGTCAACCTACATGGAAAATACCAATACTCTAGATGAGCAACTTAAGCGTACCAATCAACTCAAGCGCCCTGAGCAACTTAAGCAGTCCGATCTACTTAGCGTGTAGAGCATCCAAATCATGAGAATCAAAAGACAGTTACGCATTAAATGCGCATTATTATCGTACAGATGTATATGTCTACTAGATAATAGCGCATTATCCTTTCATATGTACAGCCTCAAGGCTATAAATACATTGTAATCTCCTCATAAGAGGGGGAGTTTTTGACCTCTTGGTAAACCTATTATCGAGATTCAAGGCATACAGTCAGTAATACAAAATAGTGGACGTAGGCCATTCTCACAAGGCTAAATCACTTTAAAAATCCTTTGTCTTATTTATTCATTTTTATCTGTGATTGATTAATTAGATATAATCTAGTTTTTTACATCAACACTTATGATCATTTTGAGTGTGCCAACTTGTCTGAAAGGGTCGATATAGTCAGAAAAGTGTATCCGGGGGTTTAGTTTGGGTCTCGGGGCATTTTTAGGCCTAACCAACACCCCAAGAGGGCGATTTAGTCATTTCCAAATTAGGCCTTAGTTAAATGACGAAAATTGAGAATTAATATCAGATATTAGGAGAGTCTTCTAGGGTTAACATTCTCAAAAAGTTAGAACGGTAGTCAGAGGACAAAAGGAAAAGGTTTCCAAGAATCCAAGGCCAAGAACCAACCCCATTGCACCAGCACCACCAACAAAACATAGATCGATCAAGCCTATACCTGTCAAACTCCTGGAATGAAACCTATTATCTTAAGGCAAGTAATTTTCTTGTTGATTTCTAGTGGATAATTCAACCATGTTAGAATAGGATGAAATAGTATACGTTTATTCATAGAATTTGATGATATAGGGAATTTAAATCACATGCTTTAGAAGAAATAAGTATATTCTGGAAATCTCATCATATGTAGAGGATTACCCACGAAATTGTAATGGTTTAGAAGAGAGAAATCTGGAAAAGGAATTAGAAGATTGGAAATTATAATGAAACTAGGGTTATTGATAAATATTATGAATTGGGCCTTTAATCCTATACTTTCGATGAAATTCCTATATGCTTTAAGTAGGAAATCATGTAGGTAGGTTAATATAACTATTAGTTGTAGTTTGGGACTCAATTATGAAGTTTTGGTTGAGGTTGATGATGGAAACTCGTGGTTAATAATGTCAGAATTCGGAACACCTGTTCGATCGATCGATCAACTCAAGAATGTCGATCGATCGACCCCTCCGGGAAACTGCATGTTTTTCCTCTTTTTGTTTAATTCGGATAAAATGCGTAGGACGAGATAATACTTCGAGGGATGAGAAGAAATTACGAAATGATTATTAACTGGGAATAAAAAGAGATGAGTTCGTTATGCGTAAGAATTGGGTGAAATTGTATTACGTACGATTAAAAATATTATTATGAATCGTGGGCGAACCTAATTGGAAAAATGAGAATATTTATATATATGACCGAGTTCGTGTATATATATCTATCTTATATTTGTGTATAATCATACCCGCGCTACTTGCTATCACGGAGGTTACTGCGCCGGGACAGTCTTATCTCGATGGGATCTTTATGGGTGATATTGACTTGTACCTTTGAACATAGGATTCCTTGGTACATGTTATTTGAGAATAATAGTCAGACGATCCTAAGAGATGTGAGGGGTATGTGCTGACCTCTTAGTGACTTAGAACTATGCTTCGTCTCCATTTTGTGTGTATTGTGTTAATACAGTTCGAGAGTGATTCCGAACTAGTATTTCCCTTAGTACGAGAGATATGGGAACTTGATAGCAGAGTATGCCAGCACCATAGATTTTATGTGAGTTGCTGATAGTATATATATTATATATGAGTGATTAATATATATACGTATATATGAAATTCTTATATTGTGCGTATAAGTAGATAAATATTGAATAAATGCTCCAAAATTATACCAAGTGCTTGGGAACTTTATAACAGCATTGAGATATACATAAGTAACGTAAAAAAACTTTAAGAATTTTTTCTCTAAACTAAAATCCTAGCCTAGTGACTCCTCAAGATAAAATTTATGGGAAATGAGTTAGACAGACTTATGAGTCTTTTAGTTGTACGTTAAGTGTGCACACTGGATGAGAGGTGAGAATTCTCAAGAGAGTGTTGTGTGCTAAAATGGATGTCTTATCAATTAAGCACTTAATTACTTGTTAAATCACTTTTTAAAAGATATCTTTACACTCGGGCTCTGACCCGTTTTCTGTCATTTTCTCTCTCCTATGTATATATACGTATATATATTACAAGTGCCCGGCCACAGGGGCATCAGGCGTAGGTTCTTTGGATTGGATGTGCAGCAGCTTATGTGGGAGTTGGAGGCCCTTGCGTTAGACGACCCCTTCCTTGATTCAGCTCTTGATTTAGTACTTCATGGCTAGGGCATGTGTCTCCCGATTTCCTATTTCAGTTTAGACTTATTAGAGATTTTGTATTTATTTATGTTTTCAGTATTAAGACTCATTTGGGAATTATTTCATGACATGATGATTTCACTTATGATTATTAATTTTTTTTGGTGAATCTGGTTGGCATGTTTATTTTAGATGATTATTACCTTTAGTATTTATGTTATTCGTAAATCATTTGAACCTAAAAAGGTTTTTAAGATGGGATTTAATAAAATGAAATAATATTATAAATGTTTTGACACTTAGCTTAATTAATTAGGGTGATTAAAACGAAAATTGTTTTCGACTGTGATGCTAAGAATGAACCACAGTGTTCAACTTGATTTTTAATTTAATAAAGGACTAATCACCCGATATTTAATTAGGCGGGGTGTCACAGGTGGTATTAGAGAATCAGGTTCTAGTATCCTTTAGGAATTGTACGGCTTATTTCGCTTTCAGCTTAGCTTCTTTGATATAGAGCCCTATTTTTAGGACCCTTATATTCTTGTGTTTACGCTTACGTCTTCAGCTATTTGGTATTTAATAATAACTGTAGACTAATAAACTTCTTTATCAGTTCAGATGCTTCCGAGATGAGCACCCCGAGATAAGAATGTCGAGCCCGAGAAGCCAGCAGCTTCGGCCCTGGGAATAATGAATGCAACTGAAGTAGACGCCATTATTGCTCAGGCGATGAATGCCGCATTAGCGATGGTGCAGCAGGCTCCACCCCAGGTTCAGGCAGTAGCACTAGTACCAGCATAGCTTCCCACTCCATGGGAGCGGGTCAGGGATGCCTTTCAGAAGGTGCATCCGTCGGAGTTCTCGAGTAGTTTAGACATTGTGATTGCAATCCAATGGAAGAAGGATATTTAGAGGCATTTGTGCATGTATGATTGCACTGATGTGCAGAGACAGTTACTGTCTTCCTTTAAGCTAGTGGGGGCCTTTTTACAGTGGTGGGAGTCCACCACCACCTTGGAGGAGAGGGACAACATATCGATTCATTCATTTTGGGTGCGGTTTGATCGCAAATATTTCCCATCCATCGTGCAGACTGAGATGAGGTGGAGGTTATTGAATCTTAATTAGGAGAGTATGACCATTGCTGAATATGAGGAGGAATTCACAAGACTTCTCACTATAGTGCCGGATGAGGCACCCACTGAGGAGAAGAAAATATTATTATTTTTAAATGGATTGGCCTGGAGGATTAATCAGCACCTCATAGGTAATCTATCGTTGAGTACTTATAGTGACGTACTCAACACCACTTTGTTGCACTGCCAGGATATCCGCTTCCATCAGCAGGTGAGAAAGCGAGCAGGGGAGTCCATCCAGTAGGGCAAGATAGGGGGAAGTAGTCCTGAGGGGCACCAGCAGCCCAAGGGCAGACCCATCACAGTGAGCAGAGTTCCCATCAAGGGGACCCTACTAAGCGATTCCGATCTGGTGATTCCAGACAGGAATTTAGAGAGGGCCAGTCCAGCTAGCATGGCCAACAAAGCCAACAATGTCAGTAGAAGGGTCAGCAGCTGGGCCATCAGGGCCAACATCATTTTCTGCAGGGCCAGTGGCGGGGTGGTAATGACCTATAGGGCCGTGGTCAGTAGGTTCAGATGGGAGGGAACTTCAAGGGCAGGTGTTTTGGATATGGCAAGAATGGCCATAGGCACCAGGATTTCCCAGAGAGGGATAGGGGTCCATAGTAGCAGGGTGCCCATAATGAGACATAGAGGCCACTCTTTCCAGTCGCCCTCCAAGCGCCAGCTCGGATGCTAGCCCTACCAGCCATCCCAGCAGCCCCAGTTTAGCAGGGGAAATTTCAGTATGGACGTGTCTATAACGTCCACCTAGCCACTGCACCTTAGGCGCCACCTGCAATTGAGGGTACTTTTCCTATCCATGGCACTATGGGTTGAGTCTTATTTGATACTGGGGTGTCGCACTATTTTATAGCTAATCACTTTGCACGAGCCTTAGGGTTATTAGACACGACAGAGAGTACAGTGACATGTGTAGACTCACCACTGGGGAATGGGTCTTTGATTTCCTTTATATACCGGGGTGTAAGTATAGAGATTGGTAGCTTGATATTACCCGTGGACATGCTAGTTTTAGATATGCATGAGACCGATGCCATTATTGGCATGGATTGGCTCACTGGGTATAGATCCATGATAGATTATTTTGGTAGGAGTACTATCTTTGACATTTCGGGTCAGGAGATGTTTTGGTGGCAATGCCTCGCCCAGAGGGAGGATCTTCCACCCATTTGTATTACATAGAAGAGGATACCTCTAAGGAGATTATGATTCCCATGGATTCGATTCCAGTTGTTTGTGAGTTTTTGGATGTATTCTAGGAGAAAACCGACCTACCTCCCAGTCGAGAGATAGATTTTGTCCTAGACTTGATGTCGAGCACTCGGCCGATAGCACGTGCACTATACCATATGGCTCCAGCAGAGATGAGGTAGTTACAAGATCAGATACAGCAGTTTTTAGGCAAGGGATTCCTTCGTAGGAGAACCTCACCTTAGTATGCCCCGGTGTTGTTTGCGCAGAAGAGAGATGGTTCACTGAGGTTGTGCATGGATTACAGAGAATTAAACAAGGTCACGATACGAAATAAGTATTAGTTACCCCGAATCGATGACCTGTTCGACCCGCTGAGAGGATCTGCTTTCTTTTCAAAGATAGATTTGAGAATAGGATGCCATTAGCTTCGAATTAGGGAGCATGATGTGTCGAAGACTAATTTCTTGACGAGATATGGGTCCTATGAGTTTAGAGTCATGCTGTTTGGGCTGACAAATGCTCCAATCGTATTCATGGACTTGATGAAACGAGTGTTTAGAGAGTTCTTAGATCAGTTAATCATCGTCTTTATAGATGACATCATTATTTATTCACGGACCGAGGAAGAGCTTTTCGAGCACTTGAGACAGGTTCTTCAGACTATACGAGAGCAGCAACTGTATGCTAAGTATGAGAATTGCGGATTCTAGTTACAGGAAGTGTAGTTTTGGGGGCTCGTTGTGTTAGAATTGGGGATATCAGTTGAATCAAAGAAGGTGTCAGAAGTGAGGGAGTGGGGATAGACCACGACACCGTCATAGGTGCGTAGTTTCTTGGGGTTAGTTAGGTACTACAGGCAGTTCATCCGAGGCTTTTCGAAGATAGCGGGTCCGTTGATAAATCTGACTCGTAAGGGAGTACTGTATGTATAAGATGATGATTGTCAGTTGGCTTTTGATGAGCTGAAAGATGAGCCTTCTTCAATGCCAGTTCTTAATTTTCCTAGGCCAGGAGTGGAGTACCTAGTGTATACTGACGCCTCTATACAGGGACTCGGTGGAGTACTTTAGCAGGAGGAGAAGGCTATAGGTTTTGCCTCACGAAAGGAATTACCCCACCCAAGACCTGGAACTAGCAGCGGTCGTGTTTGCATTGCGGATTTGGAGGCATTACTTATTGGCGAGAAATTTTGCTTGTTCACAGACAACAAGTTGCTTCAATACTTATTCACTCAGCGAGAGTTGAACATGCGTCAGTGCAGGTAGCTGGAGTTTGTAAAAGACTAACAGTTCGAGATACAGTACCATCTGGGGAAGGCTAACATGGTTACTGATGCGTTAAGATGTAAGTCGATAAGTGACGTGGTAGAAGTATGGAGAGCGAAATGGAAAGAGTTGGGACACTAGGACGCGATATTCCATTCCTTTATATCTGTTATGTCAGTCACACCCAAGATTATTACGAGGGTAAAATAGCCACAAGTTGCGGATACTTTTTGTCTGGACCAGATTGTACAACTTTTACCTGAGGGTGCTGAATCCTATTCAGTGAGTTCTGATGGGGGTTTGAGGTTTAATGGGAGATTGGTGCTCCCAAAGGAAGATGATTTACGTCATTCAGTGATGACACAGTCGCACGGGTCTAGATTTGTGGTACATCCCGGAGGGGATAAGATGTACCAGGATATGAGGTGGCAGTACTGGTGGAGTGGGATGAAGAAGGACATTGCAGAGTTCGTGTCCAAGTGTGTCACCTGTCAGATGGTAAAGGTGGACCACCAGAGATCGCCAGGGTTACTTCAGTCATTGGAGATACCTACGTGGAAATGGGAAGGCATTTCCATGGACTTCATTACTGGGTTGCCTACATCATAACGGGGTTACGATTCCATATGGGTTATATGTAATACCCCGCACTTTTAGGGATATTTAATTTACATAAATTGGTATAATTTGGCGATTTGAGGAATTTATCTGAGAAATAATTTTTGGATTTTATGAGGGTTATATGATTTCCGATGGGTGTTACATTTACTTTCAGGATTAAGTAAATGAGTTGGACCATTTTAATTACATGTCGCAGTTGGGTAAAGAGACAAAGGATAATATTTTAATTGGAAAAAGCGTATTGAGATTTGTTGGGTTTAACCAGTGAATTGTAGTTAAGTACCTCAGATGGAGATTTCGAGTGTGTGGTTAGTTTCGAAATGGCCGAGATAGTCAGAATAGAGTATCCGGGAGTAGTGTTTGGATTTCGGGAATTTTTGGACCAGTAGGGACTCGTAATTAAGTAAACGAGTCATTTTGGGGATTATAAGGGATAAACCCTTATTTCTCTCTATATAAGTCATGATATAGGGAAAGAAAAGAGAGGAGAGGAAAGGAATATAGAAAAGAGGAAGAAAAGGGAGATTCCGGCCAAACTCTGCGGGATTCGACTCGAGGTCGTCGAATTTTATCCACGAGGAAAGTGTTTACTTGCTTATTTATTTAAAGCATAAATATCATATTATGGTTGGTAGTGAATAATGATAAAGATTTTCAGGATGGGTTTTCATAAACCAAATTAGGTTTTTCGAAAGTTTAACGGATAAATCCCGGATAATATACAATTTGGGAAACTTAGGAATTTATTGAAATCGATTTTTGGTTATGGGTTCTAGGATGTTTAGAACCTTTTTTATGTGTGTATATGTCGTTGATTGAGGTTGGAGGATGCTAGGAGAGGATATAAAAGCTTGGGGGAAGATTTAATGGCCGAAAAAACTTCTCGGAGAAGAAGCTGTCCGGATCGATCGATCGATCGACGACCAAGGGTCGATCGATCGACCCTTCAGGATTTTTGTCAATTTCGGCTATTGTTGTTTAAATGGGATAAATTCCAAACATAATTGTTTCTAGGTTATTTAATTGAGGAAATAAAAATTCATTTAGGGAATTAATATCTAGCCATTTGAGGGAATTTATGGGGTTAGGAGGGTGCTATAATCGTGTGGCACTAAAAGTATAATTTTTGAGGAAAATAAATAAATTGATGAATTAGACAATTGGGGTTCCCAAAAAGAGAGTGGGGACTTCTAAATTATTTTTTGAGTGATATGTATATCTTAGATTAAGTGAGTAAAATCCAGGACATATTTATTTAGGGGTGTTCGGTACAAGTAACACCTGAGGGAGTATTTTAGCAAGCGATTATATATAGATAATTGTGTGCGTAGAAAATGTAATTATATGCTGACCAATTGAGAAAATCCTATTAGGCGAATATGATGAAATTTGGGATATAGGTTAAAAAGGATTTAGCGCTCACCCGATAAACCTATTGACGATGGTTATTATAGGTGGTGTGATACCTATGAAATTCAGATAAGTCGAGAGTATACTTATCTATTTAGTATGAATTTGTATGTTCGGGTTTACATATAGATCCTTAAAAGTGATTAAGGTAAAAGTTATATATCAAGTGAGAGAATACTTTTGAGTTTAGTATCGTAAGTGTGTGAATGCTTAAATATTATTACGAATGGGAACATTCGGGGTTTTTTCTATCGCTATTTGAGATTGTCAATTGTAGCCATATATATATATATATATATATATATATATATATATTGAGAAGTGATATATACTATATATACGGGAGTGGTTACAGTATATATATGACATAATTATAAATATATATGTGTGTGAATGGTATATTTATGTGAAGCATACCACCTCTAATGCTATCATGGGAAGTTGCGCGATGTGGGTGAGGCCCCTAGCTTGAGGAGCAGGGAGCGTATAGTCCCCTGGTCATAACATCTGTTTTATATTGTGTGATTTTTATTAGGGGTGAGTCGTGGTGGGTATGTTTCGTTCTCATTTCTGGGGAAGAACTATGACCGCTTCCCATACGTTGTGATTTGCTTTTTACCAAGTCGGTGTGAGAGTCTGACTGGTGGTACCTACGTTGGTATATGGGTAATTCCCTGGAAGATGATAGAATTGAGAGACTTCATCCTCGAGTTATAGCTCGGTGGGATGGTTATTATACTTGTTGTGTATAGTATATTGCTTGTATATGAAAGTGAGATATCATATAAAGTAAGCGTATATAAGAATGGAAAGAATGATAAGGTGTATTCCCCTTTCGGTAGATTTATATCCGGACTTATATGATTTTGAATCATGGGTTCTAATGAGAACTATATGGATATATACAATATATATATATATATATATATATATATATATATACACACGTTATGTACTAAGGGCCTAATGGATATCGACGATCAACATTGCCAGGTAGTAGTGTATCGGGTTCCCTTGTTTGGATTTCGATTCGCGAGACACCCCACGCACGAACGTAGCGCAATGTTGAGAATGGGGAGAAGTTTAGCCCTTAGTACTTGGGTTTATAGGGATCTTTTTAGAGATTGGGTGAAACGGATTAGTTAGGCAGGGTAGCTTAACTAGGTTGTTTAAAGGATATGCGATAGGTGTGAACTATTAAAAGAGGGGTGAGGGGTATCTCATGGGAGTGCGATACCAATTTAAATATGAAATAAAATCACATTTTAAACATGTGGCATTTATGCACTTGCAAATTATTTTCAAACTCGGGCTATGGCCAATTTTTATATTTTCCCTCTCTTGCTATATATATATATATATATATAGGTGTCCAGACACAGGGATGCCTGAATGATGATCCTTTCGAGTCAGACGTTGCTGCAGCAGCTGTGGATGCATGTAGGTTAATTTTTAGACGCTTCTATTCTTTTCATCTAGATAGGAAACATTGTAAGTAACACTCGGGCCGAAAGCCCAATTGTTTTCATTTATACTTTTACCGCCTTTTAGTGAGGCATTCGATTTGGTTGTATATTTATAAGTCGAGTGTTCGGTTATTTTATTTCAGCTCAGTTTCATTTATATAAACTGTGTAAATGTTTTAATTGAATGGTTTGATTAAAAATATTAGTTAAATAAAATTTTGATGCAAGCCTAATAGGTTATTAGTAATTAAATTGGTTTTCGACAGTGATGCTAAGAATGAACCGTATGAGACTCGTATTTTAATATGGTACAGTATTGATCGCCCGTATTTTATTAGGCGGGGTGTCACATTATAGTGGATCGGTTGACCAAGGCAGATCATTTTCTTCCAGTACGGACAGACTACACCATGGGCCAGTATGCACAGTTATTTATTGCTGAGATAGTTAGGCTACATGGGGTGCCCCTGGATATTGTGTCTGATAGAGACAAGATTTTTTATGTCACGAGTTTGGGAGAGCTTTCAAGAGGCCATGGGTATAGAGTTGAGAATGAGTTCAGCTTATCACCCACAGAAGGATGGACAGACAGAGCGTACCAATCAGATGCTAGAGGACATGCTACACATGTGTGTCCTTGATTTTGGAGGAGGTTAGGAACTGTACCTTCCGCTGGTAGAGTTCACTTATAATAACTCCTACCAGTTCACGATCCGCATAGACCCATTTGAGGCATTGTATGGAAGGCCTTGTCGTTCTCTCACTTGTTGTCTAGAGGTGGCGGACAACAAGTTGCTCAGACCAGAGGTGATTGAGGAGACTTCAGCTAGGATTTAGCTTATCAGTAGTCGAATTCGGGTAGCCCAGGATCGGCAGAAAAGATACGCCGATGCAAAGCGATCCTTTCGAGAGTTTAGTGTGGTGGATTAGGTATTACTACGGGTGTCTCATATGAAAGGAGTAATGAGATTCGGGAAGAAGGGGAAGTTGGCTCCGAGGTATGTAGGACCATTTGCCCATTATCGAGAGGATAGGGTCGGTGGCATACAAATTGGGGTTGCCAGAGCACTTCCACCGTATTCATGATGTATTTCACATCTTGTCGTTGATACGATATCTTCGGGATGATATGTCCCACACCCATATCGCGATAGAGGAGATTGACTTACAGCCCGATATTTCTCAAGAGGAGAGACCAGTGGCTATCCTAGACCATAGCGAGAGGAGATTGAGGTCTAAGGTAGTTCCACTTGTACGGGTCAGTGGGAGTATCATAATGTGGAGGAGTTCACTAAGGAGCGCGAGGAAGATATGTGCAAAAAATATCCAGATCTATTTTTACCAGGTATGCCTTATTTTTCGAATTTCGGGACGAAATTCCGTTATTAGGGGGAAGTATGTAATACCCCCCATTTTTATGGCTTTTAAATTGGGGATTTATTAAATGTAATTGAGATAAATTAATTTAATATTAATTCAAAATTTTATTTAAATATTTACTAGCATGACGAGAGTTAGTAATTATTGGGAATTTGTTCAATATTACTTAATGAGTAAAGTAATATGTAGAATTGAATTTATTAAAATTGTCACGAGTGAATAATATCACATTTGTGGAAATTAAGTCGGGAGGGGCCGTAATACCTCGCTCTTTTATGGAGATTTAATTTACATAAATGGGATATTTGAGGAAATTACTGTGAATCGTAATTTTGGAATTTATGAGTATGATTTGATAAATTGAGAATTTAAGGTAAATAAGTAAATATTAGTTTGCAGGGGTCGAATTAATATTCACATGGATTAGATTTTCTTGTGGGACTAAGTATATGAGTAGGAGTATTGTAGTTACGTATCGCAGTTAGGTAAAGCGATAAAGGATAATATCTTAATTGGAAACCCGTATCGAGATGTGTTGGGTTTAATTAGTGAATTGAGGTTAAGTGACTCAGATGGAGATTTCGAGTGTACGGTTGGTTTCGGAATGGCCGAAATAGTCAGAATAGAGTATCCGAGAGTAGTGTTTGGGTTCCTGGAATTTTTGGACCATTGTGGACTCGAAATTGAGTAAACGAGTCATTTTTGGGTTTATAAGGGATAAACCCTTATTCTATCCAATAAAATCCACGAGCGAGGGAAAGAAAAAGAGAGAAAGAAAAAGAGAGAATGAAAAGAAGAGAAGAAAGGAAGGAAAAGAGGAAGGAGAAAGGGATTTCTGGCCAAACTCCGCGAGATTCGAATCGAGGTCGTCGGATTTTATCCATGAGACAAGTGTTTACTTGATTTATCTAATTTAGTGTGTACATCTCATATTGTAGTTGGTAGATACAAACCATAAAGATTTTTGGTATGGGTTTTCGTGAATAAAAACGGGTTTTTCGAAAGTTTAACGACTAAACCCCGAATAATATCTAATTCGAGAAACTTAGAAATTAACTAAAAATTATTGTTCGATATGGGTTATAGGATGATTAGAACCCTTTTTATGTTGTTGATTGAGGTCAGAGGAGGTTAGGAGAGGGGATAAAAACTTGGAGAAGCTTTAATGGCCGAAACTGAGTCTTCGGAGAAGAAGCCCTGTTCGATCGATTGACCATACATAAATTTTGACAGTTTTGGTTGGTTTAGTTTAAATGAGATGAATTCCTAATTTAATGATTTCTAGCCTATCTATTTAAGGAAATAAATATCCAATTAGGGGGATTTGTTCCTAACCATCTAAGGGAATTTATTTGGGACTTGGAAGGGGTAAAATGGTGTGTCGCTAATTATATAATTTTCAGGAAAAATAAATTGTGGAGTTAGACATCTAGGGTTCTCAAAAATAGAGTGGGGACCTCTAAATTATTATTTGAACGAAGTATGAACCTTGGATTCGTGGAAAATGGAATCCATGACTTAGGTATTTAAGGTTGTTTAGGACGACTAACACTCGAGTTGGAATTTTCGGCGGGCGATTATATTTATATATAATTATGCGCGTAGAAAATGAAATTTTATGTCAATTGTGTTTGAGAAATTCTACGAGGTGACTAGGATGAAATTTGGGAAATAGGCCAAATAAGATTTAGCAGTTACCCGATATGTCTATTGAAGATGGTTATTATAGGTGGTGGTGTACCTATGGAATTAAGATAACTCGATAGTATACTTATCTACTTAGTACGAATTTGTACATTAGGGTTTAGATATATAAGTCCTTAAAAGTGATTAAGGTATGAATTATATATCAAGTGAGATAATACTTTTGGGTTTAGTATTTCAAGTGTATGAATGTTTATATATTATTACAAATGGGAACATTCGGGATTATTGGCTATCGCTATGAGGGTTTGGCAATTATAGACATATGTATTGAGAAGTGATATAGATTATATATACGATGTGATTGCAGTATATATAATGTAATATGATACGTTTAAATATATCTGTGTGTGATTGGTATATTTGTATATTAGAGGCTGATTCCACGGGCTTTCCTTTAGCGTAGGGTTGGAACAACCAGATTATATATTTCTCTAGTGCGATCCGGGGGGTGGCGCGATGTGGGTGAATCCCCTAGATTGAGGAGGAGGGAGAATATATCCCCAGGTCATCTTGTCCCGCGTACAAGTGCGATGTGCGTACTCCACTTGCAGAGGGAAAATGACTGCTTCCACCTTTGTGTGTTTTTACCATGACCATGAGTGTGTCTGGCTTGGTACCGTGGTTGAGTGAGTAAACTGGAATTCGAATAGGCACTATGAGACTGTATCCTCAAGTTATAGCTTAGTGGGATGGTTATTATACTTGTTGTGTATAGTATATTTCCTGTATATGAGGACCAGATATCATATATCTTTAACTAGTGTAAAGAGTAAAAATGAATAAGGATCTATTCTCATTCTGGGAGATTTTATTCGGACAAAAAAAATTGTGATTTGTATATTAAAGTGAGAAATATATATATATATATATATATATATATATATATATATATATATATGAGTTTATATACGTTTTGTGCTGAGGGCCTAATGGATCTCGACGATCAATATTGCCAGGTAGTAGTGTGTCAGGGGGGTTCCTGCTTTAGATCTCGCTTCGCGAGACACCCCATGTAATAACGTAGCGCAGTATTGAGAATGGGGAGAAGTTTAGCCCTTAGTACTCGGGTGTATAGGGATTTTCAGAGATTGGGTGAAGCGGATTAGTTTGGTAGGGTAGCTTAACTAGGTTGTTTAAAATGTATGCAATAGGTGTGCACTATTAGAAGAGGGGTGAGGGGTATCTCATGGGAGTGCGATACCAATTTATACCAATTTAAATATGAGCTAAATCATATTTTAAAAATATAGCATTTATGCACTTGCTAAATATTTTCACAATTCGGGCTCTGACCCGTTTCTCTATTTTCCTCCCTTGCTATATATATGTATATATTTTAGGTGTCCAGACACAGGGACGCCTAGATGAAGATTCTTCCGAGTCAGACGTTCGCCTTCAGCAGCTGTGGATGCATGCAGTTTTACTGTAGACGCTTCTATCCTTGTAATCTAGATAGGAGGTATTGTAGAAACATTCGGGCCGATAGCCCAACTATATTTTTTTATTCTTTTACCGCCTTTTCATGCGACTTTAGATTTGGTTATATTATGTTACCGAGTGTTCGGTTATTTTATTTCAGTTTTGTATATATAAACCGTGTGAATGTTTTATTTAGTTGGTTTGATTAAAAAGATTAGTTAAATAAAATTCTGACGCCGTCCTAATAGGTTATTAGTAATTTATTTGGTTTTCGATAGTGATGCTGAGAATGAACCATATGAGACTCCTATTTTAATTTGGTATAGGACTAATCAACCGGTATTTTATTAGGCGAGCTGTCACAGATGGTATCAGAGCATCAATTTCTAGTGTCCTTAGGCATTTGTGCAGACGTACTATGCTTTCAATGTTGCTCTCGATTTAATATTGAGCCGTATGATTAGGATTATTGACTCCTCTTATGTGATTTCGTTCTCCTACAATTATATAAGACTATAGTAAATCTTTTGCATACTCATTCGAGATTCGTGACCTGATCGATAAAGGGAGACCAGGGAAGGCCGTTGTGAGGGTAGTAGGAGGTGGGGCTTAGTCGGAGTTGTCAACTAAAATTGGAAACCAGGACCGCAGTAGAGGTCACTCTCCTTGTAGTATTTTTCATGGATTTCTATGATGACTACTAAAGTATAGTAGTTATAATTATCCAAGTACCGCTATAGTAGAGAGTGGTGCTAAAGTTGAATTACCCAGTGAAGTCAAATTTGGAAAATATTCAAAAGGGTCTTTGATACGGACCATACGTTGAAGCTAAGTCATGCGTAGTAAGTGTAGCATTACTCAGTGGGAGTAGAAGGCTCAGAAGCTTTGTCTTAGAGAAGGGTATGCATATACCCATATGTGAAAATTCGAGGAAAATTTTTTCACTCGTGGGAGAAATATTAAAACGGTGGGAACGGTAGTCACCGTGTTTGGGGGAGCAGGATGTTTTTCTCATAAAGGGATCTTACATATGGTTTTAATCGCGAGTTCCCATGATTTAGCAGGACTGAAAAGAATGTCATTCTAAATTATTCACATAAGGATCAGTCAGAGGCTGACAATGAATAAAGACTTATATGGATAAGTAAACTTTGTACCGAATTAAGGTAAGTACAATGAAGAGAGAGTCCTTCAGAGGAATGATAGGCTCTCCAGAGAAGTGTTGCTAACACTTATGGAGAATTTGGGTTTGGGGAACCCCATTAGTGAGCATCCACCCCGGTAAATCCATTGAAACAGGGTTGTTGAAGCTTGTAGTGGAGTTTCCTTTTGACGAAGGAATTTAGGGAACTATGAAGGAGATTGTTAGGATCGAGGTTGTAGATTCTAAGATACTGATAACCTTAACATGGTCAGGGTGGACAGAAGTGGGGAATGTTGCAAGGTGGAGTCTAGAACCACAGGGTTAGTCCTTTCTTGGTAGGAGTCAAAGCACAAGAGTAGAGCGTTGGGATGAAGCATTGATTAAAGTGTTTTTGGTTTAGTTAGGACAAGTTTACTATGTCCGGAAACCAATTGGGGCAGTCAGGGAGATTGGCGAAGTTATTGTTATGAGTTTCACCTCGGACGAAGGAGGTATATTTTGTGTGGCTAGATAGAGTCGCGGTATTTTGTTAGCCCTAGATTCGTATGTGTAATTCGATCTTTGTGGTGGTATCGGTAACATTATATAGTGTATATATATATATATATATTCTTGTAGTAGCGGGGTTCTATTTTCTTTATTCGTTATGGAAACGGATGTTGATATTTTGGGGATTTGTCTCTGGTTTGTAATGCTCATTTTGTGTGTGTTATATGAGCATAGTACTATTGTAAGTGTAATGTATTTATGGGTTATCGGAGTGAAAGCAGGTCAATGATTGCAAGACTAACGTATCCTCAGTTCCAGGGTGGAACCCGTTGTTGTTACGATATCTCATCTGGATACAGATTGAGATCACCTTTATTATACATTTAAATGGATTTAAGTGTGTAGATGTTTTATTATCATGATTTGAGTGCGTGGAGACCTTATAGATGTGATTTAAGGTATGCAAAATTTACTGTTAAGCTGTGAGTTTAAGCTCATTATTGTTTGCGCTAAGGACCTAGTATTAGGGCAAGCGCCTTGTGGTATGTCTCCTCGAAAGAAGTAGGTGTTCTGACCACATTTTGTTGGTAGATGGGATGGGATTATCCAGGTTGCACATTTGAAGTTAATGGACCTCCATGACCGGCAAAGTTAAGTAGTAGTGTATTGAAGGGGTTCCACGTTTGGGTTTCGCTTGGCGAGATGCTCCACGCATGAACCTTAATGACGTCGGGAGTGGAGAGATGTTATGGGATACAAGGATGTTGGTTTTGACGATAAGTCACCTAGTGTGGAGAAAACACTATAGACTGAGAGTCGTGTGATGATTGTATGCTTATGGTGATAGAAGTGCTAGGGAAAAGCACTGAAATGATTCTCTCACCGCAAGTATGTGGCTGAGGTAAGGTAAAGGAAATCGATTTGAGGCTTATGTCCAGGCCTTGTACGGAAGGAAAATTTAGTGGAAATATGTTTTGAGTATGTATATTTTAATACATTTGTAGAGAATAGGCGCCCCGATTAGCTAGACTTTCCATTTCACTAGATTAGAAGACATAGTGGTAGAAGAGAGTTAGTAGGTTAACGAGGTAGGATTTTAGAACGTCCCACTGGTGTGCCTTAGGCCATTATATCTCGATGACCGACGGTGCGACTAAGTAGTGTAACAGGAGGGTTCCTTATCTGGATTTCACTTTGCGAGACGTCCCGTGCATTAAACCAAGCAAATGTCGGAAGTCGGGAGAGGTCTTGGGCACTAGGGGCATACTTAGAATAGTACTCATTTTTTCACGTATAGGAAACACATCAATCTTAGGAATATTGGGAAGTAAGGACAGAAGGACTGGTGGTGCCGATATAAGGAGATAGTTGTGAGTTAACCACGAGAAGATTGGCGGGTTAACTTTATGAAGCATTGCATTTTTAGGTATATGAAAGATCGGAGTTTGAAGTATTCGGGTTAGGAATACGCAGGTGTTAGCACTAGGCCAAGAAAGTGAGGCCCATTTTTAGAGAGAGTGGTACGTGTGTGACGTTTACAATGGTTGTGTAGATAGGCAAGGGTCAAAAGGTGTATGAGCACCTTGATAAGTTGATTTTAGAAACCACCCCGTCAAATAGAAGAGGCGTATTATATAAAGCTGAAGAATATGCTGTGAGGCAGTTATAAATGGATTTCAAATGGGTTGTATGGAATGTTGTAAGAGGTACGCAATGATCCAATTATAATTGTACAATAGGAGTTAGCACACCTAAGTTAAGCAAGAAGACTGACGGGAGTCGTCGAGTGCAAGTATAGTTTCCTTTTTTAGGGAAATTCAACGTCGTGAGGAAGACGAATGGATGCTTAAAGTAGTGGTTTTTCTGATGGGATCGGGGTAGATAAAGTAGTAGTCATAGAATTACTAGGCGTGACGTGTTGTTGTTAGAGTTGACCTTATGATCGAGGTAGTGCATTAGCATATAGAGATTTAATTAAGACAATGCGTTACGATAAGCTTTGAGATAGGTGGTTACCGTGAACGAGTGCATGGATGAGTGCCATTGGGTTAGTACTATTTGACTTTCATGCACTAGGATGTAGTGGGATAAGCAATTCTAAGATGGTAGTACCGGTTGTATCCGAATTTTGGGGACGAAATTCCATTGTAAGGGGGGAGAATGTAATACCCCTCTCTTTTATGGAGATTAAATTTACATAAATGGGATATTTTAAGAAATTACATTGAATAGTAATTTTGGAATTTATGATTATGATTTGATAAATTTAGAATTTAAAGTAAATAAGTAAATATTAGTTTGCAGGGGTCGAATTAATATTCACATGGATTAGATTTTCTTGTAGGACTAAGTATATGAGTCGGAGTATTGTAGTTACATATCGCAGTTAGGTAAAGAGACAAGGGATAATATCTTAATTGGAAAACTCGTATTGAGATGTGTTGGGTTTAATTAATGAATTGCGGTTAAGTGGCTTGGATGGATATTTCGAGTGCGTGGTTGATTTCGGAATGGCTGAAATTGTCAGAATAGAGTATCCGGGAGTAGTGTTTGGGTTTTGGGAATTTTTGGACCAGTAGGGACTCGAAATTGAGTAAACGAGTCATTTTTGGGTTTATAAAGTATAAGCCCTTATTCTCTCATATAAAAGGCATGAGAGAGGGAAAGAAAAAGAGATAAAGAAAAGAAGGGAAGGAAAAGAGGAAGGGGAAAGGGATTTCCAGCCAAACTCTGCGGGATTCAACTCGAGGTCGTCGGATTTAATCCCCGAGGCAATTGTTTACTTGATTTATTTAATTTAGTGTGTACATCTCATATTCTAGTTGGTAGGTACAAACCAGAAAGATTTTTGGTATGGGTTTTCGTGAATAAAAACGGGTTTTTCGAAAGTTTAACGACTAAACCCCGAATAATATCTAATTCGAGAAACTTAGAAATTAACTAAAAGTTATTGTTCGATATGGGTTCTAGGATGATTAGAACCCTTTTTATGTTGTTGATTGAGGTCGGGGGAGGTTAGGAGAGGGGATAAAAACTTGGAGAAGCCTTAATGGCCGAAATTGAGTCTTCGGAGAAGTAGCCCTGTTCGATCGATCGATCGACGGTCAAGGGCCTACAGAAATTTTGATAGTTTCGGTTGGTTAATTTTAAATGAGATAAATTCCTAATTTAATGATTTCTAGCATATCTATTTGAGGAAATAAATATCCAACTAGGGTGATTTGTTCCTAACCATTTAAGGTAATTTATTTGAGACTAGGAAGGTGTAAAATGGTGTGTCGCTAAATATATAATTTTGAGGAAAAAATTGTGGAGTTAGACATGTGGGGTTCCCAAAAATAAAGTAGGGACCTCTAAATTATTATTTGAGAAAAGTATAAGCCTTGGGTTCGTGGAAAATGGAATCCATGACTTAGGTATTTAAGGGTTTTTAGGATGAGTAACACTCGAGTTGGTATTTTCGGTGGGCGATTATATATATATATATATATATATATATATATATATATACGCTTAGAAAATGAAATTTTATGTCAATTGTGTTTGATAAATCCTACAAGGTGACTAGGATGAAATTTGGGAAATAGGCCAAAGAGGATTTAGCGGTTACCCGATACGTCTATTGAAGACGGTTATTATAGGTGGTGTTATACCAATGGAATTAAGATAAGTCGATAGTATACCTATCTAGTTAGTACGAATTTGTACATTCAGATTTAGATATATAAGTACTTAAATGTGATTAAGGTACGAGTTATATATCAAGTGATAGAATAATTTTGGGTTTAGTATGTTAAGTGTATGAGTGTTTATATATTATTACGAATGGGAACATTCGGGATTATTGGCTATCTCTATGAGGGTTTGGAAATTATAGCCATATGTATTGAGAAGTGATATAGATTATATACACGATGTGATTGCAGTATATATAATGTAATATGATACGTATAAATATATATGTGTGTGATTAGTATATTTGAATCTTATAGGTTGATTCCGCGAGCTTTCCTTTGGCGCATGGTTAGAACAGCCAGATTATATATTTTTCTAGTGCGATCTGGGGAGGTTGCGTGATGGCGGTGAATCCCCTGGCTTGAGGATCAGGGAAAGTATATCCACAGGTCATCTCATCCGGCGTACGAGTGAGATGTGTGTACTCCACTTGCAGAGGGAATATGACCGGCTCCACCGTTGTGTGTTTTTACCATAACCATGAGTGAGTCTGGCTTAGTACCGTGGTTGAGTAAGTAAACCCGAATTCGGATAGGCACTATGAGACTGCATCCTCGAGCTATAGCTTGGTGGGATGGTAATTATACTTGTTTTGTATAGTATATTACCTATATATGAGGACCACATATCATATATCTTTAACTAGTGTAAAAAGTAAAAATCAATAAGGACATATGCTCATTCCAGGATATTTTATCCGGACAAAAAAAAATTGTGATTTGTATATTAAAGTGAGAAATATATATATGTATGAGTTTATATATGTTTTGTGCTGAGGTCCTAATGGATCTCAACGATCAACATTTTGAAGTAGTAATGTATCAGGGGGGTTCCTTGTTCAGATTTCTCTTCGTGAGACACCCCACGCACAAACGTAGTGCAGTGTTGAGAATGGGGAGAAGTTTAGCCCTTAGTACTTGGGTGTACAAGGATTTTCAGAGATTGGGTGAAGCGAATTAGTTAGGCAGGGTAGCTTAACTAGGTTGTTTAAAAAGTATGTGATAGGTGTGCACTATTAGAAGAGGGGTGAGGGGTATCTCATGGGAGTACGATACCAATTTATACCAATTTAAATATAAGATAAATCATATTTTAAAAATATAGCATTTATGCACTTTCTAAATATTTTCATAACTCGGGCTCTGACCCATTTCTCTATTTTCCTCTCTTTCTATATAAATGTATATATTGTTGGTGTCCAGACACAGGGACACCTGGATGAAGATTCTTCTGAGTCAGACGTTCGCTACAGCAGCTGTGGATGCATGCAGTTTTACTATAGATGCTTCTATCCTTGTAATCTAGATAGGAAGTACTGTAGAAACATTTGGGTCGATAACCCAACTATATTCATTTATTCTTTTAGCGCCTTGTCGTATGGCTGTCGATTTGGTTGTATTATGTCACTGAGTGTTCGATTATTCTATTTCCTTTCAGTTTGGTATATATAAACTGTGTGAATATTTTATTTAGTTGGTTTGATTAAAAAGATTAGTTAAATAAAATTCTGACGCCATCCTAATAGATTATTAGTAATTAATTTGGTTTTCGACAGTGATGCTGAGAATGAACCATATGAGACTCCTGTTTTAATTTGGTATAGGATTGATCACCCGGTGTTTTATTAGGCGGGGTGTCACACGCAGTTGTGTCCGTTGGGACTATATTATCATTATAAAAAGTGAATAAATTATAAGTCACCCATATGGTCTTTTTGAGTGTGCCAATGTGTCCGAAAGGATCGAGATAGTCAGAAACGTGTACTCGGGGGTTTAGTTTGGGTCTCAGTGCGTTTTTAGGCCTAACCGGCACCCTGGGAGGGAGATTTAGTCATTTTCTAATTAGGCCTTAATTAAATGACGAAAATTGGGAATTAATGTCATATATTAGGAGAGTCTTCTAGGGTTAACATTCTCAAAAAGTTAGAATGGCAGTGAGAGGAAGGAAGGAAAAGCTTTCCAAGAATCCAAGGCCAAGAACCAACCCAATTACACCACCACCACCACTAAAACATAGATCGGAGCAAGAGGATCAAGCCTATACCTGTCAAACTCGTGGAATCAGACCTACTATCTTAAGACAAGTAATTTTCTTGTTGATTTCTAGCGGATAATTCAACCATGTTAGAATATGATAAAATAGTATACGTTTATTTGAAGAATTTAATGATTTGGGGAATTTAAATCACATGCTTTAGAAGAAATAAGTATATTTTGGAAATCTCATCATATGTAGAGGATTACCCACGAAATTGTAATGGTTTACAAGAGAGAAATCTCGAAAAAGAATTAGAAGATTGGAAATTATAATGAAACTAGGGTTGTTGATAAATATTATGAATTGGGCCTTTAATCCTATACTTTTGATGAAATTCATACATGATTTACGTATAAAATCATGTAGGTAGGTTAATATAACTATTATTTTAATTGGTTGGGAGTTTGGGACTCAATTATGGAGTTTTGGTAGAGGTTGATGAAGGAAACCCGTAGTTAACAATGGCAGAGTGCATAAGAATATTTATATATACGACCGAGTGCATGTGTATATATCTATATTATATTTTTGTAAAATCATACCCGCGCTACTTGCTATCAGGGAGCTTGTCGCACCAGGACAATCTTATCTCTATGGGACCTTTATGGGGGGATATTGACTTGTACCCTAGAATATGCAGGCTATCTGAGAATGATAGTTAGACGGTGTTAAGAGACGTGAGGGGTATGTGCTGACCTCTTAGTGACTTGGAATTATGCTTCACCTCCATTTTATGTGTATTGTGTTAATACAGTTCGAGAGTGATTCTGAACTAGTACTTCCCTTAGTACGAGAGATACGAGGACTTGATAGCAGAGTATGCTAGCACCATAGATTTTATGTGGGGTTCCGATAGCATATATATATATATATATATACATATATGAAATTCTTCTACTGTGCGTATTAGTAGATAAATATTGAATAAATGCTCCAAAATTATAGCAAGTGTTCGGGAACTTTATAACAGCATTGAGATATACGTAAGTAATGTAAGAAAACTTTAAGAGATTTAATCTATAAACTAAAATCATAGCCTTATGACTCCTCGAGATAAAATTTATGGGAAATGAGTTAGATAGACAAATGAGGCTTTTAGTAGTACGTTAGGCGTGAGAGGTGAAAATTCTCAAGAGCGTGTCGTGTGCTAACTTGGATGCCTTATCAATTAGTAAGCATTTAATTGCTTGCTAAATCACTTTTTTAAAATCTATTTTTACACTCGGGCTCTGACCCATTTTCTGTCATTTTATCTCTCTTGTGTATGTATGTATGTATGTATATTACAGGTGCCCGGCCACAGGGGCATCAAGTGTAGGTTCTTTGGATTGGACGTGCTACACCTTATGTGAGAGTTGCATGCCCTTGCTTTAGACGACCTCTTACTTGATTCATCTCTTGATTTAGTACTTCATAGCTAGGGCATGTGTCGTACGATTTCCTATTTCAGTTTAGACTTATTACATATTTTGTATTTATTTATGTTTTCAGTATTCATACTCATTTGGGAATTATTTCATGTCTTGATGATTTCACTTATGGCTATTAATTTGGTTTGGTTAATCCGGGTGTCATGTTTCTTTTAGATGATTGTTATCCTTAGTATTTATGTTATTCTTAACTCATTTATACTTAAAAATGTTTTTACGATGGGATTTAATAAAATGAAATAATATTATAAATGTTTTCAAACTTAGTTTAATTAATTAGGGTGATTAAAATAGAAATTATTTTCGACAATGATGCTAAGAATGAATGACACCGTTCACCTTAATTTTTAATTTAATCAATGAATGATCACCCGGTATTTAATTAGGCGGGGTGTCACACCCGTATAGAGAAAGATGAACAAATTATAGCTTTTGCCAGAATTCAAATCGATTTGTCCTAATAGGTGAATCGATTGAGTCTATGGCGAATCGATTATGCTCCTGGGCTTTGGTCAGGTTGAGATCGGGGAAACGTCCAGGTGATTTTTACGAACTTAAGTGAGTATGTGAGAGGTCATCCAAGTGAGTTGATATTTAATTGAAAATATTTTTGTCTCACTATTTATTATTTAGAGAAATTAATAATTAACTAGATGGTTAATTCTTAAAGTAAGAATATTATTTGGAGATTTTTTAGACTCATTGGGGGTGATTATAGTGATAATTACCTATACATATTTTGTGTTAAAATATGTATTTTAATTTGTGTGAACATACCCATGTTCGTGGACTTCATATCGGTTGAGGTTGAGTACGTCTTAGAGCCATAACACGCATTGGCATAGGTGGGCTAGTCATTGTGTAGGTCGTTATCTTAGGTCCTAAGTGGCAACACCACTTACGAGGATGTAGGTAGGATAACTAAATTTCACTGTCATCATCGAGGGTATGGACCCTTCAATGGTGTACTTCATAGGGGCCACCCCACTATGTTTTGTGATATCCGTTTGGACGAGGTATTCCTCCGGACTTACCAATAGGGAACGGACTGGACACTAATTGGCAATGCCTATTTATATCATGTATATATAAAGACATATATATTTAGATAAAGTATTTGAGAATAGATCCATGTAGTCTAATGATGTAGACAACTATCAATGAACCTTATTCTACATAATACTCATAATGTGATGATATGTTATTTCCTGTGGGTAGTATTGTAGGGGTTACTCTTGGGACTAGAAGCAGATGTACAGATAATTAGCTTCAGTCTATGAATTTTTCTAGATGCTTTAAATGTAATCTTATTAGTATAAATACCAGATTTTATAATTGGGGCTTGGGTTGATATGAGTATAGTATTTCACTTAGATGAGGGTGAGATAATTACTACATGCAAGTTTCGATAGGCGGTGTATATTGTGAATTAAGGCATAATTGTATACTAATTTCGTAAGTTAATTCTTGCAAATTTAGGGCACTGACCCAAATTATAAAATATTTCCCCCAGGTTTGCCTACATAGGGACAACAAGGCTGACAGGATATCGGGCTTGCAGTCATATTTGATTACCAATTACTTTAGTTCGTTTGACTCTATCATAGGTTGATATTATTATTCCAGTCATTTTATTATTTCAGAGATTGTATGGGCATAAGCACGAGATATATTATTTAGCCTTTTAAGTGTCAATTATACTTGAGTTGGATGTTTTATAACTATTTGGGAGATTCGATTTATTAATTGGCAGTTATTATTTAAATGATTTCATTGTGCATGTTTGATTTAAAAATAAAAATTTCATATTATGATGTGATGCTGAGAATGGTGTAGATTATTAGATAATCTCCATCTTCGACGTTTTGTGTCTGGCCAACCTTTACATGGAAAATGAGGGTTGTTAAATGAGTAACCCTGAGGAGATTTTAAGAATCTTTCATCTTATATGGGGAGTACATCTGAGTTATCTACACTAAGCACTCCATAACAAAATGGTGCAGAGGAAATCAGGAACAAAAATGTTTTGAAATGGTTATATATATAATGAGATATTTGGGTCTGCCAAATTCTTTTTTGGGGTTATGCATTATAGACGACCATTTATTTAAATAAATTAGTTCTTTTAAATTAGTCTCAACGAATTTGACAAAATTATGTACTAGGCACAAGACTAGGATAGGACATGATCGGATCATGGGTTATCCAGCACACATGTTAAGGAAGGAGATATTTAAGCTTGAATCAAGGTGGTCAATTTTATAGTTTTAAGGACTATTGGGAAATTATAAGTACTGTAGGGAATACCAAACCCTCAATAAAAGAAATATCATAATTTGTCCCCATAAATTTAAATGCAATAATCAAAGAACATCGTATGTACATGGTTCGGCAGATTGTCCTACCTATATCCATGGGAGAAGGGGAGAGTTGATTATTTCTTGTAACAACAAAGGATAATTGGAATACTAGGTTTTCTAGATAAGAGTCCAAGTCATCATGAGCAAGATACCAATCAATAGCCTCAAATTGGGTAATGTTTCCCTTATTTATAAGAACAAGGTCCCTATACCTTTAGGCTTCTTTAGGTTGATCATATCTATGAGTTGTAGGGCCCTACTAAATTTATTTGTCCATGTCATTTGTGTGATCTCATTAGATTAATAATTAGCTATCGCATGACATCCGACTAACGAGGCCCTCTATCCCTTGAGGACCAGATGTCATTCCATGTGGTGAGATTGGCTAGTCTACCCTTTAATTGACCTTAAGGCTTATGGAATTGATATTTCTTGATTAGGTCGACCCATTCTTGCACTTTGTATGGAAACACATCATTTTTAGGTTTACTCAACCGACGGTTCCCATGTGGGCTATAATGATTACCTTTCGCACACGCACGAATCTCTTACCTCGGATATTGTGAACAATCAACATGCTTTATAGTTTAATGATTGTGCATTGGCCCATGGCCTCATGGTTTGGATTATCATTTGGGCAGGTTCCTTACCCAATTCCCTAAATGTCAATTGATATGATTTTGGAGGCTGAAGGTATAAGGTCTCAAGTACCTCTACCTTACCAATTTCACCATTGCCAGATACATTTCTCTCTCTCTCTCTATCTCTCTCTCTCTCTATCTATCTATCTATCTCTCTCTCTCTCTACAATTCGAAGAACTTCCATTTCTTTATTTCTTCATCTCAAGTTTTTTCATATTTTTTCCTTATCCAGGTATGGGGGGAAATTTGAAGTTTTTTCAATAAATGATTTTGAGTAATTGTGTACCAAGTACTTGATTCCTTATAACATTTATGTTATAACTTCATCGAAAAATGATAATGTACTCTATTATGACGGTGAAATTTCTTTCATGAAGATTTCCACCATGGAGGGGGAGTTTGCTTTCCCCTTCACCCATTTCTAGTTGAAGTAGTTCGTTATTATGAATACTTCCAACCCAGTAAAACCATATTTTCTACTAAATTATTATGGTCACAGTCATTAGGAATCATCTTTGAGGGAAAAAGATTGGCCTAAACAAAATTAGTTATTGTTATGACCTAAGGTGTTCCTTGTGGACTGACATATACAATTTCCAAGTTAGGGATAATCTCGATGTCTAGATACATGGTTTCCCAAATCGGAAAAGGATATTTAAAAGAATATCTTTATGTTTTTTGGGTTGTCTTATGGTGAAAATTATGAATGTCTCTGAGTCCGTTCGTGAGTTGGAAGACTCGATAAGTCATCCATTATTTTTCCATTAAACTGTGGCAATTACTAATTTATGAGTTGACTTGGTTTGTGTATAGATATCCATGTCAATAAGAAACCACAAGATTACTAAGTCAACCTACGAGATATCGAATTCGTCTAAAAAAGGCAAAACCCAACTGGAGTAAGACACCATTAGAAGGAGGCCCTTATTTTTCTCTTTTATGATCTCACCATTACCTCGACCAATAATTTCAATATTGTATTGGAGTTCACTATTATACCATAAATATCATTAGGCTCGTGTACCAATCAAAAGACGACTACTCGTAGAAGGGAAGTAAACTCAGTTAGCCTGGTCGGACTTGGCAATTTGTCCATCCCAAGTGTCACAGCCCGTCAGTATAGCCTAACTAGATCACAACATGTTAACATTATTATGTAAATCCAACAAACAAGAATATACTATGTGATTGGGTGACATCAGTAGTGTAGCACACGTGGATAAGATATGTAAATATTCCCCCATGAGCTTGTAACAAACATTATGATTATTCTCCCACTTGCATGTAAAAAGTGTACCAGCCTAACCAATAAAGACATGAAACTGGTCCCTATTCATTCTCTCTCTTCTAATAGCTTGTAAATAACACTCACTCCATCATTATAAAGGGGTTGAGATATATTTTTATACTTATATGTTGTACAAGTCTAGAGTGAACTTGAGAGGTTGTATCCCATCTTGGTATATAACTTTTATCCATTGAATTAATACAGCACATATGGACGTAGGCTTCTCCTTGAGCTGAACCACGTAAATTTGGTTTCATTATATTTCTCTCATCTCTCTTATGTTTTCTCTATATTAGATTCTATGATTTTCATCCCTTTATCTATTATTTATAATAATTAGTGATAAGACCAAATTAGTATACTAATTTTAGGTGATAACTAATGGGCGTTGTCTATCAAAATCGACAATCCATTTGTTATTTTAGACCATTATTGATTTCTAAAACTCTAGGATACCCAGCTCTCAAAAATAGAAAATTGTAGCCCGATTCACCTATGTTTAGTTGGGTTAGATTCCACTGATTTGCAAATTATTTTTAATTCTCTTTGATTATTTGAATCCACCACTAGATTTAATTTTTCCTGCATTAAGTTATCTTTTTCTGTAACTACTACTATCACAAATATCATACTCCATTTTTGGTTTTAAGATACTCTATTTTTTTATAAATTATGTAAACATAGTTGAAATCCCAAAAAGTAGTTGAGTTGCTTAGCGAATTCCTCTTTCCACACCTTTGTGTATGGGAAACTTGCATGAAATATTATAAAGATTGCCTACAGGTCAAGAACATATGTTGAGTATTTCAATGGGGTAGAATAGCTCTGAGGCGAACCTAGTTACCCTAGCAAGGGGTGAAAATACTGGTAGAAGGTGATAGATGTCGCCTCCTACCCTATACAAGGACAGAAGGCACGCATATCAAGGATGAGCTGTAAAAAATCCTAGACAGGTGGATTTGGATCGAAAGGCAAATGTGTTAGGTCCAAATACTCTAGATTAGAACACGATGACCAATCATATTTCCCAGGGGAAACATCCACCATCAAATCAGGTGGATATGAAGATGAACATACTTACTCCCTATAATGACCAAACATTTAGGATAGTCTCAGCATAGGGCCCAGCAGTACTGAGAACTAAGAGAGCAGCTATATTATAGATAAGAATCTAGAATAACTAAGACTATAAGGGTCCAATTCTTATCCAGGTCAAAACCAAGCGCACGAGGGTTGGCTAATGTTGAGCATACTTCTCAAGAAGATATCTCAACTGAAAGATAAGCGTGAGCACAAAAAATAGTAATAATTAAGGATGAGAAGGAATAAATCTCTAGAAAGTTTATATTCAATGCTTATAGGATCATCTGTGAGATATTATAAAGACAAATACTCAATGAGACGAAAGTATGTGTTAATGCTAGGGAGGTCAATCTAATAAATGTTGTGGGGATTTGTCCTTGAAAGGTAAATATAGATCATCTCATTGTTGTTTTTTCAAGGATGATTTTTCAAGTGTACTTTATCCACATGATGACCATATGGTCATCACCATGTTCATGAAAGCCGAGTAGTGAGAATTCTAGTCGATAATGTCATATCTACATATGTTTTATTCTACTATTATTTTATGAAATTGAGGTTAAACAATAGGAAATTGGAAGCACAACATAGAGATATCATTGGTTTTTTAGGCGAGAAGGTGTTCCCCTTTGTAACAATCAAGTTGGATGTTGTCATCGGCATGTGGTCTACGAGCTAAATAGAGAAATACATTTTTATTCCTTGACGATAACATTCACTCAGCCTACAACATTATATTCGATAAGGTCGGCTTGACGAAGTTTAAAGTTGTGCCTTCCACTGTCCATCAATGGATAAAATTGTACACACTTTGGTGTTGGTGTGGTAAAAGAAAATCAAATAGAAGCTCGCGGATACTACTACCTATCAGCGAAGGAAGAAGAATATAAGAAATTAACGATTACTTATCATATCGAGATTTAGATCCTCAAGATGAAGATAAGTGGGTCACGGGTTAGGTTGTGGAGCAGGTTGAACCTGTGATTCTGAAAGATAAGTTTCGAGAGAGAATAGTTCATATTGGCTCATCCTTAGATCCTACCCTCGAAGGAACTGGCTGATTTTCTAAGATGGACGAAGAGCATGTTTTCTTAGAGTCAAGAGGATATGCCAGGGAGAGATCCATAATTCCATGAGCTCAGTATACTGAAGGATAGAAAGCCCATCAAACATAAGCAATGTGTGTGCAGCCAGGAGATGAACATGTCCATCTAAAAGGAAGTTAACAAGATGAAAACGAAAATTTTCATAGACGATTTTAAGTTGGGTTAGTAATGAAAATTTGATTGTCTTATCTTCTTTTCTATATATGATAAAAATTATCTTTAAATCTCGGTTTCTTCATTTACCGACCCTTTTCACTCAATACATACCCTCGTGCTTCTTCTTTTCATATCCTCAACTACAATTTTTTATACTTACCATTTTCATTGACATTATATTATTGGATTATTAGTTAGGGATTGTGTATTTTCATAGATTTGGAAGGATAATTGTTTTAAAAGTTATTTTTTATGCTCAAACCCTTCATGATTGGCAAAATCTGGTATGAAGATGATTTTACTTTGGTTTTTGTGATTAAAAACAATCATCAACACCTTTAGTTTATCTTGATATTTGATTACATCAACACAATCACATGGCAAGGAAAATTAGTCTATAGATACAAATCAACTAAAATGGTTCCAATTTTTGCTAATTTGTTCTGGATCAAATTGGTTGTGTTATCCAATTTATTTAACTTTATTTATAATCAACATACAATGTTATGTTTTGGCCACTTTTGATTTGTATATTCACATATTATGTCTTAGAATAAAGACTTTTTTTTTCATGTCCTCTATAATTATCAAATATTAAATGTTGAATTTGAGGTGTGTGACTTTGTTTAATTTAGGGCTTTGTTGCAAACATTAAACTTATAAAATTCTTATAAATTTGATCTCATATTTTGTTTGGCGGGATGAAACAAATGATTGGGGTAAAGTATTAGAAGACTCCTAGTGAACGACTAGATCTCCTCCTGTCAGTTGCATCAAAAATAAAAAGAACTACGTTTACTGGAAAATGATTGCAACACGGTAATATAAATCATATATATTTTATTCCTCTGAATCTTCAAAATGAGTAAGTGTATTAATTGAACGCACATTTTATTCTTAATTAATATTCATATGGTTGTTTTTTTATTTGCTATTGCGTTCATTATAAAACTCATATACATGTTTCATTGGGTTTTCGTTGTTGTTGATATCTTTACTATGATTGTTTATTATCTAGATTAAAAGAATACTAAATTCGCAGAATAGGAAAAGTGGTATATCAATACATGAGTAACTTATGACGGCTAATTTGTTTTACATTTATTGTCATTAAAGATGTATGTTCATAATTAATCATGATAAACTTTTTAAGTGAGCTGAATTGTGTTAAGGTAAATAAGTAGTCTAAGATTTATTTGTTATTTTAATTATTTTTTTAAACAGTTACTAATTATCTTTACAATATGTGTCTCAATCTAGTGTCCAATGCATAGTAAAAAGAGTATTGTGTGTGTATATTTTGTGATGATATTCATGAAAGATTTTATGGAGAATCCTTCCACATATATTTAAATAAATATAATTGTACTTTATATTATTTGTATCATATTTTTCTTTAAAATCTTTAAAGGTTTTATTATTTGGTTATTTAAATTTATCAGAGGAGGGTGTTGAGCAATAAAGATACGTACACAATTGATGAGATAAATGAAGTTTTAAGCGAGTTCATTAAGTTCATTTATGACTATATTTGGTATGTTCTCAACCAAAATATTAAATTTAATTTTGTTAGCGCGTGAAGGTCAATTTTTTTATTTAGACTCCGTGTGGTTGTGCAGGTCAGTGATTTAAAACTGTAGTATTTTATATATTTATACTTTGACATGACTCTAGTGATTGTAATTCGAATTGTTCGTTTTCCTTTTCAAGTTATTTCTATATTATTAATAAACTGAATAGGTTTGTTTCATGTAAAAACAAAGGAGACTTTATCGAAATTTTTTAAAATGTACAAAATTGGACTATTTAGTTTTTTGGGATGTGTGAAATGATTTTTTTTATCATTCATTGAATATTAACTTTGTAGTTTGTATATATTCATATTTAGACTATGATTGGTCATGCGGGCCGGTGATTTAAAATTATTGCGTTTTGAAATTTTATACTCGGAGATGCATCCGGTGATTGAAATTAAATTGTTGGTTTATTTTTTAATGTGTATATTCTTAATAAACTAAATAGATTGGTTTCATGTAAATCCAAAGGAGACTTTGTCAAAAAAAAACTAAAGAGTTAGGACATTTATTTTGTTGGGGCGTGTGGGACGATGTTTTTTTTATCGACTTCAATCTTTGTTTCCTTTGTTGTTTGTATATGTTATGGTGATGATGAGTTGGTTCATATACTATCATTTTTTAGTTGAGTTGACTTATTTTAGATATTATCAATTGATTAATTATTGAATTTGTTGAATGATTTTTATTTTGATCATCGACCATAGTGGTCAACAAGAAGTGAATTTATTGAATGTAGCTCATTTGGATCATTAAATGCCATTTTTCATATATAGTACACTTTTTTTTGTATTAATTATGTTATATAGATCACATTTTTGTTAGACATTATGAAGTAGTAATCATTAGTTATGGATATTGTCAATGGTAGTTATGGTATGAATATTAGTCCTTGATAATTTTTAATCAGTATATATTTTGGTTGTGGACTTTTTAGTTTATTAATTGTGAGTAATATAGTATCTTTGGTGTTGAATTGTTAAAATCCTATACTATGTGCAAGGGGTTCTATATAGATATGGTCAAAAATAAGCAAACCACTATTTTTTTTTAAATTCATTTTAAGTTAAATTAAATAAATTAACCCAAATCAAATTTAACGTCAATTAAATGAAATATGTGTTAAATGGATTAACCAATTTTATCTTAAATTAAAATATGCATCTATGTGATGGGAGATAAAATAAGTCAATCCACAACACGCTGATATATGAGAAAAACCCATTATGAGAAAAATATTGGACGGCCCAGCCATGCAAATTCATTATGTACGGAATTACAAAGGACACAAAAGTAGACTTACACAACGAAATTGATGCTCTCAGTTGCTCAAATTTCACCTTAGTGGCATGCAGGAATCCACTCGTAAAGCAGCCACAATGTGTGAGTGCAAACATGCCTATGTATCCACCAACAGATTCAACATCCGTCTAAGGATCGAAACATGAAGTTCAACTCTTTTTCAATGCAACATCATAACACGGAGTCCACTGTGTATAAACAACAAACACTGTATGGATTCCACCACACGAAACAATCATCAACAATATAAAATTAGAAACCTTCTAGTTACCCACAAACTAAGATCTCAAAGCATATAATATGATAAAACTTGGATCTAAAAGATATTGGGTGGTTTGGGTTTGAAGAACTTGATCATAAATGATCAAATAAACTTGGAGAGATTTTTTGAAGAGTTTTGTGGCTCGAAAGGCATGGAAAATCTTCAAATAAAATTGTTGATCCTCAACACTATATATATTAGTTTTTCTAAAAATGAGATAAGGATAAAAAACTTAAGAAAACCTAATGTGTTTAAAAAAGCACCACCTCAATTGAATGAAGTGATAAGACTCGTTCGGACGAAGTGTCGTTTCTTGTTCAAACCAACATTTAATGACATATTAAATAAAAAAATCAGTGTAGGCTAAAAAGTGGATCATTTGAAATTCATTGGATATAGGTTCTAACGACATGCCATAGTTCGTTCGAATGACATTGCTAATAATGTTAGAACGATCTGCAAAATTATTCTAAAATTATTTTTTAACTCTTTTAAAACAACATTCAAAAATATATATCCAAGGATTACCGGAGATCCTCAGAAGTTAAAGACAAAAGGTGGAACAAAACACGATACGGTGAATGTAGAATTTTTAACTTGGCCGCTACATCTTCAAACAGACACGTCACACGCTTGAAAGGTAAACACACTCAAGTCTAAACTATGACCCAAAGGTTGTTTCCAGAACAAAACATTTGGCTATTCCGAAACAAAGTATAAAATAAAATCTATTGGTCGTCCAGCTATCTAAAAGACTCAATCGTTAACTCCAAAAGAAAAAAGTATAGGCACTTGATAGACTTTCGTTGAGTTGATTTTCTCTTGTGTAAACTTGTATCTTTGAAAACCTAAACACCTTGGCAAACTTTCAAATGCAACGATAATATATAACAATATAAATTCACATAAGAATAAACCCTCCACCTTTGTCTAAGAATCTTTACCTAAATTGATACATCTCTCCCTAAGGTAAAAATCTTCCCTAGACTATAAAGATTGAGATACCATTTCTCCCCATTTATGTTCAGTAATTGACAAAGTTAAAAGATTTATAATAATACCATTTCTCAGCAATATAACTATATATTCCCCTAAACGAAACATGGATAGACATAAAGAAAAAACAAGTATATCATGCAGTGGTGCAAAATTGTAACAAGCAACAACAAACACAATAAGGCAACATAAGTACAAATAATCCAAAGAATGAACAAATGATACCAATTTTGATGCAAAATTTGAAGTATATGCTATCAATATGATCATTAAGCATAACATTAAAACTACTTGAAAAATAAAACAGGACATGTGGCGTACATGGACTAGATGCAAATGCAAAGACTCAAAATATAAGATACCATATATATAAATATGCAAAAGATACCAATGACACACATGCATAGATATATAGGTTTAAACACCAAAAATAAGACAAAAAAAACATATAATTTTTCCACACTACCATATTATCAACATGTCTAAACAAAGGTGGTACAAAGTGAAGGGTCGTGAACTAGTAAGAAATGTAATATTACCCAATCACTTCAAAAATTTCCAAGGAATTCTATTTTACTGGATTAACTTTATCAAACATATATTTAGCCTCCTAGTGACAGAAAAAGTGAATTAAAAAATGAACAAACAAGTACAATGCACACTAGCCTAGAAAATATTGATGATTCGCAAATCAATAATGTTAAACATGAATTAACTAGGACTCATTATGCAAACCCAATTATCTTTAACTTATAATATCCTCAAAATTATATATATATATATATATCATTTTTTCACTCTCAATTTTTTAAGATATCAATTTTGAAGAATCAATGCAAAATAATTTTAGCCTTAGTAATATTTTATTTTTTCCTCTTAATTTTTTAAGCTCTTGTCAATGGCGTACTTTCACGTAAGGAATATTTCTTCCTTCCTAACCCTTTTACCCTGCAAACTCATTTTTTTTTAATAATGCAACACACTCACGGGGATTGGATCTTACATGCAAAATTTTCACTAGTAAAAAAGATATGTATAATGACAAGATTGATGGGATAACACATCATGTCACATATGAAGTTAAAATTCAAATGAGCTTTTGCATGTGTGTGCGAAGGCATATGCAAAGTGAATTTATTAAGAAAATGAAAGTCAAACTACTCCATGCAAGCATGATTAAGAACAAAATAAGAATTAACATCATAATCAAAAGTACTAGCCATATGGAAACATGGAATCAAGTGGATTCAAACACACCGATATGCCACATAAAATGTGTAAAAATAAACTACACGTAAACAAAAATATTTTTATGTTTTTAAAAAAATTTCAAATAAGAAACCACTTGAAAACAAAACTCAAAAGACAAAAAATATTTTTGTATTTTTCACAATAAGGATCGGAAAAAAAATCAAAATACAAAAGACTCAAACATCATACCACTAGTAGAGACATATAACATGAAGAACAAAATCTATTGTAAGAAAATATGCAAGCACAATTAACCATTAGATTTAGAATGAGAAGTATCATATGCAAGAATTCGAGAATTAACAAGTCTAACATTCAATGTCTCCAAAATCGATTTCCTAACACAAATAAATGAATACTTAACGCCTTTGGTTTTGGAAACTATAGTGACACGGGATCTAGACTTCCTAGGACCACTTCTGATATCATAGCAAAACATCATGTGTTGACATTTCCTACCACGGTGCGAACATGTGTAAACATGAGTAAGACAACCTTTTGGTTGATCTTTTCTACTGTCTTGGGCAACAGTTGACTCGCTTAAATAAACGTTGGTCTTAGATTTAGTAGTGAAAGAATTCAAATTATCTAAGTCAACCCCAATATAACTTAAGTCTCTTAAATCATCTTTTGGCCTCAAAATTCAAGACTCAATAAAAAAATTGAACTCCTCAAAGTTCATGGATTCCTTCTTCATATTTTCAATCACTTCTATAAGGTTATCTCTCTCCCCCTCAATGTAAGTGGACTTATACCTAAGAGTCTTTTCTTATGCCTTTAAAACTTTAATCAATTTAGCATGATAGTTTTGGCAAGATCTTTCACCCTAGTCTCAAGAAAATTACAATCCTCTAATTATTTCTCTAAAACAAGAAGTCTATCATCACTCTCTTTCTTGGACACTTCTAAATTTTGAAATTAACATTTTATATCCTCGAGCTTCTGTGGTTGAAAAGTTTTCAAATTCGATTTCGTCTTTATAGCAAACAATCTTCATAATGAAATTTAACACTTTTTGCAAACTTCAAATTCAAACGAGTTAATTTTTCAGCATGGTTTAAAAGCTCATTAAACTCGAAATAAATAAACTCTAGAGATAGAGATAAACAACCAAACAACCCTAAAATTGCACACGAAGCTACGGATCAACACAATAAGTTAGTGAACCTGGATCTAATACCACTTGAAAGTCCTACAGTACATTCAAGGGGCTCTATATGCGTACGATAAAAAATAAGCAAATCACTATTTTTAAAATTTTCAATTATAAGTTCAATTAAACAAATTAACCCAAATTAAACTTAGCACCAATAAAAAAGAATTTGTGTTATAAAGATTAACCAATTTTATTTTAACCTAAAACATGCATCTAGGTGATACTAGATACAATAAAGTCAATCCAAAACATGGCGATATACAAGGAAAACCCACAACAGCAAAAAAAATCTTAAACGGCCTAGCTACGCAAATTCACAATGTACAGAATCATAAAATACACGATAGTAAACTTACATAGTGACCTTAATGCCCTCGCAAGCCTTAGCTCTCTTTGTTCCTGAACCTTCACCCCAGTGACACGTAGAAGTCCACCCACGAAGAAGCAATGTGTAAGTTTGCACATGCCTAGATATCCACCAAACAGGCTCAGCAACCATCTACAAATCGAAACAAGGAGTCCAACGCTTCTTCACTAAAGCACCACAACATGAAGTCAACTGTGTGTAAACAGCAAACAGTGTATATATTCAACTGTACAAAATAATCCTAAAAAATATACAGAGAATAAACCTTCTTAGTGCCCCAAAACTAAGATCTCATAGAATATAATGTGATGTGATGAAAATTAGATCCAAAAGGTATTGGGTGTAAACTAGGCTTTGGGTTTGAAAAACTTGATCATAAATTATTTCATAAACTTTGAGAGCTTTTGGAAGAATTTTGTGACTCAAAAGGCATAAAAATGCTTCGATTAAAATTGTTACTTCGCAACACTATTTATGCTAGGTTTTCTGAAAATGAGATAAGGATGAAAAAACTTTAGAAACCCTATTTTGTTTAAAATGCGCCACCTCATTAAAATGAAGTCAAACGGATCATTCGATCAAAGTTCCTATTCTTATTTTAAACAACGTCTAACGATATATCCAACGAAACTCCACTATAGGCTAAAAGTGGGTCATTTGAAGTTTGTCAGATATAGGTTCTAACGAGATTTCTTAGTTTGTTCAAAAGACATCGCTAATTTTGTTAGAATGACCTATAAAAGTTTTTAATTTTTTTTTTTTAAATCTTATAAAACAACACCCAATAATATATATCCAAGGGTCAATATATACGCATTCATACATGAGAGATCCTCGAAAGTTGAAGACAAAATGTCGTACGAAATACAGCACGATGAAAATAGAACTTCTAACATAGTCGTTACATATTCAAACAAACACGTCGTAGGCTTGAAAGATAAACACACTCAAGTCTAACCTATGACTCAAAGATTTTGTCCAAATAAAAAATAAGCCAAGGCATATAAATTGACTCGATTCGAAAATTTATCCTTACAATTGTTGTATTTATTTTGCTCGTGGTTGTAGTTAATTAGTGGATGAAAAACATATCTCTATTGTACGATTTCACGTTGGTTTGACGAATAATAATATATAAACAAAATATAATTTTTTATGTGGATTTAAAAAAATGAATAATCAAGACTCTCTTTAAAAAATGTGATAACAATATGACATGTTTACCTTGCTAAACTGAGATAAATGTGGAATAACTACACTCTTTAACCATTGTTTACATAAAAATATGATAAAAATGACTTTCCTTTTATCACACTTTTACCAACATTTATGTCAACTATATTTATCACATTTTCTAGAAATTTTAAAATCGTGGTAAAAGGCTTTTTATCGCGATCTTTAACTGTGATAAATAGATTTTTTCCTTCTAGTGACGAAAAGTATTAGGCCATGTTTGGTTGTCCCAAAATTGTAAATTGGACCAATTATAAATTGTTCCATTTATAAATTGGCCCATTAATTGTGGATGGTTTTGTTAAAGAAATGATTCATTAATTGTCTCGTTTTAGTTCATGCGTAAAATCTGAAATTGAAGCGATTCACAAAAAATGTGAAATTCATTCATTTGAGGTAGGAGCATGTCAATGATTGTCCATCCCTATTCGTAAGCTCTATGTGTGTGTGTGTGTGTGTGTGTGTGTCTTTCTCCATTTGTTTTTAACTTTTTTGTGTTATTGAACATTAACATTTCAATTTTAAATTATCAAACATTGAGTAAAATTTAATTTAAACTCATTTCAAATCCACTCATTTATACTTACTAATTCACAATGAATAAATTTAAATAATTAAACAACTCATGCACCAAACACTACTTTAGAAACTATAGTGTGTAATGATATAACTCCCGTTAAACATCATTTATGTCAACTGTCAAAATCCTACATGACATGAGCGCATATGGATATTGTCATCTTGAGCTTTATGAAAAGAGGCACGTGCTTTGACAAGCCAAACATGAGTCCTCAATAATGAATAGAGGCACATGTTTTGTTGCAAGCTATAAAACATATTAACACCTTGACTTCTCCAACTACAAACACCCCTTTTCAATTTATTTTGTGATCACAAGAAGAAGAAAGATGTATATATATATATAAACATAAATAGACACGTAAATATTAAATATTTTTTATAGTTCGATACACGTGCGGTCTTGAAAATTGGCCTTTCTATTTAAATTGTTAAAAAATGTGATGCTGATTTTATTATAGTTGGTGAAAAGAGAAAAAAAAATGCACAAACAAAATTTCTTACTTCCCCACCAAGAAAAAAATTGGCATAAATATTAAAATGTGCATTATCAAGTTGTACATTAGGCCAACATGAGAAAAAAAATAATGAAAACTTTTTGCAATCAAACAAATCACGTGGAAAATAAGAAATCTTTTGCGGTTTCCATAAAAAATATTGTCAATCAAACCTAAAAGATTTTTATAAGCTCAAGACAGTTAGGGTGCATATTCGGAGGATATTTTTAACGGACAAAGCGTCTTCCTTGTTTATAAGGGCCTTTAGCCTAAGGCACCTCAGACTCAAAAGTTTAAAGTTTCAACTATAATAGTCTTTTTGTCACGCAATTTATCATAGTAAAAATATAAAAGTGTTATATACTTCCTCCCTCCTAAATTAAAAGTTCACTATTCCTTTTTCAGTTGTGCCAAATTAAGGATTCGCTTTACTTGTTTGGAAATAATCAGCGAATCAAGTTCCACAATGCTAAATAAGAGTTAATCTTGATCATTGATTGGTTGTATCCTTAATCTATACAAAATAAATACTTGCACTTTTAATTTTAGACGAAGGGAGTATATCACAATATTAAAGTGTCATATTATGAAGAAAAAATTGTTAAAAATACTTATATGATTACACTATTACATCAACTACATAAACCAGACACAAATATTTAAAAACATATTTAATCTCACTCAAACACCCCTCAACCATAGGGCTTTAAACCAAATCTTTCTTCATAATTGAAGGTTTGTTGAAGAAACATGAAAGTTTGAATCCAATATTGAATTAATTGAACTCGAAGAATCAATACATGAATGTCGTAATTGCAAATTTCAAAAAGCTAAGTGGGAGAGATTAAACGAAAAATGGCATATCGAAAATGGTAATAAAACACAAGTTAATCTTATACTAACTTAAAAAGCGTGTAAAACACAAGTTGCCTCTTTGGACCATTATTTCCCCAAAAGATCGAATAATCATTAAATTACCATTAATATAACATTAGGTATGGAACCCACCTACAAAAAATAACTAGATAACTATTAGGATTGATTACACTTGGACCCCCTGAACTTTATCTCCCCTGTCACTTCAGCACCTAAAATTTCAGTTTCTTTACTTAACCCCCAAGCTTTCACAACGGCTACAAGTAACCCCTAATATAAACATCGTAAATTTTTTGGATTAAAACAAAAAAAATCAGCATATGTGTGGCACATGACTGCAAGTGAAGGCATATTCATCCTAACATAATTTTTTAAAAATAAAATCGTAAAATTAAAACAAAAACATCTAATAATTAAGAAAATATTAAAAAATATTTTTAAAATGTAAAAAATTCAAGAAAAAAATCATAATTTTTAAAACATTTGGAAACTATGAATATATATTTAAAAATAATAAAAATTACCAAAAAATATTTTTAAAATTTTTAGAAGTCTAAAAAAATAATTCAAAAAATATATTTAAAATTACTAATAATTGCTGAAATATACATTGAAAGTACAAAAAAAAATTAAATATGGAAAATTTTAAAAATAATCTAATAAATAAAAAAGTATGATTTGAAAAAAAATTGTTATAACATACGAAAAATACATTTTAATATATAGAATAATATTAAAAATCATTTAAAATTAGGGAAATTATAAAAATATTAATTAAAATTCTAAAAAATTAATAAAATATTTTTTAAAAGTCCAAAAAATACTTTGAAAACTTAATATTTAGAAAATAAATTGAAAAATAATAATAATGAAAGGAAAAAACAACTTAAAAATACTGAAAAATGTTGAAAAAAAACTTTAAACAATTTGGAAACAATATAAAAAACATTTAATAAAAAGAAACGTTGAATAATAACAAAATTTAATGTAAAAGAAATAGATTTCCAAAAAGTAAATAAGGGATTTCTGATAAAAAAAACAAATTTGCAATAGAAAAAAAGATTTCTAAATAAAAAAATCGATTCCGAACTTAAAAAAAAGATTTCCAATAAATAAAAAATAAAAAAATCTTTTAAATTTTCGTAAAATAAAAAAAATAGTTAAAAAATTCTACACCAATATATATGATAAAAATAAATTGAAAAAAAAATAATATGAGGGAAACTACAAATGAATAATAAATTTGGGCAAAAACAAACATCCAATTTAAAGAGAAAAAACAAACCCACCTACTCAATGATTTTGGTTAACTAAAAAATTTGGTGAAATGCAAAATGGTAGAGAAATGATGCTCCCCTCCTCTTCCGCACTAACCCACCTACACTAAATCAATCTGTATAAACCCAAATTCTACACAAAAATTCCACAAAACCTCTGTTCCTCCTCCACAAAATCATTCTACAGAAAATCTACCCATCTAACACTTTGATTGAACCCAACCCCAACCCCGGTTGAACCCACACCCCCACGCCCGTTTGAACCCCCAGTCCCAACCCCAACACCGATTGAACACCCCCTCTGCCTCCTGAACCACCCCGAGTCAACCCCAGATGTATTTTACTTTTTGTGTATATGTGTGTGTAGATGTGTGTGTGTGTGTGTGTGTGTGTGTGAGAGAGAGAGAGAGATAGAGAGAGAGAGAGTGTAGATGTATTTTGCTTTTTGTGTATATGTGTGTGTAGATGTATGTGTGTGTGTGTGTGTGTGTGTGTGTGTGTGAGAGAGAGAGAGAGAGAGAGAGAGATGAAGAGAGAAAGGTGTGGGTGAAAGAGAGAGTAAGAAAGATAGAAAAAATTTGGATTTTTTAAAAATGGACACAATGCCCAAAATGCTGCTTTAGAAAAGTCAAAATGGTTACCACGTCCCATTTTCTGTCAAAAACTTAATTTTGTTAGCATTACGGGGCTACTTGTTTCTGTTTTCAAAGTTTGGGGGGTTAAGTAAAGAAACTGAAAGTGATAGGGGGTTATGTTTAGGAGGCCAAGTGTAAATAACCTTATCTAATATCATATCTAAAAGTGGTGCAAAGCATTAATTTCATCTTTTACTTTCTGATTCTCATCGTTTTAGGTTTCGCACATAACCCCTTCTGTCTACACTAAGAGGACAATCAAAGATCTGCGTCCCTTCGGTCCTTCATAGTCCTTCCACTTCTTTACCTATTTAAGCGCTTTTTGATTAGACTATGAGTCAAGACCTTGCATATGATGAACTTCATCAAAATGATCTTGCAAAGATTCATTGTTTGCTTCCATAAATTTAATTGAAGTTTAGTTATTAAATTGTGTACGTATGAGGATACATTTTTTGTGATGATGTTCTTCATTCAATTCAATGTAAGCCAATCAATTGTATAGGGAAAGGTTTTTTAAGTTATCGAAATGGTGTACACACACACACACACACACACACACACACACACACACATATATATATATATATATATATATATATATATATAAGAGAGAAGGGATTTCTTAAATTATATGCTCTGATACCACTTCAAAGGGACGAATGTTCCCAAAAAATATATATTTTAATTTCCAAAGGTGTGGTTCACCGAATATTTCAAATTTAAAAAAAAAAATCAAAATAAATTATCACTTCTTAAATAAAACTTCAATTCACGTTCAAATTAAGACAAATAAAACTAAACAAACTTAATTCAAGACTAACATGATATTGCCAAATTAATACTTCCAACTTGAATTAAAGTACACTAAATTACCCGAATGAATTAAACACCAATTACACCATTTTTGTGATTAAACCAATTTTATCTTGTTAAACCCAAGCATGCATCTAATTGAGAATTTGCAAGATAAAAATATACAACTACAACACCGCGATGTACGAGGAAAATCCACAATCTAAAAAACATCAGATAACCCTGGCACAAGTCCACTAAGTACGAATTCAATACAAGGACACGATAGAAGACTTACTCAATGACTCGACACCCTCGCAAGCCTTAACACTCTTCGTTCCTTCCACCTCTGCCTAGTGACGATGAAAAAGTCCACCTATGTCTCGGACTCCAGTGATGGGGCACTGCTGCCATCAAACATACGAAATTCATCATATGTAAACAAATGAACATGGAATTCTCTACTATAAATAATCTCAATGATGTAAATAATAATGAACTTAATGAAAAAACTTGATCCTAAACATATATCATGCTGAAGCTTGGATCATTGAACAATTTGGCTGTAAAACTCAGTTTTTTTTCTTGAAAATTAAGCCATGAATTAAGAACAAAAACTCTTAGACTTTTCTAAAGGTTTTTCTCTTTTTTGGAAGATGGAAAAAGTCTTTGAATAAAGTTAAATCTCACACTACATAGAAGGTTGGAAAAGGCAGTGGGAGGTTATGAGAAAACGACATGAAAAGAATGTCAGCTTTTATAAAAAAAACTGCAATGGTCGTTCGAACGACATTTTAAACGAGAATGCAGCATAACCCAAAAGTAACCTCGTTAGAAGCCTCGTTCGAACGAAACCAAAACCTCAATCAAATGACTTGGAAAAGTCATTTAAACGACCAGGGAGAGATCGAAAATCTTTTCTTGAAAAAATATAAAGTGAGTTTAAAATATTTTAGCAAAAGTTCTAACACCCAATAAAAAAAAATTACAAGGCTCACCACAATATAATCATTCATACCTAAGAGATCTTTGGGATGTTGATGACAAAAACTCTACACGAAATGCGTTATTGGATGTGATCACTTTGACTTAGCTTCTATGTCTTCGACAAAATAGTCAAAGGCTTGAAAGGTTAGAAACTCAACTTATATCCTATTACTCAATAGTTTTGTCCAAAATTAAGCCAACACATAAAAATTGACTCAATTGTATGTTTGTCCATACAAATCTCCCCCTTTGGCTATTCTATCACAAAACCAAAAATGAAATTCTATGGGTCGTCAAGCTCATCTAAAAGACTCAATTCCAACCAAAAAGAAAAAAATACATACGCTTAACCGATACATATTCTGAGAAGCTTTGCATTAAAAACGTTGTCGCATGGATGAAAACATGCAAACTTAAACACAAAATAAAAATTCATAGGGAATATAACAATATAAAGTGCATAATTGAATCCTCCCCCTTTGTCTAACAATGTTTACCTAAGAAAGGATGTCTCCATCTAAGTTAGAACTCCCCAAATTAAAAGAATTAGATACCATTTTTCCTCCTCTTTGTTCAGGAATAGACAAATATTATTTGCATAAAATAATTAATATCTCCCCAATTTAAACAAATTCTCTCCCTAAATGAAACATGAGATAAGCATAAGGAAAATCAACTATATCATGCAATGGTGAATAGAGATACAAGAAACAACAAAGCAACTTGGCAACACAAGAATAACTAGTCCAAATAAAGTACAATAGATTCCAACTATGATGCAATAGAAAAATGATATCAACTAGATATAACTTAGATAAGCATTGGATTTCAATGAAAAATCACAACAAGATAGATATCAATATGAAACAATAGCATACAAGGACTAGATGAAAAATCAAAGACTCACAGCAAATGATACCATATATATAAACATTAAAATATATCAATGAAGCATAAGCGCACACATATATATGTATAAAGACCGTATAACACACTAAACATAATAAGATTTCCACACTCATATGGCATAAATGCGTCTAAACTAAATGCAGCAAATGGAATGAATGGGTGTGAACTAGAGATAAAAGAATTATGATCTAATGACTTAAATATGTTCATGGAGTTCTATTTGATTGTAAAAATTTATCAACTTAGATTTAGCCTCATGTGACAAGATAACATGAACTCAAATAACAAATAAGCACAATGTAGACAAGCCTATAATTTTGATGATTCTATAAATCAATAGAGTGATGATATAATAAGCATAATTAGGATTCATCATGAAAAGTCATTGATCTTCAACCAAACACCCTCAAAAGATAAACATATTACATATATTCATTTCTTTTGTTTTGTTTTCTCAATTCTTTTGAAGCTATTCTTTTAAATGATTAAACTAAGCTATGTTGGCCTTTGGAATTTTTTTTTTAATTGCTTTTTGACATTCTCATTAGGCTCTTGCCAATGGTGGCTTTCACGCAAAGGAGATTTTCTCCTTTTTGTAGCCCTTTCCCATGCGCTATTTTTTCAATACTATTCAAATAAATCTCACGGGCAAGGGTTCTTTCAGGCATAAATCCCCTATAGTCACAAAACATCTAGATGACAAAATTGATGGGAGAACATCTCACTTAGCTTAATATAACATATGAAGTTAACGTTCAAAGGATCTTATGCATGTGTGTGATGAGGCATATACATATGAATCCGTTAAGCAACTCAAAGTCAAACTACTCTATTCAAGCATGATAAAGAACAATTTAATAATTGAAATTCATAACCAAAAGTTCTGGCCACATGAAAGCGGAAAGTGATAGATTATTCAAACACGATAATATGCCACATAAAGTGTACAAAACTAAAATACACACAAAAAAAAACTTTTTGAGTTTTCAAATTTTTTAAATAAATTTTAAAACAAAAATAACTCAAAGGACAAACAAAATCTTTTTGTATTTTTTAATAAGACTTAATAAATGAAAAAACAAAATATAAAAGTTACACTTGTCATGATTCTAGTAAAAACATATGTGATGAAGCATAGACTTGAATTTGACTAACAAACATACAACTAACAAGAATATTTGATGATGCACAACTAGTGTATATAAACAAAGCTAACACAATCAACCTCTTTATCTAGAATGGGAAGTATCATGTGGAAGTAAATGAGAATCATAAATTCAATCATATAAAGCCTCCAAAGAAGATATCCTAACCCACATAGGTATAACGTGATGCTCTCGGGTTTTGGTGACTCTACCCTTGGACTTCCTAGGGTCGTTTCTAAGATCAAAACAAAATATCCTAAGGTGACCCTACCTACCACAATATGTGAAAGTGAAAACGTGGTGAGAAGTATTACCTAAGGGTTAACCTTTTCTATCATTCCTAGAAGATTCTCTCAAAATCGTGGTTTTGGCTTTATTAGCGAAAGCATGTTGAGTATCAAAATCAATACCATATTTGTCATTTTTTATTTGGGTGTTGCCTAACATCTTATCCAATTTTTAAAAACTAAACTCCAAATCAATCTTAACATGACTCGAGTCTCTCAACTTATCCTCAAGATCTATGATGCTCTTAAAATAGTGTATGATTTAAGAGCAAATCTTTCGCAACAAGAAGAACCAAGTAAGTTCGGAATCGTATTCCACAGGGATTGAACACTCCTAAGAGAAATAAAGTGGGTTAAAAGTTATTCTTTGAACATCACAAAGATAAAGTGTAAAAGATTATTTGTTGGAAGTGATGAGATTAAGTAACCGCTATACTAAAATGCATTTAATTAATAAATAATGAGTTAACTATGAAGATAAACTGAAACGAACTAAGACAAGGTTAAGTTCAAGAGATAAAAGGGATTGAGGATCGTTCTCCCACCTCGAATTCGCTAAGAAGATGATAGGACATGGTTCAAATTAATTGTAATCAATCATAGCTAATTAAGTTCGAACATAAACCATGTATAAACTAAACTCATTGATGAAGGATTAAGGGTTGCTTAATTATTGCTAAATGGGTTGGGTTTGTAGTAAAGCATCAAACATTACCCTTGCATGAAAAAGGAAGTTAAGACACTAGGATACTCCAATACCAACACATGAAGTTCCATTAGAAAAATTATAAACCAACCCCTAAATATGAAGTTCAAGCATGAAAGATCGTATCATAATCCCCAACCATAATTCTAGATACTCATAATGCAAACTAAGTTACTCATGCAAAAGAACAACATACTTAAGAAAGTCATCTAGTCAAACACAACCCAATATAACAAATTGTAATAAATGGTAATTAAAGCTAAGAAAACAAGTAGATAAGAAGTAAATGAACTTTTTTTGCATTAATAACAACAAACTTGTAGGTCATCAATGATTTACATATGGGTAAGAACCATAAATGAACATGACCTATGAGAGAAAAGAGAGAGTTTCTAAAAATTGGAAAACTTTCTAAGTATATAACTCTCCTTACAAAAGGGCAAAAAAGCATTAAAAGCCCCAAAATATATCGAATATCATAACTGTAATAAGCAAGAACAGGAAAAAGAGTAACTACTTCACTGGGCCAAACCGAATCGATTAGGAAAGAAGCTAAATCGATTCGGACCTGCTTTCATCCTGAGGTAGGCTACTACAATGGTTAATTAAGGTGATGACCCAAAACAAATCCCAGAACTTCTTTGATATAACTTGCATTCATGCTTCGTCAAAGTCCACGCGAAGATGAGTCAAAGGGCTTCATCTTCCGTGAAGAGTTCGGGATCAAAACTTGAATGCTAAATTTACTAAAATGCCCCCGACTTTGCAACTGTCAATGGAACTTTCCTGAGATTCAACCAAACTTCATATCTTGCATTCTCGAGACCTATAAAAGCTCAAATAAGGCACATAATATATATATATATATATATATATATATATATATATATATATGATGAAAACAGGGGTTAATCAATAAATGAGCATAAGAACCAGGAATAACATGAATAGGAATGCTAGAATGCACAAATTAATGGGGTATTAAATCCAATAAACGTGATTAATCACACCCCTTAACTTATACATTGCTAGTCCCAAGCAATGAAGTACGAATAAACAAGAGTCATAAATAAAACCATAACAGAAGAATTATGTATAAAGAAGAAAAAAATGCCACTTTCACGGGCGAACGTTTGCATTTAGCGTATGTAATAAGTCGTTGAACCCATAGGCGGCCCTAGAAAACGAGTGTTGTCTCGTGAGGGTTTCCATGGATGATACCCATAAACATCAAGTCAACTCATACAATGGTAACCTGAAAACCGATGCATAGCTCAACAATAATCAAAGAAAACATAATCAATTAATAAAGTGAACGATGCTCACACAAAAGTCGGCAATTATTGACATTATAATAGGAACGTTAACTAAAATTGAAACCATAGAAATGAGAAATAAGCGGACACAAGTGGTAATTTAGATTTGGGAAAAATTTAATAATCCATGTAATTTCTAAAGCATGCATGACTCAAGTTTTCTCCGGTTGTTACACTCAGCAAATGAAAGCACTCATAAATGGGATGTAACACACACGGGACATGCGGGCATAAGGAGTAATTGAAAATGAAAATTAGGACGCACGCAAATGTCATCAATGAAGAATAATATATAAAAGTGAAAAATACAATCTCATGAAAGGATACTGCATATTAACCGAGGTGAAATACACTCTAACAGATTATCACAAATGTTCGACCTTTGAATCGAATTCAACCTAGGATCAAATAGGACTTTTCGGGTATGATATTTGGGCTAGGCTAGGTTTCGGAAATGAAAGTCTATTTACGGGAGCAAAGGGTATTTGAGAATAACACGCGAGATAATTTATTTAGTGGGCAATTTAAGAATTGGATTTCAAGTTCCAAAAACAAGATATTCATGAGAGTATGACTTTTATTTACATACACGCGGTGAAATGGGATTAATGCATCTTGGAGACATTTATTGTATTTTTCTTGTTTTATTTTTCTTTTCTTTATTTTTCTTTTCTTTCTTTTCTATTCCACTCATTGCTTGATTCATTTCCACATAAGACAAACATCATTTAATCCTGGGAAATCCCAAATCGAGGTGTGGTATGTGTATATAAAGGTAAAAACTCCAACGTGGAGTTGGTTAGGGGATTTGGGATGGAAAGAAAGGTCATAATAAGGCTCACGGGGTTGACTAGGGAAATTTATAAGGGTAAGTCTAAGTTCATTTGTGTTAAATAGCAAAGAAGGCCTATGATCCTTTCTTAGCATTTCACGTGATTCTCGGGTCACAACGCTACTAAAAATCATGCTCAAGTGTCAATTTCACGATGAAATCAATTAATATGCGATCAATGAAAAGAAAGAGAGATTGTCAACAAGATACTTTTTTCGACAAAGAGAAAGAGTAATTATATACGCTCACAATTGAAGGTTTGTCTCGAATCTCACTTATGCCAGTGTATAGCTTGCGCTTATGATCAACGAATTAGAATAGCTTTAAACCAAATCATAAACAATTATTTGGGTATTATGCTCATGGGATTCATAGTTTAATTTCATGAAGTTATTCACAATGCTAACAATATACGGGTTAAAGGATAATAAATCATAAACTCTAAGCCTACATCATCGATATACAAAAGGATAGGGCGATCATATACGTAACCATTGGAGACAAGGGAGAAAAAAAGAAGAATTTGAATTTTTGATTTTTGATTTTTTTTAATAAAGGGGATCTTCCTATTAACTCCTATTTACATGGGATATTTCCTCATAGGTCCTATCTCAACATTTTTTCCTTAATAGGTCATATTTGTACATATAGTGAATATTCACTGCATGTTTACAAATAGGACCTATTGGAACAAAAATCTTTTTTCATGTGACCTAATGGAGCAAAAAAAAATGTTAGGACCTATTGAACTACATACTTCGTAAACGGGACTGATTGGTAAAAAAAACATAAGTAAATGTGAATTAATAATAACATGTTAATCAGTTGGAGAAATGTAATTCACACCCCCTAACTTGAAATATACATTGTCCTCAATGTTAGTAGGGACAAAAGTGGAAAAGAGGGTTAGAAAATATCCACCTCGTAAGGATAAAATCCTATAACTCAACAACGACATACATGTTAACATGTTAGTACTAAAAACAACAATATATACAATAAAGAGATATATACAAATGCAAATAGACAAAAAAACAAGAAATTTCATTAATAATATAAAGTTTTGTACATGGGCTTAAAAACCAAAAATAGAAAATACATATATGTATCCTCTCATCCATAAGTTACACAACTTAAAACCAACTAAAAACTAACAAAAAACAACAATAAAGCAGAGATAGTAAAACAACATCATAGGGAAGGGCAGCACCTACAAGCAGCTCGAAGACCCCGGTGCACTGGGGTCACACGGTGCATAACGGTCAAAATGGTATGGTGGTACAGGCTCCTTGCCCCCACGAATGTGAGAGACCAACTCCATCTGCGCATAGGTGATCATAGAAATATAGCGCTAGTAGTGTCCCCTGAACGAAATAAAATTATCCTGGAGAGCATCCATCCTGACGCCCATATCTCTAATCAGGCCAGCTGGGAGTGTAACCTCAGGGACATCATGTATAAGTGTGTCATAAGCATCGAAGTCGCCCCTTATATGCGTATGATCCATCATTTTCTTCTTTCATCGCTCCCAATGGTCCTTGCCCGAAGTCTTCTCAATTGCATGATTATCGAGTATTGTGGGAAGCCTCAATTTTTTTTCGGAGCCTGCCACCTCACACCTCGTGTCTCTACATATCCTGGACACAAGTCGCGCATAAGGGAGAGTAGTCAATTCCTTATCGCAGTAGGATGACTTTAACATCTGTTTAAGCACTAAGTCGGGGAGGCCAATACTGAAATTTGTGTCTAGGAAGTGGTAGAGGAAGTAGGCTTTCTTGGAGCGGAGGATGGATTTTGTTTGGGTTTTTATTATGGAATTGACGGATACCAAGTGGATAAGACGATGGATGTTGAACATTCCATATGTGGGGAAAGTGTCACTGGCCCATATTTTTCCTGGCACCAAACGCGCAATAAGTCTCTCATTAGATAACTTCCCCTCACCAACAAAGGGATAATAATAATCCTCGAGGTTATCAGCCTCGTTCAAGTGTAATGCCAGGGTAGGCCTGAAAATCAAAATTCTCCTACCTCGCACATAAGCCTCGTAAGTCCCATCTCCAGATGAGACGATTGAAGAGTAGAATCAGCGAACGTGCTCCTCATTCTCATCCCCCTTCCCCAAGTGGGCCTCCCATGAGAACTTACTGAAGTACTGCCTAACGAAGTTAGGGAGCTCTTCTAGGTGCACTGGCCTCTTAATAGTGATGGCGTGGCTGGATAGGAATTTTACCCTGTATCATGCCCTCTCTCCCTTAGTGCGAAAGGATTAAAACCTAGTTCAATCGGTTATGATGGTGGTTTTCAGTTTGGAAGCCATAATGCCCTACAAAAATTAATCCGATACATACACAATGAGTGCAATGCATAAATTTAAAGTATAGCATGAAAATGGGTAAAAAGGAATGGAGGGTGCACGTTGGAATAAATCAGTTAGAAAATCATAGTTGTCATGTACCACACTCAAACAAGGACAAATTGACGTGAATGTGCGATAAACGGTGCAAAAATGAATCATTTGTGCACACATAACCCGTTGGGGTATTTTATTAAACATTTTGAGTCCATTGTAGGCAAACTAGGATGAAAAATTCATTGATTCAAGAAATACCTCCAACAAATACAACTATAATCATCAAAACAACATAAATTTGTGGTTTTACATGGAAATCAGTAGAGAGATGGGGCATTTCAAGAAAACAATAAGCAACTCATAACAAAATGACACTTTTACCCTGTATTGACTACAAAACACAAATTACAAGTTGAAACGAATAAAGTAAAGATTGGAAAGCTACCTTGGAAGATCTTGCCTTGAGAATTGAAAAAATAATAGAAGGGGAAATGATCTTGGAAAGGGGAAATTTCGATGGTCACAAGTTGGGGAGAGAGTAGGAAGGAAGTGGGGTTTAAAAGGAAGTAGGGAATTTTAAAAGACCTGACCAAATCACATCGATTCGGGTGCGAACCGAATCAATTCGCTAAGTTTGAACTGTTGCACTATCTCTCATCGAATCGATTCGGATTTTCACTAAATTGATTCGCAATACCAGACTTGATTACTGACTCCAACCGAATTTATTTGGATTTTCACCGAATCGATTCGAAAATGAAAGTTGCTCACTTTATGAAATCGAATCGATTTCATTATGGGAACCTGCTCCCCGAACCTAATTGAATCGAATTAGTTTTCACCCAAATTGATTCAGACATGAATCTCAAGGCTTCTGCTTTTGCTGGATTAGCTAACTCAATAAAAAAATGACTAAAGGGAAGGATTTTTTTGGTTTTCTAAGGACCCTATGAGTGTATCAAAGACGTTCAATGGTTCGTGATAAAAAATTTGCAACCCCACACATGTTGGGGTCGCTAAAAAAAATGAGGTTCGATTGAACCTATCTAGCCCCATAAACGGGTTTGGACAACATAATCGATTCCATAGAATGGTCAAATAACTATAAAAATGGTTTAAGGCGTTCACAATTCACCTTAAACACATTAACATCTTTTGGAGAGGGTGAAATGATTATCAGGATATGTTCTTATCATGCTTCACCTTCACCCTCTCTTTATAAATTCTCTCACTCTCTTAAGAATCGTTTTGGATTCCCTCCAACTCATTGTCTTGGAGCATTCATTTCTTTCCAACATTATCTAACTGAAAAATTCAAATATTTAATCACCCAATAGGCTTTGTGTTCAAGTTTGACAGGGATATGTCATGGTTTTCCATACACAAGCCTAAAGGGAGACATGCCTAAGGGAGTTTTGTAGGTCATGTGATAGGCATATAAAGCATTAGTTAGCCAAAGAGACCAATTCTTGCGATCGGGATTGACCATCTTCTCTAGGATTGTCGAACTCGTCTTGGCCACTAGTCTAAGGGTGTTAGGTCGTTCCAACTTTATGAATGAACCCAAACATTCACATGAGATTGGAAAATGTATTATTATAGAGATGGGTTCCATTGTCACTGATAATTTCTTTAGAAGTCCCAAAGAAGGAAAGTATGTGTTCCTTTAGGAACTTTAACACCACCCTATGATCATTGGTTCATGACGCTATCACCTCCACCACTTAGAAACATAACTGACCGCAACTAGGATATAGAGGTTACCAAACTAAGGGGAAATGGGCCCATGAAATCAATTCCCTGATAATCAAACACTTCTATCTCAATAATGGGGGACATAGTCATCATGTTTCGACGAGTAATAGCACCAAACTTTTGGTAAGGCTCGCATGAGATTTAGAATTCATGCGCATCCTTGAAAAGGGTGGGCCAATATAATCCGCATTGTAAGATTTTTATAGATATTTTCTTAGAGGATAAGTGACCTCCACACGCTTTCGAGTGGGAAAATAAAATTACGCTCAATATCTCCTCATCTAGAACACATTTTCGAATCATTAGGTATGTGTAGTACTTAAACAAGTATGGGTCATCGAAGTAGAAAATGCTCACCCAAAAAAAGAACTTCCTTTTTTTATTGAGGGTTCCAATGAGATGGGATGGATCCCATCATGAGGTAGATCACAAAGGCAGCGAACCACGAAAGAGAGGAAATGGAGAACAATTATTCATCTGAAAAGAATTCAGCGATGGGAAGTTGGTCTTTGGGTGAATCAAATGCCAACCGCGAAATCACTAGCATCGCACAAGAGTTCAAAAAGGCAAGGTCCAATCTGAGGCTTGAATTATAGGGGCGGTGGTAAGCATGATTTTTGACTCCTCAAAAGCTACTTGATAATCATCACTCCATTAAAAATGGGTCTCCTTTGAGAGTAGATTACACAAGTCTCTATCAATGGAGCTAAAGTCCTTGAGGAATCATCGATAAAACCCCACATCCCCTAGGAAAGACCTTACATTCTTTAGTGATTTTGGAGCGAGAAAATTGGCCATCACCTCAATATCTGCCTTGTCCACCTCGATACCATCGGAGGAGATAATATATGCCCAAGGACAATCCATTTAGTGACCATAAAATCTCACTTTTCCTAATTTAAGATGAGATTCTTCTCAACGCACCTAGATAAACCCCTCTCAAGAATGGAAAGGCAATGGTCGAATGAGTTTCGAAAGATGCTAAAGTTTTCCACCCGGTGGTTGTGCATTTACTTATCAACTACCCTTACGCATTTTTTACAGCGGTGACTCCCAATTTCTTGGGAACCACATGAATCAGACTCATCCACTTACTGTCCAATATTGGATAGATTATATTCGCATCAAGAAGATTAATCACCTCGGTTTTAACTACCTCCTTTGTCACCGGATTTAACTTATGCTGCATTTAATGGGAGGGTTTGTCATCCTCCTCAAGAAGGATTTTGTGAGTGCATATCAAAGGAAACACTCCTTTTAAATCCGCTATAGTCCACCCAAAGGCACTCTTGTGCCTTCTCAATAAGTCCATCAACTTTGTTTCTTGAGCCCATTCGAGGTGAGATGAGACAATGATGGGATATGTTTCTTTTTCACCCAAGTATGGATATTTAAGTTTGAAAGACAATTTCTTGAGATCAAGCTTAAAAAATCTCACATCCGAGGGTACCTCGTACGAGTTGCACGCACAAGGGGTAAATCCTCAACATTGGAATACTAACCTATTTCTCAACTCGCTTAACCTCATCTAACATCGAACTCACTAACTTGACTTCATGATCAAAAGGATAAGAATCATTATCCAAGTCAAGTGAGTTCACTAATCATGCCTCTAAGGGATCCGCACAATACGTAGCATCAAAATGCTATTGGGCTACCTACAATAAGGTCTACTTCTTTGACCTTGTTATCATCACCCATTTTCTTAACAATATTAAATATGTTAAGCTCCAAGGTCATGTTTCCGAAGGTGAGTTCATTTGTCCATTTCTAGCATTAATCAAGGCACTGGAGGTAGCAAGAAAGGGATGACCAAGGATAATGGGGGGATTATTTCTACCGAGAGCAACGAGATGGGTGTCCAAGACCACAAAGTCCACAGGAAAGTAAAATTTGTCAACTTGAATGATAACATGTTCCACAACTACTCTCAGAACCTTAATAGAGCGAGTTGTTAATTGAAGAGTGATTTTGGTGGGTTTGAGGTCGCCTAGGCTGAGTTGTTCATACACCGAGTATGGAAGTAAATTGACACTCGCGCCTAAGTCGAGCAAAGCTTGCTCTATTTTTAAGTTTCCTATCACATAAGATATGGTTGGACATTCGGGGTCCTTATATTTTAGAGGTAGCTCGGATTGAATGATTGAGCTCACATTTTGAGCTAGAAATATCTTTTTCCTCACAAAAAGTTTCCTCTTTACCGTAATCGAGTCCTTAAGGAACTTGGAATAGGGGGAACTTGTCTTCTCGCATCTAAGAGGGGGATGGTAATCTTAACTTTCTTGAACATCTCCAAGACATAAGCATTCTTAGCATTTCCTTTCGGAGGAATAAACCTTTGAGGATAAGGCACGAGAATGGGACATTTTGAGACTACCTACGGCTCTAACTTCGGTTCCTCCTCTCTTTCGAGGAAGTGTCTTCGACCTTTATTGGGTCAGGGAAGTCTTATTTAATGGTTCTAAGTGGAGGAGGGATAGACTTATCGAAGACTTTCCCACTCCGTAGAACGGTAATATCCTTCACTTGATCTGGAGAGGGATTCGAGACGTCGGTATTCACACTATTTTGCCCAATGGGGTGTTAAGATTGCGAAGGAAACATACCCTTTTTTTAACACTCAAGGAGGTGGTCAACTTAGAGATTGAAGATTCAAGTCATGCAAAGATTTGCACATTTTGATAATTGATCGCTTGTTGAGAATTCATAAAAGCATGAAGAGTATCATTAAGACTTTTCTTGTTTGGATGGGCGTAAGGAGGTATAACTGGAGGAGTAGATCCCGATGGAGGACCTCACAATTGCACATTAGGATGATATGGTTGCAAGTATATTTGTTGGTAATTAGTAGGTGTAGGAGTACCTTGATAATTCGAGTGATGAGGATTTTGGGTTTATTGGGGTTAAGCATAAGAGAAATCGGGATGGTTTCTCCAAGAGGGATTGTATCCTTCTCTAAGATGAACCATGAATTTCTTTTTATAAGTGGCCATTGCATTGGCTTGATCATGAAGAATCACTTTATATGTTGGGATTATAGGACAATCCTTAGTAGAGTAATCTTCAATGTCGCAAATATCACACAACTCTTCTATATGAGATAGAGAAGGAGTGGAGGATTCCTAATTCTTTTGATCCATAGCCTCAATTCTCTTGGTTAGTTGAGCTATTCGCCAATACATATCATCCCCATCGGCGAGGTGATATATCCCATATAAGAGGAAGGTGGATTAGTAGAACATAAGTTGGATTTGTTCGGGTCCAAGGTATCCCAAGCTTGGGTGGTCTCAGCATGATACTTAAAATATACCCATGCATCATCCAGATGAAGCTCAAAGAATTCCTTGGAGAATATAGTCTCCAACATTTGTTTAGCACCGAGAGAAAGCCCATTGTGGAAAAAGGAGATAAATCTCCCTTTTTCAAATACGTGATGTGGTCATTTATTCAATAGCTCATTGAATCTTTCCCTGCATATCTTATAAGTCTCACCCTCGCTTTGAGAAAAGGTTTAGATTTAACCCTTAAGCGAGTTAGTGCGGTGGGTAGGGAAAAACTTCTTCAAAATTTGGGCTTGCATATCCTGCCAACTTCCTATAAAGTTAGGAGCTAAGTACCAAAGCCAAGTTTTAGCTTTGTCATTAAAAGAGAAAGGGAAGAGTTTGAGTTGTGTGACATCGAGAGGACAGTTATGATCACTAAAAGTAGCACACACCTCCTCAAGCTATATCACATGAAGGTATGGTTTCTCACTCTCCATGCCGTAAAAAGTAGGTAATAGTTCAATCATTCCATTACGAAAATGGAATTGCACGACATTCTAAGGAAATATAATCCACGATGGAGTGGTGGTCCTCTCTGGTTGTAAATACTCTCTCATGGGTCGATAGGGAGGCTCGGCTTCCCCTTGACTATCGGGCTCGTCAGCCATGGAGTTAAGCCCGGAGTGGACTCTAGTATGAGATAATATTGAAATGGAAGGTGCTCGAGATGGTTTCCAATAGTCCAAAATCAAATTTCACAGGGATTGAACAATCCTATGAGAACTAGATTGGGTTAAAAGTTATTCTCTCAATGTCGTAAAGATAAAGTGTAAAAGATGATTTGTTGGTTGAAGTAGTAAGATTAAGTAACCACTATAGTAAAATGTGTTTAATTAATAAAAAACGAGTTAACTATGAAGATAAACTGAAAAGAACTAAGATAAGGTTAAGTTTAAGAGATAAAAGGGATTGAGTATCATTCTACCACCTCGAACTCACTAAGACGATGATAAGACATTGTTTAAATTAATTTTAATCGAGCATAACAAATTAAGTCCGAACATCAACCATGTAGAGACTAAACTCATTAAAGGAGGATTATGGGCTAATTAGTTATTGCTAAATAGGTTGGGTTTGTATTGAAGCATCAAACACTACCCTTTCATGACAAGGGAAGTTAAGAGACTAGGATACTCCAATACCAACACATGAAGTCCCATTAGAATAATTATAAACCAAACCCTAAATATGAAGTTAAAGCATGAAAGGTGGGATCATGATCCCCAACCATAAGTATAGTTACTCATAATGGAAACTAAGATACTCATGCAAAATAACAACATACTTAAGCAAGCCATCTAGTTAAACACAAATGAATACAAGAGATGGTCGATAATTGCAAATTAAAGCTAAGAAAACAGTAGAGAAGAAGTAAATAAAACTTTCTTGCATTAACAACAACAAACTTTTAAGTAATCAATGATTTACATGCGGGTAAGAACCATAAATGAACTTGACCTAAGAGAGAGAAGAGAGAGCTTATGAAATTGGAAAAGTTTCTAAGTATATAACCGCTCCTTACAAAAAGGAAACAAAGGGTTAAAACCCCCAAAATATCTCAGATGGCATAATTATAATAAGCAAAAATAGTGGCAGATCGATTCGAAAAGAAGACGAATCGATTCTCAAAAGAGGAACTGCTTTACTGGGCCAAACCAAATCGATTCGGAAAGAAGCCGAATCGATTCGGACCTGCTGTCATCCTGAGCTAGGCTTCTGCAATGGTTAATTAAGGTGCATGATCCAAATAAATGCCCGTAGCTTCTTCGATAGAACTCGAATTCATGCTCTGTCGGAGGCCACGCAAAGATGAGTCATAGGAATTGAACTTCCATGAAGAGTTCAGGATCAAAACCAAAATTTTTAATTTACTAAATTTCCCCCGACTTTGCAAATGTCAACGGAATTTTCTTGGGATTTAACCAAACTTGATATCTTGCATTCTTGAGACCTATAAAAGCTCAAATGAGGCTCACACAATATATATATATATATATATATATATGTGTGTGTGTGTGTGTGTGTGTGTGTGTGTGTGTGTGATGAAAACGGGGGTTAATCAATAAATGAGCATAAAAATCGGGAAGAACATGTACGAGAATGCTAAAATTCACAAATTAACGGTGTATTAAATGAAATAAATGTGACTAATCACTCCACTATCCTAGACTCAAGTAAACTCATGGTCTTTTCAAACTCAAAAAGATCTTTCTTCATAGCCTCCATTAAACCTCAAAGACTATATATGTCACATTTAATATACATTAACTTCTCACAAAGAGTCCTCTCATATGCCCTAAGATCTCCAATTAAAACACTTTCATCATTACCGATGAAACATTCTCTTATTCTAGCTTCCAACTTCAAGTTTGCCTTTTTCAATTTCAAGGAATCCATATATAACTCACGGAAGGAAACTTAGAATTCACTCTCCTCTTTCGCTTCTTCATTTTCACTCTCATATCCACTCTCCCTACCATCAAACACATGGGATTCACAAATAATGACCTCAAAAGTTTCATGCAAGGAATCATGGGAAGGTTCATAATCAATGCTCACATGATTAGCCATGAACGCGGTGAAGTTGCGCTCAATGGGGGAATCAGGTCCCTCTTCTGATTCACTATCACTAAGGTTAGAATTATATGAAATTGGTTTTTTACCCTTATTCTTTATTTTAGTGGGACACTCGGTTGCCTTATGGACCTAACCCTCACAACCAAAACATTTATTCGCCTCTTCCCTCTTAAGATCATCATTACGATTTTTGGTGGATTTCTCAGCATTGGTATACTTAGACTTCTCAAACTTCTTATAATCATTTTTAAGTTTCTTTTTATTAACTTAAAAAAATTTCTAAACTTCTTAGAAAACAAAGACCTATCATCGGAGTCACTGTCAAACTCATCATTCGAAACAGGTGTTTCCTCTTTTCAGGCTTTCAATATTATTCCCGTATCCTTAATTTTCACATCATTGGAGTTAATCATGTCAAGTTCATAGGTTTGTAAGTCACCTACAAGCTCTTCAAGTTTCGTAGAGTTTAAAGTTCTTAAAGAGTTCAAAATAGTCACTTTTGGATTAAACCTATCGAGTAATGTCCTAAAAAATTTCTTTATGATATGATTGTCGGGTATTTTCTCTCCCAAACTATAAGATGAATTCACAATATCGGCTAATTTAACATATAACTCATCAAAAGAATCACTTTCTAACATCTTAATGGTTTCAAACTGAGTCGACATGTTTTGAAGTTTGGAAGCCTTAACAACATGTGTACCTTCATGGGTGAGTTGGAGTACGTTCCATGTAACGCCCCGACCCGAATTTATGATTTACCCATGAGTCAACCTGGTCCAAATCGGGCATTAGTTGTGAAGTGCAATGGAACAACCTATATAATGATTCTAAACCATTTTTATTTTAATTATGTTTCACTTGTTTAGCATGCGATACCAGTTTCAAGGTAAACTGCATAAGGGACCCATGGGGAGCACCCGAAGTCCAAGTAAATAGAGAAACTACGTAAACATGAATGAAATATACTTACCTGTATAACGCCCTCAAAATGAGAAATCGCTCCCAACCTACTTTAACAAAGTGGGGATGTGAGCCTATGCCTGGTGGGATTCATGCATACGAAAATATGTATGTTTATATACGTATACCTTTGAAAAATACATATTCTAATACATTGATCAATTTATTTTCGAAAACCTAACTTGCCTAGATTAATTGACCTTAATCTTATTTAAGGTTTTCTTTAATCATACTTAACATTCTCACTTGGTTTAACTCACCCAGTTCAACACTTGAAACCTTACCACTTAATTTATTAAAACCATTCCCGTACCGAAATTTACGCTTTTATTCATTCTATCCCTTTAGTATTTTCATTGAAAATTGCCATTTCAACACACGTAATTCCCGTGTTAGAAAATACTTATTTAATATTTAAAAACCCCTTTCACAACACAATCTTTTGTTAAATATGGGTTTAACCATTTAGGTTGCTGAACCACTCAATTATTTACTCCTTTTAACCTTTTTCATTTCTTTATGGATATTAATAGATTTACGCATTTACTTGTCCATTTAAATTTTATCGAAACATTCATTACATTCATTAAAGTTAGGTTGTATTAACACATATTACCACACAACCCGTTTTATGATATGTTTCATATTTTCTTTATCTTTTCTCGGAATCTTCCAATACCGCATACTTACACGGGCTCGACACCGATGGCTATGCGCACCATATGCTCTGGCCAGTGATTTAGGGATTTTCACCCAAGGCCTTCGGGACCTTTTTGTTATCCCGATGTCATTTGAGTTCCTTTTATGTTTTTTAATATTTAACAAATGTCCACATTGATCCACTTCTTTACGTTTACCCAATCGAAGCCCAAACATGAACTTAACCGTCCATTTTTCCATTTACACTTGGAAAATTGTTTTCTTTCTTCTTTAATTCCCTCATCAACACACACGTGATTTATACTAAAATTATTCACACTTAAGGACTTAATTCATTTTCACACACATTAGTGTAAAGACATTTGTTAACATTTTTATTCCATAAAATGTTCCACTTTAAGTAAATTACCAATTTGACTTTGTTCACCAAACTTAAAATTTATTCTTTTTCAAGTGTTATTTCTTTTTCAAGATGATTATTAAGTTCCCACTTAAGAATTTAAGCACCTTTTATCCATTTTAACACTTGTACAATATCACAACTGACCCCACTTTCTTACTTACTATTTTAACATTTTCACCCTTTACTTTCATTATTCACTTTAACACCACACTTTATGGAAAACCATATCTCTCATACAATTCAAGAAAAGTAAGACGTTTTACCAACTTCTATAAACTCGACCAATGTCCATTATCATAAAGTCTCGATTTTGCAAGAAACTTAATAATATTTATTTCATAAATATTTCAAGAAGTTTACACGATCCAATACAAATATCCATTATTTCCTTTTTACTAGAAATACGCAAAAATATCATTTCTTCATATTTTTATTCCATAAAAATGTTCATTATTTCTTTTTACTAGGAATACACACAAATACTATTTTCTTACATTTTTATCCCATAAAAATGTACATTACTCCTTTTACTATAAATACACCAATTGACACTATTTTACATTTTTATTTCATAAAAATATCCATGACTCGTATTCTGAATTTTACAACACCTCTACATCTCATTTAAACCTTCTTTTAAATGCCTATTTTTCTTTAAAACATCAAGGGTGTATTTAATAAACTCTTAAATACATTATAGCCATTTTCCTACACTCTTACACTCAAATGGTGGAAAATAGTCACCTAAATTTTTGTCTAATTCAAAACCCACTTTAAAACCTTTATTTGAAACCCATTTGTTGATGAAATCATAGAAATAAACTGATAAACTCCATAAATGTAAACTATCAAAAATCCTACATATATTAAGCCTAATATATGTAAAATAACTAAATAAAATTTATACATAACATTAATCCTAAATCAAGGTTAGCAAAATCCACCTCAGAGAGCTCTAGAATTGGTGTAGATGTTAGAGAAGATGGAGGAACCCCCACCTCCAAAGGTGGCCTCAAGGGGGTCTCTAAAATCCCACCAAAGCTTGTCTCCATGAATTCATTCCCCATCTTCATGTAAGCTCTCTTCAACCTCCAAGGAATCTTCTTCAAACTCCATATTCAAATACCTAAAAAGACCTTAAGAACATCATCTTCTACATTGCAATAAGTCCAACTAGGGTTTCTATATGTTTGGGAGCTTGGGTGTGGTCTCCAATGGTGTGAAATGGACAAGGGTTTGGTAGGAAGGGATGGAAATAATCTTGGACGGGAGGCATTCCTCCATGGGAGCCCAAAAAAGAGAGAGAGGAATTTAGAAATCTGATGGGTTTTTCTCCCCTCAAAACCCACCTGTTTTGCCTTCTTATAATCCAAGGCAAAGAGTAATTACCTTAAAAAGAAACATTATAACCCCAAAACCTTCCTATATCATGTGTAAAGAAGCTTGAGGATCGACAATGAACAAGATCCAACGGTTACACTCATGACAGAACAACAAAAAGAAGTCTTGCTAGGCCATAACTGAAACCCGTGGTCAACGGGCTAGGGGGCCCTGGTCGACCGGGTCCTGTGCAAAAAACCTCATTTTTTTGAAGTTTCGATCCTATGATAGTTATATATATATATATTTTTAGCACCTCAAATGTTTGGTCAAATTATGTTTTCTTTCCCACCAAGACTCCAAAAAAAATCGCGCAAGGTCCTTCTTATTGTGTCGCATACCATCACAATGTTACCTTAATTTAACCGTGTTCGTGTCACATTCTTTTCTCTACTGATTAATGTCTTACTTCACCATCGTATTCTCACCAACTAATTTAACATGGATATTCATCCATGGGGAATATGCAATGTAATGTTTTCTTTTAATCCCTACGTGCGACGTGTCACCTTTTTTACAGTTCTAGTTCAATCTTTTATGTATTTGTTTCCACAATAATTTCTTAGAATAAACTATTCAAATTATAAATAAAATATTTATTTCTAGGACGAGGTATTACAAACTTTACTCCTTGGGGAATTTTTTCCTCGAAATTCTTGGTCCCCAACTTTAGGCTCTCTACTAATTTCATCCTCAACACCATAGTCTAAACCCAAAGACTTCAATTTCATCAATCACACCTATGAACTCATCGCCATGGATCGTTCTATGTTAGGATTCACAACCTATGTTTCCTCAAACAAATCTTGAGCCACGTCTAGCCTAGGCTGATACAACCTCAACACTTATGATCATACATGCTAACGGTTGTCAAGTCGGTCACCTTATCACAAAGGTCTACCCGACTAATATCTCCTACGAGATCCTTATGCTAACCTAGAGTCATCCTAGGCATCACAACGAAAACACATATGAGCGATTACATCCTCAATCCGTACAATTCTGAACCAAGTGCAACATTACCATCTAATGTCTTATCGATTTTCGTTATTCATAATATTCTCAAGTCAGAATCTCGAGATGCACGACCCAATCGCACTAGTTACACCGGCTAATTAAGAAGCATGTTAACATAAGCAACCAAATAATATATGAAACTACATGCAACTATGCGAGACCATGCATACACACAACTAATGTAGAACAAAGGTGTTTCTGAAGATATGTGCACTCATAAGTCGTGACGCATTAGCTGCAATTAGCCTAACCCACATCACTACTTAGCTTATGTAGAATTACACTATAATCAGGATTGGTCACCAACTTCCCATTACCGGTATCAAGGAAGACATAAGAAATGGAATGAATCTGATGACTACTATGCCAAAAGAAAAATAATCAGATCCCGACATGAATCGTGCCACACAACGTACAACATACCTTTGAAGTCTATAAATCTTGGCCAATATCTGCTAAAGTCTTAGCCGTGACACATACCCTAACTTGGCCTAATAACCTGATGAGTTCTAATTGCGAATCACCTATTCGTTTCAGACGAATAGGGTACGAAATTAATTCCGTCGAGAAGCTGAAATGCTAGGCTTACCTCCTTAGGACCGTTGCTACATAAGTATCATGGGCTAACACAACCATATAAACCCAATAAAATTTCATTCCTTCAACTCTCACCGTTAGTCACCTACCTATCATTCCTAGGCCCCACATAGTTTCAACGCATAATAACTAACCCTGGTTTTTGAGATCACACTTATCAAGTGAAACACAACACTCACATAGTCTCAATCATCCAACTCATGAGCCGTTTCTACCACCCTCAGCACTGCCTATATGATTCTGGTCATAATTATTCTAATGGCATCCCAACACTCAATCATCACTTATACCTAATGATATTCCCTTAACATAGTCAATACTAATTGTACAGGTAGCGCACTTAGGTGCTATAATTATGCATAACACATCATCCCTTGTGCTATTTCTAGATGCCAGGATGAGCCTCACCGTGTTCTAAGTCTCCCAGTTGTACCACCTAGCATTATTCAATCTATTTTTTTACATTATCCTCGAAGGTCATATCATGGCACATTCTTACAAACAAAGATCGTGGCACTAACTCCAAGTACTTCCTATAAATCAATGTGACCCAAACCTACTACAATCATCAATGATTACCATCACTATACAAGCTCTAATGCGACAATGATTCCCAAATGTGTTATGGATGACTATACCAAACTCAGTTATCTCTCTAACCACTTACATGTCTATTACGATAAATCTCAAGTTATATCATGAACTATACTATGCTGGGGTCTACCAATACGAATGTATATCACCACATAAACCTCGATGTAACAATAATTCCCAAGGGTTCTGAGGCAAGACACTATTGGATTTGTAATACACAGTACATAACCTTAAATTCGTAGGGAATGTCTACTCCTCGCATTAACATCTCACTCGATAAACCTTAGTACACATCTCCAAGGAATTTTAATACGGTTTCACATGCCTATCTATGTCACAATATCGAAGTTGATCTCATTAGGCCACATCATCTAATTTTCAATGAGTGTTCAACCATGACATCTAACTTCCTCACTACGCAAGCATTATATTACGTGATAATCTACCAACTAAAACAACTGTATATCGGTGGGATACAGGATGTTGAATATTGCCTATAAACACCAAGACTCATGCCCATGAATTCCATAAGGGATCTTAGTTCTCTGTGCTACACTGTAGTCACTAAACTATAAATTTATACCATCCAAATCTTAGTAGGACACTGAACATCAGGTATTGCCTAAGGGGCATTGAATGTATTACCCTTTCATATGTACATCATTAAATGTATTACCCTTTCACATTACAGCCTCAGGGCTATAAATACATTGTACAATCTTCATTAGAACGGGATAGGGAATTTCTTGATATAACTTGTAATCGAGCATTCACAAACAATCAGCAATAACATAACAGTGGACGTAGGCCATTCTTATAAGGCTAAACCACTTTAAAAATTCTTTATCTCATTTATTTATCTGTGATTGAATAGTTAGATATGATCTAATTTTTTACATCAACAGATTGGCGTCGTCTGTGGGAAACGACTAGTAATATCCTTTTCCATAAAAAACAATCCATTACAAATGGCTGATATTCCAGAATCTAGCAATCGAAATGCTAGAAGCCCTCCAAATCCATATTCTCCGCCAAATATTCCAGATCTGGCTGGAATAATGACAAATCTGGCTCAGGGCCAGACCGTCATGCAAGAAACTATGCGACAACTCATACAAACCCTCCATGGCGGTGCACCAACCCATCCAAGACCACGAAGTATTCAAAGAAATACCCGTGCATCTTCTTCGCGTACTAGGCGTACCAATTCATATCACAATGAGGAGTCTGAAGATTTTTCTTATCAACCTGGACGAACTTCGTCAGTGCAAGCCACAGATACTGAACAACGTATCACTCTCTCCCCAGAAAGGACCAGTGCACTAGAAATATTAAGAAGAGTATCCCCTTTCGATCGATTAGGTCCTAGGAGGAGCAAAGTTCCTCCCAGAGCCCCATCGAGGAGTTTTAGACGATCATCAAATTTAAGGGAAGGATCTGCCCAGTCGCGACCAGCTACTCGTCAAGATAGATCCCAGGAAGCCACTTCAACGCGATCAGTTGCTCGAACCAACAGGCCTGAGGAAGGAAATGATGCATGGAAAGGATCTATTCAAAGGCTGGAGGATAGATTGGGGGAAATGGTTAAAGCTAAGAACCCTCTATAATGAACCTTTGTTCGAGGAACACCTTTTGTCCAGGCCATCGTAGATTTTCCAACACCATCAAAATTCAAAGCACCTGTTGTGACCCCCAAATATGATGGAAAGACTGACCCCATCCTTCATATAGAACAATACCAAGCTGCAGCTGACATCTATGCTGTTCCAGATGAGATGAGATGCAGGGCATTCTCGAGAACTCTTACCGGGTCTGCTCAAATATGGTATAATAATCTTCCTCGGGGTAAGATTTCAATTTTTCTTCAATTGGCCGAGTTTTTCATTAGGAATTTCTATTTTGGAGCAAAGCCAGTTAAACGAGTAGCGCATTTGTTAAGTGTTAGACAAAAGGCTGGTGAGAGTACCAGAGATTATATAATTATTTTTAATAACGAGAAACTCGAAGTAATTGATTATGAGGAGAAGACAGCGATTATCGCCTTAATGAGTGGACTACTACCCAACAAGTTGTACTATACTTTGGCCAAAGATCCACCTAGAACCATATCGGATCTGATGGGAAAAGCGTCCAAGATTATGTATGCCGAGGAGGCTATGACTGTAAAGAAGAACATGGAAGCTAAAGAAACCAAGGTGGAAGGTGATAAAGCTAAGAAGAAAGAGCATAAGAACAATGGTAATGACAAACATTCAAGAACTAGATCGGTATGGGACGCAATGAAGAAATTTGATAATTATACTCCTTTGAAGAAGGATATCAACCATGTTCTAGAAGAAATCAAGAATAACGAGGAATTAAACTGGCCAGAGAAAATGAAGGCAGACCCTGACAAGAGGAATAAGGCAAAGTATTGCGAGTTTCATAAAGATCATGACCATATGACCAAAAATTGCATAGCTCTTCAAAATGAGATTGAAACACTCATCAGACGAGGAAAGCTGGCAAAGTACGTTGATCGTGGAAGCGAAAGAAGGAACAATGACCGAACGAGAGAGAGGTCTAGATCTCCTCGTCGAGTAGAGGAGAACAAGAAAAGAAACCATGAAGTTGATCCCGAAGACAACCCCGATCTTCCCAAGAGACCAAGGCAGCCAGAACGAGAGGTATTTTCAATACGCTTTGGGTCATTTTACTGTAATGTTATAACAGGCGGAGATGCAGGAGGAGGAGACCTTACTGCCGAGATAAAAGCTTACCTCTGTGAGGCTCAAGCTTGCTCGTACATTCAACGAATAAATCTAGATGAGGAGGATCGCCCGAGAAAGGTGAACAAAGAGAAGTTGTTCATTGGGTTCTCAAAGAATGACCTTACAGGTGTTCTATATCCCATGATGACCCATTGGTGATAAAGATGAGAATGAAGGAGGTAATGATTTCAAGAGTACTCGTAGACAATGGTAGCTCGACAGACATCATGTTCTACTCGTGCTTCGATAGTTTAAATCTAAAGCTATCTCAACTAGAGCCTTATCATAGACCCCTCCTCGATTTTGCTGGCGAGAAAGTATTTCCACTTGGGACGATCAAGTTGGATATATTCATTGGTACGTGGCCTTCTTGTCGAACAGAAAGAATACGCTTCTTCGTGATGGATAAGAATGTTCAATCATCATAAAATATCATCATGGGAAGAGTAGGATTGAAGAAATTTGAGGTTGTACCATCTACAGTGCAACAATGCCTAAAGTTTCCCATAAATTTTGGAGTAGGAGTTGTGAAAGGTGACCAGAAAGTAGCTCGGGAATGCTATTATTCATCCGCCGAGCAAGAGGAACTAGAGGAATCAAGGAAAAAGACTACTACCTATCAAGTGGGTGAAGGTGCAGAAATTGAAACATTGGATCCTAGAGATGAGTCTCAACTCATGAAGGGTCAAGTGGTGGAAGCTACTGAAAACATCATTCTGGACGACGAGCACCCTGAGCGAACTACTCAAGTAGGTTCGTCAACCTCACTAAAATAGGAATTGATAACTTTCCTTAGAAGCAGAAAGAAAACTTTTGCGTGGAGTCATGAGGATATGCCCGGGATAGACCCAAATTTCTTATGTCACGAACTCAATGTGAATAAGGAGATCAAGCCTGTGAAGCAAAGAAGAAGAGTATTCAGCCCCGAGAAGAATCAAGCTATACAAGAGGAAGTCGAGAAGCTCCATAAAGCCTTCTTTATTGAAGATGTTAAATATCCAGACTGGTTAGCAAATGTGGTGATGGTGAAAAATAAGAATAAAAAATAGAGGATGTGTGTAGACTTCACCGACCTCAATAAAGCATGTTCAAAGGATCACTTTCCGCTGCCCCGAATTGATCAACTAGTGGATGTTACCTCGTAACACGAGCTGCTGAGCTTCATGGATGCTTATTCTGGCTACAATCAGATTAAAATGAAACCTGAAGACAGGGAGAGTACTTCTTTCATTACCCCTAGGGGAACTTATTGTTATAATGTTATGCCTTTTGGTTTAAAAAATGCAGGTGCGACATATCAGAGGCTGATGAACAAAGTCTTTGCTGAACAAATCAGTTGCAATATGGAAGTCTATGTTGACGATATGCTGACAAAGAGCAAGAAAGCTTCCGATCATCTAGTTGACTTAAGTCAGACTTTTGATCAACTAGATAAATATCAAATGAAGCTGAACCCGACAAAGTGCATATTTGGAGTACGAGAAGGCATGTTTCTCGGATACATTGTCAACCAACGAGGCATTGAGGCGAATCCTGAAAAGATCAAAGCTCTATTAGGGTTAGGATCTCCAACGACGAAGAAAGAGGTGCAAAGTCTTACAGGACGAGTAGCAACACTCAACAGATTTGTATCACGAGCAACTGATCGATGTCTCCCATTCTTCAAGACACTCCGAAAGACTTTTGAGTGGAATGATGAATGTGAGAAGGCTTTTCAAGACTTGAAGAAATATTTGGAAGCACCTCCACTGTTGTCCAGGCCGGTGATGGGAGAAAAATTGTACTTGTATCTAGCAGTATCGGAGAATGCAGTTAGCTCGGCGTTGATAAGAGTGGAGAATGGAGTACAAAAACCAATCTATTACACAAGTAAGGCGTTCCGAGGAGCAGAGATCAGATATCCAAGGCTGTAAAAGTTAGCACTAGCACTGATTGAGGCGAGTAGGAGAATGAGGCCATACTTCCAAGCTCATACTATAGTCGTATATACTGATATGCCGTTGAGGCAAGCCCTTCATTGTAATACCCCATATTTTCATGGCTTTTAAATTTAAGGATTTATTAAATTTAATTGAGATAAATTAATTTAATTTTAATCCGGAATGTTGTTTTAAATATTTACTAGCGTGACGAGAGTTAGTAATTATTGGACATTTGTTATTTGTGGCATATTACTAGATGAGTATAGTAATATATGAGATTTATTTTTATAATATTGTCACGTGTGAATAAAATGACAATTGTGGAAATTTAAGTCAGGACGCGCCTGTGTCGTGTCGGGACTAAATGTGGATTAATAAAAGTGAATATTTTATAAGTTGTTCATATGGTAGTTTTGAGTGCGCCAACGCATCCGCAAGGGTCGAGATAGTCAGAAAAGTGTACTCGGGGGTTTAGTTTGGCTCGTGGGGCGTTTTTAGGCCTAATTAGTACCCCGGGAGGGCATTATGGACATTTCACATTTTTGGGTAATTAAACCCACGAATTTTATAGGGTTATATCAGATGGAAAATGTCATATTTTAGGGTTAACTCAACCTAATACTAATGACGGACATTGGAGAGGAAGAGGAGAAGCTCTCCAAGGAGTTCTAGTCCAAGAACACCTCCGATTGCACCGCCGTCACCACCAACGCGTAGATCGCGCGACGGAGAACATAACCACATCAAAATCGTCTGCAAATAAGAACACCAAAAATCCCAGGCAAGTGTTTATCTTGCTTATTTTGTTGGTGAATCCTTCATATTAGTTTAGGAATGATTAGGGATGAATTTCATTGAAGAAAACCTAAATTGTGATAGGAATTTGCATGTAGTGATGACTTAAACCTTATTCTGGAAATTATTGGTGATGTAGAAGAATAATCCATGAAATTTTAATGTTGTATTAGAAGGAAATTTTGGGAAAAACATATTAGAACAATGATTAAGAAATTCCTAGGGTTCTTGATAATTGTATAGATCTTGGGCTGTTAATCCATGATTAAATGACTGAAATCCACATGCTTTACGTTGAAAATACCTAATATGATGATATAAGGTTAGTAGTATCAAATCTGGGAAGATTGGGATTAAAAAATATGGAAATTGTTGAAGTTAGGAGATGAAACCCGTAACTGCAGAATTTCAATTTTCGCAGACCTGCTTGATCGATCGATCGAGCCCAGAGCTTCGATCGATCAAAGGTTCGATCGACCGAGCCCCAGACCTCGATCGATCGACCTCTCCTGGCAGACTCCTATTTCCTTTTTAAATGAGTTAAATTCAATTTATTGTGAGATAATTCTTGGGCATCCTTAATAAAATGTTTTGGGAGATAGGGAAGACCAGTAGGACATGTGAATAGATTTTGGGACCCTTGATGTTGGGCAAAGATTGTATTTTGGGATAATTACATAAGGGTCGGTGAATTTATGATTTAAAGAGAGAGACACGTAAGAGAGTTACTTTGGGACAAATGTGTATACCTACTGAATCTTATAACTGGGAGGATAGAATCCATGAAGCGTTATATAGTAAGTGGAAAAGTTCCTCAAATTAATGTAAGATGCGAATGGTTATACGTGATAACTAAATAATGAGAAATAAATACAAATGTCGTAATTATGGGAATTGATAATATGCCCATTATTGATATGGTAATATTAGTATAGTTATATGATTGTGTATGCATATACTATCTATGTGTGAAAATCATGCCCACGCTACTTGCTATCCCTGAGGTTTCCGCGCTGGGACAGTCTTATCTCGATGGGACCTTTATGGGGGATATTGACTTGTAACCTAGAAGATAGATATCCTTGGTACAGGCTATCGGAATGATAGTTCAGACGGTCCTAAGAGACGCAGGCATGTGCCATCCTCTTAGAGACTTGGAATCTATTCTTCGCCTCATCTTGTTTGTGTATAGATATCCTTGGTACAGGCTATCGCAGTGATAGTTCAGACGGTCCTAAGAGACGCAGACATACGCCGTCCTCTTAGAGACTTGGAATCTATGCTTCGTCTCAATATTGTTTGAGTATGTGTTAATACAATTCGAGAGTGATTCCGAATTTGTATTCCCTTTAATGTGAGTGATATGGGGTTTGGATAGTAGAGTATGCCCGCACCATAGTTATTATTTGGGGTGTTGTTATGATATATATATTTTACGAGTAGTTAATATATATATGAAATTCTGGAATTTGGAACTACCTATTGTGAATTGATATGTAGGACATGGTTGATGTCTCAATTATAAATACTTGTTTTGAGAAAGTATAATATGACACAGGAAAACTTTATTGATTAATAAAGTTAAAATGAGAACTTCGGTTACTAATTAAAATGTTCTTTTCAAACAATTGAATCGTTAAATTTTGAATCTTACGAGTAATCTAAGATAAGTTAAATCATTGGGAAGATTAGTGCGATAAATGATAAGATAAACCATTGGGAAGGTTAGTGCGATAGGTGTGCACATTAGAAGAGAGGTGAGAATTTCTCAAGAGAGTGTCGCACTAATATGTTGTTGCATTGGCCTGTATCAATTTAAATACTTGCTAAACGTATTTTAAATCAAACACACTATCGGGCTCTGACCCGTTTCTTTTTCTCTCTCTCTCTCTTGTATATATATGTATGTACTACAGGTTCCCAGCCACAGGGGCGTCTTGCTTAGGATCCCTTGGAAGGAACGTGCTGCAGCTTTGGTGGGAGTTGCAGGCCACTTGCTTAGACGATTTCATATACATGATTCCACTCCTATGATTCTCAGTTATTGGGGCATGTGTCGCCCTTTCCACTATTTATCTGTTCTGTTGGGACATTGTATTTCAATTATTTCTAGTAGTTACTTTGGGATTTGTTCAGCATGTATGTTTTACCTTAAGATTTAAATGTTGGGATTTTGGATGTTGAATGTTTAAAGTAATTGGATTATGTTCCAGGATAATTGTTGTATAATTCTTACTTATTGAGAATGTGGTTAATAATTTAATAAATAAGTTTTTCTTTAAAAATACAATTTGGTTAGAAAGGTTAAAAATGGTTTTGACACTTAGCTTAATTAATTAGGGTGTTAATTTGGAAAAGTTTATTTTTACGACAGTGATGCTAAGAATGAACCAACTGTTCACCTTGATTTTAATTTAATAAAGGAGTGATCGCCCGATATTTAATTAGGCGGGGTGTCACATTCATAAACCAGAAAAATCAGGGAGATTGATGTACTGGGAAATAGAGCTCGGAGAATACGGTTTAGTCTATGAACCCAGATCATCGCTTAAAGGGCTAGCTGTAGCGGATTTTATAGCAGAGTTCACCTATCCTGATACCCCGGAGGAGCAAAAGCTGCTTGCTGATCAACCTGTGGATGTTACAGGATCATCAAATTCGAGCTCAGACCAACTCCGATTGGTAAAAGGGCAAGAAAAGATGATCGACGAAGAGCAAGAAATATCAGGGGAGGATGAAAGGAAGCAATAAATATTTCACCGAGGAACTCTGTCAGATCAGAAGTTTAAAGACGAGTTACCTATATGGAGGCTATATGTAGATGGCTCATCTAGCACAACAGGCAGTGGGGCAGGGATAGTTTTGAGCACTCCGGACGAGGTCGACATGGAATACGCCCTACGTTTCCAATTCAAAGCTTCCAATAATGAGGCTGAGTATGAGGCCATGATTGCAGGTTTTAATTTGGCAAAAATTATGAAGGCGCAGCAAATTATTATCTTCAGTGATTCTCAATTAATTGTAAATCAATTGTTGGGAATATATGCAGCCAAAAGAGAATTAATGATCAAATACCATGCAAAGGTGATGGAGTTAGTATCAGAATTTGCTGCTATTCAGCTGGTCAGAATACCAAGAATGGAGAATGCAAGAGCAGATGCCCTAGCTCGATTAGCATCAGCTACTCGTACCGAGCTACGAAGAACAATCCCAATTGAAGTTTTAGCTGGTCGGAGTATAGATGAAGATTTGGCGATGAACTTTATCACCCTTGATTTAGGACCATCTTGGATGGATCCCATCAGGGCATATATTGAGGAGGGAGAATTACCAATTGACAAGCTCGCAGCCAAGAAATTGAAGTTTAAAGTTGCTCGGTATGTATTAACTAACGGTATTTTATATAGACGAGGAATTATGGCAGGTTTGCAAAGATGTGTACATCCCTCCGAGGTGAAAGAATTGATTGAAGAGATCCATGAAGGGTCCTGTGGAGCCCATGTAGCAGGTCGAATGCTTTTTCAAAGGATGATGACGCAGGGATATTACTGGCCGACGATGAGGGCTGATTGTGTATCCTATGCCAAGAAATGTGATAAGTGACAGCGCTTTTCCTCCATCCGAAGAACTCCACAAGCATTGTTGACACCCATCACTTCCCCTTGGCCGTTTGCCATGTGGGGAATAGATTTGGTCAGACCACTGCCAACGACCAGAGGAAGGTTCAAATACCTCGTCGTCGCAGTGGATTATTTTACTAAGTGGGTGGAAGCTGAGCCTCTCATTGATATGACGTACGAGAAGGTGTACTAATTTATTTGGAAGAACATCATTTGTCGATATGGTCTTCCTCGTGCTTTCATCACAGACCATGGAACACATTTTGATAACGAGGAGTTCGATGCCTATTGTCATCAATCAAATGTGTTGAAGATCCACTCAGCACCAGGCCATCCTCAAAGCAATGGACAAACTGAAGTGACAAACAGAACACTGCTGAATGGTTTGAAGAAAAGACTGGACGATGCGAAAGCAAATTGGATCAACGAGTTACAGTCAGTACTGTGGGCTTACCGAACTACTCCCCGAGTAGCAACTGGAGAATCTCCATATATGCTAGCGTTTGGAAGTGAAGTTGTTATACCTGCCGAGTTGGGCCTCCCAACACACAGGGTACTGAATTTCAATTCCCTTGTCAGCGACTTAATGAGAAGATTGGATTTAGACATGCTCGAGGAAGTTAGAGAAGAAGCAGCCATCAGAAATGCTTCATACCAACAACGAACAGCTCTATTATACAATAAGAGGGTGAAGAAGTGTGACCTGAAAGAAGGAGACTATATGCTGAAGAAAGTAGTTCAAAAGCACAACAAACTGGAGGCAAACTGGCATGGACCATACCGAGTTACAGAAGTTGTTCGACCAGGAACTTACCGAATAGCAACTTTAGAAGGGGAGGAGTTTAAGAATGCATGGAACGTAGAGCACCTGCGCAAGTATTATCAGTGATGTGTATTTTCTCCTTTTATTGAAAGTTTTTCGAGGAATACTAGTGCTACACACTACTCGGTGAAACTCGTCAAAACTTGGGCTACTCAAATTTTTTCTCGAAAACGCCAGCTAAGGTTGGTCAAGAAACAAATGTATTCCTCCGGGAAGTAAAACTTGTATTCCTCCGGGAAGTAAAGCTACATGTATTCCTCCGGGAAGTAAAACTACCTGTATTACTCCGGGAAGTAAAGCTACTTGTATTCCTCCGGGAAGTAAAGCTACCTGTATTCCTCCGGGAAGTAAAGCTACTTGTATTCCTCCGGGAAGTAAAACTATGTGTTACTCGGGAAGTAAAAATATTCCTAAAAATGCCAACTTATGTTGGTTAGGAAGTAAATATATTCTTGAAAACGCCAACTAAAAGCTCCTCGTAGAGGAAAAATCCACTAACTATGGCTGGTCGGGGATAAAAACCCACTAACTGTAGTTGGTCGAGAAGGAAATTTACCGACCTTGGTTGGTCGAAAACATTTTATGAATACGAGAAAATGATCAAGAAAAATTATTGATACTCGTGACTTTTTAAAATTATTAGTAAGTTGGCCGAGAAACAACTTAGTGAGTTGGTCGAGAAACAACTTAGTAAGTTGGTCAAGGAATAACTTAGTAATTTTTTATAATGACTACCACAAATTCAAGCTAGTCGACAATAAGTTGATCGACAAACAACACAAAACAACACAATATTGTTATCTTTTTAATAGACATACATGCACAAATGTAAAGTATTTTACAAGACAATAACAATTAAGATTGCGAACAAAAATAAAATTCTTTCATTAAATAAAAAACAAATTACATTGAGAATGAAATGTATACTAACTATTACATCAAAATTCCTACTCTGTTGGTTTCTTCCCCTCTGCTTTTGAAACAGGTTCCTCGCCAGCAGACGGATCATTTAAATCAAGAGGAGAGTTTATGAAGTTCAAATCTTTTAACATCCTGATATTCACCACGGATGGTCGATCTAGGAGGTGCTCGGGATGAGATATCTCGACACTTGAATGGAGATTGTAGTCGTCGAGATACTTGGAAATTAAGCATCCAGGAATGGCCCGAGCAGGGATCCAACTCATATCAAGTTTGAATGGTGGCACGAGTAGGTCGAGCAGCCCAGGATCATGGTAGTCTTATAGGTAATGACCCTGTTCGAGTTTCAGCACACCTAAGGCATTTAACCAGCCTTGCTTGTAGCCCTCATTATTAGCATTCTGGATACGATCGTCCAAGTGGTAGAGAGCCTCGTTTTACCCAGCCATCCAGAACTCCCTGGGCTATTTGTGGAATTGATATGTCAGTCTTTCCAGCTGCTCGTGGAGATTTTTGATGAAGAGTTTCTTATTCTCTAAGACTGACTTCTGCGCAGAAAGCTGCTCTTCTAGGTCCCTGATCTTCTTTGACATTTCAGCCAATGCCTGGTTCTTTGCCATTAATTGGAAATCTTGGTTCTCCAAAGCAGATTGAGTCCTCTATTCCTCGACAGGAATTCGAGCTGCTCTTGCTCGTCCCCGAGGAGCTCTTGCTCGTCCACGAGAAGATGTAGAGGGGCCAGCTCTCTTCAAGGTCTCCAATTCGTCCCTCAAGTTGGCGTTCTCGTCCTCCAAGAATGAGAATCCCTCATCAGTCACTGGGATCAAGGCTTTTGAAGTGGAAGCTGTAGACTTCAACTGTGACAACTCTCTTTGCAGGTTGTTATTCTCTTGCTCTAATAATTCAGCTATTTGTCTGCACTCCTCGACCTCAACCCTCAGAGTTCTCTCCCTCACATCGTAGCCAGCATAACGCTTCACGTATCCCTTGTTAGCATTAAGTTGCAAAAGGGCAGTGGATTCTTTGTATTGTTGCTGAAGGTCTTCAAGAGTGCCTTGGAGATCCTCGATCATATCATAATAAGCCACATTATTGGCTACTGCATGATCAAGCAGACACTTCAAGTATTGGTAGGCCTCAATTTCCTGTTCTGAAGCATCTTGGCCGAGGATGTCGATGATTTATGCTTCACTCAGATCCGTGTGACCAGCCTTAAAGTATTCATTGCATTGCCTCAACAGCTTTGTATCGTGAGCAGATAATAATTCCATCCTGGCCAAAAACTAGTAGAGGAAGAAAAAGAAGTAATCAATAATCAAAACAGAGCATGAAGAAGAGACAACAGTATGAATAAACACAAGATCAAGTTTTATTATATCATAAAGGTCAGAAGTACAAGGTTCAGAATTACATGTTCAAGATTACATTTGTTAAAGAAAAATAAAATAGAGAAATTCGAACAACTCTACACCTTTTCCTTGTCTCCCAAAACTTTCTCGGGAGGATGGGATGAGGAAGTAGGTTGCTCGGATGGAGCAGATAGTGGTTGGAGAAGTGCTGGAGGTTGCGCGGAGGAAGTTGCAGGTAGTGGAAGTTCCTCGTCAGCGGGCTGGATAGTCGGGGGAAGAGAAACCTGATCTCCCATCACCATGGAAGACTTTTCGGAGGAAGCTTCGTCCTCTTCTTCATCTTCAGGAGTTGGAGGGGGACCAGGGATGTGTCGCTGAAAGAGTTAGGAATTTTCATCCACTTTCATCTCCTGTAGAGCAGCGACCCATCCATCCCTAAAGTACTTGAGGCTTCCATATTCTACTTGCGACATCATGGCAGCCAAGCCCTTGTTCCACCCCTTGTCCCAGCCAGCGCTGAAAGACTTCTTCACAGCTAATTTTCTCTTTAACTTCTCCGAGGAAAGCTTCTCGGACAGAAGGTTTTCAGCAGTCTTCAATTTATTCTCAACCTCCTCCTTCTGCCGATTTACCTCCCGAAGCTGACCCAACTCTTCCTCAGCAACCTTGAGCTTATTCTCAAGCTCTCCAGCATTTTTGAGCTTCTTGTCAAGCTCTTTATTTTTCCCTTCCAAGTCCTTTATTCTCTTCTCCAACTCCTTGGAGACTTCAATAACTTGAGCTTTCTCCTGCTCAGTGGATGTAAGTTTCTTCTCCCAGATTGCCTTATTAGCATCGTACTTCAGACGAGAATCTTCCAAAGACTGCCTCAGGCGCACCAGAGCTTCCTCTACACCAGACGAGGAGCTTGAAACTTTAATAGCTTCATCCTTCTTCAAAATTGTATTGAAGCAGCTCACCAACTGTGAAAAGAAAATGAAAGCAAGTCAAAGACAGATATAATAAGGGAAAGATGAAAAGTTCAAAGTAAAAGGAATTACAAAAGCAATGTGGCGAGCTGCCAAAGAGGTAACCATATCCCGAGAAAGGTTTTCTTCGATACCTTGGATCTCGGGAATGATCCAAGTCTTCACCGAGATCATGGCAGAGCTCGGGGGAACGAAAGTGGGAACTCCACTAGTCGGGGGCTGAGAGATGGTGTCAGCCAAATTGACCGAGGAGCTCTTCTTTAGCTTCCTCGAGGGAGCAGGAATAGATTCAACCAAGAAGGAACTCTTGGTCGGTGATATTACAATCACTTCTCCTGGAGCAGCAGACTTGCTCAGAGCCACTTAGGGCTTCTCGACAACCTTCACAACAGGGGCAGCCGAGGAAGGTGCATCAGTTTTCTTTATCCCCTCCCCTAGGACGTCAATCTTACTTCTTTTTGCCTCTCCATCACTAGAGGCAGGTTTCTCAAAAAGGGTGGGAGGCCTTCTCTTATTCATCCTTTCACTTAAAGGAACGTGTGACTCAGGCGAAGAACTGGTAGAGGCTGGTACTGGTTCTGCGTCGCTTATTACCGGACGAGCAGTAAAAGAAGTGGTGTAGCTCTTGTACTACAGCAGATATGAAGTTGACCTAATGTGCTCGTCGGCAACCGACTGATGCAAACTCCAGATAAGTTTCAAATGTCTTATGTTAACGTCTGCTTCTTTTGGACACTTTCTTTTGCTATCAACTGCAAATAAATAAACATTAAAATATCAGTGGCACATTTTATCAAACATAGAAGAAGCATAATTTCAAATTAAATAAAATGAAATAAAAATAACCTATCCCATTGACATAGAGAGGGCATCTGGGACCCTGATACACTTCATCTCTAGATAAAAGAGCATGTTGCCAATTTTTTTATAACAACTCCGTGCTCAAAATAGTCCCTATTGGCATCCGGGAGATTGACCACTAAAGCCCTATTTAAAAATCTAGTTTTTAAATAAAAAGTGTTATCACCCACTGCCCATCTATAACAAAACATGATTTCTGGAATTCCTATGCGAGTTCCATGAATTTGATTTAACCTATGAACCCCATTAACTATTCTCCATGTATTGGGGGCTATTCTTGCAGGAACAACGTCAAAATATTGACAAAATTCCAAACATAGAGGATTGGGCGGAAAAGAAAATCCACATTCAGCAACAAAGAGACTGGGGAACCAATGTCCCTCAGCCAAACGAAAATAGTCAGAAGGCTCAGAAAGCTCTTCCAAAACAACCCAGGAGGGAATAGAAAAATCAGAGCGAAATTTATCAAGAGATTCAACAGGGTAAACCATGATGAATAAAGGAAATGAAGAAGAAGGAAGAAGATCTTACAGAAAAAGAGTGGATCTGTTAACAACGAACGATGAAAAGGATGAACGCACAAGAGAGTAAGACAATGGAAAATTCGAAGATGCAAGTATGAAAAAGTAGAAGACGATGGGATTGTCTGTGACGCTTAAATACTCTGCCTTGGGAAACGGTAAAGTAATGATTACAAAAAGAAACGATTACGCTACCGGCGGCTAGAAGGACAAAAAGTACGCGGAGATCGAGGCGGTTATAAAAATTCAAAAAAATCCTGATTCTACGAATTTGGAAGGAGAAATAAATACAAAAGACTCCTAAATTTCAGGATGACCATTTAAAACTGCCATATTCCGAGAAAGAATGTTCCACACTCCTCAAAGTTCGAACTATGAAACATTGGGGGCTTCTGTTGATACCAAATTTAGTCTGCTGACATGGCTCAATAAAGTGAAGACACATGGAAATCTACGTGGCAACAACAAGCATTTTCGAGGAACTCACATGCTCCGAGGAACCATACTACAACGAGGAGCACTGATTCCCTGAGGAACTCATACGCTTCGAGGAACAAGAACTCTCCGAGGAACTCTTGAGTACCGAGAAGCTTAGGCGGTCCGAGCAACTCAGGCGGTCCGAGCTGCACCTCGAACAAAGCATTAATAGCAGGATAACCAACAGTTTGACTGTTCATTAAATGCTTATCATTCAGACGCATACGCTTAAGGGGCATTGAATGTATTACCCTTTCATATGTACATCATTTAATGTATTACCCTTTCACATTACAGCCTCAGGGCTATAAATACATTGTACAATCTTCATTAGAACGGGACAGGAAATTTCTTGATATAACTTGTAATCGAGCATTCCCAAACAATCAGCAATAACATAACAGTGGACGTATGCCATTCTTATAAGGCTGAACCACTTTAAAAATTCTTTATCTCATTTATTTATCTGTGATTGAATAATTAGATATGATCTAATTTTTTACATCAACATTCACTTTTACACCACACTTTATGAAAAACCATATATTTCATACATTTCAAGCAAAGTAAGACGTTTTATCAACTTCTTTAAACTCGAAAAAAGTCCATTATCATAAAGTCTCGATTTTGCAAGAAACTTAAAAATATTTATTTCATAAATATTTCAAGAAGTTTACACGATCCAATACAAATATCCATTATTTCCTTTTTACTAGAAATACGCAAAAATATCATTTCTTTACATTTTTATTCCATAAAAATATTATTTCTTTTTACTAAGAATACACACAAATACTATTTTCTTACATTTTTATCCCATAAAAATGTCCATTACTCCTTTTACTATAAATACACCAAATGACACTTTCTTACATTTTTATTTCATAAGAATATCTATGACTAGTATTCTGAATTTTATAACACTTCTAAGACTCATTTAAACCTTCTTTTAAATGCCCATTTTTCTTTAAAACATCAAGGATGTATTTAATAAACTCATAAATACATTATAGCCATTTTCCTACACACTCTTACACTCAAATGGTGGGAAACAGTAATCTGAATTTTTGTCTAATTGAAAACCCACTTTAAATACTTTATTTGGAACCCATTTGTTCACGAAATCATAGAAATCAACCAATAAAACCCATGGATGCAAACTATCCCAAATCCAACATATATTAAGCCTAATATATGTAAGATAACTAACTGATATTATACATAACATTAACCCTAAAACCAGGTTACCAAAACCCACCTCAAAGAGCTCAAGAATTGGTGTAGATGTTTGAGAATATGGAAGACCCGCCACCTCCAAAGGTGGCCTCAAGGGGGTATCTAAATGCCCACTAAAGCTTGTCTCCATGGATCCATTACCCATCTTCATGTAAGCTCTCTTTAACCTCCAAGTAATCTTCTTCAAACTCCATCTTCAAATACCCAACAAGACCTTAAGAACATTATCTTCTACATTGCAACAAGTTTAACTAGGGTTTTATGTGTTTGGGATCTTGGGTATGGCCTCTAATGGTGAAAAATGGACTTGGGTGTGGTAGGAAGGGATGGGAATAATCTTAGACATATGTCTTTCCTCCATGGGAACCAAAACTAGAGAGAGATGAGTTTAGAAATCTGATGGGTTTTTCTCCCCTCAAAACCCACACGTTTTACCTTCTTATAATCCAAGCCAAAGAGTAGTTACCTTAAAAAGAAACATTATAACCCAAAACCTTCCCATATCAGGTGTAAATAAGCTTGAGGGTCGACAACAAACAAGATCTAGCAGTTATACTCATGACAAACTAACAAAATGTAGTCCCACCAGGCCATAACTGAGACCCGCGGTCGACTGACTACGGGACAAAACAAAACTGTGGAAAAAACCTCCTTTTTTTGAAGTTTCGACCCAATGATATTTTTATATATAATTTTAGCTCCTCAAATGTTTGGTCAAATTATTTTTTATTTCCCACCAAGACTCCTAAAACAATTGCGCAAGGTTCCTCTTGTTGTGTCCCGTACCGTCACAATGTTATTAACCGTGTCCATGTCACGTCCGTTTCTTGACTGATTCATGTCGTACTTCACCATTGTATTCTCACCAACTAATTTAACACGGATATTCATCCATGCAGACCATGAAACGTAAAGTTTTCTTTTAATTCCTACCTGCGATGTGTAACTTTTTGTATAATTATAATTCAATCTTTTATGTATTTGTTTCCTCAGTAATTTCTCCGAATAAAATATCCAAATTATAATTAAAATATTTATTTTCAGGGCGGGGTATTGCATTCTATGACCTTTTAGACGTTTCACGTGTCATAATTTGGTGGAACTCCTCCGGTGTGACTGCACTAAAAAGAGCATTTAAACTATGAGAACTGAAATTTGCTAGATTAAACTCATCCTCACTCCATCTTTCTACGGGTTTAGGAACTCGACCTTCTCCTACTAAACACATTGTTGGGTACCATCCTCTAAAAAACCAATTGTCAAACCTGCTCATCTAATGACTTAAGTACCGACCTCATACGCATTTTCTAGTACACGTAGTTAGAACCACCAAAAACAGGAAACCTCAAAATTAATAAATTTTATATATTCAAACCTAAAGGTCCTAACACGATAAATTAGTGTTCCCGCTCTCATACCACTTTGAAAGAATGTATTTCTTAAATTATATTCTCTGCTGCCACTTAAAAGGTACGAAGGTTCATGGAAAATTCAAAATTTTAATTTCTAAAGGGATGATTCACCGAATATTTTGAATTTTGAAAATTTCTTCCAAAATAAATTCTCACTTCTTAAACTAAACTTCAATTCATATTCACATTATCACAAAACAAACTAAACAAACTTAATTCAAGATTAACATGAATTTTGCCAAATTAATACTTCCAACTTGAATTAAAGTAAACTAATTTACCCAAATGAATTAAGCACCAATTACATCATTTTTATGATTAAACCAATTTTATCTTGTTAAACTTAAGCATGCATCTAAGTGATAATTTGCAAGATAAAAATACACAAACACAATGTCGCGATGTATGAGGAAAGCCGGCAATGGGAAAAAAATCGAACGACCCAGCCATAAATCCACTAAGTATGAAATTATTTACAAGAAAATAAAATTTATCTATAAACAAATAGGAGAAAAACCTCTCATAGGTTCGTTAAAAGCGCTGAAGAAAAAAATAAAAATAAAATAAATTACCAAAATTTACGAAGTCTTGAACCAGAAGAAGAGAGTCTTAAATTATATATAAAAGCTAATTTCTCCTCCTTAGGTAGAGTCGGAAAAAGGGACCACATGAGAACTTTTAGATCCTCCCTTTTGATTAGCGCCATCCACCACATCTTGATTGATAATTGTAGAGTCTTCAAAGTTGCTTAAGATATCAAAGGAATTGTTGACTTGAGAATTGAACATTTGATATTGGATTTTCCACTTTTTTAACAATCGAATCTTCAATAAAAGCACGAGCTTGGGCAGAACAAGGACTCATTCCTAAATCATATTTTGGGGTCTCGATATATAAATTAACTCCACGACTAGAATCATCCTCTTCTACTTGTAATGGATTATTTGTATGAGTTGACAAAGTTTCGTTTAAATTTGGAATGTCCTCTAGAGGGGGCATGTCATGATATTGCGACCCATCAAACTCAGAAATGACAATTTCCCCTAAGGCCCCGTTTGGTTGTCCCAAAATTATAAATTGGATCATTAATAAATTGACTCATTTACAAATTGACCCATTAATTGTGTTTGGTTTTATTAATGAAAGGATTCATTAATTGCCTCATTTTAGATTATGTGAAAAATCTGAAATTGGATCATTTCACAAAAAACGTGAAATAAATTCATTTGAAATAGAAGTTACATAAAGTGCATATCCCCTCTCCCTCTCTCCCTCCCCCTCCCCCTCCCCCTCTCTCTCTTAATTTGTTTTTATCTTTTTTTCATAGAACCTTAACATCAATTTCAAATTATCAAACATTGTATAAAATTGGATTTAACTCATTTCAAATTTACTCATTTGCAATTCATTAATTCACAATGAACCAATTTACATAATCAAACAATTTGTGCAACCAAACTAACCTAAATAAAAAAATTGATTATGTTTAGGAGCACGGTCGCACTTATTAAAATTTTCAGGGTTCTTCTCACCTTTTTCCAACTGCTTTGAATTTTTCCCAAAAGACTCCGCTATTTGTTCCGAATTTATGGGAGATTTTGACGTGTTCTTTTCCAAATTCCTTTCGTGATTTTCTGAGCCACTGATTTCATCTAAGTTTGCAAGTTATAAATTCCTTTTGTTATTTACCAACATTCTTGAATTTAAGGTCTTGCTCGAACCTTTTTCAAATAGCCCTTGCTCCTTGTGATTTTGCTCCGTGTTATAGCTATTGACCACTTCAATTTATGTAACAAAATCCAAAGCAAAGAACCAGCAAAAGCAAAACAACAAACAAGTTTTGGTTGCTGCAGTTTGAATATGGCGGGCAAGCATATCGTCGGTTCTCTTGTGGGATCATTTGTGCTTGCATTTGCGTGTGACCATATTATAGCTGACAGGAAGATTTTTGGAGGTACTACTCCATCTACTGTTTCAAACAAAGAATGGTGGGAAGAGACTGACAAGAAGTTCCAGGCATGGCCTCGTACCGCTGGTCCACCAGTTGTCATGAACCCCATCAGCCGTCAAAATTTCATTGTCAAGTCACGAGCTGAGTCGTAAACTTCACGTGATTGGGAAACAATGGTGGGATTTCGCCATTCACTCTTGTCTTTTTAAACGGTATTTGTTGTTTTTCTCCTAGTTTGGATCTTAATAATGTTGATTGATTGGGGAGTATTATAATGCTCGCGTTTGTTTAGTCCCAAACAATGGTTTCACATAGCTACTTAATTGGACTATGAAAAGCTCTTGCTGCAAAAAAAAAAAAAAAAAAAAAAAAAAAAAAAAAACCACTTCAATTTATATTTCTCTTAAGCTGGCATTTATGAAGTCTTGTTGCCCTATTTGAATAAGTTTTAGATTTGAAGTATTTGGTGCTACCTCATCTTCGTACCAGATTGGTGGATTTGAGCTGACCCTATTTCTAATATTTTTTTTCGAAACTAAAGACTTAGCTGATTTGCAATCTGATTGACCATACGAATCCAACAGGTTGATATGGGGCTTGTTTTTTTTTTATAATTTTGTAGTTTGAAATGACATGACCAACACAATCACAAAAAAGTGGTAATTGCTCCATCTTTATTTCCACAGGGAGTCCAACTACATCTTCCCTTTCAATCATAACAAATTTTGGCAATTCATAAGAAAAATCAATCTCAATTAAAACACTAGCAAATAGACTAATTTTTTTAGCCAATGTTGCTTGATCAATTCTTATTGGGTTACCAACCCCACGAGAAATTTTTAATATTAATCGAGGATGCCAATACTCATCCAGTAAATCCAAGAGCTTAACCCATACATTGTCTTTATATGATACGTAACCCGCCGGTTTGAAATCCTGAACCCATTATATGTTGGAGATTTTATAAAATAAGTGAGTAAGAGTTTTGGGTGTAAGAGCTTAAAGAGTTTGTCCCACATTGAAAGTGTGTGGAAGAGGTGGGAAGCTAACTCATTTATAAAAGGGGATAGTATCCCACATTGGAAAATGTACAAAGCTAAGTGTCACCACTAAGCTATAAAAGGAGTGGGAAACCTTTGAGTCCCACATTGGAAAAATATTAAGAATTTGTTCACTTAATAAGTACAAATGGAAGATGAAAAGTTAATTCATCTAGTACTTAAAAGGCTATTCAAGAGACCTCAATACGGTGCGAAGCACCGTACGCACGCGCGCGCGGGTGAGGGGCAGTGGGCTATAGAGGCGCTAGTGGCGCACTTTGCACTTTGCACTTCGCACGCCGCAGTGGTAGCGGGTTGCCGAGATTCGTCCGGGTCGGATCTCGGGCGCGGTCACTTTTTGGTTGACCCGTGCAAAACCGATTCGGTATTATTATACCTGTTCGGAAATGACTTAAGACTGTTAATTCAACAGTCATGACTCTTGAAGACAAAGCTTTTCATTATCTATAAATAAAGGCTGCCTAAAACGAAATTAGATTGATAACAAAAAATCAGTTTCAGATTTCCAAACCCTGCTATTACTCTCTTACAATTTTCAGGAGATACAAATTCTCTTATTATGTTTTGTGCACATAAACAGAATAAGAACTTGATTGACTGTTTTTCGCTGTTGCATCCAAGGGCTGTCTCCAAATATACAAGTTGCTTCATTGTATCTTGAGTACGGATTTGCGGATTCCCGTTTGTATACCGAAGTTATTCGTGTGGGGCAAATACTGTATTTAGGAAAGTGACATCACGCCTTCAAGATTCATAAAGTTACATTGTTGTTTTAAAGTTGACATTGTTGTGATACAATAAAGAGTTCTATTTCTGCATTTGCTACATAATTTCCAACATTATATAGGTTTAAATAAACCAATATCAAAATTTAAAGAACCTTGAATCCAAACCTTATTCATGTCTTCTAATGATTAAGGTACATGCTATAAAATCATTTCCCTTTAGGCATAAATTTCCATGTATTCACAATATTCCAAATGTTAAAAGCATTTGATGAAGAGAAACAGTAGAGATTGATTTCTTACCTTTGGATAAAATGAGTCTACCAAACACCCTATGCTTGTATGTCTCAAGGGAGGACTTGTATATTGTGCTAGTAATCTTGATTACGGGAATATCATCTTAATAAGCTGGGTCCGAAAGATTTGAAAAATAAGTGGTAATCGTGTCTATTAAAGTTTGGGTATGGCGAGGATAACCTTTAGAACACGATTCATGTTGTATAATCTCAGTATATGATTGTTTTGGTGTTGAAGAATTCATGGTGATACGAGAAAGATGGAAGAAGAGAATTTTAGAGAGAAGCAAGATCTTCTCTCTCTAGAATTTTTTTTTAAGGAAGAGGGATAATACCCCCACTCAAATATTTATTAAGGGGGAAATGGCCTCTCCAAATGGTTTACAAGCAATTAAAACCTTGAAAAGACCAAATTAAAGCAAGAAATATGGGAGTTTATATTGATTCCCATCAAAAATAAAAGAAACCTACTAGATTGATTGGTAAGAAGATCTAATGTAGCATCATCACATCTTATCAAGCCTATAAGCACCTCTAACTATAATAGGAAGCTCTCTGGAGTCCTTGAAGATCTTCAAAGAATCAATATGTGTACCATGATTAGCCAAAGCATCTGCAACTATATTAGTCTCCCTATAGCAGTGTGAGATGGTGAAATTTAGAAGAGATAACTTAGTCTTGATTTCTTCAATTAATGGATTTAATTGCCAAGGAGGTTTCCAGTCCCTATTAATCAAATCTACCACAAACTTTGAATCGGCCTCAATGTGAATCTCTGAAATGTGATGATCAAGACAAATCTTAATCCCCATACGACGACCACTAAGCTCAGTTGAAGAATTAGTACAAAAACCTCGAGATTGAGCAAAAGACCAAATGAAATCCCCCTTATCATTTCTCAAAATGCCACCTGACCTAGAATGGCCTAAATTTCCTTTTGAAGCACGATCAACATTTAGCTTATAACAGTTAGTAGGGGGAAGAGATCATTTCACAGACTTGAGAAATAGAATCCTTCTACTACTAGAAAGATTAAATGTCTCTCTAATTCCCTTATCAAAGAAAGAAAAAGGACTGTTAAAAGTAATCCCGTTACATATATTTGTGATGAGGGAAATAGTTTAAGATATTCAAGCTTTGGAATTAACTTTAAAATCTTCAAAGAAAGCCTTATTTTTGCATTCCCAAATCTCCCAATAAACCACAATTTGGATGCATTTACCTAAGAACGTAGCACAATCATTATGGCCAGACTTCATCCACCAACTGTGAAGGAAAGATGTGATTGATACTTTGTCCAAATCAACATCCATAAGGTCTGCAAAAAACTTCCATGTAGGCTGGATAACAGGACAGTGAAGAAACAGATGACTAATTGATTTATCATTAGCTTTTCAAGCTTTACATTTAGAGTAAATTATAATCCCCACAAGTTTTAATGTTGTCATCAAGAGGAAGGCACACATTGGTTAATTTCCACATAAAAACTTTTTGGGAATGTGAGGATTCCAAATAAAAGAGTTGACTCTAGAAATAAGGAAATGGTGCTTTGTAAGATTATAAGCAGACTTCAAAGAGAACTGACCTGTGGTTTCTGGTTTCCAAATCCATTTATCATCAACCAGATCCATATTAGAATTGCACAGGTCTGCCACTGACTTTAGATATTTCCATGTTATAGGACCTCCATTAGAAGTAGCAATTAAGTTCTTGTACTTTTTGGTCAAATAAGAGGACCAAAGTGAATTTTCAGAAGAGATTTTCTATAAAATTTCATCTTTGAGGCCTTAGAGATGGTACTGAAATCTTTAAAACCAATTCCACCTTGAGATTGATCTCTACAAAGGAATTCCCAATTATTACACTAAAATTTCCACCCAAAATCCGCATTGCCACCCAAAAAAAAACTTGTTAAACAACTTGTTAATTTTTTTTAATAATGGTCTTTAGAGGAGATAAGGAGGACTATAGATAAAGAGGAATTGAAGAGGGAACATGTTTAATGAGAATATACCTGCCATCACTACTTAAAAATTTTGATGGCCACCTTGCTAGGTTAGTTCTCAATGAGTTTAGAAGTCTATCATATAGGCGCAACTTATTTCTCCCCCTAAACAATGAACATCCTAGGTACCCAATAGGAAGATTTTTGAAATTTAGGGAAGTATAGGAAACCATCTTTTTTATGAAATTTGGAGGTTTTTTACTGTCAACTGTGAAGGAACTCTTCTGGAAATTCATTTTTAAGCCTGAATGGATGAATATTTTTGAAGAAAATTCATGAGATTATTTAGACTTATCTTATACGCTATAGAGAAAATTATGACATCATCAACATAGGTTAAATGAGATATTATAGGTCTTCCACTAGGCAAGTTGTACGACTTTATCTTCCCACTCTCCATATGCAAATTCATACCCCTACTCAAATAATCAGCAGCTAAAATAAAGAGACTTGGGGAAATTAGATCCCCTTGTCTAAGGCCTTGGGTTGATTTGAATAGCCCACATCTTTGCCCATTAATGTAAATAAAGAACCAATTACCAAATATAACTCTCCAAATAAAATCATTCCACCTCTCCCCAAAGCTAAAGCTCCTGAGAACTGAAATTAAGAACCCCCAATTCACCCTATCATGTGCCTTTTCCATGTCTAGCTTGATAATAACATTTCCACCATGCACCCTCTTCTATAAGTTCTCCACCATTTTTTTACTAGAAGAATATTGTCTTGTATACCTCTGCCTCTGATGAAACCACTTTGATTTGGGGATATGAGCATTGAGAGGAACTTTGACAGTCTAGATGCAAGAATTTTTGTGATGATATTCATTGAAAAATTGCAAAGACTTATAGGTCTAAGATCCCCACATGTCTTTGGAAACTTGGTTTTAGGGATAAGGACTATGGATGTGCTAGACCAACTTTGTGGGAGAGTAAAACCTACAAAAAAACAATTAATAGCAAGTAATGGATCATCTTTATTAATATTCCCAGATTTTTTGTAAAAAGATTCCCCCAAAACCATCGGGACCTAGAGCCGAGTCTTCACTTAGACCAGTCACTACTTCAAAAACCTTCTGTTCTGATAGAAATGCCTCCAAATCTTCATTCATCTCAGGTAAAATAATTTAGGGAATGGTATGAGAAACATCCTCAAGCAATAAAGGTTTATTAGAAGACATAAGATCCTCATAGAATTTCACTACGTGACTCTTAATAGCTTGATCATCCTCTAAAAGATTCCCAGACCCATCCTTGATTGAATAAATCCCAAGTTTTTTCTGCTTAGCCTTAACACTAGCATGAAAATATATAGTGTTTGCATCCCCCAATTTGAGCCACTTAATTGAAGATTTCTGCCTCTAGTACATCTCCTCATATTTATTAGCTTCAAACATTTTATCTCGGGCTTGATTAAGTGATTCTCTAATAATATCTGAGCTCACAAGTTTATAGTTAAACTCAAGTTGAGAAATGTTTCTTCCAAATCTCTCACATTCTTAAAAATATCTTTGAAAGATTTTTTATTCCATATCTTTAACTCACCTTTAAATCTTTGAGTTTGCCAAAAAATTGTCTCATACCATTGCCATCAAAAGGAGCATTCCAAGATTTGCTAACAAGATCCATAAATGAGTTATAATTTCCCCACATGGATTGGAATTTAAAGGACCTTGGACAGTCATCCATAATAGTATTTATAGATAATAAGAGAGGGGCATGGTCAGAAGAAGATCTATTCAGGTGTTTAATTCTAAAATTTGGATACTCAACAGTCAACACACCATTGAATAAACATCTATCAAATCTAGCCATGATTAGTTCCTCTTTTTTTCTATTATTACACCAAGTATACCTTGTTCCTGAATAGCCAAGGTCCCTCAAACCACAATCATCTATAGCTTGAAGAAAGTATTCAACAAAATTATGATCAATATCATTTCCCCTCTCTTTCTCGAATTGAGAAACTACTACATTAAAATCACCTATGACAAGATGTAGAGAATCATTATAAACCCCAGAAAAGGATAGCAACTGATCCCAAAGCTCTTTCCTCTCATCTCTGGTACATTTATCATAAACAATAGACATATAAATGTTGTTCTTTATGGTAGGGTGATCCAATTTTATGAACAAGTGTTGGGAATGATCCACAATAATATCCACTACTACATTGAATCTCCAGAATAACCAAATTTTACTATTGATATTATTGCTACAACCTTCAGAACCCCATTTGAATTTGTACTGTGAAATCTTATCAGCTGCAATCTTTGGTTCTAAAAGTGCCGGAAAAGGGATCTTATGCATTTTATTCAACAATTTGATTCTCCTAGATGATGACTTTTTAGCTGCCCCTCTTATATTCCATACAATAAGATTGATCATTTAGAAATTGAGAGGTGATATTGATTGATAACTTTGGTTATTAATCTAGTGAGTCTTATATAAAGAGGATCTTGCATTCTTAATTGTTATTTATGGCTGAGATTTTTATCTACAAGCCTAATTTTCACATGTTCCTTCTTCTTTTTGACAATGAAACACTTGAGCTTCTTATCCAAACTCTTAGTAAACAATTGCAGTTATTCAACGAAAGGGGGAAAATGACCTGATTTATCTTCATTATCGGAAGCATACAAATGCAATGATGCTTGATGAAGAACATAATCAGGTAAGTCTGTGGCAAGAGGGGATAGAATAGCAAACTTCCACAATCATAGCTTCATTTGTATTTAACTCTTGGGATTTAATTTTATCAAAATGTTCTTGAATATGGCTTTCTTGGATTTAATTTGTATTTATCTGCTTCTGTAACACCCTGGTCAATACAAAGCAACTAATCATCTTCCACATTTGGCTGGTCTTCCAATGTCACAATTATATTATCTTCTTGAACCTCTATTGGAGTCTTTTCAATTCTAGAATGATTTTTCGTAACCACTTGATTCACTTTCACAATTATCTGATCATCCACTGCCATAATCTTATCTTGGACCTGAACTGAAGGCTTTTCACTTCTTGATTGATTTTTCTTAGATACTTGATTCACTTTCAAAGTTAACTAATCATCCACTGCAATTAGTCTGTTATCATCTTGGACCTGAACTGGAGACACTTTATTCACTTTAACATGTAACTGATCATCCACTGCTATAACCCTGTTTTCATCTTAGACCTGAAATAAAGACTTCTCAATTCTTGATTGATTCTTCTTGGTCATTTGATTCACTTTTACAATTAACTAATCATCCACTTCCATAATTCTATTATCATCTTGAACCTGAACTGGAGACTTCTCAATGCTCCAATAATTATTCTTAACCTCTTAATTCACTTTCACAGATAACTGATCATCCCCTACTATAATTCTATTATCATCTTGGACCTGAACTGGTGGCTTCGAACTCGATGGTTGATTCTCCTTAACCACATATTTGGCATTTGTTTGGTCTATCAATAGTAATTAACTGTTTAAAAATGCAAGAATCCTCATCATGCCCCTTCTTAAGGCAACTCCTGTAATATTTTGGCTTGGCCTCAATTAAGACCTCTTCCCAAAAGCCCTTGGAAAAATAGACAATCCAGACTCTCTTCAAAATATTCTTACTAAGATCCACCTCTACACAAACCCTTGTTATACTTGGTCTATTAATCTCAATTGTTGAGGCATCAAGTTTTAGAGGCTTGCCTATTAATTGGGCAATAGAATAGAGAGAAGATTTGGAGAAAAAATGAATGGGAAGGTGAGGAAAGGAAATCCAAATTGGGGAAAGACTAATCTCAACATTAGGTCTAAATTCGGTAGTCCACTTGAAGATTCTCATAGGAAACCTTCCAATGAATAATGTCTCTTTCATCCACATTCTAGAAAAATCCTCTTCAGAATTCAGTCTTATCAAAACATGTTTGTGATCAATCAGGCCCTCATTAACTGCTATTTTTAGGGAGAAGGTTTGGAATACTTCCCTTATAACATACATGGATGGTTTTCCATGTGAGAACTTCCCAAACAAAGCAAATTGAAAAGGTTTTGAGAGAATTTCAATATCTTCATCAGTAAAAAGAACTGCAGGTTCTCCTTTGAAAGTAGATGGTATTTTGAGGCCAAGATCATGAATCTTTTGAGGAAGAAGTTGCAGCTACATCTGTAAATGATCAATTCCAAACAATTTGAATATCTAGAGGTTTGGGGTTTACGTGGGTAGGTGGATTGAGTCTATCCATGTAAACCCTAATTAGGGTTGCATGAGAGAGGGATATAGAGAGTATGAAAAATTATTGCTCTCTATAGAAATAATTCTCACTAAGTATGGATTTAATACAAGAACACAAAAGAAGAATTACTCAACGACTCAACCTTAAGAGTCTCTCTTCCTTCCACCTATGTCTATTGACAACGCAGGAGTCCACAACATCTCAGAATCTACCGATGGAGCACTTCTACCATCAAACATATGGAGTCCATCGTATGGACATCAACGAACACGAAATCCTCCTCTAGAAAAAATAACAATGATGTAGAGAATAATAGAACCTATTCCAAAAACTAATCTGAAACATATATCATGTTGAAGCCTGGATCATAAAACAATTTGGCTGTAAAACTTAGGTTTTGTCTTCTAAATCAAGCCATGAATTAAGAACAAAAACTCTTATATTTTTCTAAAGTTTTTTCTCTTTTTCGAAAGATGCAAAAAGTCTCGGAATAAAACTTACTCCCGCACTACATAAATGGTTGGAAAAAGTAGTGGGAGTTTATGAGAAAACTGCATGAAAAAATTGTCATTTTTTTTCAAAAACTATTTTGGTCGTTCAAACGAAATCCAATCTTGTTCGAACGGCATTTCAAATGAGAGTGCAGCACAACCCAAAAGTAACTACGTTAAAATCCTCGTTCGAATGACATGGGAAAATATTTTGAACGACCGAGGAAAACTAAAAAAAATCTTGAAAAAATATAAAGTCAGTTTAAAATATTTTAGTAAAAAATCTATCACCAAACACTACACCAAATCTGCCTAATTTTCATGGTCATTGACCTTGACAAGTTCAACTTGTCAAGGTCAATGATCGTGACAATTCGGGGCGAGACAATGTTTTTTGTCACGGACTTGTCACGGTCATTGACCGTGACAAGTTCGTTAGAATTGTCACGGTCGTGTCACGGTCCCTGACCGTGATAAGTTTAGTTACAGTTATTAACCGTGACAAAGCCTTGACCCTTTTCAAAAAAAATGTCACGGTCATTGATCGTGACAAGTCCGTGACAACTTTTTTTGTCAAGGACTTGTCACGGTCAATGACCGTGATAATTTTGGGCAAAATTGAAAAAAAATCTGATGGGCAGTATGGCCACTACCACTGCCCAACAGTATATTTGTACCTGTTATAGCAATGTTGTACCTGTTCAAAAATCATATATCCAAATAAGCTAAAGATAATGAAAATATATATTCAAAATAGAAATAATATACATGACGATATAATCCAAATATAATTCAAATGTACCAACTTAAAAATAATGTCACTACATGTCTGGGATAAATGTGAGGAGGTGAGTAGGCCAAACGATATACGAATTGACACACCCACTAATATACATCGTGTCGCATTGTTCGCTCCTTCCCGGGTATCACATGCGTGACGAGCACTTTGGACTTGATCTCTTGAAGCTCACATCCATGAACTATTCCACCCTGGACGATATTCGGGTCCCTCAACCCCCGCCCTATCCGTTGTCCATCAAATACGTCCAATATGAACACACTCGGTCAACCAAGTGTCAACATCGTTCTGTTGAAGGGAGCCAAATAGGGAAGTGGATCATCGAAGTACACACGTGTCGGTGATGAAGCAGCGAGGTCCACATCCTCGTCATCTTGCGCCTCGTCCTCCCGCACCTCCTCCTCCACCGTCTTCTCCTTCCCTTTCCCCTTACGGTCTCCGCCCAATGTACGCTTCATGAATGAGTACATATCTTGGACCATCGCCTCCAAACGGGACAGCTTCGCGTCATGTGAATCCATCGTTCAAGCCAACCCGGTGTCGCTCGTCTCCAATCCGATGATCCTAGATTTGGCCACCCGCGAACTCACCCCCCTTGTCCTCCCCTTGCGATCAGAGCCAAGCACTTGGCTGAGTGCGTCTATGGACAAAGATGCCTTGTCGGCATCAGACTGCGTCTCATGCACTTCCTTAAACTTTGCCTGAAATGACAAAAAGCACATGATTAGTAAAATAAGTAAACTAAAAAATTATAACGTAATTAACAAAAACTAAACTGTCGGATTACTTACAATCGTGGCCGCGACGCTCGGAGACACCTCCTTGTCCTTCCCCTTCTTCGTCCGAAGAGCCACATAAGTATCGAGCCTATGTGGCTTACCCCCCAGGGCCACTCCCTATCCCTTGAAATAAAAAAAAAGTAAAATTAGTATCGGCCCCGCAAAGTAAAATAATGCAGAATAATATATTTCTGCAGTTAATATATTTTTGTAGTAAAATAATGCAAAGTAAAATTAATATATTTCTGTAGTAAAATAATGCAAAGTAAAATTAATATCGGCCCCTCAACTGCTCCAAGACGGAATCGCGTAGCTTTGGATCCACGTTGAATTGTTCATGTCCAACAAATACAATGTTAGTTGCGAATAAATATAAATATAAATATAAATATAAAATGAAATTGAAATCGAAATTGAAATCAAAATTAAAATATTCATATAAATATAAATATATTACCTGTAGTGCCGCCCAAACAGCTAACTTGAGCTCATATGGCACTTCCTTCCAACTCATAAACCCCGGGTCGATGACTGTCTTTACCAACTCGAGGGATCTCGCTAATAGCTCCAACTTGTTCTCGATGGTAATCCCAAATTTGCCATATTTGGGGAGCATTGGGCCGAGAAGCCCTCGTCGCCTTCACTACCACCGAGCCCAGACGACATCATAATAAGCAGCAGCAGCATCATCGCCTTAATACCTGAAGGAGACATTTGCTGTAAAAAAATGTTATTAGTACAGATAAAAAAAATTAGAAGAAGACATGCAAATATGTACAATTACTACAAATAAAAATAAGCACTAATTATTCATTTACTTTCATACATCCCCTCCCCCACCACACACACGCACATGTACACGCACACACACCACCCCCTACGCCCCACCACACACACAATAATTATTTTCATCAATTAAACTAACAATTAAAGTATACAATTATTAATTTACTAATTTACAAGAAGGGGCAATCCTACTTTCATAATTAATCATATATTAATTTACTAATTTACAATAAGGGGCAATTATATATTAATTTACTAAAAAAATTAATAATCAATTAATTCTTTTATAAGGGACACTACGCACATACACACACATAGACACACACGCAACCCCCCACCCCTACCCCACCACACACACCCCATCCCTGCCCCCTCCCCCACACCTTGCCCCACCCCCTTCCCCCACCCTTCCCCTACCCCCACCCCCTCCCCCACCACACACACGCACACGCACACGTACACACGTACACACACACACACCACCCCCTGCCCCCCACCACACACACAATAATTATTAATAATATAGCCATTTTTAGCCATACCAAAAGATCCCTACTTATCTTTATTAATAGTATGTAGAATTAACCACTAAAGAATACCCACCAGATACACCTAAAAATCCACATTGGTCAACCCCCATATGGACAATAATCCAATAATTATTAATAATTATATATTGTTCGATATACAAAGTAATTTTCAAAAAAAGTTAAAAAATCCCACCCCCATATAGACAATAATCCATTGGTAATGCCACTTTTACTGTTAACTAACCCAACATCGATTCACTATATTCCAACAACAATACCAACAACAAATGTGTATCCCATACTCCTTCTAATTCATCTACTCAATTAATCAATTTCATCAATTAAATTAACAATTAAAGTATACAATTATTAATTTACTAATTTACAATGAGGGGCAATCCTACTTTCATATGAAATGCGCACTAATTATTAATTTACTTTCATCTAAAACTATACAATAAAAATTACAATTAAAGCTATACATTAAGTAAAATATAAAATAATTTTTTTCTTCTCTCTTAACCAATCATACCACTTATAGGCCTACAATAACTTAAATTTAATTAATTTCAACTTCTTGCAACACATAAATAATTTATCATCCAATTCTCCATGAGTTTTATAGAATGTCTATCAAGATATATAAATTATCTAATATATTCTCCATAAAGTACGAGATAAACGGGTCTATTCGTGTCATTTTTGAGTTATACATGTTTGACACTAACCCAACCCATTTATTATTCGTGTTGGCGGGTCGTGTCATATTCGGGTTCGTGTCAAGAAATCGTCAACCCTAACCCGCTAACTTCGTGTCAAGTTCGTGTCGGGTTATCGTCTCGTGTCAAAAATTATCACCCCTCCCCCCACCTGCACACACACACACGCACACACACACCACCACACCCCCTGCCCCCCTCCCCCCACCACACCCCCTGCCCCCCCTCCCCCACCACACCTGCACACACACCCCACCACACACCCTGCCCCCCTCCCCCCACCACACCCCCTGCCCCCCCTCACCCCACCCCCACCACACCTGCACACACACATACACACACAGCCCACCCCACCCCACCACCCCCTGCCCCCCTCCCCCACCACACACATATATACACACACATGCACACACATATAGAAATGAAAGAGAAAGAAAGGAAAAAACATACCTTAGAGAGAGAGAGAGAGAGACCTCGAAATCGCTTAGAGAGAGAGAGAGGGAAAAACCAAAAACGGTGGGAAAAAAGAAAGCCTAGGGCTTTTTTTGCTGAAGACATTATCACGGTCGTGTCAAGGTCCTTTATCGTGACAATTATTTTAAGTATTGTCACGGTCATGGACCGTGACAAGAACATTTATCACGGTCGTGTCACGGTCCATGATCGCGACAATACTTTATGACGGGCGTGTCACGGTCAATGACCGTGATAAGGGTGGCTGGCTGAAAGGTGACACACTACACCAAATCTGTCGAATTGTCAAGGTCATTGACCTTGACAAATCCAACTTGTCAAGGTCAGGTCAATGACCTTGACAAGGGTGACCGACTGAAAGGTGACAATTTTGTCATTTTGGTGTAGTGACAATTTGGTCATTTTGATGTAGTGAAATAAAAAAAATCAATGCTCAACATAATATAAGAATTCATACCTGAGAGATCCTTAGGATGTTGATGATAAAAACTTGGCACAAAACAAGGCATAAGATGTGGTCGCTTCGACTTGTCCGCTACATTTTCAATAAAAAGGTCATATGCTTGAAAGATCAAAAACTCACTTCTATCTTATGACTCAAATAGTTTTGTATGGAATGAAACCAATACACTCAAATTGACTTAATTGAAAATTTTTCCTTACAATATATATATATATATAGACTAGCGTATTGCCCGTACTTGAAGGCATGAAGAAAATTTTCCAAAGTTATAATCGCAAAACGAAAAAAAATTCTAAAGTACATAACTACAAAACGACAAAAATTTCGTTCCCGGACAAACCAAAATGTAATTTTCAAAAAATTGACCATAAATTTCTTTATTTATAGGACTATCCACCCTGTTTAACAAATAATAAATAGTTCAACAATAATGAAGACCAAAAATAATACGGTCCATTCAAACTACAATGATGAAATAAAATTTACAACATGTGGAGGTGTCACTTTTAACATTACATATTACCCACAAGGGCGGATCCGGCCCACCAGGGCTGTAGCCCACCCCTCCCAAAATTGGAAAAAAAATATGTAAGAGTTAAAAATGTCTACTTGTAGTTAAAATATTATTGAAAAATAATCTCAAATTTTGTAAAGGTTAAAAAATTGCTGGAAAATAAAAAATAATGTAGATAAATAGATATAAAAACTTAATAAATTTCTCCTCTTGGGAAATCACCCTGAACCCCGGACATTGGCTGGGACTTCCGCCCCATTGACAAAAATTATTGGGTTCGTTACTAATTTTAGCTCACCCCTCCGAGGAATCCTAGCTCCGCGCTTGATTACCCATGTCGATGTCACGGTTATAAATTTATACATGTGTATTCATCCAACACACCAATGTGTCATGTATACAACATGCCCCATGTGTATATTTAATATCTTTTAATTTTCATTTATACAAGTGTATTATGTGTCAATACCGAATTTGCAACCTTCATTAATAAGCTACAATAAAATAACATAAATAAAAGTGAACATATTCAAACGCTACTGAGGATCAAAAGTGAACAACTGATCAATGATTCCAAAATGTGTAATCCAAAATATCTAACAATATAAGACGTGGTGAAGAAAACGTCAGAATAGAACATAGAGCTATAGGAATAAAAACATCCAATCTCTGCATTTCATTCTAAAAAGAAAATAAAAACATCCATATTTTAAAACATAGATCTGTAGGAAAACCATTCAATGCAAAAATTGAAAGAAAAACAATGATCTTCCAGATCTACCAACCAAGTTAAGATCTAAACTCTGATTTGACCATTAAAGAGCAACTATTGCACCGAACTCATTGTAGTTGAACTCTAACTCGCGATTCAGATGAATTTTCTAATGACGAATGCAACTTCAGTGTTTTCCAGCATTCTTCGTTAGTGGTGTGACCGTAAAATATAAAAGAAAAAAAACACCATGGGAGAGAGATATAACAAACCTTAGTTTAGAGATAAATCAAAAACCATGAAAGAACTTAAAATAGACGCATCGTTCATAAATTAAGAGTTGGATCTGAACATAAAAAATCAGGAAAGAACATAAAAAATTAAAAGTCGGATCTAAATTCCTCCTCCATCACTGTTGTTTTCGCCTCATCCATGTCTAAAAAATTAAAATCCTCTTGCTCACCAATTTCACAGATTTTGAAGTTGAGAAGTCTAGAGTAGTGAGATTACAGGCATCGATTGACGCAGGGTTGGTTGACATTCGATCAACAAAATATTTAATGCCTATGAATTTGAAAAACAATTTACAATTTAAAGGTTCAAAAGATAGCAAACTATAATACTTACAAATTTTTAGTATCTTTCCCAGATGATGAAAAGGGGGCTTAAATATTTTCCTGATGGTAGAAAAATTTTATACATGTATAATGATATGAAGGAATGTATGAATAAATACATATTATATTAAAATAGAAAATTATAAAAATTCTTTTTTGAAGACTTACCATGGATGAAGTACAAACAACATAAATTTGCATAGATTCCCCCAGTAACAAAAGGATGGTGCATGCGAATATCAGGCCAAAAATATTTAACAAAAACAAATCGAAACTTCAAAACCAGGAAAAACATGCATAATAAATAAATAATTTTTGATAAGATTGAATGAGAAAAACAAAGCTTTGACTATATATCCTGTATCTAGATTCTAGAGGTTGAACATTAAACTCTGTAACTAAATGAATTCATTAATGCATTATTTTTTATGGCTAATTAATTACAAATGTTGGGATCTCATTCACTTGCTTGATTCATTTGATATGTTACACCATGGTTTCTATCACTTGGTGGCTATACATCTGCTCCATGATCTATACCTCAGTCAGCTATGCCTTTTTCAGCATACATGGTATTGCTCTTCCCATCCCTCTCTCAGTTTGAATGATGACTTGCTTATGCTTTTTCACTACTGGACTCATTAACTAAAGAATTCAAAAAAAACATCTAAAGGTGTTGAAAATGTCATCATTAGCTAAAGAATCATGTTAAAAATATGTCAAATATACAAATTGAAAATATGTCAAAAAAGTCAGAAGGCACAAATCATTTTCTATTTGTATGAATAAAAAGTAAAAAACATAAGTAAACATTCCCAAAACTATAATTCTAATTCAACACTGGGGTAAAAATATGGAATAAGAAAATTACATTATAAGTGCCTATGGGAAACGAAAAATAAAGTTAAGGTTTTAAACATGGATTTTTTTTATACAATTTAGACATGTAGGAAGAAAAAAAGGAAAATCAAAACATACATAACTCACTAAAAATTAGTCACTATATGAAGGCGTAGCAGTTAGACATTTTCACTTCAGCATAAGATTCACAATTGTTGTTCAACCATGTAATATAAGCATGCTTAATGGGTGAACCTGCAAACTAAGGAATACACATAATGATTAATCAGTACACATGCTTAAATTGTACATCTAAACAAATTTAGAATTTACAAAATTATCGATGATAGACTTCACATTGAGGGTTACCTTACAGGTAACCATGCATAAAGAATACCACACTTTTTTGTTGAAATAAGTTTCAAAGACCTCAAATCAATTGTTTCTTTGGCCTTACTGATATAGTAAAATGAAAAATAATTAAAATAAATTATAAATATAAATGGTTAGGAAGAGAAACAACAACTATAACGATTTTTAACTAAAGAATTCAAAATTTTCAACAATAAGGAGATGTACCGGAGAATCTGAGAAATTGGAGGAATGAGTAGTAGGTGTAAAACCAAGAAACAAAATTAGTAAGTACCTCAATATCAAAATAAAAACCATAATAACCCATAATTGATACCCAACATAACAATTTATTTAAAGCCAAAAGTTAGACATCTAAAACTATAGGTTTTTTGTCAAGAACAACAACAGGTGTTCTTGGCCAAAACCAACCTAAATCCAACCAAATCAACCCCTATTTCTCCTAGAAACACAACCCAAATGCATAACCTAATTCTACGAACACTCGTCAACAACCCTCAAACTTCATAAAAAGTCAATCATTTCTACCCAAAATCATTAAGAAACTGAAAATACATTTTAATAATTTTTAATATCTTTAATATAAGGTTCAATAGAATGGGAAGATTTTATTTGTGAAAATCCCGTTTGATATCAGTTTGATTTCATAAAGTTTTGTGTTGAGTTAATATATAGAAATGGAAGAAATCATAAGAATGTGTGAAAAAGAAAGAATCATATAAGGAAATGTGATTAAAAAAACAACCTGAAAATAAAGATTTATAAATCGTCGGAAAGTTCCCATAAAGTTGTCCGTGGTTTCTCTAGCGCCACTCCCCCGTTCCCTTGACGGAGCCGAGAGCTTCCAGCTGAATCACTAGCGTGGGATTTGGGTGTGGAATAATAGCAATTTGGGATTGAGGGTTATGATTGTTTGGGAGGGTGGTTTCAGGTTGACTTGAGAGGGAGGTTAGGGGAGAGGATAATGTGTGAGAAGAGAGAGAGAGGGAGAGAGAATAGAAATCATGGGTGTTTTATGAGTGTATGGGTGGATGGGATGAGAAAGCTGTCTTTTAGTGTGTTTTTACCAAAATAGGGTTGTCTTTGAATTAAAGTCGCAGAAGGGCACTTAATTACTGAGAAGGAGAAGAGGGAGAATTTAAAATTTTAAAGAATAAAATAGGTAACGCATAAATATGAATGGCGTTGTATTTAAAATTAATGGAGGGAGTTGATCTGAACCGTCCATTTTAAAAAAAAAATGTGTAAGTAGGTGGCATCAATTCGCGCTGTTAAAATGTGTATATTTTCAAAAATCGACCAATAATATACATACATACATACACACACATATATATATATATATATATATATATATATATATGTGTGTGTGTGTGTGTTTGAAGATTCTGTAATTAAAGTATTATGATTATGGTGATTTGATTTTTATCAGTTAAAGTGATTTACATCTTGTGTTTTTTTTGTCTTCTTACATGGTGTTGATGTTAAGAATAAGAGTCCATATTAACACATTTTCTCTCAAATTTTTACTTCATTTAGAAAAAGATAATGTATAATTTTTTTTTGTTTTCATTTCAAAGTTTATCTTACGACCCCACCCCTTCCAGATTTTCCATTTAGATTTTGTTAGCTTTATTATTTTTCCAAAAATAGACATTTATCTTCTTGAGATGTTTTCTGTATATATTGATTTAATAACTCTTCATTTTGTTATGAAAAAATTTGGTAACTGATAACAAACTGAAAAAACTAAGATATGTAAACCTAGAAGTATATAATTTTTTATGTTTTATTTTTCTTTCAGAACTTCTATTATCATTTTAATTTGTTGAACTCTTACATTTTTACTTTTATATTTTAGGTGTTTTTAAGCTTGGTTCCCTAAAACATTATGTTTATAGTGATCGGTAGGCACATTATATTCAAAGGATTGGTTGAATAAGTGGACAAAGCAAAAGGTCATGTGAATTACATTTTAAATAAATTTCTATTATATTTTTTTAGATTTTCCAATTAGGTACTTAGAAAACTTCTCCCTCTATGGATAGAAGAGGGAGAAGAGGGAGAATTTAAGCAATTACTATCTATTTTTCTCCCTCTTCTCCCTCTTCATTTCAAGAAAGTTTTCTAAGCAATTACTATCTATTTTTCTCCTTTCGAACTATCTTTGTTTATTTAATTAGAATAAATTTATTAAATAACAAATCAATGTCTATTCGTAATTTTTTAATATCAATTAACTATAAATTTATAATATCATTTGCGTACCTATTTATATGTGCATCCATGAAATGTGTGTTACACATGCAATGCACGGGAGTGCATGCTACTAACTAAAAATGCTCATTAACACAAGGTGAACACTAGGAATTTTTTTTGATGTTGTTGAAGACATCATCTTTTGATGTCCCTCAATAGTTGGAATTCAAGTGACATTTAACAAAAAAACTCTCTCTCTTATTAATGTGTTCAACTAACTATACACATGTATGAATAAAAAAATCATACATATAAACTCTTTGCATAAAAAAACTGTTTTTGTATAACAAAAAAGTTCCCTTTTTTATGCAAGTTATTTTTTTAAAAGTTGTTTTTATATCAAAAAAAGTTATAAAACTAAAAAGAACAGTTTTTAATGTTTATTTATATATTTTGAAAAAAAATCTCTTTTTTTATAAGTTATATATATATATAATAAAATAACATTGTAAATGAAAACGTTTTTATTTTGTTCAATGGCAAAAAAATAAAAATAAAAAATGAAAAAAAAGTATTTTTTATGAATAATAATGTTATTAACTTTTTTAAACGTTTTTTTTAAATAACGTTAAAACCTGTATGTTATACATAAAACAATTTATATATAAAAAAATTACTTTTTAACGTTATTTAAAAAAACTATTTTCATTATAAAAAAAAAGTTTTAATCAAAACTATTTTTTTTTATTAAAAAATGTTTTGATTATAAAAAACTATTTTAAGTGCGGACCAACATATTAAAAAAAATGGTTCGCGCCAGCGGTATGTATAAGTGGTCTGACCGCCTATACATAACGCTGTCGCAGACCATATTTTTTTTAAATAGTCAAGATTATTTTTAAAATTGTACAAAAAAACAGTTTTTCACAAAAAATAAAATTTGTAAAGAAAAAAAACACTTTTATAAGAAAACAAAATTTTACGTTTTACAAACAGTTTTTTAATAATAAAAAGATAGATAAGATTTTATGTTTTATAAGTATTTTTTTTAATAAAAAACAGTTTTTTTATTTAAAATATAATTATTTATTTTTATTAAATATATTTATTTTAATTGGAGGTGAAAAAAATTGAACATTTAAATTGTATAAACATAGGGGCACATATGTCATTTGTTACCTAAAGGGTATGGGGGAAGATGAGAGGGGTGAACATAAGGGAACAAATGTCATTTGTCACCCAAAGGGAGTGAGGGAAGATGGGAGGGGTGTGAGGGATAGCCCCTTCATTTACATAAGTGTTAAAGACATGCATGTCAATCCTTCATCAATTGATATATTCGTTAGTACAATTATATTAATATTTTTTTTAACTACACTTTTTATTAGTAAACAAGATTCACAATTAAAAACAACAAAAAAAAAACTCTGATTCAATATTTATATATCCAACACTATGTTTATTTGACAACAAAATATAAATGATATATAGAGAGGTTTATTTGACAACTACTCAAATTTAATTAACATTTACTTACTCTTTTTTTTTTTAATATGTTGGTCCGCACCAGCGGTATGTATAAGTGGTCAAACTGTTTATACATACAGCTGGCGGGGACCATTTTTTTAAATAGTAAAAATATTATTTTTAAAATAATTTATATATAAAAGACTATTTTAACAACGAAAACATTTTTTTTTGTAATAAAATTATCTTTTATATCATATAAACATTGTTTTAGTTTTTATAAACAATTTTTAAAAATAGTTAATTTTTTAAGACAACGAAAATTGTTTTTTGATTTTTTAAAACAGCTATAAAAAAGAGTTTTTTAATAAACAATTAATCTATACAATTTGTTGATACCAAAATTAATCTGCTGACATGGACCAATCATATGAAGATACGTGGCTATCTACATGGCAACAACAAACATTTCCGAGGAACCCACTCGCTCCGAGGAACAAGATTACAATGAGGAAGACTAGTTCCCCGAGGAACTCACAAGCTCCGAGGAACAATGCCTCTCCGATGAACTCTTAAATACCGAGAAGCTTAGGCGGTCCGAGCTACTCATGGCGGTCCGAGCTACACCTCGAAGCAGGATACCAACAGTCTAAATGCTCATTAAATGCTTATCATTTGGACGCGCACGCAAAGAGGGCATTAAATGTATTACCCTTTCACATTACAGCCTCAGGACTATAAATACATTGTACAATCCTCATTGTAAAGGGACCCCAGACCGGAATTTCTTGAGATAACTTGTAATCGAGAATTCCCATACAAACAGCAATACCAAAGCAACAGTGGACGTAGGCCATTCTTATAAGGCTGAACCACTTTAAAATTCGTCTCATTTATTTATCTGTGATTGAATTATTAGAGTGATCTAATTTTTTACATCAACAGATTGGCGCCGTCTGTGGGAAACGACTGATAATATCGTTTTTCATCAAAAATAATCCATTACCAATGGCGGATATTCCTGAATCCAGCAATCGAAAGGCTGGAAACCCTCCAAATCCATCTGCTCCACCAATTATTCCAGATCTGACTGGAATAATGGCAAATTTGGCTCAGGGCCAGACCGTCATGCAAGAAACAATGCGACAACTCATCCAAACCCTCCATGGCGGTGCATCAGCCCATTCCGGACCACGAAGCATTCAAAGAAATATTCGTGTGCCTTCTTCGCGTACTAGGCGTACTAACTCACATCGCAATGAGGAATCTGATGATTTCTCTTATCAACCTGGGCGAACTTCGTCGGTGCGAGCCACGGATACTGAACAACGTGTCACCCTCTCCCCAGAAAGGACCAACGCGTTGGAAAGATTAAGTAGGGTTTCTCCTTTCGACCGATTAGGCCCTAGGAGGAACAAAAGTCCTCTTAATTCAGCGTCGAGGAGCTTTCGATGACCATCAGATTTAAGGGAAGGATCTGCCCAGTCTCGACCAGCTGCTCGTCAAGATAGATCCTATGACCGACATGTTGCTCGTCAAGATAAATCCCAGGAAGCCACTTCAACGCGATCAGTTGCTCGAACCAATAGGCCCGAGGAAGGAAATGATGCATGAAAAGGATCTATTCAGAGGCTAGAGGATAGATTAGGGGAAATGGCTAAGGCCAAGAATCCTCTACAAAGAACCTTTGTTCGAGGAACACCTTTTGTCCAGGACATTGTTGATTTTCTAACACCATCAAAGTTCAAAGCACCTATTGTGACTCCCGAGTATGATGGAAAGACTGATCCTATCCTTCATATAGAACAATACCAAGTTACAGCCGACATCTATGTTGTCCCAGATGAGATGAGATGCAGAGCATTCTTGGGAACACTTACCGGATCTGCTCAAATATGGTATAATAGTCTTCCTCGGGGTAAGATTTCAACTTTTCTTCAACTGGCCGAGCTATTCATTGGGAATTTCTGCTTTGGAGCAAAGCCAGTGAAACGAGTAGCTCATTTGTTAAGTGTTAGACAAAAAGCTGGTGAGAGTACCAGAGATTATATAACTCGTTTTAATAACGAGAAACTCGAAGTCATTGATTATAAGGAGAAGACAACGATTATCGCTTTGATGAGTGGACTACTTCCAAACAAGTTGTACTACACTTTGGCCAAAGATCCACCTCGAACCATGTCGGATCTGATGGGAAAAGCGTCCAAGATTATAAATGCCGAGGAGGCCATGTCTGCGAAGAAGAATATGGACGCCAAAGAAACCAAGGTGGAAGGTGATAAAGCTAAGAAGAAGGAACAGAAGAACAATGGTGGTGACAAACAATCCAAAAATAGGTCGTCATGGGAGGTCTTGAGGAAATTTGATAATTACACACCTTTGAAGGTAAATATCAACCACGTCCTAAAAGAAATTAAGAACAATGAGGAGTTAAACTGGCCAAAGAAAATGAAGGCAGACCCTGACACGAGGAATATGGAAAAATATTGCGAATTCCACAAGGATCATGGCCGTATGACCAAAAATTGCATAGCTCTTCAGAATGAGATTGAAACACTCATCCGATGAGGAAAGCTAGCAAGTATGTTGATCGGGGAGGTGAAAGAAGAAACAACGACCGAACTAGAGAGAGGTCTAGATCTCCTCGTCGAGCAGAGGAGAATAAGAAGAGAAACCATGAAGTTGATCCAGAGGATGACCCCGACCTTACCAAGAAGCCAAGACAGCCAGAACGAGAGGTATTTTCAATACGCTTTGGGTCATTTGATTGTAATGTTATTACAGGAGGGGATGCAGGAGGAGGAGACCTTACTGCAGAAAGAAAAGCTTACCTCGGTGAGGCTCAAGCTTGCTCGTACATTTAGCGAATAAATCTAGCTGAGGAAGATCGCCCGAGAAAGGTGAACAAGGAGAAATTGGTTATCGGTTTTTCAAAAAATGACCTTGCAGGTGTTTTATATCCTCATGATGACCCGCTGGTGATCAAAATGAGAATGAAGGAAGTCATGATTTTAAGAGTATTGGTCGACAATGGTAGCTCGGCAGACATCATGTTCTACTCATTCTTTGACAGTTTAAATCTAAAGCTATCTCAACTGGAGCCTTACCACAGACCCATCATTGGTTTTGCTGGCGAGAAAGTATTTCCACTTGGGACGATCAAGTTGGATATATTCAATGGTACGTGGCCTGCTTGTCGGACAGAAAGAATACGTTTCTTCGTGATGGATAAGAATGTCCAGTCATCGTACAATATCATCATGGGAAGAGTAGGATTGAAGAAGTTCGAAGCTGTACCATCTACGGTGCATCAGTGCCTAAAATTTCCAACAAACTTTGGAGTAGGAGTTGTGAAAGGTGATCAGAAAGTAGCTCGGGAATGCTATTATTCATCCGCCGAGCAAGAAGAACTGGAAGAATCAAAGAAAAAGACTACTACCTATCAAGTGGATGAAGGTGCAGAAATTGAAACATTGGATCCTCGAGATGAGTCGCAACTCGTGAAGGGTCAAGTGGTGGAAACTACTGAAAACATCATTCTGGACGACGAGCACCCTGAGCGAACTACTCAAATAGATTCATCGTTGGAAGCCTCATTAAAACAGGAATTGATAATTTTCCTTAGAAGCAGCAGACAAACTTTTGCGTGGAGTCATGAAGATATGCCTGGGATAGACCCAAACTTCTTATGTCACGAGATCAATGTGAATAAAGAAATCAAGCCTGTGAAGTAGAGAAGAAGAGTAGCCAGTCCCAAGAAGAATCAAGCTATACAGAAGGAAGTCGAGAAACTCCAGAAAGCTTGTTTCATTGAAGATGTTAAATATCCAGCTTGGTTAGCCAATGTGGTAATGGTAAAGAAGAAGAACAACAAGTGGAGGATGTGTGTGGACTTCACCGACCTCAACAAATCATGCCCAAAGGATCACTTTCCATTACCCCAAATTGATCAACTGGTGGATGCTACCTCGGGACACGAATTGCTGAGCTTCATGGATGCTTATTCTGGCTACAATCAAATTAAAATGAAACCTGGAGACAGGGAAAGTACTTCTTTCATTACCCCTCGGGGAACTTATTGTTATAATGTTATGCCTTTTGGTTTGAAAAATGCAGGTGCGACATATCAGAGGCTGATGAACAAGGCCTTTGCTGAACAAATCAGTGACAACATGGAAGTCTATGTTAACGATATGCTGACGAAAAGCAAAAAAGCTGTCGATCATCTAGTTGACTTAAGTCAGACTTTTGATCAACTAGATAAATATCAAATGAAGCTGAACCCGATGAAGTGCATCTTTGGAGAACAAGAAGGCATGTTTCTCGGGTACATTGTCAACCAACGAGGCATTGAAGCAAATCCTGAAAAGATCAAAGCTCTATTAGGGCTGCGATATCCAATGACGAAGAAGGAAGTACAGAGTCTCACAGGACGAGTAGCGACACTCAATAGATTTGTGTCACGAGCAACTGATAGATGTCTCCCATTCTTCAAGACACTCAGAAAGACTTTTGAGTGGAATGACGAATGCGAGAAGGCTTTTCAAGATTTGAAGAGATACTTGGGAACACCTCCACTGTTGTCCAGGCCAGTGGTGGGAGAAAAATTATACTTGTACCTTGCAGTGTCCGAGAATGCAGTTAGCTCGGCGTTGATCAGAGTGGAGAATGGAGTACAAAAGCCAATTTACTACACAAGTAAAGCCTTCCGAGGAGCAGAAATTAGATATCCAAGGCTGGAGAAATTGGCATTAGCTCTGATTGAGGCGAGTAGGAGAATGAGGCCATATTTCCAGGCTCATACCATATTAGTATATACTGATATGCCGTTGAGACAAGACCTTCATAAGCCAAAAAAATCAGGGAGATTGATGTACTGGGCAATAGAGCTCGGTGAATATGATATAGTCTATGAACCCAAATCATCGCTTAAAGGGCAGGCTGTAGCAGATTTTATAGCGGAGTTCACCTATCCTGATACAACCGAGGAGCTAAAGTTGCTCGCTGATCAACCTGTGGATGTTACAGGATCAACAAACACTAGTTCAGACCAACTCTGGTTGGTAAAAGGGCAAGTGGATGCTACAAGATCATTGACTTCGGGCTTAGACCAACTCCGGTTGGTAAAAGGGAAAGAAGAAATGATAGAAGAAGAGCAAGAGAAATCCGAGGAGGAAAGGAAGGAACAAATATTTCATCGAGGAACTCTAACTGATCAGAAATTTAAAGACGAGTTACCTATATGGAGACTATATGTAGATGACTCATCTTGCACTGCAGGATGCGGCGCGGGGATAGTTTTGAGCACTCCGGAAGAGGTCGATATGGAATATGCCTTTCGTTTCCAATTCAAAGCTTCCAACAATGAGGCTGAATATGAGGCCATGATTGCAGGACTTGGTTTAGCAAAAATTATGGAGGCGCAACAGGTCATTGTTTTCAGTGATTCTTAATTGATCATAAACCAAATGATGGGAGTATATGCAGTTAGAGGAGAATTAATGATCAGATATCATGTAAAGGCAAAGGAGCTGGTGTCAGAATTTGTCGCTATTCAGCTGGTCAGAATACCAAGAATGGAGAATGCGAGAGCAGACGCCCTAGCTCGACTAGCATCAGCTACTCGCACCGAGCTACGACGAACAATCCCAATTGAAGTGTTAGCTGGTCGGAGCATAGATGAAGATCTGATGATGAACTTTATCACCCTTGATTTAGGACCATCTTGGATGGATTCCATCAAGGCGTATATCGAGGAGGGAGAATTGCCAATTGACAAGCTCGCTGCCAAAAGATTGAAGTTTAAATCTGCTCGGTATGTATTAACTAATGGTGTTTTATGTAGACGAGGAATCATGGCAGGTTTGCAGAGATGTGTACATCCCTCCGAGGTGAAAGAATTAATTAAAGAGATCCACGAAGGGTCTTGTGGAGCACATGTAGCAGCTTGGACGCTTTTACAAAGGGTAATGACGCAAGGATACTACTGGCCGACGATGAGGGCTGATTGTATAGCCTACGCCAAGAAGTGTGACAAGTGCCAGCGCTTTTCCTCCATCTGAAGAACTCCACAAGCATTTTTGACACCCATAACTTCCCCTTGACCATTTGCCATGTGGGGAATTGACTTGGTTGGGCCACTGCCAACGACCCGAGGAAGGTTCAAGTACCTCGTCGTCGCAGTAGATTATTTTACTAAATGGGTAGAAGCTGAGCCACTCATTGACATGACGTACAAGAAGGTGTACCAATTTATTTGGAAGAACATCATTTGTCGATATGGTCTACCTCATGCCTTCATCACAGACCATAAAACACAATTTGATAACGAGGAGTTTGTCGCCTATTGTCATCAATCAAATATTTTGAAGGTCCACTCAGCACCAGTCCATCCTCAAAGCAATGGACAAACTGAAGTGACAAACAGAACGCTGCTAAATGGCTTGAAGAAAAGATTGGATGATGCAAAAGCAAACTGGATCAACGAGTTACAATCAGTACTTTGGGCTTATCGAACTACTCCCCGAGTAGCAATTGGAGAATCACCATACATGCTGGCGTTTGGAAGTGAAGCTGTCATACCTGCCGAGTTGGGCCTTCCAACACACAGGGTACTGAATTTTAATTCCCCTGTCAGCGAATTAATGAGAAGACTGGATTTAGACATGCTCGAGGAAGTTAGAGAAGAAGCAGCCATTAGAAATGCTGCTTACCAGCAACGAACAACTTTGTTCTACAACAAAAAGGGTGAAGAGGTGCGACTTGAAAGAAGGAGATTATGTGCTGAAGAAAGTAATCCAAAAGCACAACAAACTGGAGGCAAACTGGCATGGACCATACCGACTTACAGAAGTTGTTCGACTAGGAACTTATCGAATAGCAACTCTAGAGGGGGAGGAGTTCAAGAATGCATGGAACGCAGAGCACCTACGCAAGTATTATCAGTGATGTATATGTAACACAGTTCCATCAGTATGAATAAAATGAAGATATTCCGCTAAAGTCTCTCCTTTTATTGAGAATTTTTCGGGGAATACTAGTGCTACACACTACTCAGCAAAACTCGGCAAAGCTCAGGCTGCTCAGCAGCAAAATATTCCTAAAAATGCCAGCTTCGTCTAGTTAGGAAACAAAATATTCCTAAAAATGCCAACTTCGGTTGGTTAGGAAACAAAATATTCCTAAAAATGCCAACTTCGATTGGTTAGGAAACGAAATATTCCTAAAAATGCCAACCTTTTTGGATAAGAAACGAAATATTCCTAAAAATGCCAACCTGTTTGGTTAGGAAACAAAATATTCCTAAAAATGCCAACTTCGGTTGGTTAGGAAACGAAATATTCCTAAAAATGCCAACCTGTTTGGCTAGGAAACGAAATATTCCTAAAAATGCCAACCTGTTTGGTTAGGAAATGAAATATTCCTAAAAATGCCAACTTCGGTTGGTTAGGAAACGAAATATTCCTAAAAATGCCAACCTGTTTGGCTAGGAAATGAAATATTCCTAAAAATGCCAACCTATTTGGTTAGGAAACAAAATATTCTCGCAAATGTCAACTTATGTTGGTCGGGAGGTAAGATCATTCCAGAAAGTGCAAAATTTGCTAACTATGGCTGGTCGGGGATAAAAACCCACCATCTGTAGTTGGTCGACAAAGAAAATTTACCGACCTTGGTTGGTCGGAAACATTTAAGATAAAATTCTACTAACTATGGCTGGTCGGAGATAAAAACCCACCATCTGTAGTTAGTCGACAAGCAAAATTTACCGATCTGGGTTGGTCGGAAATATTTTATAGGTAAAATTATTTTAAAAAGACTAACTATAGCTGGTCGGGGATAAAAACCCACTAACTGTAGTTGATCGACATGGAGAATCTAACAACCTTGGTTGGTTGGAAACATTTTAAACAACATTTTTATACTCATTACTTTATTATTAAGTGATCGAGCAACAATATTGATACTTGTAACTTTTTAATTGTTACTCAGTTGGTCGACAAACAACACAATATTGTTATTTTTTTAACAGATATGCATAAATATAAAGTGTTTGATAAATACAAGACAATAACAATCAAGATTTGCAAACAAAAATGAAAGTCTTTCATTGAATTCAAAATAAATTACATTGATAATGAAATTACAGTTACATTGACATGTATACTAACTATTACATCAAAAATTCCTATTCTACTGGTCTCTTCCCCTCTGCTTTTGACACAGGTTCCTCGCCAGCAGGCGGATCATTTAAAGACAGAGGAGAATTGATGAAGTTGAGATCCTTCAACATCCTGACATTCATCACGGATGGTCGGTCTAAGAGATGCTCGGGACGAGATACCTCGATTTGAGAATGTAAATTATAGTCACCGAGATACTTTAAAATTAAGCTCCGAGGAATGGCCCGAGTAGGGATCCAATCCATCTTCAAATTGTATGGTGGCACAGGCAAGTCGAGGAACCTGGGATCATTATAGTCCCAAGGATAATGACCTTGTTCGAGTTTCAGCACACCTAAGGCATTCAGCCAGCCTTACTTGTAGCCCTCATTGTTGGCATTCTGGATACGATCGTCCAAGTGGAATAATGCTTCGTTGTATCCAGCCATCCAGAACTCCCTGGGCTGTTTGTGGAATTGATATGTTAGCCTTTCTAGCTGCTAGTGGAGATTCTTGATGAAAAGCTCCTTATTCTCCAAGATTGACTTCTGCGCATAGAGCTGTTTTTCCAAGTCCCTAATGTTCTTCGACATATCAGACAACGCTTGGTTCTTCGCCATTAGTTGGAAAGCCTGGTTCTCTAAGGCAGACTGAGTCCTCTATTCTTTGACAAGAACCCGAGCTGCTCTTGCTCATCCCCGAGGAGCTCTTGCTCGACCACGAGAAGATTTAGAGGTTCTTGAACTCTTCAAAGTCTCCAACTCGTCCCTCAACTTGGCATTCTCAACCTCTAAGAACGAGAATCCCTCGTCGGTCACTGGGATCAAGGCACTGGAAGTGGAGGCTGTAGACTTCAATTGTGATAGCTCTTTTTACAAGTTGTTGTTCTCTTGCTCCAGCAACTTGGCAATCTGTCTGCATTCCTCTACCTCACCCTTCAAAGTTCTCTCCCTCAGATCATACCGAGCAAAAAGCTTCTCGTAGTCCTTGTCAGCCATGATCAGCTTGTACTTTTTTTCGTACCCCTCATGCAACAAGGCAGTTGATTCCTTGTATTGATTCTGAAGGTCTTCGAGGGTACACTGGAGATCCTCGATCATGTCATAGTAAGCCACATTATTGGCCACTGATCGGTCAAGTAGACACTTCAAGTACTGATATGCTTCAACTGCTTGTTCTAAAGCATCATGACCAAGGATGTCTGCAACTTATGCAGCACTCAAGTCTATGTGACCAGCCTTAAAGTACTCATTACATTGTTGCAGCAACTTTGTGTCATGAGCAGATAGCAATTCCATCCTGGCCAGAAACTAGCAGAGAAAGAAGATAAATCATCAATAAGAAGAATAAGCAGAGTATGAATGAAAGATATACAACAATATGCAAAAAAGTTCAAATTTTATTAGATCATAATTCAGAGTTACATCTTCTGAGTTACATTTGATAAAGAGAAATAAAATAAAGAGAAACCCGAACAACACTAAACCTTTTCCTTATCTCCCAAAACCTTCTCGGAAGGCTGGGATGAAGACGTAGGTTGCTCGGAGGGAAGAGATAGCTGCTCGGGGAGAATAGGCAGTTGCTCGGAGGAAGAAATGATTTGTTGATTTTCCCCATCAGCAGGCTGGATGGCTAGGGCATGATCTCCTATCACCATCGAAGATTCTTCAGAGGTAGCTTCGTCCTCTTCTAATTCTTCTGGAGTTGGAGGGGGACCAGGGATATATCTCTGAAAGAGCTCGGAAGACTCGTCGACCTTCATCTCCTGAAGGGCAGCAACCCATCCATCCCTAAAATATTTAAGACCGCTATAGTCCATTTGCGACACCATGGCGATCAACCCCTTGTTCCAACCCTTGTCCCACCCAGAGCTGAAGGACTTCTTCACAGCAGCTTTCCTCTTCAGCTTCTCCGAGGAAAGTTTCTCAGACAATAGGTTCTCAGCAACCTTCAATTTATTTTCTGCTTCCTACTTTTGTCGACCTACTTCTTGAAGCTGGCCCAACCTTTCCTTAGCAACCCTGAGCTTATCTTCAAGCTCTCCAGTAGTTTTGAGCTTCTCTGCGAGCTCTTTATTTGCCTTCTCCAAGGCATTATTTTTCTTCTCCAACTCTTTGGAGGCTTCAACAGCTCGAGCTTTATCTTGCTCGGTAGAGGCAAGCTTTTTCTCCCAGACAGCTTTGTCGTCAGCATATTTCTGACGAGAATCTGCCAGAGACTTGGTAGCTTCTTCCAGAGCTCCCTCCACACTGGACGAGGAGCAAGAAGCCTTAATCGCTTCATCCTTCTTCAGGATTATATTGAAGCAGCTCGTCAACTGTGAACAGAAAAAGAAAGAAAGTTAGAAACAGAAATGACAAAGGAAATATGAAAAATTCAAAGTAAAGAGACTTACAGAAGCAAGATGACGGGCAGCTAGTGAGGTGACCATGTTCTGAGTAAGGTTCTCTTCAGTACCTTATACCTCGGGAATGATCGAGGACTTTACCGAGGAGCTCCAGTTCCAGTAACTGGGGGCTGAGCAATGGTATCAGCCAAATGGACCGAGGAGCTCTTCTTCAACCTCCTCGGGGGAACAGGTACCGATTCAACCAAGGAAGAACCCTTGGTCGGTGATATCACAATCACCTCTCCATGAGCAGTAGACCTGCTCGGAGCCACTGCGGGCTTCTCAGCAACTTTAACAGGAGCAATTGGAGGAGATGCATCAGTCTTATTTGTCCCCTCCCTTGGGACATCAATTCTACTCCTTTTTACCTCCCAAGAACCGGAGGCAGTCTTCTCAAACAGGGCAGGAGGTCTTATCTTCTTCATCTTTTCACTTAAAGGAATATGGGATTCAGGTGATGAGCTTGTGGAAGCAGGAACTGGCTCTGATTCACTTATCACTGGACGAGCAGTGAAGGAAGTGGTGTAGCTCTTGTACTGGAGCAGATACGAGGCCGACCTAATGTGCTCGTCGGCAACACTCTGATGCAGACTCCAGATAAGTTTCAGATGTCTTACATTAACATCTGATTCCTTGGGGCACTTTCTTTTGTTATCAACTGCAAATAAATAAACATTGTTATCAGTGGCACATTTTATCAAACACAAAAGAAACATGATTTCAAAATAAAATAAAATAAAAATAACCTATCCCGTTGCCATAAGGAGGGCATCTGGGACTTTGATAAACCTCATCTCCAGCTAATGGAGGGTGTTGCCAATTTTTTATGACAACCCCATGTTCAAAATAATCCTTATTGGCATCAGGGAGATTGACTACTAAGGCTCTATTTAAAAATCTAGTTTTTAAATAAAAAATATTATCATTAACTGCCCGTCTATAGTTGTATATGATTTCTGGAATTCCTATGCGAGTTCCATGGACTTGATTTAATTTATGCACCCCATTAACTATTCTCCATGTGTTGGGGGCTATTCTCGCAGGAATGACGTCAAAATAATGACAGAATTCCAGACACAAGGGATTTGGTGGAAAAGAAAATCCACACTCAGCAATAAAAAGGCTGGGGAACCAATGTCCCTCAGCCAAATTGAAATAATCAGAAGCCTCAGAAAGCTCTTCCAAGACAATCCAAGAGGGAATGGAAAAATCAGAGCGAAACTGTTCAAGAGACTCAATAGAGTAAACCATGATGATGAATAAAAGAAATGAAGAAGAAAGAAGAAGATCTTACAGAAAAGAGTAGAGCTGTTGACAACGAACGATGGAAAAGATGAACGCACAAGAGAGTAGGAAGAGACGACGTAAAACTCGAAGATAAAAATTTGAAAGGTAGAAGACGATGGGAGCGTCTGTGAAGTTTAAATACCTTACCTTGGGAAATGGTGAAGTAATGATTACAAAAAAGAATGATTACGTTACCGGCGGCTTAAAAGATGAAAAGTAGCGCGGGAATCAAAGCGGACAACAACGGCTAAAAAAAGGAAAAGTGGCGCTGGAATCGAAGCGAACAACAGCGGCTAAGAAAATGAAAAGTAACGCGGGAATCGAAGCACGCAAAAAAAATCATGATTTTACGAATTGGGAAGGAGAAATAAATACAAGGAAAATGCTCCTAAAAATCAGGAAGACTATTTAAAGCTACCATATTCCGAGAAAGAATGTTCCATACTCCTCAAATTTCGAACTATAAAACATTTGGGGCTTCTGTTGATACCAAAATTAATCTGCTGACATAGACCAATCATATGAAGATACGTGGCTATCTACATGGCAACAACAAACATTTTCGAGGAACCCACTCGCTCCGAGGAACAAGACTACAACGAGGAAGACTAGTTCCCCGAGGAACTCACAAGCTCCGAGGAATAATGCCTCTCCGAGGAACTCTTAAATACCGAGAAGCTTAGGCGGTCCGAGCTGCACCTCGAAGCAGGATACCAACAATTTAACTGCTCATTAAATGCTTATCATTTGGACGCGAACGCAAAGAGGGCATTAAATGTATTACCCTTTCATATGTACATCATTTAATGTATTATCTTTTCACATTACAGCCTCAGGGCTATAAATACATTGTACAATCCTCATTGTAAAGGGACCCCAGACCAGAATTTCTTGAAATAACTTGTAATCGAGAATTCCCATACAAACAACAATACCAAAGCAACAGTGGACGTAGGCCATTCTTATAAGGCTGAACCACTTTAAAATTCTTTGTCTCATTTATTTATCTGTGATTGAATTATTAGAATGATCTAATTTTTTACATCAACACAATTTAAAAAGAAAACTGTTTTTTTTAAATTGTATAAATTAATTGTTCATTAAAATATTTTTTTTATAATCAAAACAATTTTTAATAAAAAAAATAATTTTGATCAAAACAGTTTTTTTATAATCAAAACCGTTTTTTTAAATAACGTTAAAAAGTAATTTTTTGATATATAAATTGTTTTATGTATAACATACAGGTTTTAATGTTATTTTAAAAAAACGTTTAAAAAAGTTAATAACATTATTATTCATAAAAAATTACTTTTTTTTTTCATTTTATTTGTTTTTTTGCCATTGAACAAGATAAAAACGTTTTCATTTACAATAATATTTTGTTATATATATATATAACTTATAAAAAAGAGATTTTTTTTCAAAATATATAAATAAACATTAAAAAACTGTTCTTTTTAGTTTTATAACCTTTATTTGATATAAAAACAACTTTAAAAAAAACAACTTGCATAAAAAAAGGAACCTTTTTTTATATAAAAACAGTTTTTTTATGCAAATAGTTTATATATATAATTTTTTCATTTATACATGTGTATAGTTAGTTGGACACATTAATAAGAGAGAGAAAGAATCTTTTTGTTAAATGACACTTAAATTCCAACGATTGAAAAGGGAAAGTCTATCCTCACATCCTTATATGCTTCCACCACACTTTTTCAATGTCTAAAGATATTACTATCCTTCAAGCTTTTAACTTTCTTTTCTTAAGCTAACTTTGAAAAAACAACAATTTATAACTAACTTTGATAAAAAAAAAAAAATCCAACCAACTAATTACATCTAATTTTGATTAAAAAAACAACAGACTTTGATTTTTTGAAAAAAGGTACATCTAACTTTGATTAAAAAAAGCTGTAATTAACTTTGATAAAACAAAAGCTACAACCAGATTTGATAAAAAAAATACAACCAACTAATTATAGCTAACTTTGATAAAAAAAAAGTTAGAGTTAACTTTAATAAAATAAAAGAAAAAGCTGCAACTAAGTTTGATAAAAAAAATGCAATTAACTTTGATAAAAAAAAAGCTACAATTAATTTTGATAAAAAAAGTTAGAACGAACTTTGATAAATAAAAACAAGCAACTAACTACGGTAAATAAAAAAAAATTACAACTAACTTAGATTAAAAAAAATTATAGCTAACTTTGGTAAAATTTTAAAAAAAAACTACTAATTTTGATAAATAAAAAACATTACAGGTAACTTTGATTAAAAAAAAGGAAGAGGAGATAAAGGTGTGACGCATGATTAATTAATTGAGCGCAACTAATTCATAAAGGTTTAAATACGGGCTATTTAAACCTTTATGAATTAGTTGCGCTCAATTAATTAATTATGTGTCACACTTTTATCTCCTCTTCCTTTTTTTTTTTATCAAAGTTACCTATATTTATCAAAATCAACATTTTTTTTAATTTTGCCAAAGTTAGCTATAATTTTTATTTTTTATCAAAGTTAGTTGTAATTAGATGGTTGTAATTTTTTTTTATCTAAGTTGGTTGTATCTTTTTTTTTTTTTTATCAAAGTTTGTTGTAGATTTTTTTTATCTAAGTTAGCTGTAATTTTTTTATTTACCATAGTTAGTTGTAATTAGTTGGTTGTTATTTTTTATTTATTAAAGTTCATTCTAACTTTTTTTTATCGAAAATAATTGTAGCTTTTTTTTTATCAAAGTTAATTGCATTTTTTTAATCAAAGTTAGTTGCAGCCTTTTCTTTTATTTTATCAAAGTTAACTCTAAACTTTTTTTTATCAAAGTTAGCTATAATTAGTTGGTTGTGTTTTTTTTTTTATCAAAGTTAGCTGTAGCCTTTTTTTTTTCATCAATGTTAATTGCAATTTTTTATAAAATCAAAATTAGGTGTACTTTTAAAAAAAAAATCAAAGTTTACTGTTTTTTTATTAAAATAAATGTAATTAGTTGGTTGTATTTTTTATCAAAGTTAGTTATAAATTTTTATTTATTTATTTTTAAAATTAGTTTACAAAAAAAAAGTTAAAAGACTTAAAAAATATTAATATCTTTAGACATTGAAAGAATATAAAAAACAAATAAGGGTGTGGAATAGACTTTTCCGATTGAAAAATATCAAAAGATGATGTCAACATCAAAAAAAAAAATTCCTGAACACTGACAACTGTGCAAGTTGACTCGTTACCATGTGTATGCATGCGTGCAAAGAGAGAGGTAAGAATGACTCAACAATGGAAGTTACTTTTTCGGGCAATAAAAGATTGTTTCATATATGAATCACCCATCATAAATCAATGTTGCACTGGGTTCTACCAACTGCGTGCCCAACAAACATGCAATTAATTCATACATCTCAACAACCACTTTTGAGGACCATCAATTAACTTACGCAATAATTGAAAAGGGAAATGTGTGTCTGTGTGTGAGGGAGAGAGAATACTCAACTTCTTTATCGGGAAAATCAATATAAATAACTCATATAAAATATAGAGAAACACTATGCCGACACAGAGGTTGACACAGTCTCAGTGACACAGTGACGTGTCAACCTCTGATTGCATAAATTTTTATATTTTTCAATTTTACATTCTTTTTATAAAACAGTTTTTTTATCATCAAAATAAATTAAAAAACAGTTTTTATTTAAAAAAAATACTATCTTTTTCAAAATAATTTTGACAGTTTTTTTATATATAAAATTAATTAATTTTTAAATCACAATTGAACCAAAATCGTAAAAGATTCAAAAATATTTGATGATAAAAATTAAAAAAAAATAATAATTACGAAAAATTCAAAGTTCAAGTACAAAAATATTTTTTTAGTGCTATTTTTTTACTGTAATTGGCTAGTGCCACTATCGCGGACCCACATTCATTAAGACATGTGGGTCCGCGCCAGCGGCACTAAAAATAATTTTTAGTGGTACTAAAAAATTACTTTTAGTGATTCAAAAATATTTGATGATAAAAAAAATATAAAAATAATAATTACGAAAAATTCAGGGTTTAAGTCTAAAAATACATTTTTAGTGTCGTTTTTTTATTGCAATTGGTTCGCGCCAGCGGCACTAAAAATTATTTTTAGTGCCGCTGGCGCGGACCCACATCTCTTAATGAATGTGGGTCCGCGCCAATGGCACTGGCCAATTGCGATAAAAAAAACGACACTAAAAAAATATTTTTGTACTTAAATATTTTTATAAAACAGTTTTTTTATCATCAAAATAAATACTAAAAAATAATTTTTAGTGCCGCTGGCGCGGACCCACATCTCTTAAAGAATGTGGGTTCGCGCCAGCGGCACTAGCCAATTGCAATAAAAAAACGACACTAAAAATGTATTTTTAGACTTAAACCCTGAATTTTTCGTAATTATTATTTTTATATTTTTTTATCATCAAATATTTTTGAATCACTAAAAATAATTTTTTAGTACCTCTAAAAATTATTTTTAGTGCCGCTGGCGCGGACCCACATGTCTTAATGATGTGGGTACGCGATAGCGGCACTAGCCAATTACAATAAAAAAACGGCACTAAAAAAATATTTTTGTACTTGAACTTTGAATTTTTCGTAATTATTATTTTTTTAATTTTTATCATCAAATATTTTTGAATCTTTTACGATTTTGGTTCAATTTTAAAAAAAAAAAATTTATATATAAAAAAAACTGTCAAAATTGTTTTGAAAAAGACAGTATTTTTTTTAAATAAAAACTGTTTTTTAATTTATTTTGATGATAAAAAACTGTTTTATAAAAGGAATGTAAAATTAAAAAAAAAATATTTTTTATGCAATCAGAGGTTGACACGTCACTGTGTCACTGAGACTGTGTCAACCTCTGTGTCGGCATAGTGTTTCTCTAAAATATAATAAACCGAGCCAGGTTTGCAAGGGATGGAGAATGTGATGATGATAAATAAACAAAAAAATAACTAAAAGAGGCCATTTCAGCAATACTCAAATGATTGTTTGGACATTGGGTACATCCAGGCAAAAGGAGAGAATATACAGGCATTCATTAGATGTTAGAACAAGCAAGCATGTGATTAAACAAATTAAATATTAAAAGAGACAGCTATAAAGCCAGGAACGCATCACAACAAGAAACTGGAAATACATGAAGATGAAAATCAGCACCCCGCCAAAGATGGTGAGAAAGTTAACAGGCAAAGTTAGGAATGAATGTAATGGCTAGAAGCAAAGGGTTTTGTATCAGTTGAAAAATAATTTTTTTGGGGGGATATATAAAACAAATAGCTGAAAAATAATGAAGTAGTTAGTGTTTATAAATCCCACTTTCAGAAAAGTTATGAGATGTTTGAACCGTGGTGAAGACTACAATATAGTTGCATCAAGTCAGTATACCTCATCAACTGAGATCTCAATCCGTTTAGGCTGTAACCTTTATCTATAAAGTTTCTTGGTTATTGTGAGATCACGGACGAGCTCTAAAACCTTCTTTATCTTCTTGAATGTAATGATATACAAAAGAGGAGTTCTAGAGCCTGAATTTTTTACTGAATTTTGTCCGATACACAGACGTGTCGGCCTGCTATTAGTTGGTTTTGTGGTCCTGCTAGCGCGGACCCCACAAATCAATCAATAGCAAGTCGACACGTCAGTTTATCTGCAAAAATTCGGGCAAAATAGAATTTTTGTATACAAAATGACTTTTTGGGGAAAACGTGGATCCAACTTAAAATACGTAAAAGTCTCTACCTTTAAATCTACAAATTAAAAATTCATAAAATTTATATATTTGAATTTCGCTCGTCGAAATTCATCAAACAATATTTATATGCGATATTTTTTGATAAAAAAATCGAAATGGATAAATTTACTATTTTACTAAAATCTTCATTTTTTCTGACGAAAAATCTTCGTCTTCAACTCCCACAATGGTGTCGCTGGCGCGGACCAAAAAAATAAAAAAATAGTTAAAGAGAGAGAGAAATTAGGAGAGAGAAACAATCCGGTAAGAATTCTCACAGACTGTTTCGACGAAGATTCCAATGGTTGGGTGGGTGGGTGGGGCGGGGCGGAGGTTATGTATTTATTTTTAGAAGTGTGTTTTAAATATTCATGAGTAAAGATATAAATATAAATACCTTTTTAACTAAAACAAATAAAATTACATATTTTATATATTTCTAACTCTAAACTATCACACAAATAAATGTTATTGTAGTATAAGGGACTATATTTATAAACATGAAAACTAGTGTCCTATAAATTCATATATATGGTAGAACATAACCTTGAACAAATTCTCTAATAACTAAAATACATCTTTCAAAATGGACAGAGACTCACATTGAGATCGAACCACTATAACTCCCATGCCTTTTCTTATCTTAACTTATCATATCATGTCTTCAGTATATCTTATATTATTAACTTAAAAAGCATGTAAAATACAAATTACCTCCTTAGACCATACACTCTTAACAGATAAAAGAATTACTAAGCCACTATTACTTCATGTGGCACTCCTATTACCCATCCATGTCCTCTGATAACTTCCCTCATTTTGTGCAAAATGTTATTTCATCTCCTCATTCCTTCCTCTTCTAATCCTTTCTTAATCGACATTTCCTCTTCTTTCTTTCTCTCCTTCCTCGCGGGAAAATACCACTAACCTGCACCACTATACCCACCATAACACACAACAATCCACTGCCAGATTGCAGTGGAATCATCGAATGTTGTTTGACCTAAACCGTCATTATCAGTTTCGCACTTACAATAGACCTTACTCCTCCCAATACATTGACGTAAAATTTGTGAAATTAATTTAATTTGGGATTCTTGGGTAATAACTCACCTTCCAACTATTTATTTGATTTGGGATTCCTGGGTATATGTACCAACTAATGGTGAGATCAAAATAATTTACTTTGTTATCTCTTTGTTTTTTTTCATGTGTTTACGATCTTTTCACCTCGTATTTTTTTAACTTTACTAACTTACATCCCTCAGTAAATCAATCTTTTAACCTGACCATGGCTATACATGTGTGTTTTGTTTGGAGGCTGAATTGAAATTATAAATAACTCTCAATAGCTTTTTTAATTTTATTTTTGGGGGCTTCCTTAAATTTACTTAAATACTCTAACATATTTGTTGATACCAAATTTAATCTGTTGACGTGGACCCATCACTTGAAGACACGTGTCTTCTAGCGTGGTAATTACAAATACTTCTATCGATCAACTTATTGCCACCGAGCTAGTCAAGCGCCACGAGCAACTCATGCATGCCGAGCTACCCGAGTAGCTTAGGCGGTCCGAGCTACATAGCGTACAGAGCACTCAAATCAGGATAATCAAGGAGACGACTGGGAATTAAATGCTCATTATTATCATACAAATGTACATGTCTACTAGATAACAGCGCATTATCCTTTCATTTGTACAGCCTCAAGGCTATAAATACATTGTAACCTCCTCATTAGAGGGGGACTCGGAATTTCTTGGTAAACCCATTATCGAGAATTCCAAGCTAATAGTCAGCAATAACAAAAACAATGGACGTATGCCATTCTTTCAAGGCTGAACCACTTTAAAAATCTTTTGTCTCATTTATTTTATCTGTGATTGATTAATTAGAGATAATCTAATTTTTTACATCAACAGATTGGCGCCGTCTGTGAGAAATGACTGTAATTATCATTTTTCACCAAAACAATTCATCACCAATGGCTGATCATCCGGAATCCAATAATCGAAACGCTGGGATCCCTCCAAATCCTCCATCTACTCCTCCAAATGTCCAAGATTTGGCTGGTATAATGGCTAATTTGGCCCAGGGTCAGACGGCCATGCAAGAAACCATACGATAACTCATACAAACTATCCAGGGTGGAGTGCCAGCCCAATCAGGACAAATAAGTGTTCAGAGAAATACTCGTTTACCCTCTTCACGAACTAGGAGAACGTTATTCCCTGAGGAATCTCGATCCAGACGCACCGATTCATATCAAACTGAGAGATCTAATGATCGTTCCTATCAACCTGGTCGAACTTCCTCAGTACGAGCTACAGACACTAAACAAAATGTCACTTTATCTTAAGAAAGGACCAGTGCTCTTGAAAGGTTGATTAAAGTCTCTCCTTTTGATCATTTGGGCCCTAGGAGGAATAGAAGTCCTCCTAGGATTGTGTCGAGAAACTCTCAACGACTATCCGATCTAAGGGAAGGCTCTGCCCAATCACGACCAACTGCTCGTATTGAAAGATCCCAAGAGGTAAATTCAACGCGATCAATTGCTCGAATAAATAGGCCCGAGGAGGGAAATGATGCATGGAAGGGCTCTATTCAGAGGTTGGAAGACAGATTAGGGGAAATGGCTAAGTCCAAGAATCCTCTACAAAGAACTTTTGTCCAAGGGACACCATTTGTACAAGCTATTGTGGATTTTCCTACACCATCAAAATTCAAAGCTTCTGTGGTGACACCTAAATATGATGGGAAAACTGACCCTGTCCTTCATATAGAATAATACCAAGCTGCTGCTGATATCTATGCAGTTCTAGATGAGATGAGATGTAGGGCATTTTCAGGAACTCTTACCGGATCCGCTCAAATATGGTACAACAATCTTGCTCGGGGGAAGATTGCGACTTTCTTTCAACTGGCCGAGCTCTTTATTGGGAACTTCTATTTTGGAGAAAAACCAGTTAAACGAGTAGCACACTTGTTAAGTGTTAGGCATAAGGCAGGTGAGAGCACCAGGGATTATATTACTCGTTTCAATAACGAGAAACTCGAAGTAATTGATTACGCGGAGAAGACAACAATTACTGCTCTAATGAGTGGACTATTGCCAGATAAATTGTACTACACTCTAGCCAAAGACCCGCCTAGAACCATGGCAGAACTAATGGCAAAGGCAGCCAATATTATGAACACCGAGAAAGCTATGGCTGCGAAGAAGAATATGGACACTAAGGAGACCAAAGTTGAGGCGGATAAGGTTGAGAAGAAGGAACAGAAGAATAATGGTGGCAACAGGCAATTAAAAGCAAAGCAAGCATTGGAGCAGTTGAAGAAATTTGGAAACTATACTCCTTTGAAGGTAGACATAAACCACATTCTGGAAGAGATCAAGAACAACGAGGAGCTAAACTCGCCTGAAAAAATGAAGGCAGAACCTGACAAGAGGAATAAATCCAAATATTGCGAGTTCCATAAGGACCATGGTCACACAACCAAAAATTGCATAGCTCTTCATAATGAAATTGAAGAGCTCATCAGGCGGGGAAAATTGACCAAGTATGTGGATCGCCGAAATAGTGGAAAGGTCAACGACCGAGCAAGGCAGAGGTCTAGATCTCCTCGATGAGCAAAAGAAGACAAGAAGAGAAGTAATGAAGAAGACCCAGAAGATGATCAAGATGACCCCGATCTCCCCAAAAGACCAAAATAGCCAGAACGCGAGGTATTTTCAATCCATTTTGGATCATTTGAATGTAATGTTATTACAGGTGGAGATGCAGGAGGTGGAGATATGACTGTCGAGAGAAAAGCTTACCTCAATGAAGCTCAAGCTTGTTCGTACATTCAGCGAATAAATCTAGCTGAAGATGATCGCCCGAGGAAGGTGAACAAGGACAAACTGGTCATTGGTTTCTCTATAAGAACGACCTGGCGGGTGTACTATATCCTCATGATGACCCATTGGTAATCAAGATGAGAATGAAGGAGGTGGTGATTTCACGAGTACTGGTGGATAATGGTAGCTCGACAGATATCATGTTCTATCCATGCTTTGACAGTTTGAATTTAAAGTTAGCCCAGTTGGAGCCATATCATAGGACCCTCCTTGGTTTTACCGGCGAGAAGGTTTTTCCACTTAGGACGATTAAGTTGGATATGCTTATCGGTACCTGGCCTCCTTGTCGAATAGAAAGAGTGCGCTTTTTTGTCATGGATAAAAACATCCAATCATCTTATAATATCATCATGGGAAGAGTAGGTCTGAAGAAGTTCGAAGCAATACCATCTACTGTGCATCAATGTTTAAAATTCCCAACCAATTTTGGGGTGGGAGTTATGAAAGGCGATCAGAAAGTAGTTCGGGAATGCTATTATTCATCTGCTGAACAGGAGGAACGTGAAGAATCTAGACAGAAGACTATCACCTATCAAGTGGATGAGATAGGAGATACAGAGATTGAAACATTAGATCCTAGAGACGAGTCTCAACTCGTGAAGGGACAGGTTATGGAGGTTACTGAGAATATCATTCTGGACAACGAGCATCCAGAATGAACAACTCAAATTGGTGCATCCTTGGATGTATCGATAAAACAGGAATCGATAGCATTCATAAGGCGAAGAAAGCAAACTTTTGCATGGAGTCACGAAGATATGCCAGGGATTGACCCGAACTTCTTGTGTCACGAGCTCAATGTGAACAAGGAAATTAAGTCAGTGAAGCAGCGAAGAAGAGTGTTCAGTCCTGAGAAGAATCAAGCCATACAGGAAGAAGTAGAGAAGCTACAAAAAGCCTCTTTCATTGAGGATGTCAAATATCCTGACTGGCTAGCAAATGTGGTGATGGTAAAGAAGAAAAATAATAAGTGGAGGATGTGTGTAGACTTCACCGACCTTAACAAGGCATGCCCAAAGGATCATTTTCCTTTGCCCCGAATTGATCAACTAGTGGATTCTACCTCGGGGCACGAACTATTAAGTTTTATGGATGCTTATTTTGGTTATAACCAGATTAAAATGAAACCTGAAGACAGGGAGAGTACCTCTTTTATCACCCCAAGGGGAACTTATTGTTATAATGTTATGCCTTTTGGACTTAAAAATGCAGGTGCAACATATCAGCGATTGATGAATAAGGTGTTCGCAGAGTAAATCAGTCATAACATGGAGGTTTATGTTGATGACATGCTTACGAAGAGCAAGAAAACTGCTAATCATCTAGTTGACTTAGGTCAGACCTTTGATCAACTAGAGAAATATCAAATGAAGCTGAATCCTACCAAATACATATTCGGAGTACGAGAAGGCATGTTTTTTGGGTATATTGTTAACCAACGAGGTATTGAAGAGAACCCTGAAAAGATAAAGGCTCTATTGGGACTACGATCTCCAATGATGAAAAAGGAAGTGCAAAGTCTCACTGGGCGAGTTGCAGCACTTAATAGGTTTGTATCACGAACAACTGATAGATGTCTCCCATTCTTCAAAACACTCCGAAAAACGTTTGAATGGAATGATGAATGCGAGAAGGCCTTTCAAGAATTGAAGAAATACCTAGGAACACCTCCATTATTGTCCAAACCAGTGATGGGAGAAAGACTATACTTGTATCTAGCAGTTTCAGAAAATGCAGTGAGCTCGGCGTTGATAAGAATGGAGGATGGAGTGCAAAAACCAATCTATTACACTAGCAAGGCCTTCCTAGGAGCAGAGATCAGATATCCATGGCTGGAAAAGTTAGCGCTAGCATTGATCGAAAGAACATAGAAGGATGAGGCCATACTTCCAAGCTCATACCATAGTCGTGTATACTGATATGCCGTTAAGGCAAGCTCTTCATAAACCAAAAAAATCAAAAAGATTGATGTACTGGGCAGTAGAACTTGGTGAATATGACATAGTTTATGAGCCTAGATAGTCGCTTAAAGGGCAGGCAGTGGCAGATTTTATCGCAGAGTTCACCTATCCTAACACCTCCGAAGAGCAAAAATTGAATACCGACCAGCCTGTGGATGTTACAGGATCATCAAATTTAAACCCCGACCAACATAAGTCGGTTGACGAGCAAGAGAAGATGGTCGACGAGCAGCAAGAAGTGCTAGAGGAGGACATAAAGAAGTAACAAATATTCCACCGAGGAACTCTGTCCGATCAAAAGTTTAATGATGAGGTAACTATATGGAATCTATATGTGGATGGCTCATCTAACAATTCAGGTAATAGAGCAGGGATTGTTTTAAACAACCCGAATGAGATCGATGTGGAGTATGGTATGCGCTTTCAATTTAAGGCTTCTAATAATGAAGCTGAATATGAAGCTATGATTGTAGGTCTTAGTTTAGAAAAAACCATAAAGGCAGAGCATGTTATTGTATTCAGTGATTCACAGTTAATCGTAAATCAAATGTTGGGGGTATATGCAACAAAAGGAGAATTAATGATCAAGTATCATGCGAAGGCAATAGAGGTTGTATCTAGTTTTAATGCCATACAATTGATTAGAATATCGAGATCGGAGAATGCCAGAGCAGATGCACTAGCTAGGTTAGCATTAGCCACACGTACCGAGCTAAGAAGAACAATCCCAATAGAAATCCTAGATGATCGGAGCATAAACGAGGATCTAATGATGAATTTTATTCCCCTTGATTTAGGACCGTCTTGGATAGACCCCATCAGGGCCTACATTGAAGAGGGGGCTCTACCGACTGATAAACTTGCAGCCAAGAAATTAAAGTTTAAAGATGCTCATTATGTATTGACCAATGGCATTTTATATAGACGAGGAATTATAGCGGGGTTACAAAGATGTGTCCACCCCTCCGAGGTGAAAAATTTGATCGAAGAAGTCCATGAAGGATCTTGTGGAGACCATGTGGCAGGTCGGACGCTTTTGCAAAGAATAACAACACAGGGGTATTATTGGCCGACGATGAGAGCTGATTGTACATCTTACGCAAAGAAGTGTGATAAATGCCGACGCTTCTCTTCTATCCGAAAAACTCCCCAAGCATTATTAACACCCATCACATCTCCTTGGCCATTTGCTATGTGGGGAATAGACTTAGTCGGGCCACTTCTAACGACCAGGGGAAGATTTAAATATCTTGTGGTCGCTGTGGATTACTTTACTAAATGGGTGGAAGCTGAGCCTCTTATTGATATGACATATGACAAGGTGTATCAATTTATTTGGAAGAATATCATTTGTAGATATGGTCTTCCCCATGCATTCATCACAGATCATGAAACTCAGTTTGACAACGAGGAATTTGCTGCATATTGTCATCAATCAAACATATTGAAGACCCACTCTGCACTAGGCCATCCCCAGAGCAATGGACAAGCTGAGGTGACGAACAGAACGCTGCTGAATGGTTTGAAAAAACGACTGGATAATGCAAAGGCAAATTGGATTAATGAGCTACATTCTGTGCTGTGGGATTATCGTACTACACCGCGAGCAATAACAGAAGAATCTCCATACATGCTGGCATTTGGAAGTGAAGCTGTTATACCTGCTGAGTTGGGCCTACCCACACACAGAGTGATGAATTTTAATTCTCCTATCAGTGACTTGATGAGGCGATTAGATCTAGATATGCTCAAAGAAGCAGCAATCATGAATGCTGCATACCAATAACGAACAACTCTGTTTTACAACAAGAGGGTAAATAAGTGTGATTTGAAGGAAGGAGACTATATGCTGAAGAAAGTAATTCAAAAGCATAACAAACTGGAAGCTAACTGGCATGGTCCCTATAGAGTAACAGAAGTTGTTCGACCAGGTACATACAAGATTGAAACCTTGGAGGGAGAAGAATTGAAGAATTCATGGAATGCAGAGCATCTACGCAAGTATTATCAGTAGTTAGGATTCCTATGTAAATGAAGTTTTCTTCAGTATGAATAAAGTGTTGAATTCTTTACCCTGTTCTCATTTTTTGTTGAATTTTTTTGGAGTATTAGTGCTAGACACTATGCATCAAGTTCAGAACAAATCTCCACCAACTCCAGTTGGTCGGCAAATTAATCTCCACCAACTCCGGTTGGTCGACAAATTAATCTCCTCCAACTTCGGTTGGTCGGGAATCAATATCCACCAACTTTGATTGGTCGGGAATCAATATCCACCAACTCCGATTGGTCGGAAAATTAATCTCCTCCAACTCCTGTTGGTCGGGAATCAATATCCACCAACTCCGATTGGTCGGCAAATTAATCTCCTCCAACTTTGATTGGTCGAAAATCAATATCCACCAACTCCGGTTGGTCGGTAAATTAATCTCCTCCAACTCCGGTTGGTCAGGAATCAATATCCACCGACTCCGGTTGGTCGGCAAATCAATTACAATCAACTCCGGTTGGTCGGCAAATTAATCTCCTCCAATTCCGGTTGGTTGGGAATCAATATCCACCAACTCCAGTTGGTCGGTAAATTAATCTCCTCCAACTCCGGTTGGTCGGGAATCAATATCCACCAACTCCAATTGGTCGGAAAATTTATCTCCTCCAACTCCGGTTGGTCGGGAATCAATATCCAGCAACTCCGATTGGTCGGCAAATTAATCTCCTCCAACTCCGGTTGGTCGGGAATCATTATCCACCAACTCCGATTGGTCGACAAATTAATCTCCTCCAACTCCGGTTGGTCGGGAATCAATATCCACCAACTCCGATTGGTCGGTAAATTAATCTCCTCCAACTCCGGTTGGTCGGGAATCAATATCCACCAACTCTGGTTGGTCGGCAAATCAATTACAATCAACTCCAGTTGGTCGGGAATCAATCTCCACCAATTCCAGTTGGTCGGCAAATCAATTACAATCAACTCCAGTTGGTTAAACTAAGAAGAATCATGGGATGAAAATTATTTCATTGCTTAGGATCAAAGAGTGATAAGTCACTATAATAAAAAAAAATAGAATGGACACATCAAAATACGCATATATTCACAAACAAAGACATTCTGCAAAATACTTAAGAGAAAGTAAAATAGCAAAAGACTAAAAATTTCTTCCTTTAAATAAAAAAGAATTACATATGCTGAGAAAAAATACAAGTCATTACATAAAAATCCTATTCTATTGGTTTTTTTCCTTCTGCCCTTAAAACAGGTTATACTCCAGCAGGAGGATCATCTAAGGCATAAGGATAGTTTATGAAATTTACATCTCTCAGCATTCTAACGTTCATTACAGATGGCCGATCAAGTAAATGTTCTGGGCGAGATATCTCAAAATTGGCATGAAGACTGTAGTCGCCAAGATACTTAGAGATCAAGCACTGAGGATTTGCCCAAGCAGGAATCTAACTGATGTCGAGCTTAAAAGGAGTCATGAGTAACTCAAGCAATAGAGGGTCATAGTAATCCCATAAGTAGTGCCCCTGCTCCATTTTTAGCACACACAATGCATTCAACCATCCTTCCTTGTACCCCTCGTTATTTAATTGCTGGATTCGATCATCAAGATGGTAGAGGGATTCATTGTAACCAGCCATCCAAAACTCTTTGGGCTGTTTATGGAATTGGTAAGTTAATCTCTCCAGTTGCTCGTAGAGATTCTTCACTAAAATTTCCTTATTCTCCAAAGTAGAACTCTGGGTAGAAAGTTGCTCGCTGAAGTTCAGAATTTTCTTGGACATCTCTGCTAAGGCTTGGTTCTTCGCCACCAACTGAAATGCCTGATTCTCTAAGGCCACTTGGGTTCTTGCTTCTTTAATAGAAATTCGACCAGCCCTGGCTCGTCCCTGAGGAGAAGATCTTGCTCATCCACGAGTAGAAGTGGAAGGTCCAGCTCTTTTCAAACTTTCCAACTCATCTCGCAAGGTGGCATTTTCAACCTCCAAAAAAGAAAAACCTTTATTATTGACAGGGACCAAGGCTCTCGAGGAAGACGCAGCAGACTTGAGTTATTTTACCTCCTCTTGCAAGGTAATGTTCTCTTGCTCCAGCAACTTGGCGATATGCCTATGCGCTTCAACCTCAAGCTTTAGAACGCTCTATTTCTTCTCGTAAGCAAAGATGAATTTATCATATCCTTTTTCAGCACTTAACTGCTGATATTTCTTCTCGTACCCTTGGTGCAAAAGTGTGGAGGACTCTTTGTACTGCTGCTGGAGTTCCTCTATAGTTCCTTGGAGATCCTCGATCATCTTATAGTAGGCCACATTACTGGCAACTGCATGATCAAGCAAACACTTGATATACTGGTAAGCTTCAACTACTCGTTCAGAAGTATCTGAACCAAGGATATCAATGATTTGAGCTTCATTTAGATATGCATGACCATATTTGAAGTAGTCATTGCATTTCTTCATCAATTATGTGTCATGAGTTGATAAGAGCTCCATCCTGGCTATAAGCTAGCAAAGAGAAGAAATAGAAAAGATCAATAAGAATACATACAGAGCAAGTAGAAGGTAGTCAAGATTAACAACCAAAATTTCAAATTTTATTTCATCATAAGAAAAATACAAAGTCTGAATTTACATTCAAGAATAACAAAATAAACACCCAAACTACTCTACACCTTCTCTTTGTTTCCAATAATTTCATCAAAATGTTTCGAGGAAGAGATTGGTTGCTCGGAGGACAAGATTAGCTGCTCGCCAGAAGTAAGGGATGGTTGGAGTTACTCGGAGGAAGGTTGAATAACAGGAACCTGATCCCCAATCATCATGGAAGATTCATCTGAGGCAGCTTCATCCTCTTCTTTTTCTCTAGGAGAGGGAGGAGGGCCATGAATGTGTTGCTGGAAAAATTCTGAATTCTCAGTAATTTTCATCTCTTTCAAAGCAGCCACCCATCCATCCCTAAAGTACTTGAGGCTAGCATACTCCATTTGTGAAGTCATGGCAGCCAGGCCCTTGTTCCAGCCTTTTTCTCTTTTCTTTCCCCGAGGAGGTCCTTTCCCTAAGGAGCTCCTCGAAAGCTTTTAACTTCTCCTCTATTTTCATTTTTTAGCGTCTAATATCTTGAAGCCTAACAACTTCCTCTTCAGCAGATTTGAGCTTAACTTCCAGCTCCTTGTTTCTTTGTTCAAAAATGTTATTGCTCTGCTCAGACTCTTTCAATTTCTTCTCCAACTCCTGGGAGGCATTCTCAGCTTGATTCTTGTCCAGCTCAATGGACTTGAGTTGCTTCTCCTTAGCAACCTTATCTTCTTCATATTTTTGACGAGAATCTTTTAAGGACTGAGTCAGACCAACAAAAGCTTCCTCTACACCTCCCGAGGAACTTAAAGCTTTAATAGCTTCATCCTTCTTCAAGATGCTATTGAAACACGTCACCAGCTGAAAAAGGAAAGGGCGTTAAATCAATACATGAACATAGTGTTAAAAGATAAGGGGGGTTGAGATAAAACTACTTACTGAGGCAATGTGTTAAGAAACAAGAGTAGTGATTCTCTCACGAGTAAGGGAATCTTCAGTACCTTGGACTTCTAGGACAATCCAGGATTTTACCAAGCTCACAGTGGAGCTCGGAGAGACAACAACTGGAACACCACCTTCAACATTTGAAGGTTGAGAGATAGGTTTAACAGGTCTCTCAGAAGAACTTTTCCTTAACCTCCTCGGAGGAACATGGATATTTTCAACTAAAGGCGTTGTCTTTGTTGGAGAGATGACAATAACCTCATTAGGAGGAGAGATAATAACAGCCTTGCTCGGAGCCACAGGAGGCTTCTCAACAACTTTCTTGGCAGCAACAGGAGGGGGTGCATCAATGTTTCTTGTCCCTTCCTCTGAAACATCCTATTTATTTTTCTTTGCCTCCACATTGGCAGAGTCTGATTTGTCAAAGAAGGTAGAAGCTCTTCTTCTCTTCATTAGGTTACTGATGGGAATATTCGATTCAGAGGAGGAACCTTCCACACCAGTTTCAGAAGCTGGTACTTGGTCAATGTCAATCACCACTGGACGAGCAGTGAAGGATGAAGTATAACTCTTGTATTGCAATAAATAAGAAGCAGACCTAATATGTTCCTCAGCAACAGATTGGTGCAAACTCTAGATAAGTTTTAAATGCTTCAAATTAATGTCAGCTTCTTTTGGAGATTTTCTTTTACTGTCAACTGTAATGAACAAAAACAAATGTCAGTGAAACGTTTTATCAAACGCAAAGAAAATAAAAAAAATAAAAATAAAAATAAAAACAACCTACTCCATTACCATAAGGGGGACACCTAGGACCTTGATATACAACATCTCCATTTAATGGAGTGTGTTGCCAATTTTTCATTACAACCCCATGCTCAAAATAATCCCTATTGGCGTCTGGAAGATTAACAACTAAAGCCCTATTCATAAACCTAGTCTTTAAATAAAATGTGGAATCACTGACAACCCATCTATAACAGTACATAATTTATGGGATTCCTAAACGGGTTCCATGGAGTTGATTCAATCTATGAGCGCCATTAACTATCCTCTAGGTATTTGGAGCTATTTTTACAGGTACAACGTCAAAATATTGACAGAACTCCAAACATAAAGGATTTGGAGGGAAAGAAAAGCCACATTCGGCCACAAAGAGACTTGGGAACCAATGTCCCTCAGCCAACGAAAAATAGTCAGAAGGTTCAGAAAGTTCTTCCAAAATAACCCATGAAGGAATTTAAAATTCAGAACGAAATTTGTCAAGCGATTCAACAAGGTAAACCATGATGAACAAAGTAAATAAAAGAGAAGGAAGAAAATCTTACAGGAAAAGAGTGAATCAGTTGACAACGAACAATGGAAGAAATGAACGCACAAGATAGAGAAGAAATTAAGAGTTCAAAGATATAGATTTGAAAAGTGAAAGACGATAGGATTTCTGCCATGCTTAAATACTGTACCTCGGGAATAGAGAAAGCAATAATTACAAGGAAGGACGTTTGCATATTCGACGTCTAAAAAGAAGAAAAAGGGCACAAAAAATGAAGAAGTTATGGAAATTCAAAATACTTTAAAAGCCTGATACTATGCACTCAAAAAAGGAGTTATATACAAACAAAGTTTGCCTAAAATCCATAAAAACTGAAAATCTAAGCAGCAGAATGTTCCATACTTTTCTTCAACATCAAATTACGAAACATTGGGGGCTTCTGTTGATACTAAATTTAATCGGCTGACGTGGACCCATCACTTGAAGACACGTGTCTTTTAGCGTGGTAATTAAAAATACTTCTATCGATCAACTTATTGCCACCGAGCTACTCAAGCGCCACGAGCAACTCATGCATGCCGAGCTACTTAGGCGGTCCGAGCTACATAGTGTACAGAGCACTCAAATCAGGATAATCAAGGAGACGACTATGCGTTAAATGCTTATTACTATTATTATCATACAGATGCACATGTCTACTAGATAACAACGCATTGTCCTTTCATTTGTACAACCTCAAGGCTATAAATACATTGTAACCTCCTCATTAGAGGGAGACTCAGAATTTCTTGGTAAACCCATTATCGAGAATTCCAAGCTAATAGTAAGCAATAACAAAAACAGTGGACGTAGGGCATTCTTTGAATGCTGAACCACTTTAAAAATCTTTTGTCTCATTTGTTTTATCTGTGATTGATTAATTAGAGATAATCTAATTTTTTACATCAACAATATTGTAATGTTAAGTCTTTGAGCTGAGAGTTCTAGTTCAATTTTGCTAGAAACAACATAATAAACAAGGTGGAACTGATAACTAAAATTCCCAAACAAATTTCTCGTAGAACAAATTCAGTGTATATATTAGATGAAGCATAATTGCATTAGAAATTAGGAACATAAAAAATAAATGGATCCAAAAACATAGATTTGAAAATATTATAAGGTCATTTTGGCTGAACCCCCAAATTTTAATGCTTAATTTGAATTAGCTCCTCATTTTTCTTAATCGTATGACTTTGCGCCCAATATAAGCGGTTAAATCTAATTTGACAATATAAATAGGGGATATAGTCAAATTAATCCGTAGACTTAACCCCTTTTTTATTCAATATTATGAGATAACCCTTTCGTGTAGGGATTATATCAATGAGATCTAAGAAATTCGGGTTAAATCAAATATCACATTAAAAAGTGGGGGTTATGTCGAAAAAATCCAATATTTGTATTACAAACTAGATGAAACAAACATTTATGGCAAACACTACAAATTAAATTACAAAACAAGGACATATATAAAGAGTTTAAGGATAGCGATAAGCTTGAGAAGAGGGGATGCCTTTTCAGTTCTAAATGCAGTCGAGTTTCTCTCTTTAAAACCACAGTATGGGTCAGTTAAAAATAAAACTTATTTCTTCACCTAGTTTGGTTCAAGTCAGTCTATTTGCTTTAATAAACTCTTTGTAACCTGCAATTATGTTCAACTTTACGAATTTTGATTTAATCGATTTCAGATTCATTTTATCTATTTTTTACCCATATATAATTTCATTCTAAGTCCTGACTTTTTTATAGGCTCAATATGTATAAATATTGGTCATTTTGACTTAACCCCCAAATTTTAATGCCTAATTTGACTTAACCTCTCTTTTAGTAATCATTTGACTTTTCCCCCAACACAGGGGGTTAAATCTAGTTTGACATTATAAACAGGGATAAAGTAAAATAAATCCTTAAACTTATCCCCTTATTTTATTTAATATTTTGAGATAACCCCTTCATGTAGGGGTTATATCAAAGAGATAAAAAAATAGGGGTTAAGTCAAATACCACATTAAAAGGTGAGGGTTAGTCGAAAAAATCCAATATTTATATTACAAAGTTGATGAAAGAAACATTTACGTCAAACACTACAAATTTATTTACAAAAGAAGAACATATTTAAAGAGTTTGAGGACGGCTAGAAGTTATAAAAATCTATAATTTTATTGATTTTTATATTGGGAATTAATTAGGATTGATTAAATTATATTTGGATATTAATCAGGTAAAATAAATATTAATTAGCGAGATAAGGGTTAATATTTATTTATATTGAATATTACTTAGTGAATGAGTAATAATAATGATAAGAAAATATTATAATTGTCGTGAGTGAGAATTACGATTGTGACGGTAAATTTAGTTGGGACGCGCGTGTCAGTCGTATCGGGACTTAATTTAGAAAATAAAATATAATTTTACTTTTGATATTCCATATGGTCATTTTGAGTGCGGCAGTGTGTCATGAAGGGTCGAGATAGTCAGGAACGTCTACCCGTGGGTTTAGTTTGGGTCTTGGGGCACTTTTAGGCCAAATTGGCACCCCAGAGGGGTATTTTGGTCTTTTAAAATTTTGGCAAAAATAAACCCACAAAAATTAGAGGATTATATCTGATGAAACATAAAGGAGATCAGGGTTATCAGTTTCCATACCAAGGGAGAGTCACAGGAGAAAGAAGGAGAGCCGTTCCTAGAGTTCCTAGGCAAAGAACCACCATTTTGCACCACCACCACTACCGGATTTTAGATTGGGAGGAGGAGAACACCGATCCTATCACATATTATGCATAAATCATATTTTCACATTAAGACAAGTATTTATCTTGCTAAATTATGATTTGATATACCATCTATGTTAGAGTAGGATGATAAATTCAATGATTCCATGAATTTTGGCTAAATTTGGAAGATATAAATCATGTTCTTGGGTGATGAATTTATGATGTAGTTTCATGAAATTATGAAGAAATATGGAGTTATATGGAAGTTCGTGGACAAAAATGATAAACTAGGGTTTTTAGAGAATTAATTAATTTTAAAAATGTTGTTTGAGAATTTAATGATTCTAATACGTTAGAAATCATATATGCATATTAGTGTAATGTTTAGCATTATTGGTTTGGAGATTGGGAATGAATCATGTATTTTGAAGGTTAAGAATGGTGAATCTTGTAATTGCTATTAATGAAGATGACGAGACCTGACCAAGGCCGAATCGATTCGGTTCCCAGAATTGCATAGTTTTTCCCCTTTTTACATAAAACTCATGAAAAGTGTTAGGTTTGACCCTTGAATTGATTGTAAGATTCTATTAAGAGATATTTTAATTACCAGTAGGCTAAATTGGGTATGAGTTTGGTCACACGAGGAGGGTTTAAGACTAATAATTGATTTATCTTAACGGGTAATCAAAGCTTATTCGGATATTGATTTCTTAGTATGGAAAAATTAGGGGAATGTATGACCAAGACCAGTAGGACTTGAGTGGGATTACCTACTGAATTTACTTAAGGGACAGTTGGCAACCATTTGGGTATGGAGAAACAGTCAGAAATTTACTTTGAGAAGTATTACGCTACGTAGAATATTTGAGAGATACTATACTACGTACGGGGCATATGATATAAGTTACGTGCATACCTATAATGACATTATATATATATATATATATATATATATATATATATATATATATATATATATATATATATATATATATATATATATATACATGGGTGGTGTGTAAACCTATTATTTGATTTGTATGTGTAATAATACCTAGGTTACTTGCTATTATGGGAGGTTTCGCGTCATAGACAATCTTATTCTGATGAGCCCATTTGGGGGGATATTGACTTGTACCTTAGGACATAAACCTTAGGGATTGAGACCACTGGTGTGAACGAGGGTGTGACCAGTCATTTGAGTGCGTTAGGTATGAGCATATCCCAAAGTCTTAGATCTATGTTCGCCTCCAATATTGTGTGATTTGATTTATGGTTTGAGGGAGACTATCCGATCCTTTATGATTTCATTTATGATTTATGTTCGCCTCCAATATTGTGTGATGTACCGGGACTTGATAGCAGAGTATGCCCACACCACAGGTCTCCACTTAGGGGTGTTGTATACGTATATATGATAATTGTGATGTCGATATATACGTGTGATTGATTCTTGTACGATTATGTTATTAGATGAGATAAATTGTGATATCTAAATAAATCAAGTGTATGAGAACTAAATCAGTAAATAATAGATAATGATATCTCAATTAAACAAAGTATATGAGAACTATATCATTTAGTAGAGATTCCTAATGAATATAAAGAATTGGGAAAATGTAGTAGCGTATCGTATGGCCAATACAGGTGGGCACTATAATTGTTTAAATGCGAAGAGATGTAAGCCAAACTAGCTAAGTGGGTAGCATAATTAGGTGGGTTGGAGTAGTATGTTAGGCGTGCACATTAGTTGAGGGGTGACGATATCAAGTGACAGCACATGGTACTAACATGTATTTAATATCTTATTTTTTCACATTTTAAACACTTGCTTAATTTTTTTAAACTTTTTTACTTGGGAGATAACCTGTTTCAAATCCTTTTTGTATAAACCATTTTAGGTGCTCAGCTACAGGGACACCAAGCATAGGAGTTCCTAAATTTGGCGTGCTGTAGCTGGTGTGGAAATTACAGGACCTTGCTATTATACGCCTCCAATTTTATCCAGTTAATTTCTATCTTCATTTATCTCAGTCCGGCATGTCACCAAATCATAGTTGGATACTATTTTTAGAGACTTTGTATTCCCATTTATTTCTAGTATTTATTTAGACTTTACTCATTGATGATTGTATTTAGATTTTCTCGGGAGTGTTATTCTAGGCTCAGTTATTTACTTATGTCATTATAGTATTGTTAATTGTTATGTGTATGGAAATGGTGAATGATATATTTCGTTCGATTTATTTATTGCGAGATAATAATTAAGATTAAAATTTGACACCGAACTATTCGGTTATTAGTAATTAATTTGAAATTCGACAGTGATGCTAAGAATGACACCATTAATGATTCTGATTTAATTTAATAATGGAATTATCAGCTAGGATTAGATTAGGAGGGGTGTCACAGATGGTATCAGAGCATCAGGTTCTAGTGTCTTTAGGATCTGTGTGGTTTACTATGATTTTCAGTGTAGCGTTCTTTGATATAGAGCCCTATTATTAGGACTGTTGTATTCTTTTTTACGCATTTACATATTCGGCTATTTTTAGACATATTAAATTGTGAACTAATGGAAAATTCTTTCTCGTTTTAGATGCCTCCTTGACATGCACTACGAGCCACCCGAGAGTCATAGTCAGATCCTCATCCAACTCCGACCTAGGGTACCATGAGTGCTGCAGAGGTTGCTGCCATAGTGGAACAAATGGTTAATGTAGCATTAGCTACAGTTGCACAGGAGCCACTGCTCCAGGCATAGTTTGTGGCAACATCTCAGATGCATGCATTCCCTTCTTCTTGGGAGAGAGTTAGAGATTCCTTTCAGAAGGCACACCCTCCCGAGTTCTAGGGAGTTCAGATGTTGCTAATGGAAGAAAGACATCCATGGGAATTTGAGAATGTACGAGTGCACGAACGTTCAGAGGCAGATTCTATCTACATATAAGCTAGCTAGGGGCGGCATTAGAGTGGTCGGAGTCTATTACCACCGCGTAGGAGAGAGACAGTATGCTGATACAGGAGTGGGAGCGATTTGACCGTAAATACTTTCTATTAACCATTCAGACAGAGATGCGGCGAAAACTATTATATCTCACCCAAGAGGGGAAGACAATGGCTGAGTATGAGGAAGAATTCACGAGGTTAGCTAACTTCATGCCAGGAGAGGTACCTATGGAGGAAAATATGATATAGTTATTTACGTATGGTCTTATTTGGAGAATATGACATCATTTATTGGGTAATCCTATTTTGAAGGCATATGCTGAGGTGTTGAATTCTTATCTATTACATTGCCAAGACCATCGCTTCCATGTTAAGGGGAGAAAATGAGCAAGAGAGTCCATCCAGCAAGGCAGGACTAGGGGTAGTCTTACCGGTGGGGCACTGTCGACTCAGGGTCAACAGAGGCAGAGTGAGAAGGGTCCCCACCAGGGGGATGCTGCTAAGAGGTTACGTTCATGGGATTATCAACATGGATAGGGTGGATTCAGGCAGGGCCAACAACAATTTCATCAGGCCAGTAGGGATAGTAATGGACAGTGGGGTCAAGTCCAGTAAGGCCAGAAGGTAGGTAATTTTGCAGGCAGGTAATTTTGCGGGCAGGTGTTTCATTTGTGGCAAGACTAGCTACGAGTGATAGGATTGCCCTAATAAGGGCAGGGTTCAAAAGTAGGGAGCCCGCCAGAAGCCTCAGAGACCTATTTTTCTCACCTCCCTCCCAACACTAGCTCTCGTACTAGCCTTACTTGCAGCACCAACCATTCCAGTAGCCCCACTCAGCAAGGGAAGTTACAGTATGGGCGCGTGTATCACGTCCACCAGGCTACAGCTCCATAGGCTCCACTCGCTATTGAGGGTATGTCTTATTCATAGTATTTTGGGGTAGATTTTATTTGACACTAGGTCTTCACACTCGTTCATTTCTATTAGATTTTCACAAGCCTCAGGATTATTAGAGACAGTAAATAGTATAGTTACATGTGTAGACTCACCATTGGGTAGCGGGGCACTGATTTTCTTTATCTGTCGAGGTGTGAGTATATATATTGGGAGATTAGTTTTACCTATTGATATGTTGGTATAAGATATGTTAGAGTACGATGCCATCATATGCATGGATTAGCTAGATAAGTATAGGTCCATGATTAACTTTTATAGTAGGAGTATAGTGTTTGCGATCCCTGACCAGGATATGTTCTTAGTCGTTATGCCTCTTCTTGAGGGAGGATTGTCCACTCATTCATACTACATAGAGGAGGAGACCTCTCAGGGGGTGGTGATTTCCCTTGAATCGATCCTAGTCATATGTGAGTTTACTGATGTGTTTCAAGAGATATCGGGATTGCCCACTAGTAGATAGATTGAGTTCATTATTGACTTGGCACTGGGCACTCAGCTAATAGCTCATGCACCGTATTGTATGGATCCTATGGAGAATAATGAAAAATAATATATTTCTATAGTTGTAGAAAAATTAAATCTTACCTTCATCCTATGCTCCACCTTGGCGTAAGAGGTCCGGTCGGAGTAGTGCACGTCCGTCTTTTTTGCCCGGTTTTCCCTCCCTGATTGGCGAGATGCCAATTGTCGATCCTCGATCTCATTGTCAATGAACTTTTGCCATTGTGCCAATGATATCGGCTCCTTGGGCGGGACGGATCCATGCCATTGTATAATGGACTCTCGTGTTTTCCCAAAGTACCGTGTCCGCATATTTTTCTTCCACGTCTTGTGTTGCTCCCTCAACTGCTCCAAGACGGAGTCACGTAGCTTTGGATCCAAGTTGAATTGTTCCTGTCCAACAAATTCATTGTTAGTTGTGAACAAATATATATATAAATATAAAATGAAATTGAAATTGAAATTGAAATTGAAATTGAACTTGAAATATTCATATTCATATAAATATAAATATATTATCTGTAGTGCCGCCCAAACATCTAACTTGAGATCATATGGCACCTCCTTCCAACTTATAAACCCCGGGCCGATGACCGTCTTTAGCAGCTCGAGAGATCTCGCTAATAGCTCCGATTTGTTCTCGACGGTAATCCTAAATTTTCCATATTTAGGGAGCCTAGGGGCGGAGGAGCCCTCGTCACCTCCGCTACCACCGAGCCCAGACGACATCATCATAAACAGCATCATCATCTTCGCCTTAATATCTGAAGGAGACATTTGCTGTAAAAAAATGTTATTAGTACAGATAAAAAAAATGTTATTAGTACACATAGACACACACCCCTACCCCACCCCCACCACACACACGCACACGTACACGTACATAAATATGTCTAAATTTGTTGAAAACATCTAACGTGGAATAGTTGAAAACATCTAATGTCATGCCACTCTTAAAACTAACCAACCCAACAAATGTGTAACTCGCACCACACCTGCCCCACCCCACCTCCACTACCCCCTTCCCCCCTCCCCCCCACACACCACCACACACATATATACACACACATACACACATATATACACATACCCCACGCCTCCCCTCCTCCTCCCACCACACCCCACCCCCACCCCACCTACCCCACCCCACCCCCACTACTCCTTCTAATTCATCTACTCAATTAATTCATTTCATCAATTAAACTAACAATTAAAGTATACAGCTATTAATTTACTAATTTAAAATGAGGGGCAATACTACTTTCATATGAAATTGGCACTAATTATTAATTTACTTTCATCTAAAACTATAAAATTAAAATTACAATTAAAGTTATACAATTTCTTAATTAAAGCTATACAATTGTTAAAATTGCCCCACCACACCCCCTGCCCCCTCCCCCACCACACACCACCACACACATATATACACACATATTTAATTTCAAGTATGTTTCATTTAATTATCATACTTTGTATATATTATTCGATATACAAAGTAATTTTCAAAAAAAGTTGAAAAATCCCACCCCCATATGGACAATAATCCAATGGTCATGCCACTTTTAAAACTAACCAACCCAACATTTACTAAACAAAATAATCAAACAACAATTTCAACAACAAATGTGTAACCCGTACTCCTTCTAACTCAATTAATTCATTTCATCAATTAAACTAACAATTAAAGTATACAATTATTAATTTACTAATTTAAAATGAGGGGCAATCCTACTTTCATATGAAATTGGCACTAATTATTAATTTACTTTCATCTAAAACTATACAATTAAAATTACAATTAAAGCTATAAAATTTCTTAATTAAAGCTATACAATTGTTAAAATTGCCCCACCACACCCCCTGCCCCCCTCCCCACCACACACCACCACACACATATATACACACACATATACACATATTTAATTTGAAGTATGTTTTATTTAATTATTATACTTTGTATATATTGTTCGATATACAAAGTAATTTTCAAAAAAAGTTGAAAAATTCCACCCCCATATGGACAATTATCAAATGGTCATGCCACTTTTAAAACTAACCAACCCAACATTTACTAAACAAAATAATCCAACAGCAATTTCAACAACAAATGTGTAACCCGTACTCCTTCTAATTCATCTACTCAAATAATTTATTTCATCAATTAAACAAACAATTTAAGTATACAATTATTAATTTACTAATTTAAAATGAGTGGCAATCCTACTTTCATATGAAATTGGCACTAATTATTAATTTACTTTCATCTAAAACTATACAATTAAAATTCTAATTAAAGCTATACAATTTCTTAATTAAAGCTATACAATTGTTAAAATTGCCCCCCCCCCCCACCCCCCCCCCCACCACCCCCACCACACCCCTTGCCCCCCTCCCCCCGGCCACACACACATGCACACACCTACGTGCACACACACACCCCCACTCCCACTCCCACCCCCACCACCCACCCCCTCCCCCCTCCCCTCCCTCCCCCCACCACACCCCACCCCCACTACCCCCTTCCCCCCTCACCCACCACACACCACCACACACATACACACACACACATATACATACCCCACACCTCCCCCCACCACACCTGCACTACCCCACCCCCATTACCCCCTTCCCCCCTCCCCCACCACATACCACCGCACACATTCATACACACACATATACACATACATATACACACATATATGTACACACATATATATACACACATATATAAAAATGAAAGAGAAAGAGAGGAAAAAAAACATACCTTAGAGAGACAGAGCAAAAATCGCTTAGAGAGAGAGAGGGGGAAAACCAAAAAAGGGTGGGAAAAAAGAAGGCTAGGGCTTTTTTTACTGCAGAAGTTGTCAAGGTCGTGTTAAGGTCATTGACCGTGACAATTTTTTAAAGAATTGTCACAGTCAATGATCGTGACAAGTCCGTGACAAGTGAATTTGTCACGGCCTTGTCACGGTCATTGATCGTGACAATTCTTTGTCACGATTGTGTCAAGGTCAATGACCGTGACACAAAATGCGTGTTTTTTGTCACGGTCAATGACCTTGACAAGGGTGGCCGGCTGAAAGGTGACAATTTTGTCATTTTGGTATAGTGTTAATTCTCATCATTCTTCTGGTATAGACTGTACTTCAAGTATGTTAGTCCCTCTCACTAATGACAAGAAAATTGTCTCATCAAAGTTGCAATCAACAAATCTAATGGTAAACACATCACATGTCAATGGATCAATATACAAATGATTGATAACAAATCATAATCAACATATATGCCCAAATGTGTTGATCAGAAAAATGTGCTTTGGTTTTAATGATGTGAGCAAGTAATTTTGCAAAAGCCTAATTGTGAGTGGATAGTAAACAAACATGTAACCATCTAGTGGAAGAGTAAATTAAAACCATAAAATATTTATAAAGGTTCAGTAAAAGGGTGAACAGGGACACAACCCTTGAATTTTTTGTTAAAAAAATGGTAACTCAGAGAGGCTTTTTTTTAGAAAACATAGCTTAGTGATTAATTTTCCTTGTATATACGGGATGAAAAATGGTCACTATGTGGGGTGCGATGTTATTTGCTAAAAATTGCACATTCAAGCTCGTTCTGATCTTGCATAATATATTGGATCCTGGATGACCCAAACGTTTGTGCCATAATATAAATGAATTAGGATCAATGAGCTTTCGACTCATGACCGAGTGTAATTCTACAACACTAAATGTTGTGTGGTATAACCCAATGAATAATGAAGAGAGTTTTTCTAGTGTGAGCTCTTGGCTTCCAGCAGTAGCAAGTAATGCAAAGGAACTATTTGTTACCTTTATTACTTGTTTTCCTATGATACATGTTCATTGTGATGTCTTTAAAACTCAAAAAATTTCTTTTGTAGTTAATTCGATATATTGCATTTTGTATCAATAAGTGGTTACCATTAGGTAGGCACCACGTGCATTTTTTCGGAGCCATCAATAATTTTAGCATGAACGTCTATCATACACCGAGTCAGAGAAAAACTTATGGTTTTGCAAAATAGTACATGAGTTGATCCACTGTCAACTAGAAAAGTATCATTACCTGTATGCATTTTGGGATTCATACCTTATATTAAAATTTAGTGTTATCAATTATATAAGCATTGAAAAGATAAATGTAAAACCATGTAATTTATTATAATAATGATATAAAGAAAAGAAAAAAAATAAGGATGTTTCAGGCATCATACAATAACCATTATCACAGGAATATTAATAAAATATAAGTTATTCAATTTTTTTGGGTGTTATGACGAGGGGTGACAATTATGGCATCAAACATCTTATTATCAATAAGATTGCCATTCTCATCTTCAAAAAAGTCATTAACATTGACCTGGGTATTATCAATTTCCAGCGGCCCTCCGGATATTTCATGATGTTTGTCTCCATCATCCAACGGTCTTCAAAAGCTTCTATAACATTTGTCTCCACTCCTTTTTTCAAGACATGATATTTTTCCACCATTTGTTTTGGACAAATGACAATTTCATGTCCAATGTCCATTAAGGCCACATCAATAAAAAATATCTTTTGGATTTAGTGGAGCAGATTTTTTATTCTCATTATTATTGTGGTCATTACACTTATGGTCGGTGTTAACGCAAAAATTCTCCATCTACGAGGACCAATCAGAAAAGGACACATGTCATCCTACGTGGCAATATTCGACACCCGAGGAGAGTTGGTCGGCATCCGAGGAGAGTTGGTCGGCACCCGAGGAGTGTTAGTCGGCACCCGAGGAGAGTTGGTCAGTACCCGAGGAGAATTAGTCAGCACCCGAGGAGAGTTGGTCGGCACCCGAGGAGAGTTATTCGACACCCGAGGAGAGTTGGTCAGCATACCAACCAGGAAGATCAAAGGATAACTATGCATTTAATGTGCATTAATGAAGATGACAGCGCATTTAATGAGCCTTAATGTACATTTATACTGTATTAATAGATGACAACACATAGCATACCAAGCAATTCAACAATTAGATTCGTTGAATGTAGACATAAATGTCTACATACAATGAATCTCTTTATCTCCCATCACTATAAATACATGTATCCCCTTAGCCAAAAGAGATCCGGGAGATCCAAGAGAACCTAGAAACCCCATACACAAGATACACACCTTTTTCTCTCTCTACACCATATTGTGGTATTGTAAACCCCTGGGAATAAAATAACAGTGGACGTAGGATTTATTCATAGCCGAACCACTTTAAGAATCTTTGTCTCTTATGTGCTTGATTGGATAGCTTTCATCTATTTATCTGTGATCATAAAAATGGGATTCGATCCAGTTTTTTGCATCAACAGTCGGGCTTAAAGTTAGTATTTTTTAACGGGACATAATTATAGTGGCCATCTCTTCTAGGATTTCCACGATCTCCTCACATGTTTATGTGGGCTCGTTTAATATTTTGAGGAGAATTACCATTAACTTCTGGGAGTGCTAGACATCCGGTTGGCCAAGATGTATGATTATTCATTAATAAATCATTATTTTGCTCTATGACTAGGAGAAATGAGATTAACTCCCAGTACTTTTTGAATTATCACTCTCAATATTTCTACTGAAGGATTATATTCATATCTGCATTCTACACCTTTTCTCCATATATTTTAAGCTTGGAGATAATTTTGAACATTGCGGAATCATATTCAAATATAATCTTAAAATACTGAAATCTCAGGTTGAGTCGCTAATGGCGTGCACTTGGAAGTATGACAGACTTTTGGTGGTTAATAGGATCCTTAATGGAGTTCCATAATTCTAGTGGATCTTTCAAAATTAAGTTCTCAGTCTTTAAATCATTGTGAATGTGATGCCAATTATAATGGCATCACTAAGACTTCGAGCATGGAAATGGAGTTCCACGTCTTAAGATTAGTTAAGATAATTTATTCCAGAAATATCAAGCGCTTCAAATTAAAGTTTAGAAATGTTGGACATATCAAACTATTCAGTTAATAGATTATAATTATAATGCATACGTCAAATAATATCAAAGAGGAATTTAATGATTTGGACTTTTGGGTGTAATTTGAATGCGAAAAGGATATAATACTAGAGTGAACCGAAAGGTCAAAAGATAAAGTTTTAATGGTAAAACCATTAATAAGATAGTTAAAGGGACCGTTAACTATTAAAATCGTATATAAAAAATATTTCTTTTAATAAAAAAAAATGAGAAGTCAAGAAGTTAAAAAATTCTTCTGATAATATTCAATTTATTTTAAACATAAATTAAATAAGAGAAAAAGATTATGTGGAGCTACATGTCAAAAATAATTATTTGGGTACATTTAATGTCCTTACCCTTATAATAGAAAGAATGAAAAGTTCAGGTTTGATGGTAGCAAAAGTTGTTGGAACTTTGGGTCCAAATTGTAAATAGTTGTTAGGGTACTTTAAGTACCCCTTTCCCATTTATAGAAATAATCAAAACTTCAAGTTTGATTTTAGGGCATATTTCATTGGAACTTCAGGTCCAAAACTACAAATAGTAATTAGGAATTTGAGGTTCAAAATTTTAAATCATAATTGGGAACTTCGGGTCCAAAATTATAAATATGAATTGGTAACTTCATGTCCCAAAATTTAAATGGTATTAGGAACTTCTGGTCCCAAATTTTATTTTACAAATTATAATTGAAATGTTCAATATAAAACACAAAGAATGATGTATAAAAAATGGGAACAGTGTTATAAAAAATAACAAGTGAATTTTTTTATGTCATCAAATTAGAATATATTTATACACAAGCATAAAGGCTTAATACTTTCCTTAAAAAAATTGTAATCTACAATGAAGGATTTATATCGGTTGCAAAACTAGTTGTAATTATGTTCTAGGTGGGATTGGTGTTTATGCAATTCTATATCGGGCATAACTTATTATAAGAATGGGTATTCTTCAAAGTGTCATGTCCCATACTATTTAGAGTGCGAAACAATTCAAACAGTTAACATACTTGTTGAACATTTCAAGTTCTTGTTTGTATAGAAAAAAAATCTTATGTAGATAAAGATTGCTATATATATATAATATAAAAAGAACTTACCTCTATTGGAATTTGGTAAAAACATCCGACTAAAATTCTTTGCCCTTTTTTTTTCTTCTACACTGTAGAAGTTTCAAGAGGGATAAAGGATCACAGTGACACCAGTTGAGAGGATAATTGATCACGAGCTAGCGATTCGTAATGTATTGTAAAATAAAGGGCATAGAGAATTTAGAGAGAGATAATATTTTATTTCTCAAAATGTGTATTCAAACTCATATATGGATCACCCTATTTATAGGACATGGTGAGGTATCTCAATAGACATGGAAAATGTGTGGACATCCACACCAAAAGTCATATTATTTAACAAGTTTCTCATTGTTATTATGCATATATTTTTAGTTTTGAAGTGATTTCAATATATATATATATTAGGTGTGCATTTTAAATTTTTATTGGTTATTCATGACCATTTTTTAAGATTATCAATTTACACCTTTATACATCCTATAACATATCTATACTACAAAAATTACTATGGGTTTAGGACGTATATTAATGCAGAAGAATGGATAGGATTGTAGCGAGTTGTTGATACGCCTATCTATGTAAACTCCTCATTTTCGTGTTTCTAATCTCAATGAGGACAGCGGGTTGGCTACTAGAGTTTCCCTAAATGTCCACTAAAGAATTATTAAAATATCACCAAATTAAAAAAGACGCATCACACAAAATAATCTCGTATATGCCCAGACATTTTGACTACACCGGGTCATCCACTTTTAGTCCCTCATAGAAAGCAGTGGATCATCACTAATATGTAAAGGACCGATGACCATTATATAAGACATATCTTGATATGGTCGTTGGCCAGCTAATAGGTCACAAAACATGGTGTATGACCGAATAATCTTGCTTAATTCCTCATGACAATTCAATTTGGCCTAACCATTTTCCTAGACATGCCCCTTAGACTATATTTTCCATCGCCCTAGGTAAACACGCTAAAGTAGTGTCATTGAATCTCCTCTTCACGACATAGTCTTAAGTCAACAAAGGCATAACGTAGGATAATAATGATCCAAGTGGATGACACAACGATGAAGCATGGATTCATTTATTGCTTCAACCATTAGTCGACAAAGCACATGCAATATGAAATGTATTATATGGCACCATCTCATAACAATTGGTATGCCACTTTTACAAAAATAAAATGAAGACATATAAATCTAAGTCTAGCCACTCATCAAACGCCTAACATGAGTTTCAGCCTAGTCACTTCTTTAACACCTTCTTAAAATCTAACATTCGGATAATTACATGCTATATAAAGTTGTGTTGTTATTTTATGATTAACCTTTGTAAGGTGTCATCTTAGCCCTAAATAAGGCGACATATATCTATAATTCTTAATCATATATATCGTGTTCACTTTTCGGTCACCAAAGATATAAATGTCTCAGCTCGCAGTCAAAGTTCTATTGATTAATGTCTTAACTTCCTTGATATTTAAGCGCCTAAGTGAATCACCCATGCGAGAGGGATGGTTCAAGACTAATGACATATCTATAGAATGTGCACACAATAATAGTCATTCAAAAACAATAGATGGATATCATATCATTCCATAATAATAATGTCAAAAACCAAAAAAAGTTGCATATCGAAACCATCCACTCATCCTTAGCATTTGAGGAAATCACTTCTATAAAAGAAGCAAACTCTTCCTCATCTAAATCAGCACACAAGAAAGTATTCCCCACAATCTCAAAATACCTATGTGGAATATGTCCTCATTTGATTCGTCGAACTAAAGAATAATGTGGTTCCAATGTTACGCTCGCACTGGGATGAAGATTACTCCCGCTATCTTTAGCGATTATAGAATGAGGAATTAATCCCCACTCTAGCTTGAAGATGGTAAGATGTATTCAGTGTCCTCTAACTCATAAAAGTCAAGATTCTCTTTAGCATCCCCTATGTAGAGAAATTATTCTCTACGAGGTGCCATGACATGCCTTAATGCTCACTGGTACTTAAAAATTGAAGTGAATTAGTTCTAGCAATTCATTAGCTCAAAGAGCCTTTCAAAAAGTCTTCATACAGGCTTTTCCTGATAAAAAGGCTACATATAGGTAGTTGAACTTTAGTGATGGCCCTAAAAGACCTGCTCTAGCTAATCTAACAATTACTACATTTTTTGAAGAGATTTGACATCAATTCTTATAATGAAAATCCTATAATTTATTTTTAAATCAAATAAGAAAATGTTACACTTGTTTATACATCAAGATTCAAAATCCACTAGGCTCATAATCATCTCCCAACAATATAAATTTGGAATACATTTTCTTATCGATTTCGTTTAAAAAAAATCTTTATTAGTGAGAACAAATCTAACTAATAGCATCCACAATAAAAAGTCTCATAGGACAAACTTTTAAAAAAAATCTATATTGATATTTTAATTTATTATGTTAAGGTGATCCAATGAATATATATGTAAAAGTGAAAAACGACACCCCCTTACATCTGTACAACAAAAATATATACTATGAGGGATGCCACCTTTACAATTATATTAAAATATTCAAGCACTTTATGACCACATTGTGGTCTTCCAAACTAAATTAAAATGTCACTGTTAATATCTTCATTCCATATAAGAACCATGCATGAAATAAAAGTTGATGGGATGAAGATTATCCACATTCCTGTCTAAAAGAAAAGGAGGCCACATGGATATATCATGTGGGTCGACAATATAAATCATTGGGTTTATCACATAGATAGATCCAAGATAGCATACAAGTATGAAAGTAATATAACACGTTTCAAGTAAAAAAATATATACAAGTTTAGCACTTATATGATAACAATTATATTAAATAATTGATTGGATGGATGAGGCCCATTATGCATAATATAATCCTATGTCGCTAATCTTTCCCGTAATTAGTTTTCACCTTCAAAGAGTAAAAAATATTTTATGCATTTTTTTTTTATATTTTTGGGCATCAAATATTGCCTAAAAATAATAAAAATATACTAAACTTAGGTATATAATTATGACATTATGTAAATTTCTAAATACTTCTTTTACATCATATTTATTACACACAAAGTACAAGAACTAGTGTAATTTTAGCAATTTTTTCGGGTTACTAAAGCACAAAAAAATGACAAAAAGATTCACAATGAAGGAGATACTTAATTTCACAAATTATTTATACTAATGAAAAGTTCTCTAAAGATATATATTGTATTCTTGAATAAAAAAAAATCCAAAATTCATAATAATCAGTATACAATAGTTATATGTTAAATAAATAAATAAAATAAGAAATCCAGAGAGAACTTTTACTAACGGACTATATTGTTGGATTCAGAATGTCCAAAGTATAGCATAGGAATGGAAATTGAGCCAAAAAATGTATTCTGGTATTTTTTTAAATGTACAAAGTTAAAAATTATTGTTCAACCTCATCAACCTTTAGAAATTTCTAGATTTCGTGATTTTGTTGAGCGAACTTTGGAGACTCAAATTTCCCTCGTTATGTGACCAAAATTAACATATAATATATGGTTGGAAAGATTTCACAACATATATATAGAATATGTAAATGTATCACAGAGAAAATAAAAATAAAGTCATCGAAAACTGAGGCAAAGATCAAAGAGAAATTAATTTTAAAAAATTTGAATAAAAATGGGTTTGATTTTTCTTTCAATCCAAGAATCGGTTATTGACGAAACTTTAAAGGTAACATCCATAAACATATAGGAACATATCCATGTAATAAAATCAACCTAAAATAAAATAAATCAAAAACAAAATTAAAATGGGTATTGTGATGAAATTTTCCCCAAAACATGTTCATCAATGATGGCCACTTAAGTAAAAATGTATAAGGGCGATCAAACAACTACACAAGCTCTATTGTTAGTATAAATTTTGTATGCATATTGGGTTGCATATAATGGGTTTAGGACGTACCTTAATGTAGTAGAATGCCTAAGAACGTAATGAGTTATTGATACACCTATCTACGTGAACTCCTCCTTGTCATTCTTCTAATCTCAGCGAGGATAGCAGGTTGGCTACTAGAGTTTTCCCAAATATCCACATCACTAGACCTAGATTTTTAGGTGATAACCCTAGATAGAAAGAAAAATCTGGGAATGATAAGGATGAGAGAGACTTGAGATTTAATGTCTCTTTATATTAGCCACAAAGGCACATATTTATATTAGTATGTCTCTCTTCGTATACTAATATGTGTATCTCCATATTAACCTCTCTTAAATCTCTAACTAGGTCAACCCAACACTAAGTGGGAAGATATTATATTTGGACCACGTACATATAATTTATTAAGAGTAGGACTATTCATTTATAACTTTATAATATCTATAAAATATTGATATTACAAAATTTATTAAATATATTTGGTTGTTGCAAGGATAACATTCCACGTGTCATTCTTAATTACAACTTTTGAAAGCATTTTTTTATTACTTTTATACGTTCTCTCACATTCTATCAATCTATAATATCAAACTATGCATTCAATTCTCCATTTTTCTCACTTTTTACCTTCTTATTCTCTCTCTTAATGCATTTTTATTTCAATTTCAAAATCAAAAGTCTAGACACCCCATTCTAATACCCCCCCAAACCTCTCCTTAGGTCCCTAGCACCTCCCTTCATCATTGCAAATCCAAGTCATACCCCGGGTACTGACCTAAAGGCCATCGGGCACTCCCAGGCTCTGTTTGACCAAAATTCAAACTCTTCAGCTCGAGTGAGACTGAATGAATATTCGAAGGGAACTGAAACCCCTTTCCAACAGTCCATCCCGTGCACAATTCTGACTTACGGTGCGGATGAATTACCCGTTTTCCCTCGAAACTCGATCCGAAGGTCATCAGATGCTCCCAGGCTCCATTTGACCAAAGCCAACTCTTCAGATCCACTGAGACTGAATGAATCTGTAAAGGGCACTGAAACCCCTTTCCAACGGTCCACCCCGTGCATGATTATGACTTACGGTACGGATGAACGATCCGTTTTACTCCGAAAGGTCATCGAATATTTTCATTCCCCGGTTGACCAAAGTTGACTCCCCAAACCAGGTCAAACTCTTTGGAATATCGAATTACATTTCCTAAATTTTCCAACAGTCTGCCCCGTGTGCGAGTCAGACTTAACCTATAGACAAAGGATCCGTTTGCGTCCGAAGTTTCCCCGTCCAAAGGACCGACGAGCGCTTCCAAGCCACATTTGACCCAAAGTCAACTCCCGAACTCGAGAGCAGTCCAATGGAATTTAGAAGGTATCTTAAGTACCTTTCTAATGGTTTGATCCTTGCACGATTAGAATCAACGGTTTGTGATCTACGACTGATTTTTCGAAGGAACCTGAAAGAGACTGCCAAACGGCAGGTCCCAGACCCTGCCTATCGACAGTGTGCCTAAACACACCTCCCGATTGGAAGGACTAGGGATATGAAGATCGGCAATGTCCTAGGCTTATAAAAATTAGGGCCTAACCTCATTCCATAAATAAGGAAAATTATCAGAGATCCATCACTCTCAGCAAGCTCAGAAAACCCCTCTCGAAGTCAGCGTGATTTCCACATCCAAATCCCTTTCCAACCTTTACCTTTCATCACCTTCTTCATCAAACTTGGTGAATTAAGTATCCTCCATCATCACCCAAGTGTAAGGGATGCTCTCCAACATCCAAGATCAAGCTCAAGATCTTTAAGAAGGTCCAACTTTCTCAACTCTCTCTTTAAATTCCCCTAAATTCGCATTAACTTGTTTTATTACTTAGCACTTTTATTTTCTCATCTCACGTATACGAATATACTTTTTATTTAGTATTATTGCATATCTCTTATTTTCATATAAATAAAACCCAAAAAATAAGAAAAAGGGGGTTTGCTCATAAATTCCAAACAGGAATTCTCACACTTTTCTCACAACTAAAACACTTTTTTACACACACACACACACACACACACACACACACACACACACACACATAAGAGAAGTCCCCGATTGGATTTATTGGATAAATCCCACCCCTCATTTTGCATACGAACTACATGGACTTTGATGCCTCTATAGGCTATGTAGGCGTCTCGGGGTAAAACCCGTGACTCGAGTCCTATTCCTACTTTTCTTTCATTTTCTATTTTTTCTAGATTTCTTGAACTCAATTCTCTTAAATTCTACATATTTACATATATATATTTGTTCTTAGTGGCGTAGTATTCCATGTGCATTACCGTCCCGTTATAATGATCAACGCAAGAATAATCTCGTAAATCCTATTTTATAATATTATTTTTAGGAATATTCCTATGGATGACTCGCTTTATCTATTCCATGATATAAGTCGATGATTCCTATCTCCACTACGTATACACATGCACACATATCACGGGGAAATAAAGGAAAATAGTAACAACCCATGAGAGACCGTAAGGGCGAAATGGGTACCTAACACCTTCCCATTTCATAACTTAGCCTCCGGACCCTTTTTGAATTATTTTGGTTTCATATGTATCAGTATGTCTTTGGATGCTGTACTTAGGGATGGCTCCCTTTTCTTTTGTCTGTTTTGAGTAAAATAGACTTGTGACTCCATCTCTCTACATTTTCACCTCATCAACGACGCCGGCCGAAGCGCTCCCGAGAGGGACGCGCGGGACCAGGATCCTCTCCTGTCGCGAGGATCGGGGATGGTCACAGTGGCGACTCCACTGGGGATTTTCATTTTGAGGGGTAGACTCTATTCACATGGGTATATTATTTTCTTATATATCCCCCTATTTTCCCATTTACTATTCAGGTGTACCTCATGCTTATGCCTCTATTCACACACTTGTAGAAAATTTTCTATGTACAGTTCACACCATGTGCACCTAGGATCATATATATCCCCATATTGCATGCATCACCCGTACTTGGTATACCATTGGTGCTTGTACTTTTCTCCCTGTTGGGCATGATCAAAGAAGATACTTTCATTATAAGATACTAATAAGAGAATTATGCATGATTCACATGATATCACTAACGAGCATTATGATTGACCAAATTTTTTTCCAATAACTGGAGGGTCAGTTCGTGATGGGCGCTGGTCCGGTAGGGTGTAGTTAGCCTAAGCAATATGACTCTCACCTTCCATTGGCCAAGTACTTTGGACATATATCGAACGTTTCCCACGCATAGTACCACTTGATCGAAGTTATGACGGGAGGTATATTACAGGGAACTTGTTCACGTACACCGAGTATATCGAATTTGCTCTCACATGTACCGTCCCCATGAGGTATATAGTGAGGCAATTCACGTACACTCAGGTATATCAAATGGCTTGTCCACACTTACCGATTGCCCTTAAAATCAAGACGTATATCATGAAAGCCACGCCAAAGGGGGCAACCCTTTCCGATTCACCCAACCAAGCTACATACCCGCATATAGGTGTCAAGCCTAGGACACACATGTTAGATTGCCAATTTCAACCCGAAACTCTGCCGAAATTCTGGTTCGTCCTACCACCCAAATTTTTGCGCATTTTTAAAACGGGACCCTACCCGTGAGCCTGGTTACAAGTCCAGCCATAGCTTTGCATATGTTACAAACCCAACTTTTCTTGGCTCGGGTCCCGTTCGACATTTTATTTTGCATTTAGGAGAATTTAATACAAGTGAGAACATAATAATTATAATAATCATGCTGAGACCCGTCTCCCAAAAACCTTTCTCCTTTCTTTATCAAAAATCCAAAAAAACATTTCTCCTTTCTTTACCAAAAATCCAAAAATATTTTATCTTTCAATCTCAAAAAGAAAAAAGGTCAAAAATATTTTCATCCTTTTTTGTCAAAAATAAATCCCATTTTACGCCCTCTCAGGTCGATAGCACGTCATTGGCTTGGCTCCTTATTGGCTTCGGCATTCAGTCAAATCACCTCGAAGTTTCTTCCGTTCCCCTGCTACTTCTTCTGATTCTTGTATCCATCCACTTTCTATGAAAAACATAGATCAAGTACCAGTTGCACAGCCAAATCTGATGGTAGTTTTAGCTCAGCTCGAGTCCAAGATTGACAACCTTTAAACTGAGGTCTGAGAGATGTAACGAAACCAGGTTCCTATTCCTCAAGATTCCGAGGCCCTATTACCTTGCGCTATGGGTCCACTAGAGCCTATCTGGGTTCCTATAGAATATCAGCACACTCCACGTGCCCCTTCTATTAATATACCATAGCCTGCCCAGCTTCCTATACCAAACCTGGCCCAGCCTGGGGCTAACTTGCCTGCGATCATTGATCCAAAAGAGCAAGAGTTGAACAAGGTCAAAGAAGATCTCAAGATTCTAACTAAGAAGTTTGAACAAGTCATAATCTCCAAAAATTACATAGACTACACCCACATGCCTCCTTATCCTAAGGTAAGGTTACCCGAGAAGTTCAAGATGACGAATATCGAGAAATTCAGAGGAAGTGGACCACCAATTGTTCATCTTCCCAGTTATCACCATTCCATGACTCTCCTAGGGTCTTATGAAGAAGTGATGTCCCAATTATTTCAGCAAACTCTGAAGGATAGCGCTCTCTGGTGGTTTTTGTCTCTCGAGGAGTCCAGAATCCGTAGCTGGGAGGATGTAGCTTGAGAATTCATGTCGCAGTATAAATATAACGAAGAGCTTGAGGTCACCCACCATGATTTAGAGTTGCTCAAACAGAACTCTGGGGACTCAGTTAGTAACTTCATAGACCGACGGAGGGAAAAGGCAACCACTATAACCAATCGACCATCCGAGGAAGAACAAGTCAACATAGTGAAGAAGAACTTATTACCCCATGTTCGGGCAACTATGGGAGGACAATAATATCCCCACTTTCGAGCACATAGAAAAGCAGGAGTAGAAAATGAGGAAGGTCTTGATAAAATAGAAATTCAACCAAAGAAAGTGTCCGGACAGTTCATCCCCAGAAAATATGACGAACCTTTCAGTGCTGCAGTCTCAACCATCAACAACATCTCTCAACCAACCACTTCGTGGGTGCTAGAAAGTCGCCCTGTCCTAGTTTAAAAGGAACACATCGAGCTCCATGCCCCCCTCTCCAAAGTTTATCAAACCCGGCTAAGCCAAAACCTCATCAAACCTTTGGATCCCCTTCCATTGCCCAATCCACTACCAAGAAACTTCAAGGAAGATACCATTGTGCCTTTCACCAAGCTACTTGTTATACCACCGACCAATGCTTTCACCTCCAAAACATAATCCAAGGTCTAATTGACCGGGGTACCATTGCCCCACCTGCCAATCCTAAGCCAAACACTACTCACAACCCACTCCCAAATCATACCAATGCTATTTTCCTAGAAATGAACCCAGAATTTGATCCTTCAACTCAAATCACACCCATACACTCTCCTAAACCTCTCCAAACTTGCCCATACTTACTCTTACACCCTGTTAGCCTCGCTGATCAGGCATTGTCACTCTTTACCAGAGCATGCATCGCTATCAGTACCCATTCTGAAAATGGAGGTATGGAATTATCAGAAGTGTTAAACCAACTCCTAGAGTTCGGGAAGAAATTGCCCTCACAGATGATCATTGATTGCTAGAGGTTCAGCACGCTGTTCTTGGAAGCATGAAAATGGGCCCGAGAGTCAGATAATTGGGTAGTACCCATTGATCAAGTCAGCTTAGATGACGTCGTCCAAATCATGGCAGAATTATTCAGGCAAACTAACGACACCTGTAGTATGATCGAGTTACTTGATACTCTGAAATTGCAAGGGCGCCTGGTCCCCTCACCCTTACATAACCCCATAGAATGGGAAGATCTATATGAAGAAGCCATTGAAGTTATGGAATGCATTGAATTTACACGGAACGATGAAATTATTGCCACCAGATGGGGGGAAGAATTTGAAGATCTGAATGAAAAATAAGTTTTCGAGAAAATTGTCCCGGTAGTCGACATGTGTGGGATTATATCATTTGAGGAGCTCCTCGGAAAAATAAATAAAGTGGAAGAACAACCCGAGATTGACGAAGAAATAGGGTTCAAGTTCTTTCCTTCTTCAGTAAATCACACGACCAGATCAGGGAGGCATTACCAGATCCCAAGCTCACTACCAACCAATGACAAAGGTAAGGGCGTTGAAAAGCTTCCTCTGCCAGAAATGACCCTCGAGGAGAGCAAGATCCTCGATGAACTGAAGAAAACTCAAACTAACATCACTCTATGGGGGCTTTTTATATCTTCCGAGTTGCACATAAATTCTTTGATCAAATTGCTCACTGAACCCACAGTTCCTCCTTCTACCACACCAGAAGAGTAGTAAATTTAGTCGGATCCTTGACCTCTACCCGAATGCTATTATTTTTCAAAGAAGAAATCCCCAAAATTGCGACCAACCATAATCATTCACTCAAGATCTCCGTCGAAGTTATGGGGAAGATCGTACCACTCTCTCTTGTCGATAATGGATCCGCCTTGAATGTTTTCCCATTAAGAACCTTCAAATGCTTAGGACGACCTTGGCTCCACAATATCAAGGGTATATTCCAAGTTATTGACATCCCAACTTGTTTCAACCTGTTACTCGGATGACTTTGGCTCCACAATATCAAGGGTGTATCTTCCTTACTCCATCAAAAATTGAAGTTCTTCGCCGACGGACGAGTTATCACCATCTTGAGTGAAGACGACAATGCTGAGGGTGCAAGTACCATCAATTCAATCCTAAAGATACAACATGGGTCAAATGATATGCTCCTATTAGGATTTCGAGTTGAACCACTCCTACTCCCGACAGGGGACGATTTCAAAGAAAGGGTTTGTCCAGAATACGACCCTCATAGCAACGTCAATGTGATTCAAATGTTCAGAAACATGCACTTCATGCCCGGAATGGGGCTAGGACAAAGATAACAAGGGATACTTAAGCCCATTGAACTGAAGAAAGAATTTCCTCCTTGTGGTTTGGGGTATCAACCATCAGAACAAGAGCTCAGAATGATCCACCAGTCTCGACCAAAGAGAAGATTAGACTTCCTCCAAACCATCTTAGGTGACTCCTTCAATGGATGATTCATCAAAGAGGGTGATGACTTCCCCTTCTGCGGCTTTTCGGAACCATGGTATAATCATACAAATAAGAAGATGAAGCCTGTAATGGAGATCTTTTTCCAAGACAGCTACCCATGGGCCAAAAAGTTCCCAACACCATGTACAATCATCAAATATACTGAAGATTCTAAGGAAAGTGACTCCGAGGGCTCGTTCAACTTGTAGACGCTGTGGCTAGCACTCTGCATGGTTCGTTCAAGCACTACATCACTAGATCCATCCCACTTGTTTAAAGCTGCTGATACACCTCTCCTCAACTGGCATGCTGCGCCAATTCTACCTATTGAAATCCCACCTAACCCCAATGTTTACCCTATTTCTTCTTCTATTGTCTGTCCTTGCTCAAATGTAATCGAGACCTCCTTTGATGAGGTTCTTAATGCTATTTTTCCTATCAATGAAATAAATGAAGATTTTGAGTATATTGTTGTGCCTTACATTAATTGTTTAGATTCTAATCAAACTTTTGATGATGATGATTTTGTAAATGAACAATTATTAACTGATCTAAATATGGTTAATAACAAATAACATAACCACGTCCAAGTTAATGAAGAAGAGAATGCTATTATTAACCTCGGTTATAATAGCTACCCTTGACAAGTATGAGGGCACACAACTCGAAGAATTACTGAAGGAATTCGTGGATGTCTTCTCATGGTCCTACAATGATATGCCCGTCATTGATCCTGAAATAGCTCAACATGAGATCCCCACTCTTTCAGATTATATGCCGGTTAAACAAAAGCTGAGAAAGCTCCGCACCAAATGGTCGCTCAATGTCAAAGAAGAGATGGTCAAACAGCTGAACGCGGGTTTCATTCGTGTGATCGAATATCCCACATGGCTAGCCAACATAATGCCTGTACTGAAATCAGGAGGGAAAGTTCGGATGTGCGTAAACTACAGTGATTTGAACAAAGCCTCTCCAAAGGATGATTACCCGCTACCTAATATTGACATGATCGTGAACAACATAACCAGTCATGCTCTCAAGTCATTTGTCGATGGGTTTAACGGATACAACTAAATCAAAATACACCCATATCATCAAGAAAAAACTGCGTTCATCACCCCATGGGGAGCCTTTTGCTACATTGTTATGCCATTTGGTCTCAAGAATGCTGGGGCTACCTACTAGAGGGCTGTCACAACCATCCTGCACGATCTGATTCACAAATAAGTCGAGGTCTATGTGGATAATATGATTATCGAATCCAAAACTATAGAAGGTTATGTTCTCGCTCTCCAAAATTTCTTCGAACGACTGCAACGATATCAGATGAGACTCAATCCATAGAAATGTGTCTTCGACGTTACAAAGGGAAAACTCTTGGGATTCATGGTCAGTGAAAAAGGGATAGAGGCAGATCATGCCAAGATAAAAGCCATACTTGAGATGCCACCTCCTTGAACGGAGAAAGAGGTTCGAGGTTTCCTTGGGAAATTGCAATACATCAGTCGGTTCATCAGCCAGCTCACCTCCATTTGTGAACGGATTTTCAAACTCCTCCGAAAGGATTCAACTAAAGTTTGGAACGAGGCCTGCCAAGAACCCTTCGATTGAATTAAATAATACCCGACTCAACCTCCGGTACTCATGCCACCACAGCCTGGTATCCCCTTGCTCCTATACCTAACCATAACCGACACTACAGCTGGGGCTTTACTAACCCAATACCTTGAACATTCCCACAAAGAAAAATCCATCTATTACGCCAGTCACAAATTGGTCGGGTACGAAGTCAACTACACTGCTTCGGAAAAATCATGCATCGCACTTGTTTGGTTCACCCAAAAGTTACGACACTACATGCTCGCCTTCACCATTAAGCTTATATCCCGAATGGAACCCATTAAGTACCTGCTTGAGAAACCCGCCTTATCCAGCCAAATGGATCGATGGTTAATGCTCTTAGCTGAGTTTGATATCGTGTACGTCACACAGAAAGCCATGAAAGGAAGATCCATCTCTGACTTCCTCGCTGACTACCCCATGGAAGAGGCTGATGACTGGATCTCTGAATTCCTAGATGAAAACTTCTTCTATACTGCTCAAGATGACCTTCGATGGAAAATGTTCTTTGATGGCGCGACCAATAAAAAGGGATATGACATTGGGATACTTTTGATCGCCCCAGATGACTCCCACACTCCCATCTCCATCAAATTGGATTTCCCCTACACTAACAACATGACTGAATATGAGGCATGTATGGTAGGCCTCAAAGTTTCTCTCAAGAAAAGTATCCAATGCCTATATGTCTATGGGCATTCTGCCCTCATCATTGGTCAAGTGCTCAGAAAATGGAAAGTCAAGGACGAGAAACTTCAACCCTTCCATGACCACTTAGAAGAACTAGCCTCCCAATTCCAAGGCATCACCTTCCACTACCTACCTCGAGCAAAGAATAACCTAGCCGATGACCTTGCTACCTTAGTCTCCATGGTGGACATTCCCGAAGGAATAACAATGGCCCCCTTCCTGGTCCAAAAGGAAGATAAAATGATCAACTGCTACCACATTGAACTCATCACCAAAGAAGATCCCGAGCTAGCCAACTACTGATATTATGATATCTGGAACCTCCTCAAGCAGGGGAAGTATCCCGAGGGTTTCAACAAGAAGGACCGGGTAACCCTCCGAAGACTGTCCGCCCAATACATCATCTATCACAAAGAACTGTTTAAGAGAAACTTTGATGGAAACCATCTACACTGCATCGCAGGGGCTGACATTGAAGAGGTAATGTATAAATTCCACCATGGGGAATGCGAACCCCACATGAACGGTCACATGCTTGCCAAGAAAACCATTCGACAAGGCTACTACTGGACCAACATGATTCAGGATTGCACCGCCTATGTCCAGAGATGGCTCAAATGCCAACAGTTCTCCAATCTTCAACAGATGCCTCTGCTAGAATTATACAACATGACTTCTCCCTGGACATTTTCCACCTGGGACATCGACGTCATAGGTAAGGCTACACCTAAGTATTCCAACGGATATGAGTTCATCCTAGTTTCCATTGATTACTTCACTAAATGGGCCGACGCTAAGTCATACGCAATCCTGAATGCTAAGAAAGAGGCCCAATTCATCAAGAAAAATATTATCTACCGATATGGGGTCCCGCATGAGCTAGTGTCAGATAACGGGTTGCATTTCGAGTCATAAGTCATAGAAGTGGTCAATAAGTATAGGATTAAGAGACACAAATCTTCTCCCTACCGACCTCAAACTAATGGTGGAGTCGAAGCCGCCAACAAGAACCTCAAAGCCATCATCAGCAAGATGATCGAAAGTTGTTGAGATTGGGCTGATCGAATCCCATACTCCGTCTGGGGCTATCGAACCTCTAATGGGGCTAACCCTTACTCTCTAGTCTATGGCATGGAATCAATCCTACCTGTGGAGCTAAAATACCCTTGTTACGCGTCATGCTTGAAAGCAAGGTCAGTAAGGAAGACTGGCATCAAAGCCGCCTCGACGAGCTGTCACTCCTGAACGAAAGGAGGCTGAAGGTGTTGTATCACACACAAGGGTACCATCGCCGAATAGAACGTTCATTCAATAACAGAGTCAAGGACTGCGGTGTCCTAGAAGAGGATTTAGCCCTCAAAGAAAGAGTAGAGCCCATCTGGGACCCCATAGGAAAATTCAAGCCCAATTGGAGCGTCCCATACATTATCAAAAAGATTTTGTCTGGCGGTGCCGTCATGCTCACCGACGTAGATGGAGAAGAGATGGATCGTCCTATTAACCTGGACCGTCTCAAGAAATTTTACCCCTAGTCCAAAATCTCGACGCACTACGACTCTTCTCATCTCCCTTCTACTCTTAAAAAAAATCTCTTCATTTCCCCCTACCTAGAACTACATGGGACTGATCCTCTGCAAAAATCATTCCAAGAAAAATTGAAAATTTTCAAAAACTCCCAAAGGTACGTAGGTAGCTCATACATCTTACATGAGCACAACCCATTATTTTTCGCAAAAAAACTATTATTTTCTTATCTCCGAGAATGACAGTTTATTCTAACGTATACTTGAACAAAAGGATTATGTATGCCTTAGAGATCGGTATAGATAATTGAAAATATAAAATTCATCAAAAGGCATATCTAGATGATTAAAAACTTGTTTATTTCATTAGTAAGAAATTATAGTGCAATTACATAAAAGAACGGATAACTCCCTTCCCCATTTCTTCCTAAAAAGACAAATAAATTCCCAAATTTATTTTCCAGTACAAAATAAAATCCCCCTAAGAACCCTACCCACAGCAACAAGAAGAGCCCGCTCTATCATCATCATCTATATTTTGGGGTCCCCAAGCTTCCCCTGCCTGAATGGAGTGCCACAGACGCTCCAAGGACCGATAAGCTCAAACTAGCCTCAGAAAAACTGCCACACCTCCCTCCATGGTATCAGACAAGGCAAGCCGCCTTTTTCCAGTCTCCACTTCCAACATCTTACGAACTACTCTCCTCCAGAACCACTTCATATAATCCCCAGGGATGTGACAAACTCTCCCAGCCAACTGAGAGGGACGAGTCAACGGATGTTGACTCTCCCACAAAGATCCAAGCCGCATGTATAGACGCTCTGTCAAATATTCTACCAAAAATAAGTCTAGTGTCCGAGGTGGCACGATATGCTCCCAGCCAAATTGGTGCAGAAGCCGCCAAGGGAAATAAAAAGTGGTCTATTTGAGACCAACCAACCGGACATACGGGTACTGCCCCCCTTATATAGGATGCCAGAGGTCATGCCGATTGGCACTGCACCCCCACCTACTAATTGGTACTGCCCCTTTATCTTCTAGAGGTAGCCCAAAAGTCCGTTCCACTATAGAATGGCACCCTTCACACCATGCTGACCGACACCTCCCTTAAATTTTCGTACAGAAATTCCCCAAAAAACCTGAAAAATCCTCAGAAAATTCCTAAAAGTCCTGGAAAGGATTCAAATCATTTTCACCAAGAAAATTTCGCATTTCCTCAAGTAGAACCCCTATTTCCTCAACGGAACTCTCAAAAGAAAAACGAATCTCTACCCAACAATGTCCCCAGAGGACCTCCAAAATATCCAAAACTTCAGGATCGTCTCCTATTCCCCTAAGGTCTTAATTTTCCCCGAGAAATACATCCAAACCCTGGACCACCTAATCATTTCCCTAGAAATCGACTGCCAAGCTGAAATCAAAATCATGAGGTAATTTCCCCGACAGAGTTCCTCGAGGTCATATCACCCTAAGCCCGCAGAATTGGTTTTAACCCGCAGAATTGGTCATCCCCAACTTAAGCCCACAGAATTGGCTTCAACCCACATAATTGGTCATCTCAAACCTAAGCCCCTAATTGGCTTTGACCTGCAGAATTGGTCATCTCAAACGTAGGCCCTCATAATTATCTTCGACCCACAGAATTGGTCCTCACAACCTAAGCCCTCAGAATAAACTTCGACCCGCAGAATTGGTCATCCCCAACTTAAGCCCGCAGAATTGGCTTCTACCCGCAGAATTGGTCATCTCACCTTAAGCCCACAGAATTGGCTTCGACCCACAGAATTGGTCATCCCCAACTTAAGCCCATAGAATTGGCTTCGACCCGCAGAATTAGTCATCTCAAACCTAAGCCCTCAGAATTGGATTCGACCCTCATAATTGATCATTTTAAACTTAAGCCCATAGAATTGGTCATAAAACCTTAAGCCCGCAGAATTGGCTTCGACTCGCAGAATTGGTCATCTCACCTTAATCCCATAGAATTAGCTTCGACCCGCTGAATTGGTCATCTTAAGCGTGCAGAATTGTCTTCAACCCGTAGAATCGGTCATCACAACATAAGCCCTCAGAATTGGCTTCGACACGAAGAATTGATCACCCCATCATTTTTGTAGGTCCTCAGAATTAACCTAAATCTTTGGTATTCATTTCCTTTAAGACCATCCGAAGCATACCCCTTTAAGCCCTCAGAATAGGCTTTGACATGCAGAATCGATAACCCTCATCCTTAAGCCCTCAGAATCGACTTCGTCCCGTATAATAGGTCACCCTCATCTCTAAGCCCTCAAAATTGGCTTTGACCTACAGAATCAATCATCCTCATCCTTAAGCCCTCATAATCGGCTTTGACCCGCAGAATCAGTCACCCTCATCTCCAAGCCCTCAGAATTAGCTTCGACATGTAGAATCGATCACCCTGATCTCCAAGCCCTCAGAATCAGCTTTTGACCTATAGAATTTGTCACCCTCATCTCCAATCCATCAGAATTATCTTTGACCCGTATAATCGGTGACCCTCATCTCCAAGCCCTCAGAATCGGCTTCGACCCGCAGAATAGGCCACCCTCATCTCCAAGCTCGCAGAATTGGCTTTGACCCACAAAATCGGTCACCCTCATCTTTAAGCCCTCAGAATTAGATTTGACCGGCAGAATCGGTCATCCTCATCCTTAGGTCCTTGGAATCGACCTCGACCCTCTGATCATCCTATTTTAAAGGCATTATGTGGTGTCTATTCGACGGATATCGTTTGTTCCAAACTCACTCATCTAGGGGCTTTGTAGACACCCCATTCTAATACCCCCTAACCGCTCCTTAGGTCCCTATCACCTCCCTTCATCATTGCAAACCCAAGTCATAACCCGGGTACTAACCTAAAGGCCATCGAGCACTCCTAGACTCCATTTGACAAAAAGTCAAACTCTTAAGATCGAATGAGACTGAATGAATCTTTGAAGGGCACTAAAACCCCTTTCCAATGGTCCATCCCGTGTACAATTCTGACTTATGGTGCTTACGAACAACTCGTTTTCCCCCGAACCTCGATTAAGAGGTCACCGGACGCTCCCAGGCTTCGTTTGGCCAAGGTCGACTATTCAGCTCCACTGAGACTGAATGAATATTCGAAGGGCACTGAAACCCCATTCTAACGGTCTACCCCGTGCATGAGTCTGACTTACGGTACTGACGAATGATCCATTTTACTCCGAAAGGTTACCGTACGCATCCATGCCCCAGTTGACCAAAGTCAACTCCCCGAACTAGGTCAAACACTTTGGAATATCGAAGTACATCTCCTAACCTAATCAACGGTCTTCCCTGTGCACAATTCTAACTTACCATCCGGACGAATGATCAGTTTGCATTCGAAGTTTCCCCCTCCAAAATACCGACGAGCACTTTTGAGCCACATTTGACCCAAAGTCAACTACCGAACCCAGGAGTATTCCAAGGACTTTCGAAGGTCTCTGAAGTTCCTTTCCAATGGTTCACCCCATGTATAATTTGTATCAATGGTTTGGGCTCTACGACCGATTTTCCGAAGGAACCTGAAAGAGACTGCTAAAGGGCTGGTCCCAGACCCTACCTATCGGCAGTGTGCCTAAACACACCTGCTGATTGGCAAGACTAGGGCTATGCCGATCGGCAATGCCATGGGCCTATAAAAAGGAGGACCTAACCATATTCTGTAAAAGAAGAAAAAAGATCAGAGATGCATCGCTCTCAACAAGCTCAAAAAACCCCTCTTAAAGTCAGCGTGATTTCCACATACAAATACCTTTACAACCTTCACCTTTCATCACCTTCTTCATCAAACTTGGTGAATTAAGTATCCTCCATCATCTCCCAAGTGCAAGGAATGTGCTCCAACATCCAAAATCAAGCTCAAGATCTTTAAGAAGGTCCAACTTTCTCAACTCTCTCTTTAAATTCCCCTAAATTCGCATTAACTTGTTTTATTACTTAGCACTTTTATTTTCTCGTTTCACATATCCTAATGTACTTTTTATTTAGTATTATTGCACATATCTTATTTTCATATAAATAAAACCCAAAAAATATGAAAAAGAGGGTTTGCTCATAAATTCCAAACGGGAATCTTCACACTTTTCTCACAACTAAAATACTTTTTTACACACACACAAACACATATAAGAGAAGTCCCCGATTGGATTTATGGGATAAATCCCACCCCTCATTTTGCATATGAACTACGTGGACTTTGATGCCTCTATAGGCTACGTAGGTGTCTCGGGGTAAAACCTGTGACTCGAGTCCTATTCCTACTTTTCTCTCATTTTTTATTTTTTCTAGATTCCTTGAACTAAATTCTCTTAAATTCTATATATTTACATATACATATATTTATTCTTAGTGGTGTATTATTCCATGTGCGTTATCGTCCCGTTATAACGATCAACGCGAGAATAATCGCGTAAATCCTATTTTCTAATATTATTTTTTAGGAACATTCCTATGGATGACTCACTTTATCTCTTCCATGATATAAGTCGATGATTCCTATCTCCACTACGTATACACATGCACACATATCACGGGGAAATAAAGGAAAATAACAACAACCCATGAGAGACCGTAAGGGAGAAATGGGTCCCTAACACCTTCCCATTTCGCAACTTAGCCTCCAAACCCTTTTCGAATCATTTTGGTTTCGTATGTATCAGTATGTCTTTGGATGCTGTCCTTCAGGATGGATCCCTTTTCTTTTGTCTGTTTTGAGTAAAATAGACTGGCTACTCCATCTCTCTACATTTTTCACCTCATCAACGACACCAACCGAAGCACTCCCAAGAGGGATGCGCAGGACCAGGATCCTCTCCCGCCGCGAGGATCAGGGATGGCCACAAAAAGATTAATAGATTCCAAGCCTTTAATATTCAATCACAAAACCTTCAAAACCTTTTATCATGTTCCTATAAATAATCTATAAAAAAAAGGGTGTTTTACCAACATCCTGATTATATATAAAAGAGAGGGATATAGGTAGAGCTTGTGATGATGAAGATAAACACTTCATAATGTCATCCCTGACAGAGACGAAAAGCTTATGTTAAGTAAAAGTTGCAGCTTATGTAATTTTATCATTCATTCTTCTATATTTTTAATTGGAGTATCATAGATATGAATGTGTTTCAATCACGAATTTTGTGCATTGCTGTGTAGTAATCAAATATGAAAATTCATCTACTCTTTATGTCCTTATTTTGATTTGTTTATTATTATAAGAGGTGATATTATTGAATACAATCTACTTGTTAAAATTTCAATCATGGAAAAAATCATGGATAAATATAAGAGCTTATATAGTTTGTATGGAATCTATGGCTTTTTAATCTTAATTTAGATTTACAAGTCTTGCCTGATAAGAAATGAAGTGCGTGAGACCTGTTATAATATATACGAGTACCCTTAATTTTATACCTTGACTTCACAAAGAAGATTACACTAATCGACTTTACAACTTTTGTATTCTCAAAATAAAAAATATTGTATGCAGTTATTGAATTGCATTGCACTCACGAGATACTTTTCTTTTTGTTCTTACTTATATTTTATTTAATATTGAAAAACCGTCAGCTCATCGCGAGAACCTGTAGGATAGTTTTATAATATAAAAAGGAAGATTGTGAATGTAACTATGGCACGTTTCAACATACATTTTACCTATCCTAATTTTTAGAATAGGTGAATGCAAAGCATTTTGAAATAAATTATTATCACAACACGATGAATGATACACAACACAAGTAAAGGGAATATTACCCATCTATACAAACTACTAACCTAAACTAATTAAAATAAAGAAATACAATAAAAGGTAAATGAGAATAAAAAGAGTGCAATTCATGATATCACAATACCTACCCCACCATCTCCCACTCCCTTTACCTATAATTGTCCCCTTCAAAAAATATCTTATTCGAGAGCTTTGAAACTTGGAGCTGAATGTAAAATTCCCAAATATGCATCCAAGTTAAAAGGAAAAAAAATATGGGTTCCAAAAATAATTTTTTTAAAAAGTAGGGAGGGACCAAAAAACATTTATCCAAAATTTGGGCCAATTTTTTTCTATAAACTCCATAATTCAGTCCCAAACTCTTCACCTAAATGACAGACTTGGGATCCTAAACCAAGCCTCAGCCACCCTAAAATAATATGCCCAAGTTTCTTACGTAAATGACAAATCCACACTTTTTATTGTTAAACCTTTCAAATGAACAATTTCTCTCTATAACCCAAACCCACATAAGTTTTTATTGGATCAGAAACCTTATGCACATGAGAGAAACCCTCATTGATAGCAGCAACTTAGTCGACGAGGATATTGGGTGACCTTTTCACTAGGATATCTCGTTGACGACCCTCTTTTCTTTTTTTTAGTTATCTATTCCTGCAACCCACTTTTTATTCCCTATTTTTTTCTCAGACAAAGTACTCTTGGATCCCTCGCAAACAAATTTTAAACACTAAAGGAATTTTGACAAATTTTAAACACTTAGTTCCACTAATTCTCTTCTTTTGAAAGTCCACGCTAGATCCATAACAAGTAGACCTAATAGTAAACCGTCCTTAAATGTTTAAAATTTCCTTGCGAGGGACCTAATTATAAATTGTCCTTTTTTCTCCATCCCTCATGTATTAAAGACAAAATAGGGTTATGAAACCTTAATCCGCGGTGGATGTTTGTTGTTCTAACCCTTCTCTCCCTTAAATTCTTTTATGTCTTCACCTTTTCTAATTTTGGGTTAGCCGTAATTTGCTTGGGTCTCGTTGGTGGTCGTCGAGGGCTCCGCCTAATGAAGTGGGGAAACGATAATGAAAGCGGTTCACCCTCTATATTGTCTGCTGAATTAACCTCATTTCCTCCTGCATTTCAGTCATGAAGGTGGTGATGGTGTCATTCAAGGAGTAAATACGTTGTTCGAGCCTAACTTGGATTGATCTCCCACGTTCCATTGAAGTATTAACAATTTAATAACAAAAACATGGATGAGCCAAGATTCGATACTAATTTGACTAAAATTCATTCTTTGTCGACACAGATTTGCGGCACGTTTGATGCTGACATAGTGACGTGTTACATTGGTATTGGCTAATGCTGCGGGCGCGAACCCGCATTCATAAGATAATAGCCAATACCAGTGCAACACGTCACTATGTCGCACCACTCTGCATCGCAAATCTGTTTAGGTCTAGTATTATTATTTGATGAAATATAATAAATGGTACATAAGAGAAATCCAAATAAATAACTCTCAACCATCTCTAAAAACTGATTAGAACGAGTGGCTAAAAGGCCTTATTTTTATTTTATATTATTTCATAGGTAGATGAAGTCTTACTTGTCAAGAAACACTTAAAGATAAAAATATTAAGATGGTTACTTTGAAAGACTTTAAATTAGGGGTGGAAGATGCACATGTTTTTATCGTATCGTATCGTTTTGGTGTGAAAAAAATGGTTTTAATTTCATATTTTTGAATATAAAAAATTGAATGTATCAAAATCAAAATTATCGCCAAAAATTTGGTCGGTTTTGATTTTTGAACATTAAAAATTGACTTACAACATTAACTATACCGATTTAATGCACCGAATTTATCATACCAAAATTACCAAATATTACTGTAACAATTTACTGAGTTAAAAAATATGAAATACCAAATAAACAATGTGCTAAATTTTTTATATATTAACAATTTATCTATACGCTTCTCATCATGGTCATTCATTTGCCTCGTATAAAATCTTGCAAACCCTAACAACTCCAAAATTCAAACATAACATTAACAACAACAGGGAGCACACACACACACACACACACACACACACACACACATAATAAGGTATTCTCCTTCTCCCTCCCCTCCCTATCTCCGGTCTACGCCCTCTTCGATCAACTCTCAAATCGTCCGACACACACATCCACACAACATCCACACACACACACACACACACACACACACACACAATCTCAATCTGAGATTCTCAGTTGTGGTCCCTGTTGCACCCCACAAATGACATTAATAAGGGTATAAGAAATTTCATGGAGGGTTGTATAAGTGCGTATATATATATATATATATATATATATATATATATTTCCTTGATTTATTATATGTGTATATGTATCTTTGACCATGCCTATTAAGTGTGTGAAGTAACCAAAGAGAAAATGGTGGGAGTAATCAAAGAGATAATCCTTGTCATCATCTAAAATTGGTATTTGGATTTATGAGTCTCGGTTGATAAATACCAATGACGAACAATAATAAATAAAGATATTAACGGTCTATATTTAAGAGAGAGATAAGAGATAGAAAAAAAGACAAGGAATTAACATAGTTCGGCCCAATGTGGTGTCTATATCCACATGTGTTATGCAGGTGTATGTTATTCAGTTAGACTAAAGTCGCCAGAGAAGTGGATACAAGCTCTCAAGGATATCTCTAATATAACTTTGTATGGATGCTAAGTGTATCAATCTCTTATTTCTCTTAAGGTGGGATTGTGTGCTATTATAGGGGGGAGAGAGAGCAGGGGGATATGTGGAGTGACTTTATAGGCTAGGAAATTACATCTTTATACATTCTAAGAGATGGATAATACTGATTCAGTTACGATCGCTGAAAGGGTGGACTGTTAACCCATGTGTGTATAAAAGGAGTTGTGTATATTGCTTTACGTGACCCATGCGTGCCTTGGTGGATTTACCTAATAACATCAGGTTTTTGCGCTTAGTTATCCTGTTAACTAGGAATACCAATGAGCCGACCAGAGATATGACAAGCCGATCATGATTAATGACTAAGACGAGCACCTTATGATGAAAGGTAGCCCAATACTATTGGACCAATTCATGTTCCATATTCATGGTACAATGAAATGCCCCAAGACTTATTTCATGATTGAAATTGGTAGTAGATTCTCTAGAGTATTATATCTCTAGTGTGGCTAGGGTGTGGAGTGAGTGGATGAAGTATTACATGGTAGTAGGTGATAAGCTATACAGAAAGATGGCCATTGCTCTTTGTTTATGAATTTTTCGGAGGATATGCTTGGTCGTCTGACGATCTCAGGGAGTTTCCTTATAAGGACTTTTTATCCTTCCAGTTCAGTGGAAATTTTTTAAATACAATCAAGATTTAGGAAGCAAAGTTCCCCAAGGGTATGCTGGTGATAAACCGCCTTTGGCGGTGAGTCACCGTCAGAACGAAGTATCAGGTACATTTAACCATCTTTAGACTTGGGGAGCCATGAAGACGTCATTTAAGATTATAAAATGTCAGTTTCCACCCTTTTCCTCACTTCAGTTTTCGTTCAAAAATTCCTCTTCTTCATCTCTAAGTTCTTTAGACATTTATGAGAACTTCCATTTTTCACTATAAGGGACTTGATGGAATGTTATCATATTGGAATAATGAACTGTATAGGACACATATTGGAATCATGAACTTGACGCAATTCTACTACTAGGTTACCACTAACAAAAAAAATCACAATATAAATACATGATTTTCGAACTGAGCCATGGTTGTGAACCTTCCGGATTCCAATAAGGATTATTGGGATCATCATTAATTGTGAAGAATTGGTAATCCGCTAAAGATTTCATCATGAAAGCATGAGAATAGGTTAGGAAATGAACTTAAAATCTTCCTGTCCGAGTTGTATTTTCTAATTGCCGTTGATTTTTTGCTCCTGTTTTTTGTTTTGAGTCGAAGAGATCTTGAAACAATGTGGTCAATCCAGCAAAGCCTAGGTACAAGGACCACCGTAGGTACAAGATTACGACTGCCTCTTTTGTGGCCAAACCTACTAAAGGGAAGACTCCTGAACCCATTCACCTAGATGACCCAAAAGCATCAACCTATGACTCTCCTGAGTTTGGTCCAGGGTCTTCCTCTAGAATAGGAAACAATTTTTTAAAGAGAGCACATTGCGTCCGTGTAATACGCTTGTCGTTGTTATCGGCTTTCAACCTCAATACAAAAAAAACCTAAACTTGTAACTACACTTCTTAAGGAGTATAATGGCGAGTCTGGGTATCGAATCCACAGGGAATTAGGACGTGTGAACGTGACGACAAAGGTAAGGTAGTTTAATCCTAAAGTTGATGTTAAAATAAAAGAAAAGAAAAAGATGATTGATGGGTTTAAATTTCCAATTGGTGATGAAATAAAATGTGCACAAAAATACTAAGAATTGTAAAGAAATTAGATTTGAAAATTAGAAAAAATAGGGTGGGGTACAATCCCTCAAACCTTAAAAAATTACCGTATAGAATACTAGAATTGTAAATTGAATTTTTTTAACAAATCCAGTCTTTATATATCCTAAGCATTACATATATGAAGGATCTTGCCCGCATCATATGAAATCAAAGGCAAATACAAAGCGGTGAATAGAAAATTACACTTGCATAGCATTCTTAAACATCCCAAGTACCTAGGGCAAGAGAGATTAAAAGGCCGGCTATGTTCGTAGAATTTCCATACACGATTTGGTCAATATTTAATTTACACTCTATTTTCTACACAGGTAATTTATACCGGAATGAGTTCATGTACCCCAACCCTTGAAAATTTAGCTAGACATGATTTTATGGGAAACCAATTTCATAACAATGCATATAATTTTGGATCGAAGAAACATGGTAAAAACAAAAATTACAAAACAAGAAAAGATGATTAAATTGAAAATAAAAATTGAGATTAACTAAGAGAATGGAATTTGATACTTGAAATCTTCACTAGGGAAGAGAGATGATTGAATCCAGAAATATTCTTCTTCTTCAACCTTACAAACTAGGGTTTATGGAAATTTGTATGTAAAGAAAAACTAAGAAAACTCTCTAAAATCTGACTTTCTCTCTATAAAATTCTATTCTACTCTCTAGAATTCGTCTCCCTTTGAAATGAGGTAGGGCTTGGTCTTTTATAGCACCAAGTAGCACGAATTTGACAGCTAGAATCACTTGTTGCGCAAGTTTTCACCAGCTAATCACATCAAAATTTGCATAATTAATGCCAGCAATTCGCACCGCCGGACCGGTCCGGACCCGAATCGGTTTGGTACATGATCGGTCCTGTTCCATCCGGATCGGTTTGGTTTCTTGTCCATTTCTCTTCATTATCGCGCAACTTCAAAACATCGTAACTTCTTCACCGTAGCTCGGATTGAGGTGCGAATTTTTCTAGTGTTCTTGTAATTTAGAGCTCTTCAACTTTCTAGTTGGCCCCACCTGCAGACTAAGGCTGCAAAATTATGAAAATGCCCTTCAACTCTCCATTTCTTGGTTTCTTTCACTGTTTTGAGTTCTCTTTCGCACCAATTTGCATGAAATACCTGTAAAACACATGAGAAATACACAAAACACGAAATACTTGCCAAAAGAGGTTAGTAGTATAAATACGAGACAAATCCAAGCTATTTACACTGCACACGATCATAAAAATATCGAAATTAAGGGGATAAATGTGAAGAATATGTGCCTAATCACACATCTTTATCATTTAAACCATTGGATGTTTATTCGGTGACAAACGGTGTCTCCCAAGGTGATATGGGGAAACACAAGATCACTAATATTATTTCCACCCATGTTGTCATGAGGTAGCCCCTGCTGCTCATCCGATGATAAAGAAGTCTGAAGCTAGATGTTCTAATAGCCTCCTAATCTTGGATACATATCTTGTAGGAGACTATGAACCCCCCTTCAAGAGGTCAAGAAAGGATCCACCTCCATGAACTGAGATTGTTGGAAATAAAGTTACTGATAAGGATAATGGTGCTATCTAGTCCATTGATGTTTATCCTGAGCTTGCTCATGGATTAATAAGTTTTAGGGTCCTTCTATTCGACCAAGTATCTTAGTTTTATCTTCTCTACTCAAGATTGTTGGACCATGCAAATCAAAATCTGGCCCTTCTAAGTTGGTCATCCATTGTCTAATTTTCATTTATATTATTCCATTATTTTTTCTAAGGTCTTTTTTGACTATTTATCTCCTAGCTCTTGATCAATTACGACGACCTCTTGAGGAGGAATGATAAGATGAGGGAGTCATCCTTTGATGATGGGGTCATATTTAATGATCTGCAAAATCCTTAGAGGCTATTGGTCTCACTAATGAGGCCCAAATGAAGGAGAAAAGAAAGTTTGAACAGAGGTTTAATATATTCGAGGGGAAAAAGGTATTAGTGGATAACTCCATTGTTGTCGCTAAAAAATCAAGAAAGGAGGTAGAGGATACTAGAGCCATAGTCGATCTAGCAAAAACTAAGGGCGAAAAAGCTTTGGCAGCTACTACCAAAGGTATGTAAGAGGATTTCACAAAGGTTTAGGATAAGGCCTTGGACAGTGATTCTATGCAGATTAACTACTTGAAGAAAATTTTATTCAAATATGATTGGGATGAATCCCTTATAAAGGTTGGCACTGCTAAGGATTTGGAAATCTTCTAACTACATCTTCTTGTCACTCCTCCTCAAGTTGATGAAGAAATTAATGATGATGAAGAGGATGCCCGTGTTACTGCTGACAAGGAGAAATTAGTGGTCGCTGAGAACGGTGAAAGTCAAGTCGTTGATGACTAGGAAAAAGTGGGGAAATAAATCCTTGTATTTGGGCTAAGAATGTTTAGTTTTGTCTTATTTATTTTTGATATCATATCAATGTATGGGGTTTTCCCTGATGTAACTCCTCTTTATAATAGGTAAGTGGGTGGTCGTACTGGGGTTTATGAATATCTACATATGGTGCGATGCGATCCACTTCAATAGAAGTTACCTTCAAGGTATCCAAGGTCGCAATAGCAGCATGAAGATAAAACTAACTATTTCTAGTAAAAATGGTAGTTCTATGATTGATATATGAGGAAGATAGTGTTTAGCTATAAATTTTCAACAATAAGAACAAGGAGAAAGGGATCACTTGGAGGTGATGATTCTTGGGAGTGAATAGATAATAACTTCAAATACGAAGGAGTGAGCGGGGGATATAATACTTTTTGGTGATATTTTGGCAGAGTAATAGTGCAAACTTGTGTTTTTTAGTTTGGGCGTGCTGGAGGGCTATATTTATAGGAAAACACTTGGCTGATCTATTATGCGCGCACTAATAGGATATTACTTTGAGATAACATTTAAAGTGTACTTTTTGTCTCCTTTCACTGTCTGTCATATTTCCACTCTAACAGACGACATCTGGCATAACTCAAAGTCAAAAAGAAAATCCATTATCAATAGCTAAAAAATGTTACAAATACATTTAAGACATCCTCTTTTGTGGCCAAACCTACTAAAGAGAAGCCAACGGAACCCATTCACCTTGATGACCTAGAAGCAACAACATATGACTCTCCTGAGTTTGGTCCAGGGTCTTCCTCTAGAGTAGGAGATAATTTTTTTAAAGAGAGGATGTCTTTATCATTTTAACCATTGGATGTTTCTTCGGTGACAAACGGTGTCTCCCAAGGTAATATGGCGAAACACATGCTCACTAATATTATTTCCACCCATGTTGTCATTACGTGGCCCCTGCTTCACGTCCGATGAGAAAGAAGTCTAAAGCTAGATGTTCTAGAAGCCTTCTAATCTTAGATACATCTCATGAAGGAGACTATGAACCCCCTCCAAGAGGTCGAGAAATGATCCACCTCCCTCAACTGAGATTGTTGGAAATAAAGTTACTGATAAGGACAAGGGGGCTACCTAGTGCGTTGATGTTTATCCCGAGCTTGATCGTGGCTTAATCAGTTTAGGGTCCTTCTAGTCGACCAAGTATCTGAGTTTTCCATTCTCTACTCAAGATTGTTGGACCGTGCAAATCAAAATATGGCCCTTATAAGTTGATCATCCATTATTTGATTTTCATTTATATTATTCCATTATTTATTCTAAGGTCATTTTTAACTATTTATCTCATAGCTCCTAATCGATTATGATGACCTCTTGAGGAATGATAAGATGAGGGAGTCATCCTTTGATGCTGGGGTCGTCTTTAACGAGCTGCAAAATCCTTGGAGGCTATTGGTCTCACTAATTAGTCCCAAATGAAGGAGAAAAGAAGGTTTGAACAGAGGTTCAATATATTGGAGGGGAAAAAAAGGTATTGGCGGATAACTCCATTGATACCGCCAAAAATTCAAGAAAGGAGGTAGAGGATGCTAGAGCCATACTCGAGTTAGCAAAAACTAAGGGAGAGAAAGCTTTGATCGCTACTACCAAAGAAAAGTAAGAGGATTTCACAAAGGCTTAGGATAAGGAATTGGATAATGATTCTATGTAGATCAAGAACTTGAAGAAAATTTTATTCAAATATGGTTGGGATGAATTCCTTGTAAAGGTTGCTACTGCCAAGGAGTCGGACATCTTCTTGTCACTAATCCTCAGGTTGATGAAGAAATTAATGATTACGAAGAGGAAGCTCGTGTTGCTGCTGACAAGGAGCAATTGGTGGTCGCTGAGCAGGGTGAAAGTCAAGTCGTTGATGACTATGTGAAAGTGGGGAAATAAATCCTTGTATTTGGGCTAGGAATGTTTAGCTTTGTCTTATTCAATTTTTATATCATATCAATGTATGGGGTTTGACCGGATGCAACTCCTCTTTATAATATCTAAGTGGTGGTCGTACTGGGGTTTATGAATATCTAGATCTGGTGCGGTGCGACCCACTCCAATAGAAGTTAACTTTAAGGTATCCAAAGTCGCAATAGCAGCAGGAAGATAAAACTAAGTATTTCTAGTAGAAATGGTGGTTCTATGATTGATATATGAGGAAGATAGTGTTTAGCTATAAATTTTTAACAGTAAGAACAAGGAGAAAGGGATCACATGGAGGTGATGGTTCTTGGGAGTGAAGAGATAAGCACTTCAAATACCAAGCAGTGAGCGGGGGAGAGAATACTTTTTGGTGATATTTTGGCAGAGTAATAGTGCAAACTTATGTTTTTTAGTTTAGATGTAATCGAGGGCTATATTTATAGGAAAATATAAGGCTGATCTATTATGTGCGCGCTAATAGGATATTCCTCGGAGACAATATTTGGAGTGTACTTTTTGTCTAATTTCTCTGTTTGTCATATTTCGACTCTAACAGACGACATCTGGCACAACTCAAAGTCAAAAAGAAACTAAATTATCAATAGAAAAAAACCATTATAAAACCATTTGTGACTCCCTCTTTTGTCTCTAAACCTACTAAAGAGAAGCCACCTGAACCCATTCACCTAGATGACTGAGAAGCTACAACCTATGACTCTCCTGAGTTTGGTCCAGGGTCTTCCTCTAGAGTAGGAGATAATTTTTTTTAAAGAGAGCACATCTTTATCATCTCAACCATTGGATGTTTCTTCGGTGACAAACGGTGTCTCCCAAGGTAATATGGGGAAACACATGCTCACTAATATTATTTCCACCCATGTTGTCATTACGTGGCCCCTGCTGCTCATCCGATGAGAAAGAAGTCTGAAGCTAGACGTTCTAGAAGCCTACTAATCTTAGATACATCTCATGAAGGAGACTATGAACCCCCTCCAAGAGGTCGAGAAAGGATCCACCTCCCTCAACTGAGATTGTTGGAAATAAAGTTACTGATAAGGACAAGGGGGCTACCTAGTGCGTTGATGTTTATCCCGAGCTTGATCGTGGCTTAATCAGTTTAGGGTCCTTCTAGTCGACCAAGTATCTGAGTTTTCCATTCTCTACTCAAGATTGTTGGACCGTGCAAATCAAAATATGGCCCTTATAAGTTGATCATCCATTATTTGATTTTCATTTATATTATTCCATTATTTATTCTAAGGTCATTTTTAACTATTTATCTCATAGCTCCTAATCGATTATGATGACCTCTTGAGGAATGATAAGATGAGGGAGTCATCCTTTGATGCTGGGGTCGTCTTTAACGAGCTGCAAAATCCTTGGAGGCTATTGGTCTCACTAATTAGTCCCAAATGAAGGAGAAAAGAAGGTTTGAACAGAGGTTCAATATATTGGAGGGGAAAAAAAGGTATTGGCGGATAACTCCATTGATACCGCCAAAAATTCAAGAAAGGAGGTAGAGGATGCTAGAGCCATACTCGAGTTAGCAAAAACTAAGGGAGAGAAAGCTTTGATCGCTACTACCAAAGAAAAGTAAGAGGATTTCACAAAGGCTTAGGATAAGGAATTGGATAATGATTCTATGTAGATTGCTCGTGGCTTAATCAGTTTTAGGGTCCTTCTAGTCTACCAAGTATATGAGTTTCCCTTCTCTACTCAAGATTGTTGGACTGTGCAAATCAAAATCTGACCCTTATAAGTTGGCCATCCATTGTTTGATTTTCATTTATATTATTCCATTATTTCTTCTAAGGTCATTTTTTAACTATTTATCTCGTAGCTCTTGATCGATTATGACGACCTCTTGAGGAGGAATGATAAGATGAGGGAGTCATCCTTTGATGCTGGGGTCGTCTTTAACGAGCTGGAAAATCCTTGGAGGTTGTTGGTCTCACTAATTTGGCCCAAATGCAGGAGAAAAGAAAGTTTGAACAGAGGTTCAATATATTGGAGGGGAAAAAGGTTTTGGCGGATAACTCCATTGTTGCCGCCAAAAAATCAAGAAAGGAGGTAGAGGATGCTAGAGCCATAGTTGAGCTAAAACAAACTAAGGGCGAGAAAGCTTTGGCAGCTACTACCAAAGAAAAGTAGGAGGATTTCACAAACTTTAAAGATAAGGCCATGGACAGTGATCCTATGCAGATCAACAACTTGATGAAAATTTTATTCAAATATTGTTGGGATGAATCCCTTGTAAAGGTTGCTACTTCCAAGGAGTCAGACATCTTCCAACTACATCTTCTTGTCACTCATCCCCAGGTTGATGAGGAAATTAATGATGATGAAGAGGAAGCTCGTGTTGCTGCAGACAAGGAGCAATTGGTGGTTGCTGAGCACGGTGAAAGTCAAGTCATTGATGACTAGGATAAAGTGGGGAAATAAATCCTTATATTTGGGCTAGGAATGTTTATCTTTGTCTTATTTATTTTTTATATCATATCAATGTATGGGTTTTTCCCTCATGCAACTCCTCTTTATAATATGTAAGTGGGAGGTCGAACTGGGGTTTATGAATATCTAGATCTGGTGCGATGCGAACCACTCCAATAAAAGTTACCTTCAAGGTATCCAAGTTCGCAATAGTAGCAGGAAGATAAAACTAAGTGTTTCTAGTAAAAATGGTGGTTCTATGATTGATATATGAGGAAGATAGTGTTTAGATATAAATTTTCAACAATAAGAACAGGGAGAAAGGGATCACATGGAGGTGATGGTTCTCGGGAGTGAATAGATAAGCACTTCAAATACCATGGAGTGAGCGGGGAAGATAATACTTTTGGTGATATTTTGGCAGTGTAATCATGCAAACTTGTGTTTTTTTGTTTGTCCGTTCTCGGGAACAACTCAAAGTAAAAAAGAAAATCCATTATCAATAGAAAAAAATTGTTACAAATCCACTTACGACTACCTCTTTTGTGGCCAAACCTACTAAAGAGAACCCATATGACCCCATTCACCTAGATGACTAAGAAGCATCAACGTATGACTCTCCTGAGTTGTTTCAAGGGTCTTCCTCTAGAGTAGGAGATAAATGTTTTAAAGAGAGCACATCTTTATCATTTGAACCATTGGATGTTTCTTCTGTGACAAACGGTGTCTCCCAAGGTGATATGGGGAAACACAAGATCATTAATATTATTTCCACCCATGTTGTCATGAGGTGGCCCCCTGCTGCTCGTCTGATGAGAAAGAAGTCTGAAGCTAGATGTTCTAGCAACCTCTTAATTTTGGATACATCTCATGCTAGAGACTATGAACTCCCCTCCAAGAGGTCGAGAAATGATCCACCTCCCTCAAGTGAGATTGTTGGAAATAAAGTTACTGATAAGGATAACGGGACTACCTAGTGCGTTGATGTTTATCCTGAGCTTTCTCGTGGTTTAATCCGTTTTAGGGTCCTTCTAGTCAACTAAGTATCTGAGTTTTCCCTTCTCTACTCAATATTGTTGGACCGTGCAAATCAATATATGGCCCTTATAAGTTGGTCATCCATTATTTGATTTTCATTTATATTATTCCATTATTTCTTCTAAGGTCTTTTTTTTACTATTTATCTCGTAGATCTTGATCGATTATGACGACTTCTTGAGGAATGATAAGATGAGGGAGTCATCCTTTGATGTTGGGATCATCTTTAACGAACTGCAAAATCCTTAGAGGCTGTTGGTCTCACTAATAAGGCCCGAATGAAGGAGAAAAGAAGTTTTGAATAGAGGTTCAATACATTGGAGGGGAAAAAAAGGTATTGGCGGATAACTCCATTGTTGTCGCCAAAAATTCAAGAAAGGAGGTAGAGGATGCTAGAGCCATAGTCGAGTTAGCAAAAAATAAGGGCGAGAAAGCTTTGGGAGCTACTACCAAAGCAAAGTAAGAGGATTTCACAAAGGCTTAGGATAAGGAATTGGATAATGATTCTATGCAGATCAAGAACTTGAAGAAAATTTTATTCAAATATGGTTGGGATGAATCCCTTGTAAAGGTTGTTACTGCCAAGGAGTCAGACATCTTCTAACTACATCTTCTTGTCACTCATCTTCAGGTTGATGAAGAAATTAATGATTATGAAGTGGAAGCTCGTGTTGCTGCTGACAAGGAGCAATCGATGGTCGCTGAGCACGGTGAAAGTTAAGTTGTTGATGACTAGGAGAAAGTGGGGAAATAAATACTTATATTTAGGCTAGGAATGTTTAGCAATTTCTTATTTATTTTTAATATCATATCAATGTATGGGGTTTTCCCTGATGAAACTCCTCTTTATAATATGTAAGTGGGCGATCGTATTGGAGTTTATGAATATTTAGATCTGGTGCAGTGCGACCCACTCCAATAGAAGTTACCTTTATGGTATCCAAGGTCACAATAGCAACAGGAAGATAAAACTAACTATTTCTAGTAAAAATGGTTGTTCTGTGATTGATATATGAGGAAGATAGTGTTTAGCTATAAATTTTCAACAATAAGAACAGGGAGAAAGGGATCACGTGGAGGTTATGGTTCTTGGGAGTGAAGAGATAAGCACTTCAAATACCAAGGAGTGAGCGGGGGAGAGAATACTTTTTGGTGATATTTTGGAAGTGTAATAGTGCAAACTTGTATTTTTTAGTTTGGCCGTGATCGATGGCTATATTTATAGGAAAATACATGGCTGATCTATTATGTGCGCGCTAATAGGATATTCCTTCGAGATAATATTAGAAGTGTACTTTTGCCTCATTTAACTGTCTGTTATATTTCCACTCTAATAGACGACATCTGGCACAACTCAAAGTGAAAAAGTAAATCCATTATCAATAGGAAAAAACTGTTACAAAACCATTTGCGACTCCTTCTTTTGTCTCCAAACCTACTAAAGAGAAGCCACCTGAACCCATTCACCTAGATGACCGAGAAGCAAGAACCTATGACTCTCCTGAGTTTGATCCACTGTCTTCCTCTAGAGTAAGAGATAATTTTTTTAAAAAAGAGCACATCTTTATCATTTGAACCGGTACTTTGCCATTCGATGTTCCTAATGCTCCCCCTTCTCATGTGGCCACCCAAGCACCTGCTGAAACGGTGGAATCTCATTCTCGTTATCCAAAACGTCCACGTAAGTCCACTCAATCACAAGACTTTGTTTACTCTTGTTATTCTGATTCTTTTGCTTCATTTGTATCCTTTGTTCACTCTCTCTCTGAGTCTTTGTCTTATAAAGAGGCAGTTCTTGATCCTCTTTGGAAGCAGGCTATGGCCGAGGAACTCCTTGCTTTGCTTCAGACAGATACTTGGATTTTGGTCCCCTTACCTGCTGGTAAGAGGGAAATTGGATCTCGTTGGGTATATAAAATCAAAACCAGGTCAGATGGGTCAATTGAGCGTTACAAAGCAAGATTGGTTGCTCAGGGTTTTTCTCAACAATATGGTATGTATTATGACAAAACCTTTGCTCCTGCTGTGAAATTGACTACTATTCGTACTCTTATTGATGTTGCATCAGTTCGTCAGTGGCATATATCGCAAATAGATGTTAAAAATGCATTCTTGAACAGCGATCTTCATGAGGAGGTTTATATGACTCCTCCTCCGGGTGTTCCACATGGTCCTGGTGAAGTTTATAGGCTTGAGAAAGCCTTATATGGTCTCAAACAGGCACCACGGGCTTGGTTTGAAAAGTTTACTGCCGTGATTACCTTTCTTGGGTTCATTCCAAGTGAGAATGATTCAGCTCTCTTTATCTGGTGCACCTCCGGTGGTCATATTCTGGTCTCTTTGTATGTTGATGATATAATTATTACTGGGGATGATGTTGGTGGAATTACAGCGTTGAAGTCTAAATTATCTCGTTGTTTTGAGATGAAGGATTTGGGGCCCCTACGTTACTTTTTGGGTATTGAAGTAGATCATTCTCCAAAGGGTTATCTTCTATCACAATCTAAGTACATTGGGGACATTCTTGAGCGTGCTCGCCTCACTAATACTAAGATTGTTGATACCCCTTTGGAGCTTAATGTTCATTTTTCCCCGTATGATGGTGTTCTTTTGCCTGATCCCACCTTATATCGCACTATTGCGGGCATCTTGGTTTATCTCACTATTACTCGTCTAGATATAGCTCATGCAGTCCATGTTGTTAGTCAGTTTGTTACTGCTCCTACTACAGTTCATTGGGTAGTTGTTCATCGTATAATGCGATACTTGCGAGGCACTCAATTTTAGAGTCTTTTACTTCCTTTATCTTCTTCTTTAGAGCTGCGTGCATACTCTGATGTTGATTGGGCCGGTGATCCTGCATATCGCAAATCAGATACTGGATTTTTTGTGTTTCTAGGTGATTCTCTTATTTCTTGGAAGAGCAAAAAGAAAGTTGTTATTTTTGTGTCTTCCATGGAAGCCGAGTATCGTGCTATGGCTTCTACCACTCGCGAAGTAGTTTGGCTACATCGGTTAGTTGCAGATATGGGTGTCTCTCTTTCTCAGCCCACTCCTATGTACTGTGGTAATAAAAGTGCTATTCAGATTTCTCACTATTCGGTTTTTCATGAGAGGACTAAGCACATCGAGATTGACTGTCATATTACTCATCATCATCTTACGCATGGCGCCATCAGTTTGCCTTTTGTTTCCTCTTCCGCACAGATAGCTAATTTGTTTACGAAGTCTCATCCAGTTCAGCGTTTTCATTTTTTGGTTGTCAAACTCCCAATGCTTCTCGCTGCAGCATCGTGAGTTTGAGGGGGGGTATTAGAGTTTTATTTAGCATTAAGGGTACTTTAGTATTTTTCCCTTTTTTATATATGATTAGGTGGCTGTAGTAGGTTATATCTTCTCTCTTCTTCATTTTATTGTAAGACATTCTAATGTATGGTAAGATGAAACCCTAGCCCCTCTTTTTCTCTCTTTCCATTTTGATTGTAGATCTTTGATATATTATCAATTTTAATACAAACACGAGCAAGACTAAGTCTTGATAAAGAAGCAGTGGTTGCATCTAGTTTTAATGAAGTACCCACAGCAATTGTGATGGAGAAGATTCTTTTTTTCTTATGTAAATGAACTGGTAATAAAGGAAGATTAATCCATATAGAGGCCATAGAAGTTTCACATTAAGGATAAAACACGAGTCCATTTAAAAACATGCATAGGAAATCTCTAGATAAACCACGTATCCTTATCCATATCCTATGAGAGTCTTCTTCATTGAATAATTGAATAAAAACATTTTTTTGGTTGATCAAACCTACATTAACCTCTGACCTCAGACCAGATGATGAAAAAACATTACATACGTCATTTATAGATGGCCTCCAATGGGAAAACGTACCTACCAATGAAAATCTGAATGAGTCTGCAAGCTTCTTAATGTCTTCATCCAAGAAAAATATTACAGGTTCACCTCTATAGTTACAGAGCTCTTTAAGATGAATGGTTAAAGAAGATTGATTACCAACAATGGATGCAAACGATTGTGAAAAAATATGAGATGAATGGGGAATTGAAGAAGGATCGAAATGTTTTGGAACAGAAATGGAGGAGGATTAGCTACCTCCATGTTTGAGGTAGCAATATTAGCTATGCAACCCTAGGCAGACCTTATATCAAAATGTTAATTTAAAGGATGGATTTGTACACAAATTCTTAATATTAAAAATAAAATTGTAAGAATATATATTCATGATATGACATTCCCTTTAAGAATATTTTGGAATATAATTTATAAATTACATAATACTATAGATCCTAGAATGCAATATAGAATAACAAAGGCGGATAAATTTGAACCAATAGATGGAATACACGTAGATAGAATAAAACAAAAAATAATAAATACAAGTGAAATTAGATTAGATAATAGATGGTGTGGGGTCCAAACCATAATTAAGCCCAATTTCGACCAATCCGAATAGGCCCAATAAGCCATCACACTGACTCAGCACAGTCCGCCAACAAAAAGATTAGCATGAGCATTTGTCACATGGATAAATACGAGATAGTTATGATTTAATTATTGATAAGCTCAAATCGGTTACCTACAATCTGAGACGAGATAATCAGGAGTCACCATACAAGACAATGACAAGCCAAGAGTTTTCCTTAAACAAGTCAACTGCTTTAACTTTACTGTAATACCCGGTATTTCTATGGATTTTAAATTTGGGGAATTATTAATTGAAATTGAGATATTAATTTAATATTAATCCTAAAATTTATTTTAAATGTTTACTAGCGTGACAAGAGTTAGTAATTATTGAAATTTTTTAATATTACTAGATGAGTAAAGTAATATATAAGATTGATGTTATAAAAAAAATTATCACGAGTGAATCAAATGGCAATTATGGAAATTTAAGTCGGGAAGCGCCTGTGTCGTGTCAGGACTAAATTATTATTATATAAAGTGAATAAATTATAAGTTGCTCGTATGGTCATTTTGAGAGCACCAATGTGTCTGAAAGGTTCGAGTTAGTCAGAATAATATACCCGGGGGTTTAGTTTGGGTCTCGGGGCGTTTCTAGGCCTAATTAACACCCCGGGAGGGCGTTTTAGACATTTTACATTTTTGGGCATAAAAACCCACGAAATTTCTAAGAGTATATCTAATGATAGGAGTTGTCTTCTAGGGTTAGAACAACCAAAAACCTAAGACGACCATTGGAATGGAAGAGGAGAAGCTTTCCAAGGAGTTCTACGCCAAGAACTTCACCGTTTGCATCGCCGTCATCGCCAAACTTTAGATCGTAACCACACCAATCTTGTCCACTAATCTGAACCAAGAATTACCAGGCAAGTATTTATCTTTCTCTATTCTTAGTTAATGCCTCAATTATGTTAGTCTAGGGTTGTTTAGAACTTGTTTCATGGAAGAAAGTGTAGTTTGGAGACCAGAATTCACATGTCATTGAAGAAGTAATCATATTCTGGACATCTCATTTGCATGTAGAGGATAAACCACGAATTAGTATGGATTTAGAAGTAAGAAATCTGGAAAATAATGGAAAGAATTGAAAGAAAAAAGAGAAATTAGGGTTCTTGAAGTCTAGACAAATTTTACCCCATTATATTGTTATAATTGATGAATTGAAACATATTTTACGTGGAGAATCATGTATTTAGGTGTATGGTACTGGTAAACTTTTGTTGGGAGTTTGGGAATCAAATATGAAGTTTTGGTTGAGGTTGGAGAGGAAAACCCGTAACTGGATAAATGCAGTTTTCGCCATAACTGCTTGATCGATCGATCGACCCCCTTCCCTCGATCGATCGACCCCACCTGGAAAACTGCACATCACTCTTATAATGGTTTATTCCGATTGAAATTCATAGTAACCCTAGAGTATTATTGTTAGAACATTGTAGGATATAAGTAGGACCAGTATGGTTTTAGTAAACCCCAATAAGTGGGAATTTAATATAAAATGAAATAAAGGGGTTAACGGGGAGTGATTTACCCATCAGGGATTATGCAAACATTTAAATAAAAGATTTAGATTCGTAAGAGAGATAGACCAGAAGATAAGTGAGTGTACGTCTACTGAAATTATACTTAGAATACATCGATAAAGGAGAAGTGAGTATGAAATGCATTATAAATGAAAATAAAAAAAAATGACGAGTTGTTATGCGTAATAATCGACTAAAATGTGTTAATAATGGATAATTATGATTATGGATCGTGAACACACCTATTATTGAAATGTGGATATTTATATATATACGACTATGTGATTGTGCATATATTATATATATCTGTGTAAAAATCGTACTTGAGCTAATTGCTATCATGGGGTTTCTGCGCCAGGACAGTCTTATCCCAATTGGACCTTTATGGGGGGATAACGACTTGTACCCTAGAAGATAGTATCCTTGATTATAGGCTATCTGAGTTATAGTCAGATGGTCCTAAGAGACGTTTGGGTATGTACTGACCTCTTAGGACTGGGAAATATGCTTCGCCTCCAATTGTTTGTGTTTTGTGTTAATACAGTTCGAGAGTGATTACGAACTAGTAGTTCCCTTAGTTTGTGTGATACGGGGACTTGATAGCAGAGTATGACAACACCTTAGATCTTATGTGAAGTGCCATTAGTATATATATTATATGTGTGTCTAATATATATACGTATATTTATATGGGAACTTTCTACTGTGCGTATAAGTAGATAAAAAATGAATAAATGCGTCAACTTTATTATTAGTGCTTGGGAACATTATAACGGTAATGAGTTATTTTAAATAACATAAGGAATCTTGAAGAGAATGATTTCCTAAAGTAAATATCATAATTTCGCATTTCACATGATAAATCATTATGGAGAATAAGATAGAGAAATTGATGGGATTTATTAGTACGGTAGGTGTGCACACTAGATGAGAGGTGAGAAATCTCAAGAGAGTGTCGCATACTAACATGGTTGTTGCATTAGCAGGTAAGCATTTTAAATACTTTCTAAACTAATTTAAACTGTTTTACACTCCGGCTCTGACCTGTTTCCTGTTATCTCTTTTCTCTTGTATATATATATATATATATATATATATATATATATATATATATATATATATATGATATATCTCAGGTGCCTAGCCACAGGGGCGTCTTGCGTAGATTCTTTGGACCGAACGCGTTGTAGCGTATGTGGGAGATGCAGGACATTACTTAAACGACCTCGATGTTGAATCTACTCTCATTCTAGTTATGATTAGTTAGGGCATGTGTCGCCCATTTCCTTACTCCGTTGGATTTGTCAGAGATTATGTTTATTTATCTTTAGCATTTTTACTCTTTGGGATTTAATTGCTGTCAGGATGATTTTCCTTTGTAGTTTTAAAGTTGGTATTGAATTATCCGAATGATTAAATTCGTGGGTGTTTATTTCCAGTCTTAACAATTGTGTGATTCTTAAACTATTATGTAATAAAGGATTTCATAATTGGATTTAATAAATGGAGATAATGATTTAAATGGTTTTGTAACTTAACTTAATTATGTAGGGTGTTTCAATTAGAAAGTTTATTTTGCGACAGTGATGCTAAGAATGAACCAACCATTCACCTTGATTATAATTTAATAAAGGAATGATCACCCGGTATTTAATTAGGCGGGGTGTCACAAGTGGTATTAGAGCATCAGGTTCTAGTGTCCTTTAGGATCTCTACGGCTTATTTCGTTTCCATCTTAGCGTCTTTGATATAGAGCCCTAATACTAGGAATGTTGTGTTCATCTCTATACATTGGGAATTCGTGCGTCTGCAATTTGTTTATGAGAATGATGAACTCATCCAGATTATTTAAATTTTCAAATGGATCGTCAAGAAGAACTAGCTAATGAGGTTAGGGGAGTCAACGAGGAAGGTCGACTCACACCTCAGGTATCTTCAGAGAGAGTATCAACTGTCGAGTTAGCAGGTATTATGGCACAGGCAGTTACCACTGCAGTCTTACAGTATCAAGAACGCAGCACACAGCTTATGGGGGCAAAAGATCTAAAGAGCATAGTCTGTCTGTCATGACTAGAAATAACAAGTGTGTAAAGACACAAAAATCGCAACAACAAGATCCTCAAGATTGTAAAAGCCACGAAGGTAACAAATTGTGTAGGGAAACCCAAAAGCGTCAGGGCCAACAAAGCCGGGGTCCGAGTGAAGTCACGAAGAGGTGTTTCAAATGTGGAATGGACGGTCATGAACGTCGAACTTGTCCAGATCAGTCAGGAGAGGAACTCCAACCCAACCAGTGAGAACTTTCATGACTCTTCTATAAGTGTGTACAAATGGGTCACAAGTGGAGGGACTGCCCTCAACCAAATGTCATTTTTCATCTAGATACTCAACAAGGCCAAGGAGAAAGTGGAACTAAAAAACCGGACCAAAACCAACTGAGCCGTAAAATGAAACAGTTTAGAGGTAGATGCTTTAATTGCGGTAGAATGGGTCACCGGAGGCAGGATTGCCCAGATAAGAGTAAGATACCCCGGCAGCAGGGACAAAAACAACACGAATCTGTGTACGACGCCCAGCATGCTAAAACCCAGCAACCATCATCGGCCATTGATGGTACGTTTTTTCCCTTCTAGTACTATGGGGCACATTTTATTTAATACTGGGGCGTCATACTATTTTATAGATACTCGCTTGGCACAGACCTTAGGATTTTGAGATATTACTAAAGTACGGTGTCATGCGTAGACTCATCATTGGGGAAAGGGTCATTTATTTTCTGTATACGCCGACGTGTAGGTATATAGTTTAGTAGTTTCGTTTTACCTGCAATCCTACTAGTTTTATTCATACGTGAGCACAACGTCAATATTTGGCATGGATGGGCTCGCTATGCACAGAGCCATGATAAATTGATTCGGTAGGAGTATTACCTTCGTCAATGCGGGGCAGGAGATGTTTGAGTGGAGATGCCTCGCTCAGAAGGGGGATCTTCCACCTATTTTTTTATTATATAAAGGAGGATACCTCTAAGGAGATTGCGATTCTCCTGGATTCGATTCCAGTCGTTCGTGAGCTTTTGAATGTATTTTAGGTGATAAGTGGAATAAGTATCGAGGTGTTTTTGTGGAGAGTGAAATCACACGTGCTAAAAATATTTTTTCGAAGCGAGTATAGGGGATAAGAGTATGGTGTCTAGTAAGGGACAACGATTAAAGTAGTTTTGTTTTGGTTTAGACAGGTGTGTCACGTCTGGGGGCCATCTGTACAGCCAAAACGATTGGCAAAGTAGAAGTATGAGTTTTATCCTCGACGGATGAGGTGTGTTTTATGTGACCCGAGCGAGTCACTACTTCTTTGTTCGTTGCTAGATTAGCATGTGAGACGAGTTTAATGTGTATAACTACAAACGATATTATTATGTGAATATTTTCCTAGTGTAGCGGGATTTCCTTTAGCGTTATCCGCGGAGGATGAATGGGTGTATTGATAGTGTTATATACTTTATGGAGATTACTCGTTTAATGATGTGGTATACGAGCATGATATTTTCTTGGTTAGAACTTTATAGTAATGGTTATTATGGTAGTAGGCAGTTATTGTAAGGCTATTGAAATGGTTGCATTAGTGCAACATGTTTTGTTCCGGCGAGGGCTCGCCTGCGAGAGGGCCGGACTCACACTTACATTATCTACTTTAGGGACTCGGAGGGGATAGTGTGCTCAAAATATTCGATCCCGGTGTGTATAGAGACCTTGTTGTTATGATTTAGTATGTATTGTGTTTACTGTGGAGAGAAAAAATTTAACTCATTATGATGTTTAGTGCTCAAGACTTGGTGATAGGAAGAGAGCATTGATATATCTATCCTTTAGAGATGTGAGAGTTAAGAGTTGGACCCATATATTTGAAGACAGGATTTCAAGATCCCCGAGCGTGTGTATTCGAGGTTTATGGAGTGTGATTACCACCAATATTGAATGATTGTACAATTGGCAAATGTTCGTTGTTAAGTATAATTACGGGAAGAGATATAACTTTTCTGTCAAGAGACGGAATAAAGGGGTACATGCTATGGACGGAGGGCCTAACGGATTTCGATAACCGACAATGCTAGGTAGTAGTGTATCGGGGGGTTCCTTGTTTGGATTTCGCTTTGCGAGACATCCCACGCATGAAACTTAACATAAGGTCGGAAATAGGGAGACGTTTGATCATTAGTCCATGAGTTCGGTACCCCGATCGAAATGGGATCAAGTAATTATATCTGTAAGTTGGAAGTTGAATTTTAATTTAAGGCCAGTGGAGCCGATTGTGTGGTAAGAAAGCATTGAAAGTTTTGTTTTATCACCACGAGCTAAGGGGCGGAATGATGATAAGGAGGATTTAAAATTTTGGTTTTTAGGGGGATTGAGAGTACCCAAGTGTTGTAATCACATTGCGAGCACTAAGGAAAATAAAGAATTGGGTACTAGGTGCGTAGCGTATGTGATGCTTACGCTAGTATGCACCATTTATAGGGTGTGTGAGCATCCTGGATATCTGATAATCGAATCGTCCGAGTTGAGGGGACGTGGGAATGGACGTGTGGAATATATGTTTGTGGGACTAGCATTACGACGTGGAAGTAGTAGAGTGGATTAAGCGTCGCAAGAAGAATGATAAATTCATATATACGAGTACGAACAGAGTAACACGCCGAATCTGGTTGAAAAGATGTGGGAAACCATTTACAAAGGGGTATTATTTAAGAAGGGTAGGATTTATCTATATGGAGAACACTCGGAGCGGAGTTGTAACTAGCCAAATGTGATAGTGACATGCGCATACAAAGAGTGATGTTGTTAGTATGTTATAAAAGATCCAGAAGTGCACATCGTGGAGAAAAGTCCACGGGTGGGAACTTTCGGTATACACCAAGGAAGGAAGGGGAGTATTAAGTGTCACTTAATGTGAATATTTTGCTTCCCTTGGTTATTTTTTGTTCATAGAAAGGAAAACAAATGGAACTTTTACCGAACCCTCAACTCCCTCTCTTTCTCCAAGCCTCAACCCCCAGGGCGGATGCGCTTCCCCGACAACGAGCGATTGATCCTACACTCCCAGAATCCGCAACCTCATCTAAGGTGGAAGAAAACACAAAGCATAAAGGATCCAACTTTGGATATACTCAGACATGGAGGACATCCAATCTTTAATATCCCTTAGCCAGTTGGTCGACACCCGATCATACTGCAAATAAAGACAAACAAAAGACGAATCAATCAGTAATGAAGTGAAGTACAAGGCAAGGGAGAGATAATATACCATAGGTCGGAGGGCCTCATCTGTAAGGCCCATCAACCCATACATCGAAGCATGAGGATGGTGCAGCACGCTCAGTGACTCCCGCTACTCAGTCGAAGGTTGTAGGAGGGGGAGTAACCTGAAAGATTGAAGCCTTCTCTGCCACCGTCGATGTGCCACCACCTACTCTATAAGTTGATCCCATCGGTGCACCAATAGCCCTAACCAAAGTCGTGGAGCGTGGAGGCATATTCTCCACGTCATAGATACAGGAGGTCATCAGCCAGCTCATCCCAAAATCCTGATAATCATAGCTCGCTGTTGTATCCGTATAGTGCATATAAGTCTCACCAATCATCATTGTCGCCTGGGAATCGTTCGCAATCTCTCTCATTAGTCGCATGTACATAGGGGTCACCGATGGTGGGAGAGACACCTCCTCCTCCAGAATCTTCCTCACCACCCTCTCCCCCAGGTACCAGACGTACCTAAACTCATGTGAGATCAATCATCACATCTATGCATGTAGGTCAATCACCCCCGTATCCCGCGGAGTCACCCTTCATGGGTGGAAGGTCACCTGCAACCCCAAACAGAGAATTAATATCTACTCAACAAATGAACATGCCAAAAATGGACTCAAAAAAGACAAAAAGATAACCAGATCACTCGTCGAGACGTTTAGAGTCTGCTACACATCCGCCAAGGACAAAGTTTGATTCAACCTCTGGTTTGACTTCTGCTACCAGAACATCTAGCATAAGTCCCCTAAAACCTCATCCTTCAGGGCTATCAACCCCGCATTACACCCGATCACCTCATAAAACCACATCTGCAAAGGATAAGAATTAGTAAAAATGGAACGAAAGAAGAATGCAATGAGATGCATAAAAAAGAAAATAAATATAAAATTACCCCCAGAAGATATTTGGCCCCCATAAAAGTATGTCGACTGCACCGACCGAAAGAATCCAAAGAAGAATAAAGGGACGCCAAGGTCAGGCTCCCCTAATCATATAGCTAGACATCGAAAATCGTTCTCAAATACGGCAAGAACCAAAGATGGATGACATTGCCACTCATTGCCATCAGAAAGCCACCCAACCGAAGAAAAATAAACAAACGGGTTATTTATCTCACTTGTTGCACTTCAGTCATATCCACCATCCTCTTCAGGAGTGTCTCCTTTAAAGTAGAAATCTGGATCGAATCCTAAGATAAAATCTCACCCATATCCCCCAAAGCTTCATGCACCGCCTTCGGTGTCACCCTTAGCGTGTGATCCATCACTATCTCAAATGCCTCACAGTTAACCCCCATCAGCTAATGAAAATCTATGGTAGTAACGGTCGTCTTCCCAATGCCAAGATGAAATGTGTGGGTAGTGTCCCACCATCTTTCCGGCAGAGCACAAAAAATCCCAGTAGAAAGCGGTGTCTCATCCAGAGCTTGCGCAAATGGCCAAAACTCTCATAGGAAACCATCAGTGCACCATAGCAGGAAGCTTCTCCCAAATATCCTTCATCCCTGTCATTCCCCTAAGACCGAATGCTTGAAGAAGCAATGTCAGTCTGCAAAAGAAGAAGAATAAAAAGAAAAACCTTTCATTAAAATAAAGAAGAAATATAAAAATGAAATGGAATACTAAAGATCAAGATACTTACATAGCCATTAGGGTTATTCACCCTAGACTAATAGTGGTATGAGGGCTCGTATAGTAGGATATGCTCATCATCTATAGGCTCGAAGAAATCAAACGAATTTTCATTGCCCAAAGAAAGAGGCACCCTACACTGCCACTCCAGGACACCCCAGCAATGGCCACTCACTCATTATTGTACACCTCACTTGAAGAAACATCCATTTGAAGTCTTGAAGAAAAAAAAAATTAGGAACAATTTTTAAAGAGAGAGAAAAATATTCAAACACTTGAAGGTGCGAAGACGAGGAGGATTCGCCCATTTTTATAGAAGTCTAAGGGGCCTGCCAATTGACAAACTCCAGATAATACCGATCGGCAATCGCCTTTTCCTCTTCCTAAGGAAGCCCATGAGTTTGTGCCCTCATCGATTGGCACCCTCCAAGAATCCCTATCAACACCCCTTCCAAATGTTATACAAAAAATGCCAAAAAAATATAGAAAAATCTAGAAATTTCCCAGAAAATTTCCAAAAATCCCTAACAAATACGAAGTTTCAACTTTATAAAGAAAAATAATTTTTTTAGATCACTAAGCCCCTTACAAACTCTCGAAATACCTAATAATATTAATCTTACGCTCTTATCACAAACATAATACCTAGCAGGATTAATCTTACATACCTATCCATAACAAATTCCACAAGTAGAACCAACGATGCACCCGCAACCAAGTCTACTACAGTTCCCAGTGGGGGATGCTTTATTTTTGGTGAATAACCAAGTCTACCAGGTCTAATAAAGCATCCCCCGGTGGAGTCTCAAGACAACACAATCCTTAATGGAGTCGCAGGAAAATTAAATTCCCGAGTAGAGTAATTTCCCACGCTATAACTTTAAGTCCTCAGAATTGACCACGACCCTCAGAATTGATCATCACAACTTAAGGTCCTCAGAATTGACTCCGACCCTCAAAATTGGTCATTATAACTTAAGGTCCTTAGAGTTGGTCGTTATAATTTTAAGTCCTTAGAATTGACCTCAGACCTTAGAATTGGTCGTCGCGACTCAAGGTCCTCATAATTGACCTCAGCCCTCAGAATTGACCTCGACGCGCAGAATTGGTCGTCATAACTCAAGGACCTCATAATTGACCTCGACCCTCAGAATTGATCGTCACAACTCAAGGTCCTCATAATTGACCTTGACCTTGAGCTTTGACCTTGGCCCTCAGAATTGGTCATCGTAACTCAAGGTCCCCGAAATTAACCTCAACCCTTAGAATTGGTCCTCAATACACAAAGTCCTCACAATTGATCGCAGCCTTCAGAATGGGTCGTCACAACTCAGGGTCCGAAAAATTGACCTCGAGCCTTAGAATTGGTCATCACAACTCAAGGTCCTTAGAATTGACCTTGACCCTCAGAATTAGTCATCACAAACCAAGGTCCTCAGAATTGACCTTGACCCTCAGAATTGGTCGTCATAACTTAAGGTCCTCAGAATCCACCTCGACCCTTAGAATTGGTCGTTATAACTTAAGGTCCTCAAAATTGACCTCGACCCTCAAAAATAGTTGCTATAACTCATGGTCCTCGGAATTGACCTCGATCCTCAGAATTGGTCATCACATCTCAAGGTCCTCAGAATTGACCTCGTCCCTCATAATTGGTATTGACCTCAACCCTCAGAGTTGGTCGTGACAATTTTAGGTCCTTAAAATTGACCTCGCTCCTTGAATTGGTCATCACAACTCGAGATCCTCAAAATTAACCTTGTCCCTCAGAATTGGTCATCACAACTCAAGGTCCTCATAATTGACCTCGACCCTCAAAATTGGTCATCCCAACTCAAGGTCCTTAAAATTAACCTCGGACCTCAAAATTGGCCGTTACAACTTAAGGTCTTCAGAATTGATCTCAACCCTCGAAATTGATTTCCACAACTCTAGGTCCTGAGGATTGACCTCGACTCTTTGAATCTCTCACCCTAAACATCACTTTAGGTCCTCGACCCACATAATTGGGCTCCCTATTCCCTTAGAACCAATTGTAACCCATCCTCAACCCGTTGAATAAGTTATCCTCATCTACCTAGATTTTCAGAACTGACCTTGACTCGCTAAATTGGTCATCTTTCTCTTCTTAGGTCCTTAGAATTGACCTCGAACCTCCAAATCGGTCAATCTCACCCTCTAGGTCTATAGAATCGACCTAAAGTCCTCTTCCCCAACGTTGATGTGGTGTCTATCACTCGACAAGCTTCACTTGTTCCAAGATCATCCATCGAGGGGATCTTTATAGACACCTAATCCTAGGACCACATCAAAACCTCCTTAGGTCCCTAGCACTCACTCATTCACTACAAACACTAAGTCATACTCCGAGTACTGATTTGGCGGCCAATGGGTGCTCTCGAGCCCCATTTGACTCTGGTTAACTTTCTCACCTGAACGAAGGCTCAATGAATCTTAAAAGGACATTGAATAAAATTTAAAATGGTCCAACCCATGTGCGAATCAACCTTAGGATTTGGACGAATGGTTCATTTTACTATTAAAAGTTAATCTAGAGGCCACCGGGTGCACCCTGGCCCCGTTTGACTCCAGTAAAATTCCCCGCCTGAGTGAAAGATCAATGAATCTTCAAAAGGCTCTAAATCCCCTTTCCAATGGTCCACCTCGTGTGCGAATCGGCCTTAAAAATCAGACAAATGATCCATTTTACTATCTAAAACTAATCTAGAGGCAATGGGGCACTCTCATGCCCCAATTGACTCTGGTCAACTTCTTTGCCTATGTAAAACATTAATTAATATTCAAATGTATCTTAATTAAGGGTATCTATGTAATTTGTTTGAGGCGCGCGTGTGAGGTTCGATATTAGCCCTACACCTATCGCCCTTCTACCGGTTGGATTTTTGTTTCTTTTAAGAGACAAAATCGTTATTCATTATCAGCACTTGGATTGATCTTAGCAACGCTCTGCAAGCGTCCAATCCTAATCCCTGTGAAATTCTTTTGGCCAATCAGAAAGCATTTAACTCGCCGCTTCTCCTAAATCATTGTATGGAAGTCAAAAGGCCAAGACTAAATCTCAGCCTTTAGATTCATCTCAGCCTTATCGATCCTTCTCAGCCCTCTATAAAAGGAGGCTAACCCTCAACCATTGAGAGACTTTTGCCACTACAGTTAATTCTAGTGAGAAGATAGAAGAGAGAGAAACTAGAGAGAGAATAGATACCCTATGTAACACCCCGCCTAATTAAATACCGGGTGGCCAGTCCCATACCAAATTAAAACAGAATATACAGTTGGCTCATTCTTAGCATCACTGTCGAAAACATTTACAACTCACCCAATACTCAATTAAGCTGGTGTTAAAAACTTTTCAAATTTTAATTTAACAAAATCCATTTCCAGTTTAAGAATAACACAACACATTTTATTCTACAACACTAATAACCAATTAGATAACACAAAATAATTTGAAGGCAATTGGAATAAACGTTCCCAAATAATATTAATCCATTACAGTAATCCCAATAATATCAAATGCATTAAAATGACACGAATACCATAGTATTTGACCCCGATAGAAGAAGATAATTGAATCCTTTGGGCAACATGCCCTACTAAGAGAATACTGTGAATAAAATGATGATAGGCGTCTAAGTAAAACTCCATAAATCCATAGCCTGTCATAATCCGCTAAGGTTGACGTCCCTGTTGCTGGACACCTGATATAGAAGATATAATAGAAAAGAAAATATGCAAGGAAATGGGTCAGAGCCCGATTGTGAAAATGATTTTTAAAACAGCAAGTATTTAACAAGTGCAATAAATCTTTTATTATGTACATGTTAGACCCAACTCTCACTTGCCATTCTCACCTCTCAACTAGAGTGCACACTTAACGTCACATTATTATTCATTTACATTTCTCATCGTTTCTTATTAACATAAATCATTTCTCAATTAATATGAATTAAGTTTTTCAATAAACATTCATTAACTTAATTCAATTATCTTTCTCTATTCACCGTTATCTACAATTATCACCGTAGATAGATTTAACCATAATAAATATCGATTCATTCATTTAATCCATTATATATATATATATATATATATATTCATATATAATACGGCACCCCGAGTCACAGCTGCGGTGCAATGCATTACTCTGCTATCATGTCCCAATATCGTTGGTCGCCGAAAAGGGGACAAAAGGTTCGGTAAGGATTTCTCGAACCAAAAACAACAACACAATCATTGGAGGCGAACATAGTTCTCATACCCATGGGTCACGCACATACCTACGTACCCATAGTCAGCAGACTTATCAACTCCCCGATAAGTCTTTCACAGACCTATGTTCTCGAGCGACAAATCAAAGATCCCATGGATTCATCAGGATATGACTGCCCTCACGCACAAACCTCCCACCGATAGCAAGTAAGCTAGGTATGTCATACACATAATCATTAATCAATCAAATAGGTATTATCATACCTATAGTATAATATCAATAAGGTAATATCACTACCCTAAGATAATTCCCATACGTAGCATTATATCTCTTTTTATAACTATCCTAACATGGACAATATACGAACTTAAATTGCAAATATCAAACACTTGCCTCTAATGAATATCTGACCCTTTCGAGTTGAATAACACAGGTGGTGATGGTGGTGGTGACCTTTGACCTTTGGTTCTCCTCCTTCCCAAGCAAACTTCTTTTTCTTTCCACGCAACCTTCCACTCTCTCTAAGAAGATGACTTTTCAATTTTGTGTAGAAGATATTAAATGAACCTACATACACTAATCTCCAAATACTTATAATAAGACAAAACCCGAAATAACTATTCATCCCCTTGTAAAAATAACCAACATGCCCTTTTGGGTAGTCTTTTCATTTCCAAATGACCCGAGACTCAAAATTAACATCCAAATAGACTTTTCTGACTATTTCGAACCTTCCGGACATAACGACGCAGTCGAAATGACTATAAGGTCGATAGAAAATAAATTTCCTTTTTAATTTAATGAATTAGTCCTGACACGTCCCATACCACGTCTGACTAAAAATTCAAATTACCGAATTTATATCATACCGTCATATCAATGACATCACATTCATATATTACCTAAATATCTTTAAGTAATATTCAGAATCATCCATTTTAATATCCACAATTCGGATAAAACCCAAATGAATTAATTTATAATAAGATCCAATTAATCCATTAATTTAAAATATAACCCATTTTAAAAGTCATTAAAATTATGGGGTATTACATAAGGGGGGAAGTATGTAATATTACCCCATATGAAGAACCCCATTAAAATTACGGGGCAAAATGAAAACAAGAGCTCTTTGGGTTAGAAAAGATGAGCTATTCCCCATATGAAGTGTAATATTGTGATTACTGCTTTAAAAGCTGAACACACTCCCTCTGGTTGGTATTTAGACTCTGGATGTTCAAAACACACGACTAGAGATGATACCAAACTTTTAAACAAAACCATCTTTGTTGGAGGAAAAGGTATGTTTGTTGATGGTGTATCATCTCAAATCATAGGTAAAGGAACACTCCAAGAAGAAGGATTACCTTTACTTGAAAATGTTCTTCTAGTAAAAGGTCTTAAGGCTAATTTACTTAGTATCTCGCAATTTTGTGACTCAAATCGTACTGTCACCTTTTTAAAGAATAATTGCAAAACTTTAAATAAAAAAGCTGAGTGCATAATTACAGGACTCGGGACTCCTGACAATTGTTATACTGTCCAGAACAGTACTGAGGTCTATAACATTTCCATAATGGATGACAATGAGATATGGCATAATCGAATGGGTCACATAAATTACGAAAATCTTAGTCGATTGTCTTCACAAGAAATAGTTAGAGGTATTACCAAGATCAAACCTATTTCGAATATTGTTTGTGGATCATGTCAGGAAGGAAAAATTGTTAAGGCCCCTCATAAGAAAGTTAGAGATATAGCCCACACATAATAAATTAGCCAAGTATTTTCCTATAAATATAGCCCTCGAGCACGGCCAAACTAAAAAACATAAGTTTGCACTATTGCTCTGCCAAAATATAACCAAAAAGTATTCTCTCCCTCGCTCACTCCTTGGTATTTGTAGTGATTATCTCTTCACTACCAAGAACCATCACCTCCATGTGATCCCTTTCTCCTTGTTCTTATTGTTGAAAATTTATAGATAAACACTATCTTCCTCATATATCAATCATAGAACCACCATTTTTACTATAAATAGTTAGTTTTATCTTCCTGCTGCTATTGCGACCTTGGATACCTTGAAGGTAACTTATATTGGAGTGGGTTGCACCGCACCAGATCTAGATATTCGTAAACCCAAGTACGACCACCCACTTACATATTATAAAAAGAAGTTTCATCAAGGAAACCCCCATACATTGATTTGATATCTAAAATAAATAAGACAAAACGAAACATTCCTAGACCAAATACAAGGATTTATTTACCCACTTTCTCCTACTCATCAACGACTTGACTTTCACCCTTCTTGGAAACCACCAATTGCTCCTTGTCAGCAGCAACATGAGCTTCATCTTAATCATCATTAATTTCTTCATCAACCTGAGGAGGAGTGACAAGAAGATGTAGTTAGAAGATGTCCGACTCTTGGGCAGTGCCAACCTTTACAAGGGATTTATCCCAACCATATTTGAATAAAATTTTATTCAAGTTGTTGATATGCATAGAATAATTATCCAAGGCCTTATCCTAAGCCTTTGTAAAATCCTCTTACGTAGCTTTGGTAGTAGTTGCCAAAGCTTTCGCTCCCTTAGTTTTTTCTAGCTCGACTATGGCTCTAGCATCCTCTACCAACTTTCTTGATTTTTTTGCTGCAACAATGGATTTATCCGCCAATACCTTTTTCACCCCTCCAATATATTTAACCTATGCTCATACTTTCTTTTCTCCTTCATTCGGGCCACATTAGTGAGACCAACAACCTCCAAGGATTTTCCAGCTCATTGAAGACGACCCCAGCATCAAAGGATGACTCCCTCATCTTACCATTCCTCCTCAAGAGGTCGTCATAATCGATCAAGAGCTAGGAGATAAATAGTAAAAAAAAGACCTTAGAAGAAATAATGGAATAATATAAATGAAAATCAAACAATGGATGACCAACTTATAAGGGCCATATTTTGATTTGCATGGTCCAACAATCATGAGTAGAGAAGGGAAAACTCAGATACTTGGTCAACTAGAAGGACCCTAAAACTGATTAAGCCACGAGAAAGCTCAGGATAAACATCAACGGATTATGTAGAGCCCTTGTCCTTAACAGTAACTTTATTTCCAATAATCTCAGTTGAGGGAGGTGGATCCTTTCTCGACCTCTTAGAGGGGGTTCGTAGTCTCCTGCATGAGATGTATCCAAGATTAGGAAGCTGCTAGAACATCTTGCTTCAGACTTCTTTCTCATCGAACGAGTAGCAGGGGGCCACCTCATGACAGCATAGGTGGAAATAATATTAGTGATTTTGTGTTTCCCCATATCAACTTGGGAGACACCGTTTGTCATCGAAGAAACATCCAAATAATAGGAACAGGAGGAACATGGGGTGGCACACTGTCGGTGGTGCAAGGTGCTTCAGATGGCACACTCTCATCATTATCAGAGAATGGATCAATATTGAAGAGATAAAATTTAGTGAGTTTATGAGGGCTATCAGAAATAGAAAAGAAAGGGATATGCTCAAGAAACACAACATGGCGAGAGACATATAATTTTTTGGTAACTGGATCATAACAACGATATCCTTTTTGACCCTCACCATAACCAAGAAAGACACAAATAGATGTCTTTGGAGATAATTTGGTACGTTCCACATGAGGTCGAAGAACAAAACAAGTACAACCAAACACCTTTGAGGAAGAATAATCAGGGGCACACCCATACAACTTTTCAAAAGGTGACAAACCTGAGCAATGAGAGGTCATAATCTTATTAATCAGATTGACAGCAGTAAGGACAGCCTCTCCCCAAAACTGACTAGGGACATATGCGAATAATAAAAGAGAGCGAGCAGTTTCAACAATGTGCCTATGTTTCCTTTCAGCAACACCATTTTGCTCAGGAGTGTCAGTACAAGATGATTGGTGAATAGTTCCATCTAAATAAAGAAACTCACCGAAATTTTGAGAAGTATATTCCCCACCCAAATCGCATCTAAAACATTTGATAATAGTAGAATGTTGAGTTTTGACAAAGGCACGAAATTTATTATAAATATAAAAATAATCCGAACGTCATTTCATAAGAAAAACCCAACAGTAATGCGTATAATCATCAATAAAGGAGACATAATATCGACACCCTCCTCTTGTAATAACAGGAGAAGGTCCCCACACATCAGAATGAATAAGATCAAAGGGTGCAAAAGTAGAGAAAATACTTCTATTAAACGGTAAAGCTGAAAATCTTGCAAGTTTACAACCGCTACAATCAGAGATATCATGACAATGCAAATTTCCTAATTTTCCTGTAGAAGCCAAATATTTTAATTGGGACCCTGAGACATGACTAAGACGAGAGTGCCATATATAAAAGCTAGATGAATCTGAACTCAAACGAAAGGATGACAAGTCAACACTGGAAGCTGCAACCATTGGTACATTATGTTTCTCCATGATGTACAATCCCCCCTGCCCACCTTCTGAGACAGTGGATCCTGCACATGACAAAAGGTAAAAGAGAAGGAAACCGAGTAACCGACATCACATAGTTGACCAACAGAAACAAGATTCATTGTAAGCTTAGGAATGTGGTAAACATTAGAGAGAGATAAGTTGGGTGAGTCAATAGTCCCAACACCCGTTGAGGGCATGGGAGTACCATCAGCAGTCATAACGGGCAACGAAGAAGTGGGATAAAAAGAACCAAAAGAGGAAAAATTTGGTGACATGTGATTAGAAGCGTCGGAGTCTAGAATCCAAATACCTGAGGACTTACCGGGTGAAGAGATGGACATGGCGTGAGGCTGTGTGGTAAGAAACTTTTAAAACTGCTCAGCAAGAGAAGACATGGATGGAGTTAATGATGAAGAACCTAATGCAAATGAGTTTGATGGCGGAACAACTGCTGTAGTATTAGGCTATGAAGGCCTATATGAACGCTGCTGAGATTGGTTGTTGGATTTCCAGGTAGAAAACTGTTGCTGAGGTGGTTGAATATTTGATTGTTGTTGTTGATGTTATGCTCGCAACTTAGGGCACTGAGACTTCCAATGACCCTTCTCCTTACAGTAGCTACATTCATCACTTGCAACTCTCGAATAAGGCTTGTTCTGATTACTGGAAATTGGCCGAGAGGAGGCTGCAAAAACAGATGGATTAGGGTCCGAATAAATTATATTCCCTGACTGAGTCTTGAGACGAATCTCCTCGGTTAACAACTCGTGAACAAATGAATCAACAGTTGGAAGTGGGCTACGATGAAGAATCAACCCCCGAAGACCCTCAAAATTATCACGCAGTGCCATCAGAAACTGAACCAGGCATTGTTCCTCCCTATTGGCAACATATGGTGCAAAGGCCCGCAATTCAGCTGACTCTGTGAGAGCCAACTGATCCCATAGATCCGTCATAGCAGAATAGAACTCCTGGATACTCAAATTTTTCTGCTCAAGAGCCCGAATATTGCACTCCAACTGGTACTTTTTCACAAAATTAGATTGTGTATACAATCTACCCAAATGATCCCAAACATCCTTTGCATAATCATACTTAGCCAACTGCACACCTATAGAAGGTGCACCGGAGTTGTTGATCGAATTGATGATTTTTGAGTTGTTTGCCTCCCAAGCATCCAACAACTCTGCATATTTTTCAACATTCGTCTTATCGTTAGGCTTACTCAAATCGCCATTAATGTAACCCCAAAGCTTCTTCCCTTTCAAAAAATTCTTTATAACATAACTCCAATACGTACAATTTTTTCCATCTAATCTGACACTAATTGATTGCAGAGAATCATCTCTTTAACCAACCATTATGAAAATAAGCACTCAAACAGTACCCAAACGGAACCAAATCTAATGAACTAAATAATTAATCGAACAAACAGGAGGAAAACGACCATAATTACCTTTAAAACAGTTGGATCCGCGGACTGTGTTGATGAGATTAAGCTTTGATCCCGCTCTGATACCATGATAATATATCAAAGATCTATAATCAAAATGGAAAGAGAGAAAAAGAGGGGCTAGGGTTTCATCTTACCATACATTAGAATGTCTTATAATAAAATGAAGAAGAGAGAAGATATAACCTACTACAACCACCTAATCATATATAAAAAAGGGAAAAATACTAAAGTACCCTTAATGCTAAATAAAACTCTAATAGAAATATCTATATTATACCTCTAATACGATAGTATTAGAGGTTTTAATAACAATTAATACATCCATTCTATTCCCAAATAATTTATCTCCTCTCTCTTATCTTAAATACATTCACCCCTCGATTGTTCCCAAAAATCCTCTAATTTCAAAACATCTGTTGGGCTTCAAGCCCTTGGATTCACTTATAAAATAAGAATCCAAATTTAACACTTGAATGAGCACTTCAAGAGTTGGAAACCTAACAGAGCAATCGAAAAAACCCAGACCTGTTGATTTACCCAGAAGAACATTATCATAATATTGAATGGTTAGAGGATTACTGAACAAACTCGCCTCTCGATCTCTCTCCAGTGCTGGTAAATGGCAGCACCACCAACTTCGTCACCTCATTTAACACTTGAATGAGCACTTCAAGAGTTGGAAACCTAACAGAGCAATCGAAAAAACCCAGACCTGTTGATTTACCCAGAAGAACATTATCATAATATTGAATGGTTAGAGGATTACTGAACAAACTCGCCTCTCGATCTCTCTCCAGTGCTGGTAAATGGCAGCACCACCAACTTCGTCACCTCAATATCCACGAATATCAGGTCATTCTATAAACTTCATCCTCATCTCCTTAAATATACTACTATACACAAACTCACTAATCATGTTGTCATTACGGACTGTGATTAATCTATTGTTTTATATTGTTGAGCCAGGGAACTGAGTTATTCACAAAAGATTATCTTAATATTTTAGAAGCAAAACTATCTTTGTAAAATATATGTGAAGTCATCGATAAATATTGGAAGGTTAATGAGCTAAGATGACCCACCGTGGTTGTAGAAGAGCATCCTAAGATTGCTAAAAGTTATCAACATCACAATTAACATTTGATTTTTTTGTTTAAAAATTATATTTTTATGGAACTCCTGATTCACTGCCATGAGTGGTATAGTGGGCGAATCCAACTGAACTAATAGTTTTGTAGGGGATTCTTTCTTTATCCCATATCTGCAAAGAATGCAGTTGAACCGTAGAACATAAGTTCATGTAAAATCTTAGGATGCTCTTCCATAATACTTTTTTTTTAAATCTTAGGATGCTTTGATTACGGATGATTGTTTGTGGGGTTTATGTTTATTCCAAAACAGGTACCATTTTTTTTATGGAGGGGCTTAGTGGTTTTGATAGGAACCACGCTCACAATTAAAGGTATTATTTTTTTTTTGTGTGAATCTATTTTTTTTAATTACATTATTATTTTGAGTCTTTTTCTATTATTGATTTATTGTGAACTTTTGATTATAGGTTGATGATCCAAAGTCCACAAATACTACCGTGAATGGATCAATTAACCTTGATGCCAAGCCACCTACAACACCACAAAAAAATAGGAAAAACTCTTCAACGGTATGGGATCATTTCACTAAAAACTCCTCTACTTTTGATTATGTGGATGGACATACTTTTGTATCCATGTGCTTATGGGTATTAGTTGTTTGTTGTTTGCTATATTTATGGGGTATTATTAACTGTTTTATATAGGTATTCTTAAATTAAAAGTTCTATTTTTTTTGAAGTGTTGTTTTTAATTTATTTTTTAAATGTGCTATTTTCTAGGACTGATTAATGTGATAATTTTTTTAAAGAAAAGTGTTGTTTGAATGGACCGAATAGGACCGAGACCGGACACAGACCGCTTATTTATGCATATAATGTAATGATGACTAACATGACTAATTATATATGTTGTGATTACACTTAGATTTGGATTAAATAATAACATTACATGATTTAAAGAGAATTTGAATTGTCAAAAATAGAAAATAGGAATGCTTGAATTTGGAATGGGTCGCTGGGTTATTTCACATACAGGCGCACACATATAAAAAGTTCTTGTGATGTGTCGATCCTATGCCAACTAATTTTTTTAAATAATAAAAATGAATTATTTTCATGATTTTTTGATAGGATCTTGAAAGTGAGAATATTATTTATAAAAAAATCAATTCAAATATGAATGAGATTATTATGAAAACGGATTAAAAAAACATTAAAAAAAAGTTACATTTTATTTTATTAATACAGTAAAATAATATTAAAATTTAATATTTTTTAGATGATTTTTATAGTGAGACTATAAAAAAATTATCAAAACATTCAATTAACAATATTCATAACATATCATTTCGCCCGCACATCTCGCGAGGTACATGATAGTATCTTCTTAAAGAACTACCATCAAAACTATGGATTATCAATGAAGACAAAGGGATTGAAAATTGGCAATATATAGAATATAAAACAATTCCAGATTACTATAACTATTGTGAAAAACAAGGGCACCAGCATGAATCTTATCTCTTTAAAAAGAACATTGAAGATACGAATGAAACTTTAATGATAGTAGATGGTAAGAAATTGGAGCACAAACCAAACAACAAAGAGTAGACAAAAGAATGGGTGCAAAAAGGGTTTAATGACCATATTAAGAAGGGTGGTCAAGAAGCTGAAAAGACTCACTAAGGAGTGGAAATAGAAATTCAAAGCAACTTTGAAGATTAAAGAATAATGATCCAAAAAAGCCAGAAGACCAAGACACTCAAAATAAAAATAAAGAAATTCATATCATCGAAGAAGATAAAGATGAAGATCATTAGAGTCAGCGAGAAGAAGATTATAAAGAAAATAAGATGGAATATTTTTCCATTAAACATTATGAAGATTGTCCCATATATCATGATCCTACAATGTAACAAACCATAGAAGGAGATATTAATGAAGAAGATAATGAATAACTCATGAATTTAAATTAGACGGAGTTTGAGAAAATGAAGGTGAGTAAAGGAAAAAATGTATCAATTTTTATAAAAGACAATGTCAAGAAGAAGAAGTAGGGTATTCCAGTAAGAACTCCTCAAAATTCTCAGATAAAAGGTAACCAACAACAAAGAATTTTAAGAACAAGTTCAGAAGATCTTAATCGTGCAAAATCTCAATGATCAGATTCATCATTTGAAATATACGAGCTATCTCTAAATAAAGTGTCATTTAAAGATTAAAGAGGTAGAAATTTTTTCAGAAGATCAGTGTTTTAATTATTCTGGAACCTATGATTATTGGATGGCTCTAAGATTAATGATTACAACTTTAAATTGGATTTCCATTATGAAATAGGTAGCGCAAACAGTAGAATTTGGATATTTTCCAAAGAAGGAATTAATTTTGATCTAGTTTCTCAAATGGAAGAATGCTTGATTATCAATATTACTATTGGAACTATAGCTAATCCTGTTTTGTGTAGATTTGTTTATGCAAAATGTACCAAAATTGAAAGGGCGGATCTTTGGAATTACTTATGTAGTTTGCAAGTTTCAGGCCCATGAATTGTGGGAGGGGACTTCAATTTCATTATTCATTAGCATGAAAATCCTAGAGGGAATGAAATTTAAATAAGGCCTGCCTATAAACTCAATGAATGTATTGAAAGAAATGGGCTTAATGACTTTGGCTATCATGGTTTTAAATATACATGGTTCAATAAAAGAAAGGGTGTAAATAGAATATGGATTAGAATTGATAGAGTACTGGTACATAAATAAGTTTTGGATTTGTGCAAGGACATTCAAGTACAACATCTTAGCAAATCATCTTCAGATCATTTTCTAATGCTATTAGAAATTTTATCTGATTCTGATCTCATTCTAAAAGCATTCAAGTATCATAACTTTTGGACTACAATATTTCATTTAAATATGTGGTTAAGAGGGAATAGAATAAGAATGAGAATTTGAACCCTAAATATGATGTAGTATAAAACTTAAAAACATTGAGGAAGTTTTTGGCTATGTGGAGTAGAGACACCTATGGTGATATTTTTCAATCTATTAGAAATGTAAAACGTTGATTGCTAGCAGAAGAGATGAATTATGAAGAGGATCCCACTGGAGATAACATAAAACAGTTAGCTATTGCAACTGTTGTTTACCGGATTACGAAAAAATATATTTCACTAAATAATTAAACAATAATTAAAATTAATTAATTACTCTAGGAAAGACAATAACAGTAAAGAGAGCCAAAATGAACATACAGTTTGTGATTGAAAAAATCACTTGCAGAGTTTTGACCGAGTCGAAAGTTGAACTGTCTCTCCTTAAGACAGAATACGCCCCCGCTACGGTGCTGATGGCAAATTCAACGGGCGTCTGCCTCCCAGGATGAAACGACCAATGACTGTTACAAGAAGCACTTCAGTGCAACTATATACACTTCATTCTATTACCCCTAACTCTCCTTAGGTCCCTAGTACCTCCACTCATCACTGTAAACCCTGGTCACGTCCCGAGTACTAACTTGAAGGCCCTCGAGCACTCCCCGACTCAATTTGACCAAAAGTCAAACTCTTCATCCCGACCGAGACTGCATGAATATTCAAAGGGCACTGAATACCCTTTCCAATGGTCCGCCTCGTGCGCAATTCTGGCTTACCATGCAGACGAACGATCCGTTTGCATCCGAAGCCCAACTTAGAGGCCACCGGGCACTCCCGGGCTCTGTTTGACCTAAGTCAACTCTTCAGCTCAATCGAGGCTGAATGAATATTTGAGGGGCACTGAAAACCCTTTACAACGGTCCATCCCGTGTGCGATTCTGACTTTCCATGCGGACGAACGATCCGTTTGAGTCTGAGAGGTCACCGAATGCTTCTTGGGCCCAGTTGACCAAAGTCAACTCTCTAAATCGGGTCAAACTCTTTGGAATGTCTAAGTACATATCTTAACAGTTCCAATGGTATGCCCCGTGCGCGATTCGGACTTACCATGCGGACGAATGATCCATTTGCGTTCGAACGATTCCCCGTCCAGCGGACCGACAAACGCTTTCGAGCCATATTTGACCCAAAGTCAACTCCCAAACTCGGGAAAGGACTTTTGAAGGTCTATGAATTACCTTTCCAATGAGGGGACGCATGGTATATTCCCAGCGAATTTCAGATGAATCACTCACCCCAGGCGATCTCTCCCAAAGGACGATCCAAATCTTCTCCAGCTCATTCATCGTTCCCCAGCGGAACTTCAAATCCAATTCTTATCCCCAGTGGAACTCTTTTCTTTTCCCAAAGGAAATGCACTCACTCTTGAGTCAGAATTGACTCCGGTATTGGATCGTCACTTGAGTTAGGTCAGAATTGACCTCGGTCCTCGGTCGTCACCACTCTTGAGTTAGAATTGGCCCTGGTCTTGGATCGTCACCTGAGTTAGGTCAGAATTGATCTCAATCCTTGGTCGTCACCACTCTTGGGTCAGAATTAACCCCGGTCTTGGATCATCACCTGAGTTAGGTTAGAATTGACCTCGGTCCTCGGTCATCACCACTCTTGTGTCAGAATTGGCCCCGGTCTTTGATCATCATCTGAGTTATGTTAGAATTGACCTTGGTCCTCGGCCGTCACCACTTTTGGATCAGAATTGACCCCGATCTCGGATCGTCACCTGAGTTAGGTCAGAATTGATCTCGGTCCTCGGTCATCACCACTCTTGGGTCAGAATTGGCCCCGATCTTGGATCGTCACCTAAGTTAGGTTAGAATTGACCTCGGTCCTCGGTTGTCACCACTCATTGGTCAGAATTGACCCCGGTCCTGGATCTTCACCTGAGTTAGGTCAAAATTGTCCTCGGTCCTCGGTCGTCACCACTCTTAGGTCCTCAAAATCGATCTCGACCCTCTAAAATGGTCATCCTCGCTTCCTTAGGTCCTCAAAATCGACCTCGACCCTCTGAATTGGTCATCCTCGCTTCCTTAGGTCCCCAGAACTGACCTCGACCCTCTTAATTGGTCGCCCTCACTCCTTAGGTCCTCAGAATCGACCTCGACCCTCTGAATCGGTCATCCTCTCTTCCTTAGGTCCTCAGAATCGGCCTCGATCCTCTAAATTGGGCATCATGTGGTGTCTAATCGACGGCCATATTTTGTTCCAAACTCACCCATCGAGGGGCTCTGTAGACACTTCATTCTGTTACCCCTTAACTCTCATTAGGTCCCTAGTACCTCCACTCATCACTATAAACCCTGGTCACGTCCCGAGTACTGACCTAAAGGCCCTCGGGCACTCCTCGACTCAGTTTGACCAAAAGTCAAACTTTTTGTCTCGACCAAGACTGAATGAATCTTCGAAGGGCACTAAATACCCTTTCTAATGGTCCACCCGTGCGCAATTTCGACTTACCATGCGGACGAACGATCCGTTTGCGTCCGAAGCCTAACCTAGAGGCCACCGGGTGCTCCCGGGCTTTGTTTGACCTAAGTCAACTCTTCAGCTCGACTGAGGCTAAATTAGTCTTCAAGGGTCACTAATAACCCATTCCAACGGTCCATCCCGTCCGTGATTCTGACATTCCATGCGGACGAACGATCCGTTTGACTCCGAGAGGTCACCGAATTCTTCTCGGGCCCGGTTGACCAAAGCTAACTCTCCAAATAGGGTCAAACTCTTTGGAATGTCGAAGTACATCTCCTAACCTTTCCAATGGTATGCCCCATGCACGATTCGGACTTACCATGCGGACGAACGATCCATTTGCGTCCGAACGATTCCCCGACCAGCGGATCGACAAACGCTTTCGAGCCATATTTGACCCAAAGTCAACTCCCAAACTAGGGAGCAGTCCAAAGGACTTTCTAAGGTCTCTGAATTACCTTTCCAACGGTATGCCCCGTGCGTGATTCTGATCGATGGTTTGCCCTCGGCGGCCAATTTTTTGAAAAGCCTGAAGCGCACTGCCAAACGGCAGGTCCCAGAACCTGCCTATCGGCACCTGCCTGCCGACAAGCAGGAAGGGCTCTTTGCCAATCGGCAGTCCCCTGTGGATATAAAAGGAGGTCTTCACCTCATTTGCAAGAGAGCCCAGATCTGATAAAAATCTCTCTGAAAGAATCCCAGAAACCTCTCTCGAAGGCAGCGTTATTTCAACTTCCAAATCCCTTTTTTACTTCCACTTTTCATCATCCTTTTCATCAAACTTGGTGAATTAACCACTCTCCATCACCATTCAAAGTGCAAGGGATGCTCTCCAACATTCAAGATCAAGCTCAAGATCTTCAAGAAGGTCCAACTTTCTCAAACTCTCTCCTAAATTCTCTTAAATTTGCAATAACTTGTTTTCTTATTTAGCACTTTTATTATCTTATTTCACATATCCTACCATACTTTTTATCTAGTATTATTGCACATCTCCTATTTTCATATAAATAAAACCCAAAAAACAAGAAAAAGAGGGTTTGCTCATAAATTCCAAATAGGGATTCCCACACTTTTTCCACACTCTTCTCACAATTAAAACACTTTTTTTTTACACACACACACACATTTACAAATAAGAGATTTCTCCATTTGGATTTATGGGTTAAACCCCACCCCTCGTTTTGTATGCAAACTATGTGGACTTTGATGCCTTTATAGGCTACGTAGGCGTCTCGGGGTAAAACCCGAGACTCGAGTCCTTTTCTTACTTTTTCTCATATTTTCTCTCTTCTCTTTATCTCATTTGTATTATATTCTATACATTCGATCTTAGTGGCATATTATTCCACATGCGTTATCGTTCCCTTATAACAATCAACGCAAGGGTAATCGCACAAATCCTATTTTCTACATTGATCTCACATTCCTACGGATGACTCGCTTTATCTTTTCCATGATACAAGTCGAGGATTCCTACCTCCATTCTATATATACAGATGAACACATATCACGGGGGGAAATATAAAGGAAAATAGAAAATATCCATGAGAGACCGAAAGGGCGGAATGGGTGCCTAACACCTTCCCATTTCGTAACTAAGCCTCCAAACCCTTCTCGAATCATTTTGGTTTCGCACGCACCAGTATGTGTTTGGATGCCATCCTTCGGGGTGGCTTCCCCTTTTTCTTTTTTCTGTTTTGAGTAAAATAGACTGGCGAATCTTAATCTCTCTACATTTTCACACCTCACAAATCGACGCCGGCCGAAGCGCTCTCCCGAGAGAGGGGACGCGCGGGACCCGAAAGATCCTTTCTCCCTCCGCGGTGGGGATCGGGGATGGCCACAACAACAGTCCCACGAACCAATAATAACGAATTTCTCTCAAACAGTAAGAAGGGAACAAGGACAGTAGTAAGAAATTCGGGTAAACTGCATATGGTCCTTTTTATAAGTGGTGAAGGGTTACAACTCATGGCTTTTCCCTGAAAAGATGTGACTGTTTGTACAGTCGTATCTCTCTAACGAAGCAACTCATTATTTTAATTAAGTAATTAAAAAATGATAGCGGTTTTAAATAATTACAAAACAACAACATTTTTTAAATAATTAATCCAAAAAATTTAATAGTTGATGACAACTCGGACCCGGGTCGGGCCGAACGGATGGCGGTGCGCGTGGGATTTTAGCCCAAACCCAACACATGCATAGTGTAGGCCATCTCCCCTTCAAAAAGTTGGGATATCCCAAGGCATCCAAGCCTTAGTCCCATAACCTGGGTATATTAACTCCAAGTATTTCTACCACTTTTCCAATGTGGGACAAACCCACTTAACTATGTTACACCATCTAGCTTAAACTCAAATGGGTCACTTTAAGTCCAAATTTCTCATTCATTACTTCACTATTTTGAACAAGTGAGTATACCAAATTATTCTCCTTGCTACATGGAACACATTAGTACTAAGACACATCACTTTTAACATATGTATCTTAATTAAAATTGACTCTAAAGTTTGACCAAATAAGCTTTCATTTAATCAAATATACAACAACAACAAGTCAATATAATAGAAAGACTTGTATTGAAGAAGCATTCCGAGGCCAAAAAGCTCGAGAAAGATGGTCTATCGAGGTGAAAAATTCCAAATTCTTTTATAAGTCAAGGCTATAAGAAGAAGACTTAATATTGACAAAATGAAAAATATATAGGGTGATTGGGTGTATAACGAGATGCATATAGGAGAAGCTGTAATCCAATTATTTCAGCATCATTTTAATGAAGAAAGAGAAAATTGGGGAGATAAAAACTTTATACAATGATTTCTAGGCATAATTTCTGGGGATATTAATGAACAGTTGACTAAATTTCCATAAAGAGGGGAGGGAATAATTTTACAATCTAAGTGGGGATAGTTTAGCAGGTATGGATTGCTTCAATGGCTTTTTATTTACTCATTGTTAGGATATAATTGGTGAAGATGTTGTTATATATGAGAAGTTTCTTTGCTGGAATGGAATTACCTAAAATAGTTACTACAACCTAACAAGCTTTAATCCCAAATATAGATTAACCTCAATATTTCTCTAATACTAGACCGATTAGTTTATGCAACTTTTTAAACAAAATTGTTACTAAAGTTCTGGCAGTTAGACTTAGTAAAATTTTGCCATTGAAAATCTCTCAAAATCAAAGTTGATTCATAAAAGGAAGGGAAATAATAGAGACTATTATTTTGGCTCAAGAGATGATAAATATGTTAAATCACAAGAATTTCAGAGAAAATATTGTTATCAAAATTGATATGAATAAAGCATATGATAGAGTATCTTAGCTTTTCATGTTGTAAGTTAAGAGGATGTTTGGTTTCTATTAGAGGATAATAGATTTTATTTGGAGGGTTATCTCAAATTGTTTCTTCAATATTCTCATCAATGGGAATGCTGTAGTATTTTTAAATATTCAAGGGGTTAAGGCAAGGGGATCCTCTATCCCTATGTCTATTTATGATCATGGAAGATGCTTTTTCTAAAAATTTAAATTAGCTCCAAATGGTGAATCAATTCAAAAGGTAAAAAACTCATATTAATAGTCCTTTTATTAACCATATTTCTTTTGCAGGTGATATTATTATTTTCAGCTCTGGGGCAAAGAAATCTATAAAGCTTATTTCGAAAGTGATTAAAGACTATGAAGGGAACTTAGGTCAAAAGGTGAATAAGAATAACAATGCCATCTTCATTTATAAACATATTAATTCAGAGGATGCCAAAAAGATATCAAGACCACAGGCTTTGGAATAAAAAAGTCTCCTATAATTTATCTTGAATGTCCTATATTTTTAGCTTAGAAAAAATGCCCGATAATGTAAGATCCAATCTACAGGGTTGGAAAGCTAGGAGCTTGTTTACAAGAGCTCAATTGGTCCTTTTCAAAAGTGTTTGTTCCTTCTATTCTTGTATATACAATCTTAACTCTTAACCCCCCTAAGAAAGTAATTCAAACTATTGAGAGCATTTTTTCCAATTTCTTATGGAGTTCGAATATTGGGGAAGCTAGACATCCCTAGGGGTCTTGGAATGAAATCTTTAAGCTACATAGTGAAGGTGGTTTGGGGATTTGAAGACTTTAAGATGTTAGGACAATTTAAATATTCTGATTAAAAATCACACCATAGAGTTGTATGGAGAAATTAAAAAACAAAATCATTATTTAATTTTAGTCTACTACTCAAAACTAAATTTTTACCTCATACGAATGTTACAAATATGAATCGCACACGTTGAATCGAAATAAATACTACACAATAAAAATAAATAATATTACCTCAATTATTTATAAATTTCATCCATACAATTCTTGGGTTGAGTCATGGACTAGGTTGCTCTTTTCAAGATGTTTCGCGACTCTACACTCTTTGTGTAGGTAGTTTACAGTCACGTCGCCCCCAGGATAGAACAATCCCGGAATCTCCTCTGTCTCATATAACTATGCACTGTAGATATATGACATACTAACCCCCATCCAAATTGGAGATGATCTTCCCAGCATGGAGATTATATCCATTAAGTTTCATAAAAAAAATCATTTTTTTACTATTTAAAAAAAATAGTATGTATCGGAGTTTGCACCATACGGAGTCCTTACAGGAAAGGGCCTCTCTCTCTCTCTCTCTCTATATATATATATATATATATTACATAGGTGTGAAAGATTTAATTATATGGATATAATGACGTACCACTATATATATATATATATTACATAGGTGTGAAAGATTTAATTATATGGATATAATGACGTACCACTCTAAGGTCTATCTTGGAGGTTGCGCGAGTTAGTGATCCTCCTTGGCTAGCTTATGAAGTTTAAGTGTTAGTCACATGTTATAGTCTCCACGCACGTGCCTGTTAAGGTGGAGTTCGAGATGATGTAATTACAGACATCCTTATTTATCAATATCAAGGAATATATGATTGCAACCAATGTCATTGCTTGTTTTCTATCGTAGTTCGGTGTGAGATCCCGACGCGCTAGCCAGAATGATGTGAGTATTTCCTAAATTATGATAGCAGTAGAAACCGGCATTCGGTAAATTATTATTATTATTAAGTTTGGTGGTTATACATATATAGTGAGTGATATATATGTACGCATGATGTGATAATAAAATACATATATATATATATGCAGAAAAATATATACAAGCATATTAAATTAAAATGTTAAAATTAATAACAGTGAAAGTTATTGGAAATGGTTCATTGAATTATAATCATTAGCGAATGTGAAAGCTAAATAAATAAATTATGCAAGATAGGATATCGTATAGAATTTTAGGATACTTGGGAACTAGTTACGCGGGTAGCATAACTAGGTAATTAAAATGCATACATTAGGTGCACACTTTAGAAGAGAGGTGAGTATTGTCTCATAAGAGAGTGCGGTACCAATTTAAATATGAGTAAATGGATATACATTTATTTATGCATTTAATTACTGGCAAAATATTTTTAAATGGATTTTAGGCTCTGACCCGTGTCAAAATATAGTTTCAAAACCTTTTAGGTGTCCATCCACAGGGACGCCAAGCGTGATCATCTTCCCAGGTATCGGCGCTACGATAATTGTGGGACATTTTAGGATTTGGTGCAGTTGTTTCTATTCTCATATTCTAGATAGGATACTTTTCCATATTCGGGCATGTTTCCCATCTGAGTCAGATTTATTTTATTTTATCTCACTGTTAGGATTTATTGTATGGATATTACATCGACGGTTTATTTGATTAAGTTTTGTATGTAATGGATTTCTGTTTCAAACTTAATATGTGATTGTGGATTTTGATTATTGTATGAACGAATTATGGTTTGATTAAAGTGTTATTGTGTCACATTAATAAAGATTAAAATTGATACACGGGTTAATTTATTAATAGTTAGTTAGTAATTAATTGGTTTCGATTGTGATATTTGAGTCAAATGAGTTTCCTATTTTATTTTATTAGAGGGCTGGCCACCCATTATTTTAATAAGCGGGGTGTAACATGGATTATCTTTACAGGCCAAAATGATGAAAGCAAAGTAATGTAGATTCTCTCATCCTTGCAAGGCTAGCGGTTGAAAAAAGTTCTTTTACTTAGAGAAGAATGTGTAAGGTTAGACATGATGCCGAAGACAATATTTTATGAAGAATATTTTGTGGTAATATCATTATGCTTTAGGATCATTGGTCTGAGCTTGGGTCATTGCATTTTTACAGACAATCTTCATCCCTAAGATGTGTTAGATAATTTAAGGAGTTTAATGGCGAATGGAAATTATCTAAACTGAGAGAATTATTTACTTCAAATATCTACTATAAAATTATGCAAGATAATGATTTTTTGAAATCTGAAGATGATGAAATGATATGGACTTTAAACCACAGTGTTTTTTCTCAACTAAATCCACTTGGAATTGTATTTGAAATCACTTACCTTTTAGTTGGTCTGCAAAGTTCATCTGGCGCAACACTGTTCCTTGAAGAATATCTGTGATGACATGGAAGATAATTAATGGATTTTTTATGGTGAAGGAAAGTATTTATACTATTGGTTGGAAATGCCCATCCAAATATCATTGTTGTGTTCTTCCATCAACTGAATTTGTAAATCATATTTTTGCATAATTATTTCAATAACTTGTTGGGATTTTTGATTATGAGGAGAGCAATAAGAAGTAGGCTGATTCATTGGTTGATTAACTCAAGTAGTTCTATAGAAGGTAATAATAAAAATATCATTCCTAGTTTCATATGTGGGTTTTCATGGATTCATAGAAATATTAATAGCTTTGAAGGTACTACTCCCTTTAGTACTGTAACCATTAGAAATGTATATGATTTATTTTTTTATATATAAGAGTAACATACCCCAATTATTAGATATTCTATCTTTAGAAAAATTTCCAAAATTTTCCAAAGAATACAGATTTGAAGTTCCAAATGGGTCACTGGAAATATCTTCCAATCAATGTTCTCAAGGTCAATACAAATGGTAGTTCTGGAGGAAACCTTGATCCTAGTGGTGGAGGTGGTGTTCTTCGAAATCATAAGGTGAGATGATTTGAAGTTTTTACTATTTCTATAGTGATGTGATTAATGTGGAAGCTAGGGCTAAGGCTATTTTAGATGATCTAAAGTTCTATATAGATTTGAGATATTACCCTTTCATTTTGGAATCAGATTCTAAAATTCTTATTGACTCCCTCAATAAAATTATTAGATGCCATTGGAAGATAAAGTTGATTGTTAAATAACATCCTCCAAATTTCAGCAGACTATGGTATTTCTTTTTCCCATGTATTTTTATATGAGAATAAGCAAGTTGATTATCTTACTACTCATTGAAGCTATAAAGGTCTTTCTTCAATGAATCATGATCTAAATGTTTTTATGTAGATGCTTAAAGGTTTACTTACTCTACATAGATGGAATCTTCCTTCTATAAGATATGGCTAGCTTTAAATGGAAATTAGTTTCATTTTTTATCGGTTCAGTTCTTTTTCTTATTTATTATAAGCTACCCTTTTCTCTCTGTCTTTCTCTTTTCTTTTGTAATCCACCAGGAAGGGCTATTCCTTCCTATCTTTATCAATAAAATTACTAGGGTACCGCCCCCCCCCCCAAAAAAAAAAAGAATAAAATAAAATAAATTAACATAGTATCTCGGTCATTAATTAAATCCTATTTCTTTTAGGCACAATTTTTTTATTCCATTAATTATTGGTTGTCCAAAATTTCTTTGCCTAACACCACATAAGAAAAATATTTACATATTGACCTTTACGGAATAAGGTTAGTAGCTGTACTAACACACTTTCAATATGCATATACTTATATTCATTATCTTTGTTATGCTTTAATAAATTATCAAAGTTTATTAAGTATATTTGTACACCTCCTTATATTCTTTCACACATGTATTTATGTTTTTGCCTAAATATTAATTTTTGATATACTTCTTCCTTATGTATAAGAGGTAATATCCAATCCTTACTTATCTCTTTATGTTGTGTATTTTTAATTATAACTTTCACATATCTTAATTCTCACACACTAACTTCATTTAATGTCATATAATTAGTTCTTTATCACTATATACGTCATCATTATATTCTTCTTTTTTTCATTCCATTATCTCTACTATACCTTTATTATTGGCCAATGCCAATTCTTCTTCTTCTTCTTCTTCTTCCATGCAATATAAACTTCCTATAAAAATATTGATTTGTTATTTTTTATATTCCCGCACTGATTTGCATAACGTATTTATCTCTTTGCAAGCACAACATTACAACATCTTATTCCTTCTAGATAATAATCTTTTTTTAAAATCTTTTCATTTTAAATATTTTTTTATAATATTTTATTTTGTATGTTTCATCCCTTTGTTATTGAATTTATTTTGTATAACCTTTTCAGTACTATCACATGAACAATCCCAATTGATTGGGTTTTGTTAGCAATTTATGCATTTTTTCCCACTGTTCTTCTTTGCTTGATTTTTAGACATTCTTACTCACTTTATTCTCTTAAATACCTAATTCTATATCCTAATGAGTCTTTTCTCATAATGTTTAATTCTTTTCACCATTTTTCATTTTTCCTCTATGTTTTCGTTTATTGGATAAGGTCGTTTATGGAAAAATATTATGAGATTATTCTTGATATATCTAAGTTTATGAAAGTAAAAAGAGTATTCACATATGTAATTTTCTAAAAATTTTGATATTATTTAACTTTCCTTACCATATTCTCATTTAATTATCTTCATAATATTCATTTCTTATGAATTCTTCTTCTATGATTTTTACAAACTTATTTAGCAATAAATCTTGAGTGGTTTCCTTCCTTAGAATCATCATATTGGTGTCTTTTAAGTTATCATATGAGTTTGTTAATATTTCTGATAAATTATGCTCAATATAATGCATAAAGCTTTCCAAACTCCAACTTTGATTATTACAATTTCAAATATAATGCATTCCTCTCTTCCACTGTCTTAGTACTTTTTTCGTATTTTTAACGGAATCTATATTTAATATCTATCCAATATAACCAGTTTTCCTTATAGGGTCTTCCTTCTAAAATAATTATTTTCTTTGTACAAAATCTTCATTATAAGTTGTTGCCCTAGTTTGTGGGTTTCTTCTATGTAGGAAACTATACCCTTTAGTTCTTTTTTCCTATAATCATAATCTTTTACTAAATTTTCCACTTGATCGGTATTGAAAATTCTAGACGTGTTTTCATATCTCTGACTTAGTTTGACTTCTTCTTTAACCGATGTCATTATGATGTCCATTTTGTTTGATTCTTCTTCAATTAAATTAATTTTTTCTATTTTTTTCTAAATTTTCAAGAGGAACGTGATAAATTTCCTCAAGATTTATTAATCCTAATTTCTTATACAAATCTTCTCCTATTTCTAATCGTACATTATTAATATCTATAATTTGAGTTTCATCTATTTTATCTAGTTTTTCTGCCATTTCTAATATTTTCAATGCTGAATTTTAGGATTGGTTTCTTTCACAATCATTTCTACTAGTTGTTATAAACTTTAGTTACTAAAGTTAATTTTATTTTCTTTTATTGGGTATAATAGGTTCCCATGGATATCCAGATTCTCACTCTATAAGCGCAAGGGTAATAATCTAAACCTTTATGCTCTTCTTCCATGGTTACTAGTATTTTTTCTTTCTTTTTTATACTGTTTTTTAGATGTCTACTTTGTTGACTACCTCCAATTGATGACTCTCAAGTTTCTTTGTAATATATATTTGTAATCATATTAGGGTATTATTTTTTTCTATAATTATTTGTATAGCGGTAGAGTTGCTTACTCGTCTGAGTGGGACTCTTCAGTTTAACTTATACTCATATATATTCCAACTAGGGTTCTAACTAAAAAATATACAAAAACATGGCTCTACTACCAATTTAAAAACAAGAAAGTGTAATTTAGAAAATAGATGGGTAATATGTACGAATTTATAACTTCGAACAATCTAGTATACTATCATTATAAATAAGAACAAGGGACTGATCAGATACCATTTAAATACTTTGGGGACTAATTAAACAAACATAAAACTATAGAGACTAATTAAACACACTTATAATACTTTAAGGGCTTGATAGACACAATTTAAACTTTAATGACTAAATTGGCATAAAATCAAAACTTTTGGAGATTAATGTATATTTTAATCTATAAAGTATAATCCACCTTTCTTGATCATGAATGAGTTTTTATTTATCTATTCACACATTTATTTATTAATTAATTTATTGATCTTTGAGAAGTTGCGAAGGAATGGATTTTTTTATTATCTTAAGCTTCGTTTTCATTTATTCGCAGCATGCTGGTCCTCCCATGATTTATAATATTGTTGTTATTTTTTTAAAAATATATCAATATGTTTGTTGTAGAAATTATATAAAACATTTTTAAATAGGTTCAACAAAAAGTGGTTGTATTATGGTCTAGTGATAACTTAAGGTTGCGATAAAGCATATTCTAGGGTTTAAAGACAACCATAATGTGGCTATCCCCTCGGATCCTCGCAGCGGGAGAGAGACGAAAGAAGATGGGGGTCTTCTTCTTGTCGGGAGGATCTTGGTCTCGCGCATCCCTCTCGAGAACGCTTCGATCGACGTCGGTGATGAGGTAAAAAATGTAGAGAGATGGAGTCGCCAGTCTATTTTACTCAAAACAGACAAAAGAAAGGGGGAGCCATCCCGAAGGATAGCATCCAAAGACATACTGATACATACAAAACCAAAATGATTAGAGAAGGGTCCGGAGGCTAAGTTACAAAATGGGAAGGTGGTAGGCACCCATTCCGCCCTTATTGTCTCTCATGAGTTATTGCTATTTTCCTTTATTTCCCCGTGATATGTGTGCATGTGTATATGTAGCGGAGATAGGAATCATCAACTTGTATCATAAAAGAGATAAAGCGAGTCATCCGTAGGAATGTTCCTAAAATTAACATTAGAAAATAGGATTTACGCGATTATCCTAACATCGATCATTATAAGGGAATGATAACTCATGCGGGATAATACGCCACTAAGAACAAATATATGTATATCGAGAGTCTAAGAGAGATAATGTTAAAAGAATATAGAAAAAAAGTAGGAAAAGGACTCGAGTCTCGGGTTTTACCCCGACATGCCTACGTAGCCTATAGAGGCATCAAAGTCCACATAGTTCGTATGCAAAATGAGGGGTGGGATTTATCCCATAAATCCAATCGGGGACTTCTCTTATATGTGTGTGTGTATGTAAAAAAGTGTTTTAGTTGTGTGAAAAGTTTGAGAATTCCCTTTTGGAATTTATGAGCAAACCCTCTTTTTCTTATTTTTTGGGTTTTATTTATATGAAAATAAGAGATGTGTAATAATACTAGATAAAAAGTATATTAGGATATATGAGATGAGAGAATAAAAGTTATAAGTAATAAAACAAATTAATGCGAATTTAGGAGAATTCAAAGAGAGAGTTGAGAAATTTGGACCTTCTTGAAGATCTTGAGCTTGGTCTTGGGTATTGGAGAGCAAACCTTTCACTTAGGTGATGATGCAGGGTACTTAGTTCACCAAGTTTGATGTAAAAGGTGATGGCTGGGAAGGAATTTGGATGTGGAAATCACGATGACTTCGAGAGAGGTTTTCTGTACTTGCTGAGAGTGATGAATTCCAGATATTGGGTCCTCTTTTGAAATGAGGACAAACCCTCCTTTTTATAGGCAGGGTTTGAGACCTGCTGTTTGACAGTCTCTTTCAGGTCCCTTCGGAAAATTGTCCGTAGAGCGCAAACCGTTGATCCGAATCGTACACGGGGCAAACTGCTGGAAAGTTAATTCAGATACCTTCGAAAGTATTGGGGATTTCTCTCGGATCCGGGAGTTGACTTTGGGTCAAATGTGGCTCAGAAGCGCTCATCGGTCGTTAGGACGGGGAATCATCGGATGCAAACGGATCGTTCGTTCACATGGTAAGTCCAAATCATGCACGGGGTGGACCGTTGGAGAGGTTAGAAGATGTACTTTGACATTCCAAAGAGTTTGACTTGGTTCGGGGAGTTGACTTCCATAAACCGGGACCTGAAAGTGTTCGGTGACCTTTCGGGGTAAAGCAGATCGTTCGTCCGTACCGTGAGTCAGAATCGCGCATAGGGCAGACCGTTGGAAAGGGTTTTTGGTGCCCTTTGAAGAATCATTTGGTCTTGGTCGAGCTAAAGAGTTGACTTTGGTCAAATGGAGCCTGGGAGCGTCCGATGACCTCTTGATCAAGTTTCGGGGGAAAATGGATCGTTCGTCCGTACCGTAAGTCAGAATCGCACACGGGGCGGATCTTTGGAAAGGGGTTTCGGTGACCTTTGAAGATTCATTCAATCTCAGTCGAGCTGAAGAGTTTGAATTTTGGTCAAACGGAACCTGGGAGTGCCCGATGGCCTTTAGGTCAGTACCTGGGGTATGACTTAGGTTTGTAGTGATGAAGGGAGGTGCTAGGGACCTAAGGAGAGGTTTAGGGGGTGCTAGAATGTGGTGTCTACACATAAATTTAATAAATATATAAAAAATATATTTGTTAAATATTAATAGTCATGGTTTTCCTTTTAGTCCACCCCACCTTAATAGTCTTGTTTCTATAAATAATATATAAAATGAGGTGATATTTCCAGATTACCTTGAACAATAATCACAAGAGAACAATGACAACGTGCATATCTTGCATCCAAAGATATTCATAATTTTAAGAGGATAAATTTAGAAAGTATTTTATTTCTTAAATTTTATGACCTACACGCCGGAGACCAAAAATGGTCACCTAAGAAGGTGGGCATTGATGAATATTCCCACAATTTTTGTCAACCCATTTGGTATATTAGACTGCTTCTTTACCGATCTCAAAGTCTTGGTGACATAGAACGTTAGAAGCTCAAGGTATATATAGTAGGCTTTCAAAGCTATGCGACACTAGGGTAAAGTTGTTTCACATGTACCTTAAAATAACCCCAGGCTTAACGAGTCACATCGTCCTTTTCCATATAAAAAAATCATAGGGCACACCCATTGCACAAAACATAGGTTCATACCGGGTCTTATATCTTGACATATTTATGAAAATTGTCAGATGGCCAAAGGCTGCCCGAGCTCTGCCGGATTCTATGATGACCACTACTCACCTTTTATTAAGAGGTTAAATACTATGAATTAATAAAACTACATGAAAATAAAGTTTCTCTACGTTGGAATCCCTTAACCATATTTTATTTTAGGAAGACAAGGGTACAACCTAGTTTTCCTTATCTCTCTCCACGATAGAAAATAACTCACCCATTCCACCAGAATCCAATGACATTTTTTTTTTCCAATTTTTACTATAAAAGGCACTACCAATCTAAAGATAAAAAAAAGGATCAAATACCAAAAAGTCCCTCAAACATTTTTTAATACACATTTAGTCCAAGCCTTTTATTTTGTACCAAAAAGTCCTTTATTCTCTTATTTTTAAAGGTCCGCGCTAGCGGCATGGCAAAGTCTTTTTGGCATGGTGAAGGACTTTTTGATACAAAATAAAAAGGTTTGGAATAAACGTGTATTAAAAAAAGTTTGAGAGACTATTTGGTATATGCCAAAAAAAATAGCATATATAAATAATTAATATACATCATTATTTCATTCTTTCATCCATAAAAGAGAACGCATGCATGATTTTTCTACTTCGGTCATTCGTTTAGTCCTCCTGTTAATCTTTTTTTATCAAAATTGTAATTAAGGAGCTCTGTACATTTGTAGAAATCCTTCCTCATTGGATCTATTCCGATTAGCATAGTGTGGATCCTTGAGTCTGACCTCAGTGAGATCATATAATTTTTCTTAGCCATCTCCCTACGCATTAATTTCCATTTTTGTCAAGCATGGAATAATATCTTTATGTCAAAGATTGGGTCCTCATATGCAAAGTCTAAATGGCATCCCAAAGTGCCAGACATTATGAACTATTAGGACTGTAATTAGAAAATAACTGCCTACGAGAGGCACCGGTGCCTCGAGAAAGTGGAGACCCATTATTCTTCACCCTCATGTCAACATCATTATTAAGCCACTGAGAGTCAACCCTCCAACTTTATAGGATCTGATTTCTTGAGTTATGGATCCTCCTCCAATCCACATCGGGGATCCCTTGTTCAGATACCATTTCCCCCTTACGTACCGTATACCAAGTACTCCAAGTACCCCCAACACATATTCCACATCCCGCCTACATACAGTTCAGTCACCCACCTCGCCTAGGATAAAGTTTCTTTGCCTACAACACCTAACCTGAAGATAACTTAGGTGTATATGTTGTTTATCGAATTACGAAAATTAATACATACATACATACATATATATATATATAAACAGTAATTAAAATTAATTAATTAATTACTCTAGAAAAACAGAACAGTAAAGGGAGACAAGAAGAACATACAGCTTGTGATTGAAACAATCACTTGTAGAATTTTGACCGAGTCGAAAGTTGAACTATCTCTCCTTAAGACAGAATACGCCCCCGCTATGGTGCTGCGGAAAAATTCAATGGGCATCTGCCTCCCAGGATGAAACGGTCAACGACTGTTATAAGAAGCACTTTAGTACAACAGTCCCATGAACCAACAATGGCGAATTACTCTCAAGTAGTAAGAAGGGAACAAGGACAGTAGTAGGGAATTCGGGTAGATTTTCTAATATTTTAAATGGACTGCATATGGTCCTTTTTATAAGTGGTGAAGGGCTGCAACTCATAACTTTTCCCAGAAAAGATATGACTGTTTGTACAGTCACATCTCTCTAATAAAGCAACTTAATATTTTAATTAATTAATTAAAAAACGACAGCTTTTTTAAATAATTAATTAATGCGGAAAATAATTAATCCGTAATTAATCCAGATTTTTTGGTTCAGAAAATAAATTTTAAAGCCCAAAGGTCAATTAAATTTTTTCCAAAACATTTAATAGTTGCTCAAGAAATACCCACGACCCGAACCCAGACGGACGGTGGCGACGGCGGCGGCGGGCGCGCATGTGGGCTTTTGGTCCAAGCCCAATACATGCATATTGTAGGCTATCTCCCCTTCAAAGAGTTGGGTAGCCCAAGGCATCCAAGCCTTAGTCCCATAACTTGAGTATATTAACTCCAACCATTTCTACCACTTTTCCAATGTGGGACAAACCCACTTAACTATGTTACACCATCTAGTTTAAACTTAAATGGCATTACTTCACTATTTTGAATAAGTGAGTATACCAGATTAATCTCCTTGCTACAAAGAACACATTGGTACTAAGACACATCACTTTTAACATATGTGTCTTAATTAAAATTAACTCTAAAGTTTGACCAAATAAGCTGGCATTTCATAAAATATACAACAATCCCCCACATGAATGAAATTTGGAAGAATCAAACGAATATAGATGCAAACAGAGAGTTGTTCTTGGAAAAACATTGCATCGAAAAAGATAGCTTGTGGCTTTGAATATTTCCTAGTGAGATACTATCGAGCTTACTATCCAGTCAATGAACGTGATTGTAAGGACATTTTTCACATGTCCGAAATGTTTCATTTATTTATGTCGTACGCCGCTACATTTGGCACGTCTCCTCACGATCTCACATGACGGCCTCTATCCAAATTCCGGGAATCAAGCATGCATTATCTCCACTAATATGTCCAACATCTGCCTCAATGACTTCACGTTCCAAGATTTTAGGGACTTAATGCAAGTGGTACGCAAGGGAAGTCAAAACAGTGAAAAAAAGGCACAATAGGAGAGTTCAAGGGCATTTTCGTAATTTCACATCCATAGTTCGTAGGTCTGGTCAACTAGAAAGTTGAAGAGCTCGCCGTAACGAAGATACTGGAGAAAACGGCACCTCAATCCGAGCTACAGTGAAGGAGTTATGACCTTTTGAAGATAGAGAAAATTCCTTAAAGAATGCTATTTTTTTTGTATGCTGGATAGAATTTTAGAGTTTTAAGAACGTGGGACTCTTCATATTTTTTCCTATAAATACCAACTTCGGGGGAGTTGTTTTACAAGACTTTAGGAGACGAATTTGAGAGTCCAAATACATCTAGTCTTCATATTTTTGAGTCCCAAGACTCATGTTTTGATTCACACATCATTGCCAAACCTTTGTGAATCCTTTTGCAACCCAAGAACACAACTTTGGTTTGTTCAACCCTTGTGGATGAGACCGTTCTTCTTCTTCATTGCAGCCCTACTGGAAAGGGATAATTCCAGCCGCGACTACAGAATCCGATACCCGAGGGTAATTCTTAGTCAACTTGTATTTTCATTGTAATCCGATTGTAAGCCGTTTTCTTACAAATTATAGTGAAAATAAATGGTTTTGCCCCTGAGGGGGATTTTTCCTTAATTGCATGTGTTTGAATGTTCTTGCGTAGATTATCTATTTATTCAATCACATACTGCTGCATGTTTAGGGTTTGTTTGTGTTAAAAGGGTTTTATATATGGTTTGATCATTTGAACACGAGCACACACGTTTCTCAAATTGGTATCAGAGCAGGTTACGCTAATTTATCGCGTATTCCTTTTTCAGCAATTTTTTTTTTCTAAGATATCAATTTTCTGAAAAAATTGATTTTTGAAAAAGTGCGTGTTCAAATGGAGAAGTCATATTATAAAATGCCTGTTTTTGACGGGATAAATTATGCTTATTGGAAAGCCCGTATGAGGTCGGCTTTAAAAGCCATTGATGAACGTGTCTGGATTTTGGTTGAACGAGGGTGGACTCCTCCCACCGTGACTATTGATAATGTGACCAACTTGAAACCTGACATTTCTTGGTCTGATGAAGAAATTAAATGGTCATCTTTTAATTCTAAGGGTCTAAGTGCTATTTCTGGGTCTGTCACACCTGATGAGTTCAAACGCATAATGACGTGTACCATGTCAAAAGAGGCATGGGATGTTTTACAACTCACCCATGAAGGAACTAATGATGTGAAAGAGTCTAAGTTGCAAAACTTGACAACTCAATTTGAAACAATCACCATGCATGATTCTGAATGCTTTGATGAATTTTATGCTAGACTCTCTGACATTGTGAATACTAGTTTTAATCTTGGTGAACAAATTTCGAATGCTAGAGTTGTTAAAAAGATTCTTCGTTCTTTGCCTAAGCGTTTTATCCCTAAAGTCACTGTGCTAAATTCTATGGGTAATTTAAATACGCTAAAATTGGAAGAACTTGTAGGAGATTTGCAAACTTATGAAATTGATATGTTCCCTAAAAATGCTAAATCTAAAGATAAGGGAATTGCTCTTAAAGCCCAAGAGAGAAGGAGTGAGGGGTCAGCTAGAAAGAGGGTAGAGTCATCTAGAAAGAGAGAGACTGACACGTCAGATTCTGAGTGCGATTTTGACTTAGATGATTTGGCTCTTTTCGCAAAAAATTTAAAGAGGATTCTCAAATTTAAGAAAAATGGCAATTTTAAAGATAAAAAGAAATTTGAGAAAAATAAGTTTGAAAAGAAAAATGAAAAAGTTTCCAAAAATCCTCCTCTGAAAGAAAGTGAGAGATGTTTTGAGTGTGATGGTAGGGGTCATAGAGCTTTTGAGTGTGCCAATCGTCTGAATAGAGAGAAAGGGAAAGCTGTTCTCAATGCTACCCTTAGTGACGACAGTGAGGTCGAGACGGTGGATTCTGGAGATGAGTCACCGCATGAGTGTAACTTCACCGCATTCATGGCCAGCCAAGTGAGCACTCCTAGTTCTCCTCACGACGTTGAGGATGATGCTTCACAGGGACACCTCGACAGTGAGAGCGATGTGAGTGAGGGGGAGGATGACACAAGTGAGAGTGAGAGTGATATACAACGCGCCTATGCTGAGTTATATTCTGAGTCTTTTAAAACTAAAAAGCGTAACAAAGCGTTAGTTCTTAAGATCACTTGCCTAGAGGAAGATTTAAAGAAAGCGAGAGAAAGAGAGTTCTCCACCTGCACCGCCCTGAGAGAGAGAGAATCTACCTGTGTCGAGAATGAGAATTTGTTTAGAGAGAGAGAGAGTACTCTGGAGAAAGAGAGAGGGGATTTGATCAAGCAAGTGGCTAGTCTTACGAGTCAGCTCCATTCCTCCGTGGAGACTCGAAAAAAACTTGAAGCCCTTGTTGCCCAGCTGACTCATGATCTTGAGAAAGCAGGGGAAGTCAAGGTACAAATCGAGGACAGATCTGGGAAGATGGGAAAGATGCTCCTCGGCCCCGCTTTAGGTTTTGGTGATCGTCAAGGAATTGGATATGATGGTGCCTCCACGTCCCAAATTGCACCTGGACCAGTTCCTGAGTTTACTACAACTCCTTATGGTCACCGTAAAAAACCTCGAAGGAGAGTTCGACCAAGAAAAGCAAACCAAGGTCCGCCTTTGACTGAGCTCTTTTGTACTTATTGCAAAAGAAAAGGCCACCTTAGGGAAACTTGCTATAGCATGGGTCGGACACAACGTACTATTGCTCCACCACGACATACTTATGAGTTTTCTAGTCTGAGAAAGCGAGTTGAGTTCTTAGCTGCCACGACTCAGAGTTTGATGAAAGAATTCCGACGGATGTCTTCGCCGTTAGTGAATGCTTCTTACATTCCAGCTAAAACCAACAAAGGCAAACAAAAGGTCATCTCTTCTTGGGTGCCTAAGAAAGATAAAAAGGCCTTTGTTGTTCATGTTGCTCTCAAAGCACATAATACCTCACAGTGGTATTTTGATAGTGGGTGCTCCAGACACATGACAGGTGATGCCTCACTTTTTACTACTCTTGAGGATTATCAAGATGGCAGAGTCACCTTTGGAGATGGGAGTAAGTCTAGCATTATAGGACGAGGTACTATCGAGTTACCTGGTTTTCCTAAGCTAGAAAATGTTTTGTACGTCAAAGGTTTGAAAGCAAACCTTCTCAGCATTAGCCAGCTGTACGACACTAACTTTGCAGTAAAGTTTGACCGGGACGCGTGTAAAGTCTACAATCAAGCCAGTAAACTTTTGATGCAAGGGGTGAGGACCGAGGATAATTGCTATGGGACTGAGCCCACATCCTCACTTGTCTGCAACAGCGCCATGATCACTCCTATGGATCTGTGGCACCAACGTCTAGGTCACGTGAACGTTAGAGATCTCAATCGTTTATCTAAAAAGGACCTAGTACGTGGCTTACCATCTCTTGGAAAGTCAACTTCGACCGTTTGTGGACCCTGTCAGTTGGGAAAACAAATTCGTAGTCCTCATAGGAAGTTACATTCCATTACCACCTCTCGTGTTCTGGAGTTGATTCACATGGATCTTATGGGTCCCACTCGTACTGAGAGTCTAGGTGGTAAGAGGTACATCCTCGTGATGGTAGATGATTTCTCCAGATACTCCATTGTAGGTTTTCTGAGAGAGAAATCCGATGCTGTAGATTTCTTAACGACCAAGTGCCGTGTCCTGCAAAATCAACACGGTGTCACTATTAACAGAATACGTAGTGACAACGGCACTGAATTCAAGAAAGCAAAGGTTGATTTGTACTGTGATAGCCTTGGGATCAAACATGAGTTTTCTGCTGTGAGAACTCCTCAGCAAAATGGGATTGTTGAGAGAAAGAATAGAACGATCCAAGAGATGGCTAGATCTATGCTTCTAGGTCGTAAAGTTTCTAGGAGATTTTGGGCAGAGGCAGTGTCTACTGCATGCCACACAGTGAATAGGGTGTATCTGCGTCCACACACACTTCACACTCCTTATGAGTTGTGGACTGGCAAGAAGCCCAACCTGACATATTTCCGTGTCTTTGGGAGTAAATGCTAAATCCTACGGGATAAAGAGAAATTAGGAAAGTTTGACTCCCGAAGCGACGAGGGAATATTTCTAGGATATTCATCGAATAGCAGAGCGTACCGGGTTTTTAACCTGAAGAGCTCTAAGATTATGGAATCAATAAACGTCACCGTGCAAGATGACGAACCTCCGACGGTTATTGATCCTAACCTTCAGTGTGAGGATGAGGATTGTTCTGACAGTGATTTACCTGTTCCTCTCTCACACTCTGTGGACCCTACTCCTGTGTTAGGGGACACACCTGCTTGGGTTCGCAAGAGTCATGACCCTTCTGCCATTGTTGGTGATCCCACTCTAGGGGTCAAGACTCGTGCTCAGCTAGAGAACGTTGTTAGCCATCTTTGCTACACGTCTAAAGTCGAGCCCAAGAACCATAAAGAAGCACTCAAGGATGAACACTGGATATCTGCTATGCAGGATGAGTTGCTTCAGTTTAAAAAGAATGATGTCTGGGAACTTGTCCCCCGACCTAGTGAGATTAATGTGATAGGTACCCGGTGGGTTTTTAAGAACAAAATGGATGAAAATGGTACCATAATCCGAAATAAGGCTAGGTTGGTCGCTCAAGGCTACACACAGATAGAGGGTGTAGACTTTGGGGAGACATTTGCTCCTGTTGCGAGGCTTGAGTCCGTCCGTCTTCTACTCGCCATCGCATGTCATCTGCGCTTCAAGGTGTATCAGATGGATGTCAAGACTGCCTTTTTGAATGGCATTCTACAGAAGGAGGTTTATGTGGAACAACCAAAAGGGTTTGAAGACCCTCAGCACCCTGAGCACGTCTACTATCTGAGGAAAGCCTTGAATGGTTTGAAGCAAGTACCCCGTGCTTGGTACGAGAGGCTTACTTCTTATCTCTTAGCTCGTGGCTTCAAGAGAGGGGGAGTAGATATGACGTTGTTTGTCAGGAGAGATGACGGTGCTATTTTGGTTGCCCAGGTCTATGTGGACGACATAGTCTTTGGATCCACATGCTCCCAGCATGCTCACCACTTTGAGGAGGAGATGAAAAGTGAGTTTGAGATGAGCATGGTTGGTGAGCTTACATTCTTCCTTGGTCTCCAGGTTCGTCATCTAGAGGATGGGATGTTCATCTCCCAATCCAAGTATGCTAGAGACCTAGTGAAGAAATTTGATTTAGACTCCGCTAAGCATGCACGTACACCTATGAGTACCACTACCAAGCTTAGTAAGCACACTTCAGGCAAGGACGTAGAGCAAACCTTATATCGGAGTATGATAGGTAGTCTCCTCTACTTGACTGTCAGTCGTCCCGACATCGCCTTTAGTGTTGGAGTCTGTGCGCGTTATCAGGCATCCCCAAAAGAGTCACATTTACTTGCTCTAAAACGTATTATTAAATATGTAAGTGGGACTCTCTCATACGGGATTTGGTATTCCTTTGATACCGATTACCGTCTGTCCGCCTACTCGGATGCCGATTGGGCTGGGGATGTAGATGGATGTAGAACTTCTGGTGGGTGTTTCTATTTTGGTTCTGCTCTTGTCTCCTGGCTGAGCAAGAAGCAAAATTCCATCTCTTTGTCCACTGCGGAGGCTGAGTACATAGCCGCCGGGAGTTGTTGCACACAACTCTTGTGGATGAAGCAAATGCTGGAGGATTATGGGATATCACAGGACACCATGACCATTTCCTGTGATAACACGAGCGCGATACACATATCTCGCAATCCTGTTCAGCATTCGCGCACAAAACACATCAGGATACGTGAGCACTTTATTCGTCAGTTAGTTGAAGAGAAAGTTGTATCCCTGAGTTTTGTTCCTACCGACCGTCAGTTAGCCGATATTTTCACGAAACCTTTAGATGCCCTCAGATTTGAGAGTCTTAGGAAATCTTTAGGGATTTGCACAGTTGACTGAGGGGTTGGTCTATGTCTAGAATAGGATGCTTCTTCATGTTCATATCATATGCTTCCTATTGCTAGTCTGTTTTATATGTACCATTACTTTGTTGTACAGCTTTGTTTTATTCTTTTTGATTTTTATATTTCTTTTGAAAAAAATACAAAAATATTTTCCTTTAAGAAAATTTTTGAGAAAAGCACAAAAAGATTTTATTTTTCCAAATTTTTGAAAAAATCCAAAAAGATTTTTGTATTTTGCTTCTTTTATGGATGAGCATGTAAGATAGCCAAGTCACAACTTCATTCCATTTATCCATGTGACTGTTTGATAGAGATTTGAGAGGCTACATCATTTCATCCATGTGCTTTACATTGATTGGAGTCTTTGAGATGTAGTTAGTGATATCTTCCTACATGTTTGACTCCTATATCCTTTATTGCACACATGCACGACTATATTTGATTATTGCACTTGTTTATCTCATGTTAGCTTGCATGTTTTCATCTCAATCATGTCTATACAATGTACAATATGCGATAAAACTTGACAAGATTGGAATGCATGTAAAAACCGTTTTGGTGAGACTGTGTGTTTTTATATAACGGGGATGGGCTGCGAAAGGTAATCATCTATCCTTTGCGCAAAAGCCACCGTTAAAAAGGACCTAAAAATGGAGGAATTTTAATATCCGAGGTCCAAAGAGGTTAAAAGAGCCCGAAAAAATTTAAAGGCAATTAAAAGCAATTCATGCCAAATATGGGCCACTTAGGTTTCACCATCAATTCTCCAAAGTTTGAGAATTTAGAATGCCTCTATTCAATACAATATCTGAGGGAGTTTGGTTGGAGAATCTAAATGGGTTTGCACTTCCTTGAAAGTCCTGAAAAAGCATAAAATCATTTTGGACGTTATTGGTGTGAAAATCATTTTGAGCTTTGATTTGTTGATTTGATTGAGTCAATATCTTATACTATCACTCTTTTACACCAAAGGAAGAATTTGAGTTCATTCGCTAGGAATATCCAATATTCATCGTGCACATATGTCATGTTTGTATGCATTGATTTTCCTATCGAATTTGATCACACCACTTCATTTACGCTATCATTGACTTGGTTGCTTTCTGTTTATTCATGGTGTGTTTTTATCCTAGTGACACCCCGCACTTGCTTATTTGATTTATTTCTCTAATTTGTCCATTTGGGGACATCATAAAAAGGGGGAGAAAGAATTATCATATTATGGGGGAGTTTGAATTCTGGGGGAGTTTTTGAGATGTTGCTTATATTTTTATCATATATTGATATCCATGTTATCTCATTTCAAACTCGATATGTCACGTGGTATTTGCTTTGTCTCATGTGTGTAGGTATGAAGATTGCAGATCTATATGTTGCACACCCTGATGAGAAAAGTTTTGAGATTCCTGAAGAATTAAAGAACAAACGATGAAGACTATTCATTTGTACCTTTTCCAGTTTTGGGTTCATGGGAGGGTAGATTTCTATAGGCAATTTCATATTTGATAATTCGGATTTTTTATGTATGTACCGGCATAGACATAGGGAGAGATTTGTAAGGACATTTTTCACATGTCCGAAATGTTTCATTTATTTATGTCGTACGCCGCTACATTTGGCACGTCTCCTCACGATCTCACATGACGGTCTCTATCCGAATTCCGGGAACCAAGCATGCATTATCTCCACTAATATGTCCCACATCTGCCTCAATGACTTCACCTTCCAAGATTTTAGGGACTTAATGCAAGTGGTACGCAAGGGAAGTCAAAACAGTGAAAAAAAGGCACAATAGGAGAGTTCAAGGGCATTTTCGTAATTTCAAATCCATAGTTCGGAGGTCTGGTCAACTAGAAAGTTGAAGAGCTCGCCGCAACAAAGATACTGGAAAAAACGGCACCTCAATCTGAGCTACGGTGAAGGAGTTATGACCTTTTGAAGATAGAGAAAATTCCTTAAAGAATGCTGTTTTTTTTGTACGCTGGATAGAATTTTAGAGTTTTAAGAACGTGAGACTCTTCATATTTTTTCCTATAAATACCAACTTCAGGGGAGTTGTTTTGTAAGACTTTAGGAGACAAATTTGAGAGTCCAAATACATCTAGTCTTCATATTTTTGAGTCCCAAGACTCATGTTTTGATTCACACATCATTGCCAAACCTTTGTGAATCCTTTTGCAACCCAAGAACACAACTTTGGTTTGTTCAACCCTTGTGGAGGAGACCGTTCTTCTTCTTCATTGCAGCCCTACTGGAAAGGGATAATTCCAGCCGCGACTACAGAATCCGATACCCGAGGGTAATTCTTAGTCAACTTGTATTTTCATTGTCATCCGATTGTAAGCCGTTTTCTTACAAATTATAGTGAAAATAAATGGTTTTGCCCCTGAGGGGGATTTTTCCTTAATTGCATGTGTTTGAATGTTCTTGCGTAGATTATCTATTTATTCAATCACATACTGCTGCATGTTTAGGGTTTGTTTGTGTTAAAAGGGTTTTATATATGGTTTGATCATTTGAACGCGAGCACACACGTTTCTCAAATCGTGATGTCTTGAATTAATCGACCATTTGTGTAAACTGAGACAATAGTATTCACACAATGCATTTCCAACCTTATTGGTTCTCATTGTTGTGTCCATTTTGGCCTTGGACACTTCCTGGTTTCATGAGTGTGCTAGAGAAATAACCTTCGCTATTCTCATAGAAGCGGCCCCTTCTCACTCACATAGGTGATTTCTATAAAGAGTATCTTGCTAATACCCCACTTGACCTGTACATTCAAGATATATAAATCATTAAAAACACAATTTATCCTTATACAAGCGGCAGTTTGTCCACTGACTCATCTTTGGAATGGGAGGATGTAATTAAATTATACTTCTTAGTGAAAACTAAGTCATCATAATTAGGTTATCTCTTTGAACCTATTTCTTGGGATCTCCGGTCATTTAGGTTGGGTTTCCATTAAGACGACTCTTTAGAATTTTACAGGCTTTTGACCCATTCCACGTGATGAACTTGCAACTTGCTCTCCAGGTATACCTTTAGTTAGTGGATCCACAATATTTTCCTTTTACTTTACATAGTCAACAGTAATAATTACATTTGAGAGCAATTGTCTAACGGTTTGGTGTCGACGACGTATATGTCATAATTTACCATTATAGTTATTATTTTCAGCCCTAGCAATTGTCGATTGACTATCACAATGTATTATGATAGGTGGCACGAGCTTTGACCATATTGGAATATCCTCTAAGAAGTTTCTAAGCCATTCATCCTCTTCCCCAGCTTTATCTAAAGCAATAAATTCAGATTCCATCGTGTATCTTGGAATACACGTTTACTTCGAGGATTTTCAAGATACGACTGCACCTCCAAGGGTAAATACATATCCACTTGTGGATTTCAAATCATTTGAGTTAGATATCCAATTTGCATCGCTATAGCCTTCAAGTACAACTGGATATCGTTCATTGTGCAACCCATCCCCCAAAGAGTATCGAAGATATCAAAGAACTCTTATCAAGGCTTTCCAATGATCTTTCCCGGATTACTCGTATATCGATCGAGATTACTAATCGAGTATGCTATATCAGGTCGAGTACAGTTTGATAAATACATCAAACTTCCAATAATACGAGAATACTCTAATTGAGATATACCTTCACCTTTATTTTTAAGGAGGTGATGACTTGGATCTAAAGGTGTTCTCACTGGACTTTGATCATATTTATTGTACTTTTAAAGTATTTTTTCAACGTAATGTGATTGAGATAAACTAATTCCTTGAGGGGTTCTAATAATTTTAATTCCCAGGATGACAACAGCCAATCCCATGTCCTTCATTTCAAATTTACTAGTCAATATTTGTTTAGTAGAATTGATAACATTATTATTATTATTATTATTATTATTATTATTATTATTATTATTATTATTATTATTATTATTATTATTATTATTATTATTATTATTATTATTATTAGCATATCATCTACATATAGACATACAATCACATGTCCCGCTTAAGTGCTTTTGATGTAAACACATTTGTCACACTCATTTATTTTGAAACCATTTGACTTCATGACATTGTCAAAATTTTCTTGCCATTGTTTAGGTGCTTGTTTCAACCCATATAATGACTTCACAAGTTTACATACTTTCCTTTCATTTCCATGAGATCTAAAACCTTCAGTTTGTTCCATATATATTTCTTCATCTGATTCACCATTAAAAAATGTCGTTTTAACATCCATTTGGTGAATTTCCAATTTATGTATTGCTGCAATTGCAATTAATATTCTAATGGATGTAATCCTTGTAACAGGTGAATAGGTGTCGAAATAATCTATTACCTCTTTTTGCTTGTATCCTTTATATACAAGTCTATCCTTATATTTATCAATGGTTCCATCAGCTTTCATTTTCCGTTTGAATATCCATTTAAACCCTAACGGTGTTGTCCCTAGTAGTAGGTTTACCAGTTCCCATGTATGATTGTGCAAAATGGATTCAATTTCACTATTGATAGCTTCTATCCAATATGAGGCTTCCGGAGTGGATAGAGCTTCTTTTACCATTTGAGGTTCACTTTCTAACATATATGTTAGAAAATCTGGACCGAAAGATTTTGAAATCTTAGCTCTTTTGCTATGTCTAGGTTCTTCCTCAATAATATTTCGAGGTTCACCATTTGTAACTTCAAGCATTCTTTTGTTAGAAGTTGTTTCTTGTGTACTCTTATAAGGAAAGATATTTTCAAAGAATGATGCATTCCTAGATTCTATGATTGTATTTTTCATGAATTTCAGGAATGTCAGACTTATGCACAAGAAATCGATAAGCACTACTATTATGTCCATAACTAATGAATATGTAGTCAATAGTCTTTGGACCAATTTTCACCTTTTTAGGTTCAGGAATTAGTACTTTTGCAAGACACCCCCACACTTTCTAAGTATATGTAGGAAGGCTTGCGTCCTTTCCACAACTCATAGGGTATCTTATTTGTTTTCTTATGAATCAATTTTTTGAGAATGTAATTAGATGAAAGCAATGCTTCCCCCCACATGTTTTGGGATAATCCCGAACTTATTAATAATGCATTCATCATTTCTTTTAAAGTTTGATTTTTACGTTCCGCAATCCTATTTGATTGAGGAGAGTAAGGTGCGGTAGTTTGGTGAATAATACCATTCTCCAAACATATTTCCTTAAAAGGATATTCGTATTCACCACCTCTATCACTTCTTAATTCTTTAATACTTTTACCAAGTTGATTCTCAACTTCTATCTTGTATTGCTTAAAAGCTTCAATTGCTTCATCTTTGTTTCTTAAAAGATAAACATATCAATATCTAGTGAAATCGTCCACAAAGGTAATAAAGTACTTTTTCCCACCTCTAGTTTGAAAATTTTTTAAATCACATATATCGGTGTGAATTAAATCTAAAGGTTCACTATTCCTTTCAATTGAATGGAAAGGCGTTTTAGTTAATTTAGCTTCTACACATGTTTCACATTTGTGACTTGTATCAATGCTAAATTTTGGAATTAATTCTAAGTGAATTAATTTACTTAAATTATTATAATTAACATGTCTAAGTCTACCATGCCACATATCCATAGACTCAAGCATATAAGCGGAAGATATCATATTATTATTATCATTGTTACTTTTAGGTACAACAGTCATGACGTTCAATTTGAACATCCCATCACACATATATCCTCTCCCTACATACATTCCATCTTTACTTAGTACAAATTTGTCTCCAACAAAGACTAGCTTAAATCATTTCTTGCTTAGCACGGAACCGGAGACAAGGTTATTTCTCATGTCAGGACATGTAACACATCGTTGAGTGCGAGATGCTTCCCCGAAGTCATTTTCAGCACTACTTGGCCTTTACTTTCAACCTTCGAGGTGGAGGAGTTTACCATGAATAATTGTTCTCCATTTGCAATTGGTTGGTAGGTTGTGAACATACTTTTATCGGAACACACATGGCGTGTAGCGCCGGTATCAACCCGCCACTCTTTGGTATTACCCACCAAATTTACTTCAGACACAATTCCGGAGAGTGAAACATTGGAGACATCATCGGATAATGCATCAAATTCTGTCATGTTGGATTGTGGTGCTTTCTTTTTGAAGTTCTCTTGTTTTTCGGCTTGCGACAATCATTGGCCCTATGACCTTCTTTGTTGCAATTAAAACATTTTCCTTTGAACTTCTTAGCACCGCCTTGTTGACTTGTGCTTTCATTTTTATGCTTCCTCTTTTTATTTAATTTTTGTCCATCCTCAACAATATTTGCTTTTGCAGACATAGCATGGTTACCATTTTTCTTTTCAGATTTATGATTATCTTCTTCTATCCTTAACCGAACAATTAAATCTTCAAGTCCCATTTCTTTTTGTTTATTCTTCAAATAATTTTTGAAATCTTTCCAAGAAGTAGGTAATTTTTCAATTACCGTAGCAACTTGATATGTTTCACTTATGACCATATTTTCAGCAAGTATTTCGTGAAAAATTAATTTAAGCTCTTGGACTTGGCTTATAACAGTCTTTGAATCAACCATTTTATACTTGAGAAATCCACCGACCACGAATTTTTTATGCCGGCATCCTCGGTTTTATATTTTTTATCCAAAGACTCCCATAACAATTTAGCGCTTTTGATTGGACTATATACATTATAAAGTGTATTGTCCAATCCATTAAGGATATAGTTTTTGTAAATAAAATCTGAATATTTCCATGCTTCTACAGCTAGCAAAGTTGTCTTATCCGTTTCATTTTCATTAACCACAGGAGCATCTTCGTTAATAAACCTCGCAAGATTAATGGTGGTTAAATAGAACAACATCTTTTGTTGCCAACGTTTGAAATCAGTACCATTAAACTTTTTGGATTTTTCTCCATGAGTTAAATGAGTCGAAACGGTATTAGGAATACTAACCGTCACATCATTTTGAGGAACATACATCACATTTTCAGAGGATTCAGTCGCTATTATTCTGTTATTGAATAACAGAAAAGAAATTTATGAAATGTATAGAAATTTTTTCCAAAATTAAAATTATAGGAAAAGAGATATTCAACGTAAACACGTTTTAGTATATAAATAAAACAGGTAAAACATTACCAATCTAATTTCAATTAAGAAAATTATTTATTTAGTGAAAACACAAAAAATATATAAATATTCTGTCTTAAGATTGTTGTTTACCGGATTACGAAAATTAATATATATATATATATATATATATATCACTAAATAAATAAACAGTAATTAAAATTAATTAATTAATTACTCTAGAAAAACAGAACAGTAAAGGGAGACGAGAAGAACATACAGTTTGTGATTGAAACAATCACTTGTAGAATTTTGACCGAGTCGAAAGTTGAACTATCTCTCCTTAAGACAGAATATGCCCCCGCTATGGTGCTGACGGAAAATTCAATGGGCATCTGCCTCCCAGGATGAAACGGTCAATGACTGTTATAAGAAGAACTTTAGTACAACAGTCCCATGAACCAACAATGGCAAATTACTCTCAAGTAGTAAGAAGGGAACAAGGACAGTAGTAGGGAATTCGGGTAGATTTTCTAATATTTTAAATGGACTGCATATGGTCCTTTTTATAAGTGGTGAAGGGATGCAACTCATGGCTTTTTCCAGAAAAGATATGACTGTTTGTACAGTCACATCTCTCTAATAAAGCAACTTAATATTTTAATTAATTAATTAAAAAACGACAGCTTTTTTAAATAATTAATTAATGCGGAAAATAATTAATCCATAATTAATCCAGATTTTTTGGTTCAGAAAATAAATTTTAAAGCCCAAAGGTCAATTAAAATTTTTCCAAAAAATTTAATAGTTGCTCAAGAAAGACCCACGACCCGGACCCGAACGGACGGCGGCGGCGGCGCACGCGCGTGTGGGCTGTTGGCCCAAGCCCAACACATGCATAATGTAGGCCATCTCCCCTTCAAAGAGTTGTGATAGACCAAGGCATCCAAACCTTAGTCCCATAACTTGAGTATATTAACTCCAAGCATTTCTACCACTATTCCAATGTGGAAAAAACCCACTTAAACTTACACTCAAATGGGTCACTTTAAGTCCAAATTTTTATTTCATTACTTCACTATTTTGAATAAGTGAGTATATCAAATTAATCTCCTTGCTACAAGATACACATTTGTACTAAGACACATCACTTTTAACATATGTGTCTTAATTAAAGTTGACTCTAAAGTTTGACCAAATAAGCTGGCATTTCATAAAATATACAACAGTATAATGAGTTAAAACTTTTTCAAGAACCCATTAGCAAGATGCAAACCACATTTGCGTTGGGTAACATCAAGAGGACACCTAACTAGGTATAACTTAAAATGACCTCTAAAAGTTAAAAAGGATAAATATCGAGGTTTCTCGAACCTTAGACACCTATTGGAGGGAAAACTGCACCCATATAATTAAATGTTCATCACAAGATGACTATAATAGGATTGCTGGAAAGTAACTTTAGACAAATATACATAATAAACTCGGTTTCACATAGGTTCTTAACTTCAAGACTCTTAATCATGTAGTATTACAAGTAGAAGAGAACCTCATTGCTAGGGATGATAAGCCAGCATCAGAGAAGGTCTCTAAGTCTATTATCCAATTAACTAAAAATAATGGTTCTCCTGGAGCATCCACCTACCACATCAACACCGTATTAACAACCTACCCTAGACCAAGTTTCTATTCCACTATGATAGCCATTGTTTCTCCCTATGAGCTCATGCCTATTGGAATCCCCAATTATGTAGTACCTCCATCCGAGAATCAACCTTGGATATTCCTCTTCGACCTGAAGCGAAAAAATGAATAATAACTATATTGAAATCTAGATTGGAACACAAGTTAGGTGCCTATGTTAATACCCCTAATAAATTTGTGCAATAATACATTTACACAACTTCAATAGAAGGTAATTTAAGACATTTTGTATGTAATTAATAAAAAAATTCTTAACTTTGACGCTAAGATGTAATTGTTAGTGTTTTATTTGTAAAGCCATGTAATGACATTTTATTAATTCACAAAAGCATTTTCTACATCATTTTATATGAGAATAATGTTTATGATACTGATTTATACTTATATTCTTCAAATATATTGTTGTGTATATGTCAGTTAACTGTAGTTAGTAAGAATTCCGGCGAGTTTGGTTCGGCTTGATCATAGGATATCGAAATTATGGTTATAGTACTATTGAACAATTCATAACCTAGATAAGGAGTTAACATCCTATCGGAACGGTTGCGTGTACACTCCTAATGCTTTATCTTAAACTACAAGAACTTGTCTCATGGTTCGAGAACTTGTATGATAGTTTAAAAGGGGATTGTGACGGGTACATCTAGAAATGTATTGAATAAGACCACTTATAAGATTTAAATCTAAGGTTTGTATCTATTAGACTTAGGTAATCTTACACTATTTACAAATGGTTCATATATTCTTAATCTTGAGGGTTCTGAGGATTGGACACATTTCATAATTATTGCTTTGACTGTTATCGAAAACATTCAATTTTATTGGATCTCAATCTCCGTTGATTGGGCTATCTTTGTATGTGTAAGTATGAGATCATCATTCGAAGGAATCTATAGCTAGGTGTAAGAGGGTAGTTATGATTAGATGGAGGCATAAACCCTTTTGGATTACAGTAATGATAAGTTAATCAAGAAACACCTTTGACTAAGTAAAACACACAATCACAAATCTATAGAGATGAACTCAGTTTAATATTACAAATCTCTCGTGTATAACTCAAAAGATAATAATGAACTCATAGGTAACTCATTTAGTGTGAGAGAGAAGTAAGCATCCTAGATACACCTTGGCAGGCAGCCCAACACCCCAACCACCCTCAAAGATCTCTGTCAAGTATTAAAAGCTTCGTAATAAATGGAAATGGTGGGTGAGTGAACTCTGGTTCTCAATAAATCTCTCTTTCTGATGTATATTTTTCTCTCTAGCAATAACTTATAAACTCTCAAAAGAACATCCCTTCCCCAGAGGTGGTTGGGGCCCGTAAATAGCCCCCACACCACTCCCGAGATCTTCTCTGCATTAGTCCACCTAAGTAGAACGAAAAGAAGGAATTGGAAATGAAAAGGGGGAGCCAGAAGCTTCGCTCAGTCATTAATAACTGTGAAAGACATCTCTTATACTTTATGTCACAAACATTAAATGTCTGATGAACTAGTTAGCTCCACATCATAAACATTAAATGACAGGAAATGCCTTTTGCCTAACCACTGTGTGTCAGGGGGCTGTCGTCACATAGGTGGCTCACCAACCAACTGACAGCCCCAAATACCACAATGGTTTACTCAAGTGCAAATTTGACATTGCCTAGCTGGTTAGTGACATCACATAAAGTAGGCGTTATGTGAATTAGAGGGATATTTGGTTCACAACTCAACGCCCGATGGAACTCAAGGCTTCTCCGCCCGAGGTTCCAAGGTCAGGGTCTTTTGGTATTTTGCCAGGTGTATTTAAGATGGTCAGGACAAGCCCCAAAAGTGCCTCACTTCTCAATCCTCCAAACCAAGTCCCTCTAAAGTTCCCACGGCAAGGTCGTTCGATAGAGCATGAAAGCTCTCCCAGGCCCTGCCAAGCCCGGTCTCTCGCGAGAACCGTTCAACCTTACACTAAAAATCATTATAATCATTACAAATCATGGTTAATGTAAATAAAGAGATGCAATAAGACTAAGCAAAGCAATAGGGCTAAAGGGTGAGTTCTTTCGATCAGCTTCTTCGCTGGAAGATCCCTTTGGACTACCACGCTGAACTACCTCGCTTGAGCTTCCTTGGTGAGCTGCATCGCTTTGGGCTACATCGCTGCCTTATTGAGCTGCATCATTTCCTTAATCCTAAACACTATTGTTAATGGGAGGATTATCTATAATCTCAAGATTACCTTTAAGACTCCTATATTTTCCCCTTCGTGTAGAGATTTGTTATGGAAATAAGAAATGTCTTCACGAAAACATCTCAATCTGATGAGCCTTGGTGTCTCTGTCTTCGTTACGTCCTCTGTCATTATTACTTCCAAGAAAAAGTAAAATTCTCCCCGATGTACCTGAACCAAAGTGCTACGGATTGTAGGCGATTTGGTAAAAGGACATCACCACTTTTTCCTATTGCCGAGCTTCAACCCTTCTGTCTTTGCTTCCTTGGTTAATTTGGACTTCTCTCGAAACACCTGCGAACTTTTTCAAAAAACCGTTTTGACTCTTGGGAAGTTAAATTCTCCCATTTGTGTTGTTGTGGAGTATAGTTGTAGGTAGTGAGTTTTTTCGTTAAGGCTGCCCCTATCGTTGAGACTTGTGAAATTCTCCCTTGTAAACTTCTTCCGAGGAAATTCTCCCTATTTAAAGGTACTACTTTGTTTGGGCTTTGCGTCGTCGTCGTTTCTTCATGTTCGAAAAAGAAAAAAAAAATCTCCCTGATGTATCTGAGTCACAATTAAACGACATTTGGACTTGTGGCGAGGGGACATTGTATCTTTTTGAACCGTTGGGGCAACCTCGCCGTTGGTAGTTATTGGATATGTATGACAAAGGAGAAATTTTGGTGCCAAACCCCAAAACTTTTCTTGGAAGAAACCCTTTCTATCCCTATGCATCACTTCATTAATGACGTAATGCTGTCTTCTCAACTGTCAGAACACTCCCCAAAGTGCCACGTGTCTGCTTGAAATGATTATTGTCAGCCTTGCATATGTGTTGGTGGGAAACTCAAAACACGGGTTTAAGTGATTCAAACGTCTATTTTTTCAAAACACTTGACCCTTTTCTTCGTATTCTTAAAGTCCCGTCTACTTTAGAGAGAGAAACTCTGAAAAAGTCCATTGTTGCTAAGCTTTTCTCCTGATTTCTTTCCTCTACAATCATCTTCGCCCTCTAGCCACTGTACCTCACTTTCATCTATAAAGAAATCCTACTACGTCTGCCACCAATACTCCACCTTCCACCCTTGCTGCCACCACTTTGTCTGTCGCCCGTCAGGAACAACTATGTCTCTACCGTCGATCCCCCATATTCAGCAACGGTGATGATTTTTTTGGGTTTTGCAAAACTTTCATTTTTAACGCCAAGTGTGATGCCATGGTTCTTGGTGATGAAGACAAAAATGCTTATGACTGGGGCTTTCTTCCCCCAGAGGGTACTCTTTAATTTTTTCTTGAGCGAGGGGACTTCCCATGGTCCTATATTGACTTCGAAAGGCCTGGGGGTTCTCCTTGTTACTTTGCTACCTGGAACTCCCACATGCAGAGTTCCCACATTGATACCCTTGCAAAAATTAGGCTTCATCGGGCCAAGTGGTTCGGTGAGTTTACTCTTTCCAAGAATAATGCTTCCCTTCCCGTCCTGGTGTCTCGCTGGAACATTACTACTCACACTTTCATTGCTTCATAGGGTGAGTTTATAGTAACGTTGGAAGACGTGTGTGAACATTTTGGGCTTTGAGGCAATAGGTCATGAGCCCTACTATGATGAAGCCTTAGACTCCTAAGAGGCTGCTAACCGTTCAGAGTTGGACCATATATGTCGAAGGTGCATCGGTTCTTCAAATAAAGCTACCTTTACCCCTTACATAAGCTATTTCTTCCAGGATCCTTCTAAGAATAGCTCTTCTGAGGCTTCCCCTGGTCAATGTATATCATTAGAACTTCCTTCTTACATCCTTGTCATTTTCTCCCACTTCGTTTTATCGGGGAAACCTAATGACCAACCCCAAAGGGACTAAATCAACATATCCCTTCGTTTGGCCCGGGATATCAAGCTTCCTCTGGATACAATTGCCCTGGGGTCACTGTATATATGGTTTGATAGGACACATTTTGACATGGAATGGTCTCTTGATCGTTATAACCTGGCCAACTTTGCCAACTGCATACTCCTGACGGGCTTCCTCTATGTTCGTTTCCCCTATGTAGTGGCTAAACCCAACCGTCCTCCTTCGGGAGAAACAATTCTGCCTCCACATTACTGTAATTTATCACAAGAGGCAAAGTCAAAAGGAGTTAACCTTTGTTATTGACAAATGGGATTGTTTTGTGATGCGGCCTTATGGAGAGGAAGTGTTCCTCCACACTTGTGATTTTTTCAAGAATAAGCCAAGGGTGGTCCAACCAATGACTGTGGCCTTATGGAAGAAGACCCTTCACTTGCTGTGGTTATTCTGTTCTCTCCAAGTTACTTACCATCCTACACCGAGTGGGGGTACTCGTGAGAACATTATAACCCCCATCGGTGCGACCATCAATTTGGTTTTGACCAAGGGGATCCTCACCCCGTCTTCCAGCTAAACCACCCCAAGGTCACGTTCAGCGAGGCCTATTCTCTCTTCACTTATACAGATGCATGGGGAGTGAGCTCCACAATGTCTGACATATTCATCATCCTCAGTATCTCTAGGCAAGGTGATGTGATGTCTTTATTTACCACCAAGTATTGGGCAAAGCAACCGGCCCAAAATTTTGAATTTATTGAGGGGACTCCTGTATATCCCCTAGTGCTTTTGTTTTCTTTCTCAGGAACTGGGTTTGAAAGGTAATTTCATTCTGGAAATAGAGTTACCCTTGAAAAAAACTCCCAATGAACCTCCCACTGATATTCCTCCCCACTGCTCCATGATTATTTTTGCCCAAAGCCCAAAAAGGCCCCGACGTCCAAACAGCCTTTTCCTTCTGAAGCTATTTTTGGTGAAGGGGTTCCAATCGAAGTAGCTTCTGGAGAATGACTTTCCTAGCCACCAGCCAAAATAACTAGGGGTCCCAAGAGTGGTACTTACTCAAAGATTAAGTCCCAAACTCACTCTCAAACTCATTTGGAGTCATTCTCCACCGCCTCCATTCCTCCTCCCTTGTCTGCATACGTGAGTGAGGATTTAAGAAAGAAAATTCAGGCTAAGGTGGAGCGAATAAATTATGAGTTTCGATGACACGCTCCCATCTTTCCTCCTGCTATTGCCTTCCCCACTATTTTAGTAGATCCATAGGAACCAGGGTCAAAAAGGAATAAGAGCTCAAGGGTTCCTTAAATATGTATAATTAGTAGGTGTATAAGGAGTTGAAACTTTTTCAATAACCCATTAGTAAGATGCAAACCACATATGCGTTAGGAAACATCAAGAGGACACCATTTATCCAGCCAATTGTCTTCCCAAGAAATTCAAAATGTACAAAGGGTTTGTACTTCCCTTCATATATTTGTCAAAATACCACTTACAAATTCAATTTAGATCTTGGAGTTATGGATACAATGTTTTCCTTCACCCTGGACATTGGTTCCCTCATTTGGTATATGGGTCTGAAAAGAGAAGGCACAACGGAGATGTATGATAACATTTTTCAAGCCTTTATTAATCAATATGAGTACAATGAGGAACTAGGTATCACTCAAAATTACCTCTAAATGTTAAAAAGGATAAATATCGAGGTTTCTTGAACCTTTGTCACTTATTGGAGGGAAAACTCCACCCATATAATTAATTGTTCATCACAAGATGACCATAATAGGATTGCTGGAAAGTACCTTTAGACGAATATACATAATAAACTCAGGTTCGCATAGGTTCTTAACTTTAAGACTCTTAATTATGTAGTATGTCAAGTTGAAGAGAACCTCGTTGCTAGGGACGATAAGCCACCATCAGAGAAGGTCTTTAAGTCTATTATCCAATTAACTGAAAATTATGGTTCTCCTGGAGCATCCACCTTCCACATCAACACCGTATTAACAACCTACCCTAGACCAAGTTTTAATGCCACCATGATAGCCATTGTTTCTCCCTACGAGTTCATGCCTATTGGAATCCCCAATTGTGTAGTACCTCCATCCGAGAATCGACCTTGGATATTCCTCTTCGACCTGAAGCTAAAAAATTAATAATAACTATACTAAAATCTAGATTGGACCACAAGTTAGGTGCCTATGTTAATACCACTAATAAATTTGTGCAATAATACATTTTACACAACTTCAATAGAAGGTAATTTAAGAAATTTTGAACGTAATTAATAAAAAAATGCTTAACTTTGATTGTAAGATGTAATTGTTGGTTTTTTATTCATAAAGCCATGTAATGACATTTTATTAATTAATAAAAGCATTTTCTACATCATTTTTATATGAGAATAATGTTTATGATATTTATTTATACTTATATTCTTCAAATATATTGTTATATGTATGTCGGTTAACTGTAGTTAGTAAGAATTTCGATGAGTTGGGTTCGGCTTGATCATAGGATATCGAAATTATGGTTCTAGTACTATTGAACAATTTATAACCTAGATAAGGAGTTAACATCCTATCGGAATGGTTGCGTGTAAACTCCTAATGGTTTATCTTAAACTATAAGAACTTGTGTCATGATTCGAGAACTTTTATGATAGTTTGAAAGAGGATTATGACTGGTACATCTAGAAATGTGTTGAACAAGACCACTTATAAGATTTAAGTCTAAGGTTTGTATTTATTAGACTTAGGTAATCTTAAACCATTTACAAATGGTGCATGTATTCTTAATTCTAAGGGTTATGAGGATTGGACTGATTTTATAGTTGCTGCTTTGGTTGTTATCGAAAACATTAAATTTTATTGGATCTCAATCTCCTTAGATTGGGCTATCTTTGTATGTGTAAGTATGAGATCATCATTCGAAGGAATCTGTAGCTAGGAAATATCTTGGATTGTAATATCCCCTTCATATACTTATAAGATTTGTTTCCACCAGTTAAACCTGATCAGTGGATTATTCTATAATCCGGTGGAGTAACAAAAAAAGTTAAGTGTGATACTCAAAGGAATTGTATATATGTTAGTTTAAATAAATTAGCGAAAAGTTGATTTAACCATGCTAATATCGAAAGCTTAATGTGGGGAATCACATTATGTACCAGAATCAAACTTTGAAAATAAGACCTCATTATATTCGAATGATTTTTGAGATAGTAAAATTAGAGTGTCGTCGTAACCATTTAGTGGAATTAATTACGATTAAATAAAGGAAAGAAATTACGAGTTTGTAACACTACACCAAAAAGACCAAATTGTCACTTTTGAGCCGCCCTTGTCATGGTCAATGATCATGACAAAAAAATATGCATTTTTTGTCACGGTCATTGACCGTGACAAGCCCGTGACAAAGGCTTGTCACGGTTTATGATCGTGATAAGAATAGTTATCACGAGCTTGTCATGGTCATTGATCGTGACAACCTTATAAACTTGTCATGGTCAATGACCGTGACAGTTCTGTGACATGTCTGTCAGTAAAAAAAACCTTCCCATTTATTTTTTTCCATCGATTTCTATTCCCTCCGTTCTCTCTCTCTCTCTACCAGGTATTGTTTCTTCTCTCTTTCTCTTTCAGCTGTATATATATGTGTATGTGTGTATACATATGTGTGTGCATGTACATGGGTGTATGTGTCAGTGCATGTGTGTGGTGGGCGGGAGGGAGCAGAGGGTTGTGGGGCGGGTGGTGGTGGGGTAAGGGGTGGGGCATTTGTGTGTATGTGTGTGGGGTGTGTTGGGTGTGTGGGTGGGTTTGTGTGTGTGTGTGCATGTGTGTGTGTATGTGTGATGGGGCAAGGGGTGTGGGGTGTGTATGCGTGTGTGTTGAAATTAATTGGTATTTAGTTTAGGACTTAAAATTAATTGTTAATATTGATTGTGTAAGAGGGTAGTTTAGATTAGATGGAGTCATAAACCCTTTTGAGTATCGTAATGATAAGTTAATCGGGAACTCTCTTGATTAATTAAAAGACACACAGTCACAACCTAGTGAAGATAAACTCAGTTTGAACTCACAAATCTCTCGTGTATAACTCAGAGGATGATAATGAACTCAGAAGCAACTTATTTAGAGGGAGAGATAAGTAAGAACCCTAGATACACCTTGGCAGGAAGCCAAACATACAAACTCTCAAAGGTCTCCAATCAGATATTAAAAGATTAATAATAAATGACCATGGTGGATGAGTAAAAGCTATGGTTTTGCAATTACTTCTTTCTTTCTTGATGGTAATCTCTCTCTCTAACCAATAGTCTCTAGAAAAGAACTTGTTTTTCTTTGAAGTGGTTGAGGCAAATAAATAACCCCCCACACCACTCCCGAGATGGATCAGTCATTTATAATTGTGAAAGACATTCCTCATACCTTATGTCATGAACATTAAATGCCTGATATGCTAGTCAGCTCCACGTCATAAGCATTAAATGCCAAGACATACCTTTTGCCTAACCATTGTGCATCAGGGGGCTGTCGTCACAGAGGTGGCTCACCAACTGTTGACAACCCCAAATACCACAGTGATTTACTCAAGTGCGAACTTGACATTGCTTAACTGGAAAGTGACATCACATAAAGTAGATGTGATATTAAGTAGAGGGTTGTTTGGTTCATAAAATAATGTACGATGGAACTCAAGGCTGCTCCGCCCAAGGTTCCACAGTCAAATTCTTTTGGTGTTTTACCAGGATCATCTACGATGGTCAGGACAAGCCCCAATGGTGACTCACTTCTCAATCCTCCAAACCAAGTCCCTATGAAGTTCCCACAGTGAGGTCATTCGATAGAGCATGAAAGCTCTCACAGGCCCTGCCAGCCTAGTATCTCACAAGTACTGTTAGGCCTCACACTAAATAACATTATAATCATTACATCTCATAGTCGATAAAAATAAAAGATACTACAAGACTAAGTAAAACAATAGAACTAAAGGATGAGCTCTCTCAGCCAGTTTCTGCGCCAGAAGATCTCCCTGGGCTGCCACGCTGAACTACCGCACTTGAGCTGCCTTACTGAGATGCATCGCCAGAGCTCCATCGCTTGAGCTTCCTTGCTATCTTAATCTCTTGAGTCTGTTGTATTAACTGGTGGAATTATCTCTAATCTCGGGGTTATCTTCAAGCCCCCCATATTTACCCCTTCGTGTAGAGATTTGTTATGGGATTAAGAAATGTATGCATGAAAACTTCTCAATCTGATGGGCCTTTTATTTTGTGAGAGAAAAAAAATCTGGCATTTTTGTCTTCGTTACAACTTCTGTCATTATCATTTCCAGGAAAAAGTAAAATTCTCCCCGATGTACCTGAATCAAAGCCTTGCGGCCTATCAGCGATTGGTGAAGGGACATCGCGACTTTTTCCTGTCATTGAGCCTCATCCGTTCTGTCTCTTCTTTCGTAGCTATTGGAATTTTCTCGAAACACCTTGGGAACCTATTAACTGTCTATTCAGATTCTTGGGAAGTGAAATTCTCCCCTGTTTGTGCTAATTCATGCCGTTTATGTAGTACAACTGTAACTAGTTGGTGTTTGCATTAGGACTGCCCCTAGCGATATGAAATCTTCCTCCTAGGCATTCCTGGTGTTTAAACTTGTGGAGTTCTCCTCAAAGTAACTGTTTGAACTATAAAATTCTCCTCAATGTACCTGTATCACAGTTAAACACCGTTTGGACTTCTATGAGGGGTTATCGTAGCTTTTTAAACCGCCGTAACAAATTCTGTGTTGTGGGATATTTGATATGTCTGACAAAAGAAGAATTTTGGCCCCAAACCCCAAATCTTGTCTTGGAAGAAACCCTTTCTATCCCCATGCGTCACTTAATTAATGACATAATGCCGTCTTTTCAACTGTCAGGACAATTCCCAAAGTGCCACATGTCCATCTGAAATGATTACCGATGACTTTGAACATGTGGTGGTGGGAAACTCAAGAGGCGAACCCAAAAATTTGAAACGGTTATTATTAAAACACTTAGCCATTTTTTTCTTACTTTGCCTTCGTCGTCTTCAACTCCTAACATTTTTAGAGAGAGAAAATCCTCAGAGCGCCATTGTTGCTAAGCTTTTCCCTGGTTTCCTTTCTCTCATCATCTCTTTCACTACCACTTATGGCTGTACTCCTCCATTTTTATCCATAGCCCTTCCTCGCTAAGCTTTTTATTTCATCATCACTTACTATGGATTCTGAAATAGGTACCCAAGGGTCACACTAGTAAGGACCGAGTGGTACTTGCTAATGCGTATTAGGTAAATTAAAAATCTCCAACTCTTTTAAATCTTTAATACAAAATCTATTATAAATTTTAAGTGAGAAAACACTCACGCACACTATTAGTAAAGGTGATGATGCTAGAAGTAAAGAATAATTCCCTTTAAGAATGAGATGAGGAAAAGTAGAGTGTGACACAATATATGTTATCGAGGAACCCACCTTAGTGGTAAACCCCGTGTCCCTAGTCCCAGGACAGCCCGCACACTCAAGTCCACTATTACCGATTACAGGTTACAGATTACAGTCCTCCAAGTCCACAATGAATTAAACTAAGCAAATACAAACCAGTACACCCAGCCTAGTCTAAAACAACCCAACTTGATTGAAAATCAGTCAACCCAATAACACCCCGGTAATAGAGACTATCACTCACGCACAACACAAGCACAACGACACACTCAAACCCGAGACCCCGTGAAGTTGTGCAACACACAAATATAATAATAGATATTATTTTAATCAAAACAATAAAAAAATAATCTTGTTTAAAAATAGACCAAACAACCAAGGTTTAAATCTATTTTAATTGACAAGACAAATTACCAATCAAGGACTAATTGAAAGGTAAGACAATATTGAATTAATCAATACTAAAAAGAATGCGTAAATATTAAGTCCCAAGACACAAGTAAGGTCTTCCTTAATATTTAATATTCAAGTAAAGATTAATTCTAAAAACAAATTAGTTGGCGCAAATGACCACAAATAAAATCCCAACAATTGTGTCGCGCAACTAAGATAAAAATTAACCTAACACCAAATATAATATGAATCAATTTAAATAGGTGTTATGTTAAAAATATTAAGTCCAAGTAAAATGAGCAAAAGATAAATAAGTGTAGCACTTAGCTCATATAAATTGGGACTTAATTGAAATAAATAAAATAAGATTACAGATATTAAATTCCAATTTTAGTATAAACCAATACTATGACAAGGGTTGGATCAAATACTCATACACACACAAACACTACCTTAAGTTATAAAAGAATACAACAAAAAGTATTCAACTTAGGCAATAAAAAGTGTACAAGTCAAATGGTCCAATCCAAGTCAAGTGAGTACGAGATAAAGAGTGTAGCACTCGACTCACTAAAATAGGATGGGTTTAACTAAAATAAAATTTAAATAAATAAAGATGTGATATAAAGACTACACACTAATTAAGCCCAGCTAAATAAAGTGAACACACAAAAGTTCAACTTAGAGGGTGTAACTAGTTAGTCAAAAATCAAATATCTTTATTCCCAAAATAAATCAAACCAGATTATAAATAAATAAATAAAAAATGTGTGACACACTAAAATAAGTCTTGATAACAAAGTGTACACACAAACTGAAATGGGAGTAAATAAACTCTCCAAACCAAACACCTAATAAACCTACTAAAATTCAGTACCAACAAATTTTAGTTCAAATAAATTTATCCAAATAAAGTTGGTCCAAAAATAAGATCTCGGACCAAATAAATAAAGTGTACACACTAAATGAGTTAGGTATAAACTAAGCTCCAACAACAAATACCCAACACCCAAATAAATTTTAATTCAGATTAAATGATTACTTTTATAAACAAAGTGTGACACAAAATAATCTAAGTCCAATAAAAAGGTGCACACAAAATAAGTTGGGTGTAAAGAAAAATCCAACAACAAACACACAACACCCAACTAAATTCAGACTTTGTTCCAAAGATAGTTCAAACAAAAATTTGTCTAAATAAATTTTAGTCTACAAAAATTTTAATAAACAATGTGTGGCACAAAAAAAATTAAGTCCAATAAAGTTTTAGTGAAAAATAAAACTTTATCCAAATAAAACTTTTCCACATAAAGTCTCTTCTACAAACACCCACAATGTCCAATGCAGCCACACAAAATGGGTAGAATAGATCCAAACAAAACAGTGAACTTTTTGTTGAAGGAAAATATAGCTTTGGTCTTAGTTCACACACAAGGATCAACAATTCAGTGTCAACGAAATGTGGCAGCAACAAAGACAAACTACTACACTAACACATGAAATGGGTGATACACCACACAACCATATCTGATTAAAAAAAATTCCCAAAGAAAAAAAATTAGCAATAACAAAAATAACGCTTCAGTAACAAAAAAAATTCAGATTTTTTTTAAAAAAAAAAAAACGCGTATATATACAGCAGTAAAAATGTATATAAATATAAGTATATGTATATGTAATATATATAACAATTTGTATTTATATATATAAATATATATGTATAGATCCGTGTATATAAAAAAATGTTACCTCAAAAAAAATCACCGCCGGAAAACCCACCACCGGAAAAGGGCCGCCGGAAAAATATTTACCGGAGAAAAACGCCGGAGATCCAACCTCAAATCGAAACCGATCCAAAGCCACACACCACCGGAAAAACCGGAGTAAAAAAAAACGCCGGGGAGCCTGTTGCCGGAGAAGACCTCCACGCCGAAAAATCGAACCACCACCGGAAAAAAAACAGGCCGGAATACCCAAAAAAAACAATCTCTGAAAAACGATTTCAAAAAAAAACTCCCAAATAATTTGTATCTTGATTAGTTATGTAAATGGGAATAAAGGGATGGTGTAAACCCTTTCAAAGATAAGCTCTCAAGATAGAGAAGTGAAAGTGTTGGGCCAAAACAAAATGACGGCTGCTTAGAGAGAGAGAGAGATCAAATGAAAAAACCCTAATCTTCAAAAGACAACACACTTAGATTATAAAGCCCCCCAAAAAATACAAGGGTAAAACCGAAAGTTGCCAAAAATGCAACGGCTCTTTTTTTTTTTTTTTTTAACAAAATGATGCCAAATTTAATTTGTGTTAAAATGTTTGATTAATTAAACAAAGGATATATTTAATTAACATGATTATTTAACACTTAGTCCAAACACTCAAACCTCATAAAATAAATTAAAAATAGTTTTATAAGGTCCACAAAAATAATAGTACTCATAAAGAAATACAAATGATACTACAAAGTTATGTAACAAAACACAAAAAATATTCTGAATAAAAAATATTTTATATATCAAGTCAAATAAAATAAAAGACTTGAAATATAAAATATAAACTTTAAATTCAGAAAATATCAAAACTCACACAAGAAAAAATAAATAAATTATATGACACCCAAAATAATTTGTACATTAAACAAAAAAATATTTTTCTCAAAAAATAATTTATATAATAAATCAATATAGGAAAATATGATTTAAGATATAAAAAATAGATTTGAATAAAAAATAAAAAATGCAAGAGCATATAAATAAATAAAAAATTGTTTGTCTCAAGATTGAGCCAACACAAGAAGAATGAGATTTTCAGATTCTTCAAGCATCCCTAAGTCTACCACCGCCGCTGCTCAGCCAAGCTCCGCCACTACCACTTCTGCTGCCACTGCCATTACCTTGGATGTTGCTCGTCGAGAGCAACTATGCTTTTACCATCAGTCTCCCATATTTAGCAAAGATGATGAGTTATCTGAAGCATGCAATACCTGCTATTTTTCAGCTAAGTATGACCCTTTGCTGTTAGGTGATGAAGACGAAGATTCATCCAAGTGCGGTTTTTTTCCTCCAGAGGCGAATCTGCATTTCAGGTTGGATCATGGTGACTTTTCTTACTCCCAGATCTATTTCGAAGCACCGGGAGGATCTCCAGCTCATTTTGCCGCTTGACATGCACACATGTAGAGCTCTCCCACACTACAGCTCTTGCTAAGGTTGGTCTTCACCAAGCCAACTGGTTTGGGGAGTTCACTCTTTCTAAGAAAAACGTTGCACTCCAAGTGTTGGTTTCCAGATGGAACATCACAACTCACACCTTCTTCGCTGCCTGGGGGGAGTTCACCATTTCCTTGGAAGATATCTGTGAACTACTTGGGTTTGAACCCATGGGTGAGTTTACTTATCTTAATGAGGCCTTGGATGCCAAAGAAACTGCTGATCGATCTGAGCTAGATCGAATTTACCGCAGTTGCACTAGGTCTTCTAGCAAGGCTACATTTACTCCCCTTATTAGCTATTTCTTCGAAGCTACTACTATGAAGGATGTCACCTCTTCCACAGGCCAGGGTAAAGGTACATCTTTATAATTACTAGCCTACATTCTTTTATTGCTTTCCCATTTTTCTTGACTGGGAAACCCAACGACCAACCTACGAGGGACCTCATAAACATGTCCATTCATTTGGCCAGAGGTTTCAATCTTTCTCTGGCCGCCATTGCTTTGGGGTCCCTCTATACTTGGTTGGATCGAACCCACCTCGACATGGAACGGTCCCTTGGCCGTTACAACCTGGCTAATTTTTCCAATACCATTGTCTTGAAAGGTTTCCTCTATACCCTCTTTCCTCCTATTGCTGCTAAATCTGTTCCTTATCCCGTAAGCCAAGGCATTAAGTCCCCTCGCCTATTGTGCTTCTATAAAAAAACAAAGACAAAAGTAGATAATGGAAATTTTTGATCATTTTGCTTCCTTCATCATGAGTCCATACGAAGAGTCAACCTTCCCCCAAACTTGTATTTTTTTCTTTCTACAGCTAGAACGATCACATTCGTTCCGGCTGTGGAAGATCCTTCACAAGCCATGGTGCTTCTGTTCACCCCTAGGTTCCTTCCTTCGTTCACTGAATGGGGATATACGTCTAAACCTTACAACCCCGATAGGTGTAGCAAGCAGTTCGGTTTTGATCAAATGGCTCCTCGATCTGTGTTTCAATTAACGAAAAAAGGGCTACCTTTACTGAGGCCTGCACTTTCTACCTTTCTGCAGTAGTACTTGGTGTGACTTCTACTATGGATGATTGAGTTACCATCCCCAATGCTATCAGAAAAGGGGATGTGTCCACCTTTTTTCCCACTAAATTCTGATCGATGCAACTGTCCATGATTCGTGAATTCATACAAAGTCCCCCTAGTATCCCCAAGTTCTTTCTTTCTCTGCTTTGGAATTAAGCCTCAAGAGCAACTCTATTCATGGAGTTGAGTTCCCTATGAGCAAGAATCATAAAGATCCTCCCAATGAGCTACCTCCTTATTGCCCTATGATCCCTACTACTATGGCCAAACCCAAGAATGTTGCAACTCGAAAATACCTGGGCCCTATTAAAGATTTTTATGGTGAAGGTGTTCCAATCGATGAAGCTTCTGGTGAAGGGACTTCCAAGACACCAGCCAAAAAAACTAGGAGATTCAAGAGTGGGAATTCTTCAAAGTCTAAGTCTCAACCTCAGCCTCAAGCTCCCTTGGAGGCGTTATCTATTTCCTCCGTTCCTCCTCCTATGTTCGCCGAAGTGAGTGAGGTGTGAAGAAGGAAAATTCAAGCTGAGGTGGAGTGAATAAATTATGAGTTTCGACAACAAGCTCCCGTTGTTCCTCCTACTTCTGCCTTCCCAACCATATTAGTAGATCTATCTAAAGGTAGGTCAAAGAGAAGGAAAATCTTAAGGGTTCCTCCAAGTCTTGGTGCAGTGGTGCGAGGAAAAAGACTCTGGGTACCAAGTCCCAGAAGAAACGGGCTCCTGATGTACGTCTCGTCCCAACCCCCTCTGCTGTTGGAGCTATGGCATTGGATGACTGTCCTACTATCGGGCATCATTCCACAATGAGGTTTTCACCAGCTACTTCCCCTCCTTCCTCACCAATGGTGATATTATCACACTCTCCCCCTAGATTAGAGGTATACATGTGTTTTTATTTTTCTCCCTTTTCTTTTTATAACCAACTATATTTGTCTAACCTTTAGCAACTTGGTACAGGAAGCTGAAGAAAAAAGACCCAACCCTCCCGTGAGTCCGTTCGTGGGAGGACGCTTCGGGAGTGGTTCCATTGATGAAACTACCCCCGTTCTCCCATGATCGGACTCACTTATTCCCGTCGTTTGGTCTCTAGACGCATGGTGGAGGCTGCTAAGGAGGTTGTTGCTCTTATGGACCCTGTGGAAGTTATCTCTCAGCCTGAGGGAGAGATCCACTAACTTCTTCTGAGTCATCCCCTCCACTGGAGGTTCCGCTAGATATCGTTCCAGTTTTACAATGTTTTCTCGAGGTAACAAGTTCTAAACATTTCTAGATCTTTCTTTTCTATATTTTCCATTGTGTGAATCTTCTTAACATCTTGGTGTATCTCAGGTTGAGGTAGCTTCCTTTTTGGCTTCATTATTATCCAATATATTTCTTCCACCTTCATTAGCAAGACCCATCGCTACAGCACCCCTCTTTAGTAATATTACTGAGGTAAGTTAAATGTAAAGCGTGTATCTTCTTTCTATATTATTCCCCACATCTAACACTTAGCTTTATTTTTTGCAGTTTTCTCCAGGTCTGATCCCGCCATCATCCTTCGAGACTCTCCCCGTTTCCAAGGCCACCGTTGACTCTTCTACTCATCCTGGTGCTTCTTCTGCCCCCACCAGTGTTGGTGCATCTGTGAAAGGTCAAATGGCTTCTTTAAGCTCTCCCCCAATATTGGCCTTGGTTCCTTTTATTGACACAGGAGCTTCACTCAATATTGAGGTTCCTCTGGCTGGGGTTCCTCTAGTTGAGGGTGCTATGGAGGCTTCTGAGGAGATGAATCTGCCATCAACAGTTCTCACTGTTGTAGCCTCCTTCATGACTCCCGTTCTTACTCCGACCATTGCTGAGCTATTTCGCTATTTTCTCTTCGTTTCTTGTTGTTTGTCCTTTATCTTGAAAATGTACAATCTAGAAAAATTTATTTTTCAAATATTCTAACTCCACCAGTAACTGTGACTTAACAATGAAAAAACTACTTGTTAAGATTTTTTGTAAAACTCCACCAATAACGGTGACACCCGTAACAGTGACTTAACAATGGCAACCACTTATTAAGATTTTTCATCAAACTTCACCAGTAATGGTGACTTAACAATGAAAACCACTTGTTAAGATTTTTCATCAAACTCCACCAATAACGGTGACTTAATAATTAAAACCAATTGTTAAGGTTTTTCGTCACTCTCCACCAGTAACGACGACTTAACAATGAAAACCACTTGTTAAGATTTTTCGTCAAACTCCACCAGTAACGGTGACTTAACAATCAAAATTAGTTATTAAGGTTTTTCATCAAACTCCACCCATAACGGTGACTTAACAATGAAAACCACTTGTTAAGATTTTTCATCAAACTCCACCAGTAGCGGTGACTTAATAATGAAAACCACTTGTTAAGATTTTTTGTACTTAACTTATTATTTGCTTTATCTGTCCTTTGGTTGCTAGGGAGTCCCCTCGCGTTGAAGTGCAACCTTAAGCAGTTCCTTCTCATGTCGCCTCACCAAATTGGGAACCAACTATATCTGAGGAAATGAGTCCTAACGACCAAGGTTCCATGACAGGTGCTCAAACCGACAATGAATCTGGTTGTGAGCTTCCTTTGCCAGCTCTAACTTCTCATGAGTTTTTCCTCATAGTCCTTCATCGCTCTCCCCAACTACCTGTCATCCATCGATTGGTGATTAAACAGATTGCAACTCATTATCCTGAAACTTTCACTGTTGAGTATCTTCATTCAAATATTCCCGTGATGAGCCATAGGCTTCAAGGTATGGCACTCGTTATTGTTGATCTCATCAGAACCCCTCCTTAATCAATTCTTGGTTTATCTAAAGGAGTTGGGCAGGGATGGCTTCCAATTTAGTTGGATAATAGGAAACTTGAAGACTTTGAAGAGTCAACAATTAGAATGTTAGAGGGAGTTACTGCAAAAGAATCAGGAGACTCAACGAGCTGAGGAAGCTAGGTTGGTCGAACTGGTACCTCTACTTGAAGCCGCCAACAAAAAGGTGGAGGATATCGAAGAATCTCTTCATCAAGCCAAGTTAAAATGAGAGAAACTTCTCATCGAGCGTGCTCAAGTTCAAACTAGGCTGGAGGGCTCTATCAACGCTCAACAAGCATGTTTAGCGACTTCCTCGGGTTTGCGTAGAAATTTTTTCTCTGTTTCAGACTTTTGGTTTCTTCTAGGCCAATGATCTTTCCCCAATACTTGTATAATTTTTCCGTTTCTCACTTATGTAATTATTGGGCAGTAGTTCCCATTTTGTAATGCCTCCCAATTTATGAATGAAAGAGAAGTTATACATTTTCCAGGCCACTTGTTTGTGTTATAACTATTTGCATAAATTATAAACTTTTGCAATCTTCCATCCGACTCTAGTTACAATGCAACACATCTTTTAAGAGGAAAATGGCTTATATATATTCACAACAAAAGCTAGATACATCGACGTTATAAGATTACTTTCTTATACATGGTAGAGTTCAACCATTTGTTGTTAATCTGAAATGGTTATATTCTTCCATCTTAGAAATCAAGCAATAACCTGAATTGTGGTCCTCCTTTACAATGAAAGGTTCCTCCCAATTCCTACAAACTTAGGTATAGTAAGCCCTCTGATGTGCTTCACTACTGCCTTCAAAATAAGATCTCCTTTAACAAACTTCATTGGTCTCACCAAGTTATCATATTCCCTTGAGAGTTGCTTCATGTACATTTGAAAGTGTTGCATCGCATTATCTCTATGCTCATCCAACGCCTCCAACTGCACATGTCTGTTATGAGGAGGCATGCTACTTCGCAAGGCATATTGGGCAGAGGGAACTTCCAAATCCACCAGGAGGATCGTTTTGGATCCATATACAAAGGAGAACGGGGTATATCCTGTGGCCTTCCTTTTAGTTATTTGATAGGACCACAGGACAACTAGGATCTTGTCATCCCATGATCCCGGGAAGTCTTCCATTGTCTTGGCCAAAATGTTGACCAATGTTTTGTTAGTTACTTCGGCTTGTCCATTTCCCTTTGGGTATGCTACCGTTGAAGTATGATGAATAATGGAGTATCTGTCTGCCAGCATCGTTACCTATGAATTGACGAAAGGAGTTCCATTATCGGAGAGGATAACCTTTGGAATCCGAAAACAACAAATGATGTATTCTCTGATGAAGTTGCTCACCATCCCCACTGTTGCCCTTCTTAGTGGTATCACTTCAGCCCATTTTGTAAAGCACTCCATTACCACTAGTATCTAGATTTTTTCTCTCAAAGAATGATGTATTACACCTACCAGGTCAAATGCCCATGTTTGGAAAGGGTAAGGGGTTATCAGAGAGTGTAGATCCACCGATGGAGCATAAATCATATTTCCATACAGTTTGCAAGCTTTATATTTTTGAACGAACTCATCAGAGTCTTTCTCCATCGATGTCCAATAATACCCCAACGTCATTAGATGTTCATACGACTTTGCTCCTCCTATGTGAGATGGGTCATGAGCTTGTTTGAGGACTTCGACTGCTTTCTCTTTTGTGATGCAACACAGGGGCCTGTTGAAGTACCCTCTTCAATAAAGATGCCCTTCCTGAACATAGAACCTTGGGGCCATTATTTTAAGTCCCATCACATCGATTTTCTCCATAGGGACAACTCCATCTTTAATAAAGTTAATATACGGCTGCCTCTAATCTGGTTGAGCTTCATCAAAATGGCATTCAGTCGCTCCGAAGAAAAGCTAGCACTTATCACACTTTTCGTTATAGCTCGTCTGCATCTTATTTCATTCTAGGCCAGAAGTATCCCTCCCTTTGAATTCTTCTGTACAAAGGGATCTCGATTGTTTTGCAGTTCTCTTCGTGTGTTTTCTTTAATCTCTGCTCTGCTTTTTTTGGACCGATGCATCTTAACAGCCATCCTCCTGTATTTCTATAGTAGAGGTTTCCCTGATTTGTAAAGTATTGGACTAGATCTCTCATCTTCATCTCTCCGTCCCCAGACTCTAATTGTTTTCTAATCTCTCCCCTCCATTTAGAGTTAACCTCCATTAGTAGAATTGACTGTACTGCCGAGGGAGTTATTCTTCATTAAATCACAACTGTAGTTGTGTCATGTTTCATGATCATCTTATAAGAAATGGTGGCATAGGAGTCTGGATGGTGGTTCATCGTTCAGGATACCTCTTGATCTTGGTCTGATGGAACTGGTTGATAAGCCTCTGAATGATTATTCTATAAGGTGCTAGACTGAGGTGTTTCAATGCATATTCTCCATTTACTTACTAAATCACCAAGTTTCAATTAACCTTAATGCAGAGTGAACGAACCCCCTTCAAAGGGCCTCCAGTAACCCCAGCACCATCGCCTTGTAATTTTCTTTATTCATGGAATAAGGGCAGTCTAATTTGTAGGAAAGACGAATTTCTTCCGTTCCTCTTGAAAGAATAACCCCTGCTCCTCATTTCTTCTCTGCTAAATATCCATCGAACTGCATTGTCCATTCCTCATCGCTTGCGTCCAGGTGATTGGCCTGTAAATCATCTCCCAGAATGCTTTCTCGTGGTGGATCAGATATCCTAGATGGGATGATTATCAAGAGGTCTGAGTATGCCTGGATCTTTATCGTGCGAGGAACCACGCATTTCAAGTCATACTCTGAGAGAATGAGGAACCACCTACCTGCCCTACCAATCAATATGGTTCTTGCCAACAAAAACTTAATCTGATCACATCTTGTTATAATATGAATTGTAAAAGATAGCATATAATGTCTATGTTTTTGTGCTACAAAGACTAAGGATAAACAATGCCTTTGCAAGCTAATATACCTGACCTCTGGCCCATATATGATTTTACTAAGGTTGTAGATTTGTCATTCTTTCCCATAAATCTATTGTACTAACTGAGCTCCGATGGACCTCTTGGTGGATGTGAGGTATAGCTACAATGATATTCCTGCCCTTGGAGGGATCATAGTTTGAGGAGAAATAAGCAGTTTCTTCAGCCTGGTGAGAGACTCCTGGTGGACTTCCTCCCACTTGAACTTTGTGTTCTTTCACAAGAGATGCATCAATGGGTGTGTTATTTCGGCCAATCCAAGCACAAATCTCCTAAGGTAGGAAACTTTATCGATGAAACTTTTGATCTCCTTCGTTGTTCTCGGACTTGGCATCTCCAAGATCGCTCGCTGTTTGTCTTGGTCCATCTGCACCCCCTGCCGATCTACAATAAATCCTATAAAATTTCCACTGGTTACCCCGAAAATGCATTTTAGCGGGTTCATCTTCAATTTATACTTCCTACATCTGAAAAATACTTTCCTCAAATCGCTTAGGTGGGACCCTTCCTTCTTCGATTTGATGACAAAATTATCCACATAAAACTCCACAAATTTGTGAAAGAAGTCATGAAAAATGGCCATCATTGTTCTTTGACAAGTAGCCCCAGTGTTTTTGAGTCCAAACAGCATTAATTTATACATGAAGTTTCCCAATGGGGTTCTAAATGCTGGCTTCTCTGCATCTGTGGGGTCCATGTTGATCTAGTTGTACCCTACGTACCCATCTATGAAACTATACATCTCGTGCCTAGCAGTTTCATCTATCAAGCTATCGATGGAGGGCAGAGGGGACTCATATTTGGGATATGCTCTATTCAAGTCTCTGAAATCCACGTATATTCTTATTTTATTATTGTCCTTCTTACCCACTAGGAGAATGTGAGAATGTTAAACAGCCAGAGTGGGTGTTGTATCAGTTTGATGAACCCTGCTGCCAGCAGGCATTGGACCTCTTCTTTGATCTTCAAGTCCAGCTCAGGCTTATAAGTCCTCGTTGCTTGCTTGACCGGAATCGATGAAGGCATCATGTCTATAAACTCTCGAATTAGTTCAATTAAAGCCTCCCGTTTCTCCATACAGATATCCTTCGAGAGGAAAATGGGCCTTGGCTCCTCCCCTTCTTTTGTCAGGTTTAGATTCTCCAATTCTTGTGCTTGTGGGTTCGGTTGGTCCGTCATGTAGTTTGGTTCTTTGGTGACATCATCCACGAACTCCTGTGTATTAGAATTTCCCATCAGCATACATTATCCCCGTTGATCCACCAAAAAACACTCATATATCAGGTCAGCCTCTGCCATAGCTCCTTCGGCTGCTCGTTCACACCATTATAGGAGATGAACTACCTTCCCTTCCTCAGTAACAATCTTCTTGCATTGCTTGCTAGTCGTTATAACAACCTTTCTTTTCCTGTCCCTCGAAGCCTCTGTCATTCTTCCTTGAACGAATCGACTCAACACACTTTGTCGTGTGACCTCATGTTCCATCGGGTCCATTTTGGGCCGCATCCTTTCCTTTAGCTGCTTCGAGATCTTCTCAGATCGAGGGGCCACTTGGTGGGCTTCTTCTGTTACTGCTCTATCACTTATAATTTTGTCATTCTATCCGTTCACAGGTCCCATCCTTTCTCTGAGTGGGTAAACCGGGCTCCTTCCATTCTTCTCGTTAGGACTCTGACGTCCTCCTTTAACTCTGTATAAAATGCTGCATCCACTAGGCGAGCTTCTTCGACAACGAAGGGACTCTTGGTAGCTCGTATAGTGATCTCAGTTCCTTTAATATTTTCCTTGGCACATTGGTGATACGTCGAGGGAACTGGTCCTTGGTTATGCATCCACACTCTTCCTAACAACAAATGGTAGGCAGTTGCACTCTCTATCACATAGAACTTGACATGGGAACTCAGATTTCCCATTACAATTTCAACATTCACATAACCAATGGATTTAGAAGACTGGTTGACATAACCTAAAATTTCCAAAGGCATGGGGACCAATATTTTTTCTAGGATGTTATCTGCATGGAAAGAACTAATTGGCATGATGTTGATGGATTCTCCCCCATCCATAATATCCCTCGCAAAGCTAACTCCGTTGATTCTGGCAGTCACATATAATGGTCGATTATGAGGACATCTCACGGCCCTATCCACATCGCTGAACGTTATTTCTGATAGAAATTTCTTGACCATCCAGGCCATGGTTCCCTTCCATCTCATCGAAGGGATTGCATTCTTCCTCTCAATATCAACGATTGCTTAGATTATCTCCAACCTACCTTCTTTTGGCATTCCCACCTGGTCGAAGAACCAAACAAACTTTGGGGACCGTGAAACCACGCAGTACTCCATGCTTTAATCCGTTTCTTCCCCTTCAACGTTGTATATATCCTCCACATCTTTGGAACTTGCTTCGTCATATGCTAACACCATGTTAGCCATTCCTCTAGTACGGTAATCCAAAGCCTCTTTAAACCCCCCTTGCTCCGTCATCAACTCCCTCGCTTTTTTTTCTACCTCATCGTCATAAGCCACCACCAGATTGGCCCCATGTACTGGGAGTGGGTTGTGAATAAAATTTTGTTAAGGGATATGCAGTGTCCTTGCCTTTTCATGTCTATCAATGATTTTCCTTAGCGTAAAATAACTTCCCATCGGATGTTGAATCTTTCGATGGATCTGACAATACTTGGGATCAACTCTGGTTGTCGGGTTTGGTTCCACGGTGAGAATGCCCTTAGGTTCATACACCGTTCCTCCTTAAACCATGGCATTGTAACAACTTACAGCCTACTCTACTATGCAGGGTAACGGTGGTGGGTCTTCCCTATCTCTCCCAAACTTTCTCTTATTATCTTTCTTCGGCTGTTTACTTCCTTCACTTTAATCGATGTATCCCACTCGTGGGGACTGGAAGCATGCTACAACGGGTGGCCCGGGCTGCCTAAACATTATTGGTATCGCAATGGGATTCAACCGAACTACTAATGATATATTCCTTGCTGCTTTTAGAAATGATACAAAAGTCCCTTCGTGAGTTTCATTAATCAGGTGACAGATGTACTCTGGGAGAAAACCTTCAGCACATAATTGTAATAGTTTGGACTCTTTGTCTTCTTCCCTCACGTCGAGGGACCTCTCCCTGAATCTTTGAACATAAGCCACCACATCCTCTCCCGACCATTACTTCTCCTTTACCAATTATGTTAACGTGAACTCATCTTCTGCTAGAAAGAACTTTTGGACAAATAAAACATCTATCTCTTCCCACGTTGAAATAGTCTTTGGCGCCAAATAAGAGTACCATGTTTAATCTTTATCGATTAATAATTTTGAGAACTCCCTCAGCCTGAGATTCTTGTCATTGCAGTGAGCCCCTAGGTGTTCAATGAAACGTTTGATGTGATCCTTCAGGTTTCCCCATTCCCAGTGTAATTATCAAAGATGGGAGGGATGTAGTCCTTCGGGTAAGGCCATCGTTGTATTCTTGGGGATAGGGCATGAAAAAATTGTTATATACTGAAGCTACCTCGCTGGCCGATTGTGAGGAAGTTGCTATCATTTTCAGCACCTCCTTTTGCATTTCTCTCCTCATTTCTTCTAACGCGGACACCGGTGTCTTCTCAACCGTGGAGGGAGTGACTAGAGGGACCACCGATGGAACACTGGTTGCATTTAGAGGGACTAAAGATGGGGAACTAGTCACACCCATTACGCCTATCGTCGAGGCAGGAGTGGGTGCTGTGCCTATGGGTTCAGTCCCCGTGAGAACAGCTGAAGCATGGTTCATCGAAGCTACAGGGACCACTCCAGGTGTCACAAAAGTGCTGGGATGTATTCCTCTTCCTAGGACAGTGGCAGCCTCAGGTATCTACAGAAACTCATAAAACTTACCCATGAGGAGGGTCATTGGCTCTATTGCTAGGACAAAACTAGTAGAGGCTTGGGCAACCGTTAGGACTCCAATAATATTCAGATCACGAGGAATCTCTACCTGGGGGGAATCCCCTCTTTTGAGAGTCTCCATGTTCCTTGCTGCTTGTTCCTCATTGTGTTGAACATCACCAAAGTTTATTATTCGATTAACGTTATGCTGTGCCATACTCTTTTTCTAGAAGAATACCTCCCCAGTAGAGTCGCCAAATATAAGACGTAATCGCGAACTCTCTTGATTAATTGTAAGACACACAGTCACAACCTAGTGAAGATAAAATCAGTTTGAACTCACAAATATGTCATGTATAACTCAGAGGATGATAATGAACTCAGAAGTAAATCATTTAGAGGGAGAGAAAAGTAAGCACCCTAGATATACCTTGGCAGGAAGCCAACCATACAAACTCTCAAAGGTCTCCAATCAGATATTGAAAGCTTCATAATAAATGACCATGGTGGATGAGTAAAAGCTATGGTTTTGCAATAACTTCTTTCTTTCTTGATGATAATCTCTCTCTCTAACCAACAGTCTCTAGAAAAGAACTTGTTTTTCTTTAATGTGGTTGAGGCCAATAAATAACCCCCCACACCACTCCCGAGATGGATCAGTCATTTATAATTGTAAAAGACATCCCTCATACCTTATGTCACAAACATTAAATGCCTGATAGACTAGTCAGCTCCACGTCATAAGTATTAAATGCCAAGACATACCTTTGGCCTAACCACTGTGCTTTAGGGGGCTGTCGTCACAGAGGTGGCTCACCAACTGTTTGACAACCCCAAATACCATGATGGTTTACTCAAGTGCATATTTGACATTGCTTGGCTGGCTAGTGACATCATATAAAGTAGATTTGACATTAAGTAAAGGGGTTGTTTGGTTTATAACTCAACGTACAATGGAACTCAAGGCTTCTTCACCTAGGGTTCCACGGTCAAGGTCTTTTGGTGTCTTACCAGGTGCATCTAAGATGGTCAGGACAAGACCCAACGGTGACTCACTTCTCAATTTTCCAAACCAAGTCACTTTGAAGTTCCCACAGTGAGGTCATTCGATAGAGCATGAAAGCTCTCCCAGGACCTACCTGGCATGGTCTCTCGCGAGTACCGTTCGGCCTCACACTAAATAATATTACAATCGTTACAACTCATAGTAAATATAAATAAAATAAAGAACAAGACTAAGTAAACCAATATAACTAAAGGATGAGATCTCTCGGCCAGTTTCTTCGTAGGAAGATATCCCTGGGTTGCCACGCTGAACTACCTCACTTGAGCTGCCTTACTGAGCTCCATCGCTTGAGCTGCCTCGCTGCCTTAATCTCTTGAGTCTGTTGTATTAGATGGGGGGATTATCTCTAATCTCAGAATTATCTTCAAGCCCCCTTACAGATTGGATAGTATAAATATTGTTTCTTTATTTTTATTTAGGTTTGAAATTGTTATTGTTGAATTAATTGTGTAGATGAATTAGATGGAGTACGAGATACACATTTGTTGGTTTGTTGTTGCTGTTGGATTATATTGGACGGAGGTGGTTGGATATGGAAGTTGGTTGTTATATTTTTCAAAAATACTTAATTTAATTCACACAAATAAATTCGTAAATAATTATATTGTCTTAATTTGTTGAGTTGGTTAATTTTGGAAGTGGCACGACAACTGGATTATTGTCAAAATGGGGGGATGGGGAGGTTTTGACCTTTTTCTAAAATTTCTTTCTGCATGACCCGTTCGAGAGTGGCATGACCATGGACTTATCATAATTAAATGAAACATACGTACAATTACACATAGTGCGCTTAGATACTAGCCTTCTCGTTCTTATGCGTACGCATTCAACAACCCTTAGACCCGTTCGAGATTCATTACCCCTGTAATGAGATCTTTTAAATTGTCCCATTTGGACAGTTTGGGACTGCATAATTTATGTATAATAATATTCTTAATGGCTTAAAGTTGTTACTTTTGGAGGAAGTTCTGCAGTCGTATCCTAATGTTCTCTCAGTACATACTAGATTGACAAGTGTGAGTGTTATTTCAATTACTTGGAAAACTATTGGGATATGCTACTGAATTTTTCTCAAATCGTACACGAGCTGTTAAGTATATTACAAAAATATGCGGTCTTGAATGGGATAGGACCACTCACCCTTTAAATAATATGGAGGAAATATGAATTACTATTATAAATTTAAACTTAAAAATCGAATATAAATAAGATATAATTAATTGAAACATGCTATAAATCTATGTTTTGTTTATACTAATCCACGAATATATGCTTCTTACCTTTAATACGTGATTGTTTGTAGTATCTATGATGGGATATCCAAAATACAAAGAGTGGATGGGGGAGACAAATAGATTGGTGGATGTGTTTCGCAGAGGTGCTAATGAATTTGTGAAATACTCAAAGAGATTTTATAATGATGAAGAGTTTCCGTGTCTGTGTGCTAGGTGTAAGAATGGTAGACATTTGAGTGGAAAATAGTTGAACTACATTTCTTAAGATCGAGTATGCAGGATAATTATCGATTTTGGAGTTTTTATGGTGAATTAAAAGTTCCTTTTGTCCCCGAATAACCTTCACAACAACCTTCAACAAGTAGGATAGATATAGAAGGGGACAACATAGATCATAATATGTTAGAGGATTTAGTTGATGACGCGTACGGAGTTCATGAGGTGGAGGAGAATGAGGTCACTGACGATATACAAGGTTCAGGTGCTCATGAAGATATCACGACAAAGATTGATGATGATTACCAAAGTTTGAAATTTAAGGCAACCCAACCGTTATACTCTAGCTCTGAGAAAGATCTAACAACTTAACATGCCATGGTTGGTTTTCACAGTTTGAAGACACAATACGGTCTGTGTGTCAATAGCATAATAGGAATTCTTAATTGGGTGAAGGGCTTACTACCCAAGGAGAATACGATTCCAAATAGCTATCCTGTTATGAAGAACAGTTTGAAAGGTTTGGGAATGAAGTATAAATCGATCCATTCTTGTGTGTATGACTGCATACTATACCAAAAGGAGTATGAAAATCTCGATCATTGTCCGGTATGCGATGAACCTAGATATGTCCAATTTACTGGCAAGGAAGACACAAGCTCAAAAGTGACTAAAAAAGTGTTGAAATATTTTCCCGTTGGACCTAGATTAATGCTTTTTATTCATTTGTACTTGATTACATTAGCGCATGTAATATTTAGACTTAATGTTTGCATGTCTTATTCTAATTCATTTTGAATTTGTACTAATAAAAACATTTTTTTTAGAGAAAATGTATTCTTAAGGGATTAAGGAAAGGATGATGATGATGATGATAATGATGATGTCATCTGGTCCCGGTGATAGCGGAGGTGACGAGGGCTCCTCGACCCCTACGCTCCCCAAATGGGGTAAATTGAGAACGACCGTTGAGAACAAGACAAGGATATTAGCTAGATCCCTCGAGCTGGTAAAGATGATTATCGGCTTGGGGTACACTAGTTGGAGGGAGATACCAATTGAGCTCAAATTAACTATTTGGGCAGCACTACATGTAATGTATTTCAATTTCAATTTCAATTTCAATTTCAATTTCAATTTCAATTTCAATTTCAATTTCAATTTCAATTTCAATTTCAATTTCAATTTCAATTTCAATTTCAATTTCAATTTCAATTTCAATTTATATTTATTCACAAATAACATTGTATTTTTTTTACAGGAACCATTCAGCCTGGCCCCAGATCTCTGCGATTCTATCTTGGAGCAGTTGAGGGAGCAACACAAGACATGGAAGAAAAAATTACGAGGTCGATACTTTGGAAAGACCCGAGACTCCATTATCAGAATGCGTGAGTAGGTCCCACCGAAGGAGCCGATCTCATTGGCACAATGACAAAAGTTCATTGACAGTGAGATCGAGGAGCAACAATTGGCCGCTCGCCAATCGGGGAGGGCAAATCGGGAAAAAAAGGCGAACGTGCACTACTCCGACCGGACGTCTTACGCCGAAGTAGAGCATAGGATGATGTTATGTTTTTATTTTTCTATAATTACAGAAATATGTTATTTTACATTATTTTACTTTGCGGGCCCGATACTAATTTTGCATTATTTTATTTCAGGGGACGGGGAGTGGCCTTGGGGGTGGGCCACATAGGCTCGATGCCTATGTGGAAATTCTAACGAAGAAGAGGAAGGATAAGGAGATGTCCTCGAGTGTCGCAGCCACGATTGTAAGTAATCTGACATTTTACTTTTTGTTAATTACATTATAATTTGTTTATTTACTGAATTAACTAATCGTGTGATTTTTGTCGTTTCAGGCAAAGCTTAAGAAAGTGCATGGGTCGCAGTCCGATACCGACAAGGCATCTTCGTCCACGGCCACACTCAGCCAAGTGCTTGGCGCTGATCGCAAGGGGAGGACAAGGGGTGATCTCACGGGTGGCCAAAACTAGGATCATCGGATTGGAGACGAGCAACACCGGGTTGGCTCATCAGGTGGACTCGCATGACGCGAAGCTATTAAGGTTGGAGGCGACGGTCCAAGATATGTTCTCATTCGGGAATCGTTCATTGGGTGGAAAGGGCAAGGGGCAGGGTAAGGATAAGGTGGTGGAGGAGGACGTGGAGGAGGACAAGGACGAGGAAGTGGACATCGCTGCTTCATCACCAACACATGTGGACTCACCGATTGATGATCCAGTCCCCTACTTGGCTCGCATCGAGCGACATATGTCAATAATTGGTTGGCCGAGTGTGTTTATACTCAACGTATTTGATGGCACGTGAATAGGAAGGGGGTTAAGGGACCCTAATACCATCGAGGGTATGTTGGTTCATGGATGTGCGCTTCAAGACATCGAGGCCAAGGTGCTCGTCACGCATGTGATAATTGAGAAGGATAACGACCCATTGTGGTTGCGTGAACAATGCGGCATGATGCATCCTCGAACCTACCACATGACATTATTTGTATATATGTTATTTGGACACTTGGATTATATTTGTATTGTTTTGATTTGTTACATTTTGGTTTGGGTATGGATTTATATATGCAATGATTTAGTGCATTCTTTCTATTTTATTTGGATATATGCTGATTAAACTGGTATAAATTTGCTATTACAGCTACAAATATACCGCTGGGCAGTGGTAGTGGCCAAACTACCCAGTAGATTTTTTTACATTCTGCCCAGATTTGTCATGGTCAATGACCGTGACAAGTCTGTGACAAATAACACTTGTCATGGACTTGTCAAGGTCAGTGACCGTGATAATTTTTTAAAGATTCTCACGGGTTTGTCACGGTCATTGACCATGACAAAAGTTGTCAAGGTCAAAGACTGTGACAAGTCTAATGAACTTGTCATGATCAATGGCCGTGACAAGTCCATGACAACCAAAGTTGCCACCCCCAGAATTGTCACGATCATTGACCTTGATAAGTCCAACTTGTCAAGGTCAATGACCGTGAAAATCCAGCAGATTTGGTGTAGTGTAATTTATGATTTTTGAGTTTTTATTTGGTAGCTAATTAAATTATTTGTCTTGTGTCCCTACTATAGTCCATATACCCAAGTAGTTAGTCCCAAACTCTATGGAATTTCAGTTAAACTCAAGCCCCCAACTTATACTAATATATATTGGTGTAAACTAAGGTTTTTAAGTTGAACATTCACTATTAAGGGTGAGAGGAGGAGACAAAATACTATTTACATTTTTGTGAAGAGTCTAAGAGAGAGAGGTCCACATCTCACTCAAAAACAAGACATTTCATCTCAAAAAGTACCCACACACCTACCTAGTTTTAGGAGGATCATATACTATAAGATCCAATCATTTCAGTGCACGCAACTAAGATTTTTATGGATCGAAAGAAGGAAGAACTGCATCACCAACAAATGCCTTTTCCCGTATCTGATTGAAACTAGATCTATAAAAGGTATTATATTCGTAACCCTATGTTTTGTTTTCAAACATAGCTTTTGGTTTTTATTCTTTCTATTGCATAATAATTTGAAGATTTATGTGGTGAAATTTTTATTCTACGTATATCAATACCTGGCATTAAGACAATTGGATTTAAGTATCCTATCCAAGATAACTCATATTTAAACTCTTTGTATTTATTTTAGTCCAAATTTATGGGAGACTCGATTTGACTTCATCTTTTCCACCTGGAAGTCCTCCCTATCTTTTTTTTTTCTTAGTTATATTTAAATTTTCAAACATCTCCAATTTTGAAATATATATAGGCACATTAAGTAATCGTTTATGTAAGATGAAAGATTAGAAACTGATATTTTTGTTTGATACTGGTTTATTAATAATTCTAGAGTGACGAAAGTAGCACATTATTTCAGTACATAGATATTTGTACCTCATGTATTACGATATTTACTAGTAGACCTAATGTTGGCCATACACATCACCCAATCAATAGGAAACGCATGTCCCTGTTACCAAATTCCATATAATTTTTATGTTAGGGTAAAAGGAGTTATGCTTTATTAATGTCAAATCTAATAAGATTTTAATGGTCGAGAGAGATAAATAGTAGGGTGCTCGAAATTGGTTATAAAATCTTAATGATATTATAAATGTTTTCAATCTTGACTCATTTAAATCATAAGGTAAGTTCAAATGAGATTTTATCGATACGTTTTTCATTTTCCCCAAGTTCAGAAAGAGAGGGAAGCGGAAGGAACATATTCTTGTGAAGAGGTGTCAACTCCACCATATGAAATTGTTAAAATGGGAGCAACACCTACATGGGTTCAAAAGGATATGACAAAAATCATTATTAATCCTGGTGTTAAAGTAAAAAAAAACATTTTCAACTCCAAAAAGAAGTTAACTTTTCTCGTTACACTTCCACTATTAAACATAATAATGTGAAAGAATCCCCGTTGGATAAATATTAGGTCAATGCAATGGGAGATGAGTTCGATCAATTTTCCAAATAATAATTTTGGAAACTAGTTTCTTTTCCGAGTGAAGCTACTATCATCGGTAAAAAGAATATCTTAAAGAACTAGCGTGACGAATATGTTACCTTTTGAGAAACAAGTCGAGTCTAGTGGCTCAAGGTTACACTCAAATTGAAAGTGTAAACTTTGATAAGTGTTTTGCCCCTATTGAAAACTTCAGCTCCTTCATTTACTCTTATCCATAACATGTGTCTTCGACTACAAGATCCATCAAATGGAGATGTAGATTTCATTTTTAAATGGAAATCTTTCTAATTGGAAATCTTTAAGAGGAAGTCAATGTGTCACAACCCAAGGGATTTGAGGATCCTAAATTCCCAACACAATGGATCGCCTCAAAATGGATTTGTATGGCCTATGTCAAGAACGAAAAGTGTTGTATAAGAGACTTAATCATATGTTGTGTGGAAAGGTTTCAAGCGCGAAATTATGGGCAGGACTTTATTTTTTCATAATTTTGGAAAGGACATAGTGGTGGACAAAGTGTATGTTGATTACAATGTTTTTGGCTCCACCAATGAAGAGCATACTCAAAATTTGTCCCGCCTTATGCAAAAATAATTTGAGATGATCATGGGTGGGGAAATAACTTTATTTCTTCATCTTCAAATGCATAAAATGAATAGTGGAATTAAAATTCTCCAATCTAAATATGCAGAATATCTTGTGAATAAATTTTATCCTGACTCTTCTTAACACATACTCACCCGCATGAGTGTGCCGGTGAAACTTGAAAAGGATGTAAATGGTAAGGATGTAGATGAAACTCTTTACCAATAATGATATATACTTTTGATACCTTATGGCTAGTTGTCCTGATATATATTTTATTTTGTGTGTTCTCGTTACCAACCTTGTATGAAGTAATCTCACTTGGAATTCGCCAAGAGTATCATTAAGTCTATAGGTTGAATGATGGGCTTTGGTATTTGGTATCCACGACATTCTAATACTTCTTTATCGGCTTATTTTGGTGCCAATTGGGAAGGACATGTGGAAGGTAGGAAGATTACTTCCAGTGGTTTCTTCCATCTTAAAAGTTCTTTGGTCTCTTGACCCGCTAAGAAATAAATTTTTTTGTCTCTATCCATGGCCAATGCATAATAAATTGCAATGGGTAGTTGTTTATGACACCTCATGAAATTAATAATATATTTATCATGACTGATACAAACTCATAAGAATCAGACAATTGAATATCATTCTAAGCACAAATGTAATAAAAACTAAATGCATAAAATAAAATAAATAACTGAAACATACCATATGTGAACCACATAACTCTGATACCGAACCAACCCACAATATTAGTACCATCACGTAACTAAAACTATATTAACATAAATCCCACTACTGAAACAATCACAGGGCGGGGGCAACACAATTGTCTATATCCTCAAAAATGTTAATAGGATAAGTTAAAAGCAAGCATAAGTAACATAATAATATAATTGATTTTGGGTTATAACATAACTACACACCTTCTTTTAGTATTTTTAGTTTCTTTTAAATTAACCAAACCCTAAACATCACATGCGTCAACATCCAAGCCCATATGTTCCCCATGGTTAAGTATTCATCATTGCTATAGACTTTTATCTACCAATTCCATTTTTATTTGTGGATGTCACAAGGGATAATAGTCTTTACATCTACATTCAAATAATATAAGTGCGATTATTCACTACTTAATCATCTTATACATCTAAATTATATAATATATCAATAGAATTATGCACTACATCTATGTCCATATAATACATGCACAATACAACACTCGTATCTCATACACGAGCCCTTCTTAAGCCCTCACATAACAAAGGCCTATCATATTTCCTTCGAGGACTCTTGTGCGTACTAGGCATAGTTATAGGCTTTCCCATACCAATAATTATTCAAGTATCTAATATGAATAATCATTAGGCCTTCATACCAGTTATATAGCCTCATAACCAAGGCTATATAAAAGGATCATCTCGTGAATCCTACATAAATACAACATGACTTTCATTATGTAATGTCCGAGGTAAATATAACCAACTCAAACCCATCATAATCATATCAGGGTAACTGTCTCTGTCGATCGATCCCCATAAGGGTATCGCCTCTAGTACATATCTTATGAGTACACATGCTCATTATGTTGCACATAATACACTACTCAAGTATTCCTACACAGTTAAAGGGTACGAGACTTATCTCGATTATTATTACTTAATTAACCTCCATTAATTAAGACCATTAACCAAATCAGAATTCCCATTATTCTATGTTAACTTACTATAAGTAAGTCAATCCTAAACTAGTCCCAAAAACCAACTAAGCAAACATCTAACTAAACTTGGGTAAAACTAAAGGGGTCGATTGATCAACAAGAGTCAGTCGATTGATTATCCCAGATTCTTCATCTTCTTCCGTACGGAATTTTCATCTCCAAACCTTCGTTAATGATTATCTAAGCTCCAAAATCAGAAATACAAAATACTATAATCACATCTATATTTCCCAACATCAACCCCTATATATAACTAAGGTTTTCTCAACTTTTCAACATGAAATTAAAGGGATATTTCAAAATTAATTCAAGAACCCTAGATTCATAGTTTTGCTCAATTCAGTTCTTATAATTTTCCATTATTTTCGAAGTCAAAGGGATTTTGATACAATTCCAGTGCCTAATCAAATTCTAATCATTCTAATCAATTTAAATCCAATTTCATGAAGAATATATACTAAATGCCTAATAATTTAATTACATAACTAATAACTTAATTAATTGATTAACTTTAGTCCAATTTGAGATTAATTTATTTATATTAAGAATGAAATGTGTAATAATACTATAACACAATTTTAATCATACAATTATACTAAATAAACACGCCTCTAAATTTAAGGGGTTGAACTCCAAGCCAATAATCCTAATTTCTCTTCTTCTCCACTTAGCCTCTTTTTCTTAGATCTAGGATTATCCTCTAAGATGTAAAAATTTATTTGACTAATCCTTAATCTTCATTTTATAACTCTAACTATTAATTTCGGGTTAGAGCCCATATGTACTATGACCCAATAAGCCTAAAACTAACTCAAAATAACTTAAAGTCAATCAAAAGTCATATACTAACACATAGGCCATAAAATCTAAGTTTTTAAAGGGTAAACAAACCTTAAACACATCCATGAATGAAGTCGAACTTCATTTGAAGGATATCCCTATTTCGTTTGAACGAGAATCAATTTGGATAAAACGATAATCCAATGTCATTCGAAGTTGGGTTCTAACAAGGATCTAACGAAATGTCACGACATTAGGTTTTCCATCCTCATTAGGAGGTCTTTGATGGGAGATTGAACGATATTGAGTTCTCATTCGAACGAGGTCCCATTCTTGTTCAAACGACCTATGCAGAAAATTTTAGATCGAGATTTCCTTATGTGTTGTCACATTTTGAACCGTTAGATCGATGATGTGTCGACTCCTAATCAACCCAGATGATCAAAAATGAAATTTTACTGCTTGAGGTCGTTTTTATAAAGGTTTTTTGAGCTATTTATCGGTTAGAAGAGAAGCGGGAGGGGGTGGGTTTCCCCCACCATTTTATATTTCTCCCTTCTCTAGCTCTTGAGAATTCCACCACCCTCTTCCACCACCATAAACCACCCTACACCACCATGTCTCCATCATGTGTCACCACATTTTACAAGTATTCCAGCATATTTAAGACCAATAAACAAATTTCGTCCATTATTGAGTAAAGTTACGAATTTTAGAGGTATTATTTGGGGTTATTGATATGTAAATATTTTTATGGAATACAAATGTTGGAAGAATAGTCATTTTATTGGGAATATTTAGTGTTTCTAATTTTTCTTGTGAAAAATAGGGATTTTTATATAAATGGACATTTTATTCAAGTTTTAAAGAAACAAAAAATGTATTTTCCCTTGAAAAGTGTGCTTGTGCAAATAAAATGAAATTTATAGAGTAAAGCACATGTTAGACGCATTTGATAGGAGGTTTACGCTTGAATCCATCATCTCATGCATATAATCCTATAGTATTTTGAGGTTGAACATGCATTTTCTTATAAAGTAGTCTTAGATGTTCAATGCTGTCTTGGAAAAGAGAGAAATGAAATACAGATATTTCCAACTTGAGATGTGTGTTACTCCAAACCTGTTAAATAAGTGTTAATGATATAAAAACGCATAAAAAGTTAGTGTGGGTAACTTAATGGTGTTTGAGAAAAAACACTTGTTAAAATGGAGAAAAAAGATATGTTTTGAAATATGTGGGTAATGGTAATTTTATTTAAAGTGGAATAATTTTATGAAATAAAAATGTTGGAAAAGGTTTTACACAAAATGGTCCTAAATGAATTTGATTTTTAGGATAAAATCAATGCTAGTGTAAAAAGTACAAGATATGATGATTTTAAAGTGTAACACAAATTGGGGTGAAATCTCGAGTTTTGGTTTCGGTCGAGAAAAAGAAAAAGGTGGAATAATGTGCAAATTTGAAAAATATTAAAACACATTAATATAGATTAGGATGACTCTGGGATAATTAAAGATGACCCGGAGTCCTAGGGTGGAAGACACAAAATCACTAGCTAGAGCATATGGTAGCGTAACCGATGGTGTGAAACCCTTTAAAGTATGCAAATATTGAAAGGTTTCGAAAAAAAGATAATGAAAATGGAACATATCAAGAAATGGGTTGCGTGGTGAATATGAGAAAAGACAACCTAACTTCAATGAAATAATAAATATTTCGATAAAGGATAAAGTGGACAAGTAATGTGAAAATTGATTAATGTCAATAAATTAGAGGAAGGGTAAAGTGAAGGGATCAAATGGGTAGTTAAGAAAGCTAAAAATGTTTAACCCATAATTGGAACATGAGTGCATTTATGAAAGGTTTTCAAACAAAAATACGTATTTTCTAACATGGTGCTCGCCTGTGTTGAAAGGTGATTTTCAATGAAAATGCTAAGATAAGTTTGGCACGAGTAATAAGGAAATTTCAATAAAAGAAATGATTTTCCTTAAACAAGAAGTATTGTTTAAAGTATTTAACTGGGTGTGTGAAATTAAGAAATAAATGTCAAGTCAAGTAAAAGGGAATTTCTTCTACGGGATTAATGTGGGTAAGAAACATTTTTGGAATAAAAATGGGTTCATGCATATATATATATAGTTTCTTATGAACGTAGATATAATGTGTTAAAGTCTCATTTTTGCCGTTCGATTTTATATTGCAATGTTGTAATTTTCCACTTGGCATTCGACTCATTCCCTAATCATTATTACGGTAGGTTGGGTGTGGCTCCATAATTTAATGGCGTTGTATAGGTAATTACTCATTATATATTACGATAGTAGCTCTGTTTGCTTGGATTTTGACGACACTTCCCATGGATCCCTCACATAGTTTGATTTGAAATGAAAATCGCATGCTAAATAAGTGAAATGTTAAATAAATAAAAATTTAGTAGCAACATTATGTAGGTTATTTCATTGCACTTCATACCTAATGCTCAGGTCGGATCGGGTTGACCACGGGTAACCCATAAATCTGAACCGGGACATTACAAATGATATTAGAGCTCCAGGTTCAAGGTTCCTTTTGTGGTTGAACATATGAACATGTTTAATGAGGGTTTTATTGGGTTTACACATGAAATAAATAAATTAGAAATTTTATACCTTAAAGTGTGTGAAAAAGGTGCAGAAAAAGTGATAAGTGTATGGTTTTAAGACTACATGTGTTAGTGAAGAGAAAGTGTATTTTCTTATAAAGTAGTCTTAGATATTTAATGATGTCTTAGAAAAGAAAGTAATGAAATAAAGATATTTCCAACATGAGATGTGTGTTACTCCAAAAGTGTTAAAGAAGTGTTAATGAGCTAAAAAAACTAAGAAGTTAGTGTGGGTAACTTAGTGGTATTTGGGAAATAACACTTGTGAAAATGGAGGAAAAGTATAGGTTTGGAAATAAATGGGTAAAATGGTAATTTTACAGAAAGTGGAACATTTTAATGAAATAAAAATATTGAAAAAGGTGTTACTCAAAATGGTCCTAAATGAACATGATTTTTGGGATAAAATCAATGCTAGAGTAAAAATGAGAAGAAGTGATAATTTTAAAGTGTAACACAAGTTAGGGTGAAACCAAGGGTTTTGGCTTTGGTCACGAAAAAGGAAAATGTTGAATAATGTGGACATTTGCAAAATATTAAAACACATTAATATGGACTCGGATGACACCACGATAATTAAGGAGGGTGTGGAGTCCTAGGGTGAAAAATCCAAAATCACTGTCTAGAGCATAAGGTAGCATAGCCGGCGGTGTGGAGCCCGTTAAAGTATGTTGATATTGAAAGATTTCAAGAAAAAGATAATGAAAATGGAACATGTCAAGACATGAGTTATGTGGTGAATATGAGAAAAGACAACCTAACTTGAATGAGTTAATAGATGTTCTAGTAAAGGATAAAGTGGACAAGTAATGTGAAAATTGATTAATGTCCATAAAGTAATGGAATGGTAAAGTGAAGGGATTGAATGGGTGGTTAAGAAACCTAACGAGGTTTAACCCATAATTGGCACATGAGAAAATTTATGAAAGGTTTTCAAAAAAAAAAAATAAGTATTAACTAACACAGTGTTCACGTGTGCTGAAAGATGATTTTCAATGAAAATACTAAGATACGTTTGGCACGAGTAATAAGGAAATTTTGGTAAAAGAAACGATTTTCCTTAAACAAGGGGTATTGTTTAAGGTATTTAATCGTGTGTGTTAAATTAAGAATAAATCTCAAGTCAAGTAAAAGGGAATTTCTTATACGGGATTAAGGTGAATTAATCGGGATAAGTAACATTTTTTGGAATAAAAATGATTTCATGCATGTAAGTGTGTATATATATATATATATATATATATATGTGTGTGTGTGTGTGTGTGTGTGTGTGTGTGTGTGTACACACACACACACCATGTGCACGTAGATATAACGTGTCAGAGTCTCATTTCTGTCATTCGATTCTATATTGTGTTGTAATTTTCCACCGGGCATTCGGGTCATTCCCTCGACTTTGTTATGGCAAGTTGGTTGCGGCCCCATAATTTGGGAGTGTTGTACATGTAAGTATTCTTTTTATTTTACATTAGTAGCTTTGTATGATTAGATTCTGGGGGATGCTTCCCATATGTACTTCACGTAGCTTGATTTGAAATGGAAATCGCATGCCAAATAAGTGAAATGTTAATTAAATAAAACTGTTTTGATAAATCTTGTTTGGGGAGTTACAAATGGTCTTAGAGCTTTAGGTTGAAGTTTCCTTTTGGGAATAACGTGGTGAGGTCGGTAGTGAATCTTTCAACGTCGGCGATGGCAGAGTCAAAGAGTATCATAATGGGTAATTCATTACCAAGTGGCATCTAGTCGAATTAGTGGTCATTAATCTCTTTCTTGCCCCTGATTTCAATATATTAGCAATTTGTGAGTGTCTGTGCTAGCCAATAGTGGCAACATCGCAGTGTTTAGTGTGAGGTGCTAATGTGTTAACCCATGATGATATGAGAGGTTTGCCAATGTGTTTATAGGGATTGATACGTCCATTGAAGTAAAAATATGAATTGTATATAGTCAATCATGGAGATTAGGTTACTAGAGCATCATGCCTAAGCCGTATTAATTTTCGATGAGTATACATTAAGTTTTAGGGTGCTGTACTTTTGGATTGATAATAATTATGATGTAATTAGGCGAATTCAATCCCTAGGTAGTATCTTGGCATAAGAAAATTGATGATTCGGTAAGCATGAGGAACCGTTTTGGCAAACACTTGGGGATTTGTACTCGGTCAGAGTCAGTAAGATACTATTATTGCTAGTAAGTGTCTTGGTGGCTGTTAATTGAAAGTTGTACCTCGCAAGGTATGATGAGAGTTACAAAGAAATTGCGATAAGTTGTTACGTATGCAATAATGATGGTTAAGAATACATATGAGTGAACTCTAGATAGTCTTCCATGTAAGGGTTTTAGGAGATATGATGCAATTATGAGGAATGGGATCTCTAGTTATGTCAGTGATCTAAACCTAGAGGCTTATAGGTTGTATACGACGTCTTATATCCTACCCGAATCCTTATTAGTTTCAATCTGTGATTTGCTACATGGATTATGTCCAAAGACATTTGGAAGTAAGATAAGATTATTATCTAAGTATGAGCACCCATTTTAGTGGCCTAAGTAGTGGCTAGATGCGAGGCAGTTCCAGCATGCGTATGTTTTAAGGGAGTCATGGAATATTCATAGGACTAATTGTGTGTGGCGTCACTGGGAATAGAAATCGCCTTATATTAATGTCTTAAGGTGTTCAGTGGTTATGGTGCACCGTATGTAGAGGCTCGTAGTCTATTAACTTTATGGTCACCTAGTAATCACGATGTGAGTATTGAGCAATTTATAGAGCACACCTATGATGGGAAAGTCATGGATGATAAAATCTTATCGGGTTTGAGGACTTTTATGTGGAGTATGTTTGGTGTCCTTAGGGAACCAGTTCAGTCTAGTATGAAGAAGTGCTAGTGTAATTGTCATGATCATGTTGAAGGTTAGGTAATGATATCAGTTTGTTGGTCACAGTTTAAAAGATTTAAATAGTGTATGTGTTGGGCGATGTTATCAGAATTGGCACAGATGGGTTATGTATCCTTTTAAGAGAAATTTAAAGCTTGTTTCATGTGTGGGCGTGATGCTCAGGTGCATGGAATGACTAGTGTGGGTTCTAGGAAACTTTATTTTGAGGAGTACTAGGAAATATATTTGGGACTTAGATTGATGATGTCATATTAGGGACTTGAAAACGGCACCCAAAGGGTGATATTGAAGCATGGTTATGTTTCTGACATGTGTTGATAGCATAAGTTAGGATAGCCCTAGCAAGGCGAGGACTAGTTCTCGAAACTTCTTACCAAACCGATACAGATTAGAAGATGTAACCCTACTCGGTACTGACCACTCTTAGAATGCCAATGGAAACCGGTGTGTCCATCACATAATTTTAGACTGGGTAGAACCTTGTGATAAGCTCGGTGATGACCTCGTGTTGGTAAAGGTTATCATAAGGTGAATGTTTCGCTTAACAGTGGTTACTAAGGAGACATTGGGATACGATCAGGGCATGAAAATATCGACAATGACCTTAGTTTATTAGGTTGGTCATTACATCACTAGACAGATGGACAAAGGCGATGGAATTCATCGATCGGAGTATGAATGAATGCGGTAAGTCTTGTGTTTGACTTCCCAAAGGATGATAGGTACGTGTGTTTATTTAGTCTAGTATGGATGAATGATTATGATTTGATTCATCACAGTTGGAGGTTTGAGCCAAGATGTGGCTATATTAGTATCCAGTAAGCATGTCTATGTGAAATTGTACTTAGGTTCACTTTTCGTAAACCATAGTCTGACTCGTGCATATGGGATTTTCTAGGAACAATTGTTTGTTCCTCCTGATTCTTGTGTGTTCCTTTCAGTTTTGTTAATCGAGAATTATGTTTATGCGACAACGGTATCCTGAATTTGAACTTAGTTATGGTATAGAGTGGTTTAGCCTAGTAGAGTGTGGTTGGACCTATCTTGGTCGATGCATCTCAGTAACTGAGTGCGCCCATGACTAAGGTATCCTCATTATTGCACAAGGTTCGTTGTATGGGTGGCTGCTCTTTCGACCACACAGTCTGCTTATGGTACCTACTCGCTTTAGGGTTAGAGACCTCATGATTGACCAATATGGCTATCAGTAGCTCTGGTTATAAAGAGCAGGATGATCACTTGAGGACATTGTATAGTTTTAAAACTAGAGGAAACTTAGCACTCAGTGTTATTTTGCCGCATTGAGGGATTAACGTAATACTCAGGTGTTTGTGTTCCACAGTTAGATCCCTATAGTGATCCTAGGTTCATGGAAGGATATTGTGCTAGTGTTAGTTGGGCGCACGAATGATGACTTGGTAGGTGTGTCACCCCACGGAGTGAGTGACTTACGATATGAGGTTAGTATCAAACGTAATGAGATTATGCGGTTATGATGGCCCAAGGATTTGAGGAAACTCAGGACATGTGGTCCTAATATTAGAGATGACCCTTGATGATGAATCGGACTGGTGTTATTCATACGTCATTTTTCTCTTAGGTTAGTATCGATCACTAGAGAGGGTTACCCGATAGAGGCGCTTGTATGCTTTGGGTATTAGTAAAGTTAGTCCTCGGACTTGATTGCACGTGATCATCAAGTGAGTAGATACTCGAGGATGGTTATGTGACATTGAAAATTAGGATGACAGCAAGCGTTAGAGCATGTCGCATGTTGAACTTTTGGTGATAACCCCCATATAAGGGCGTATGTTGTGATCTTAGCAATCGAGGACTTCAATGATTTTGTCTTGGAGGATTTTTATTTCTTAGAATAAGAGTTGGTTAATGCTCTAAACTTAAGGAATTGTGAGATTGATAATTTCGGGGACGAAATTCGCTGAGTGAAGAATATAATACCCATGCCTAATATTTTTTTTTTTTTGCATAAATTATTATTATATGAAATTCTTGGAAATTGGACCATTAATATATGTGATTTTATCTATACCCGATTATTCTTTGTCCTTGATGGTAATTGTTCAAAGTTTGTGGGAAAAATTAGATATTTAAGGAATACAGCAGGGTCAAATGAACTTGAAAGTCGGTCAAACGAGATCCTTGTTTCGTTCGAATGAGAATCTGATTGGTTCAAACGAGAATCCAATGTCGTTCAAAGTTGGGTTCTAATGAGGATCTAACGAGATGTCACTTCTTCAGGTTTTCCTGCCTCGTTAGGTCATTCGCTGGGAGATTGAACAACATTGAGATCTCGTTCAAATGAGGTCCCATTCTCGTTCTAACGACCTATTCAAATTTTTTTAGATCGAGATGCCCTTATGTGCTGTCACATTTCAGACCGTTAGATTGATGACGAGCCTAATCCTGATGCATCTAGATGGTTAAATTGGGTATTTAGTGCCTTGGGTTGTTTTTATAAGGGTTTGTTTGGGTTATTTGTGGGTTAGAAGAGAAGAGGGTGGGGGTGGGTTCCCCCCACCATTTTCAGATATCTCCTTTCTCTCTCTAGCTCTTGAAAGCTCCAATACCCTCTCCCACCACCATGTCTCCACCTTGTGTCACCACATTTTATAAGTATTCCACCATATTTAAACCTATAAACCCATTCCCACCATTGCTGAGCAAAGCTACGAATTTCGAAGGTATTTTTGGGCATCCTTGAAGATGAAGATGATTCATTTATGGAGTTTGTATGGGGTTTTTATCAGAGCTTATATATAGTCAAGCTTTGGGAAGCTAGGCATCCTCCTTGAGGCCGCCTTAAGAGATAGAATATTTTCATCACCTTCTTTTTCATCCAACCATTCTTGAAGCTCCATTTGAGGTGGGAAAAGCTTTACTCTAATGTTTAAAGCTCTATGTTATTAGTATTTGGTGTTGTATATATAGTTTAAGAGTAAGATGCATGTATGCTTAACTAATGATATTTCTTAAGATTTGTGAAATTGGGTTTATAAAAGGGTTTCAATTCAATGGGTTTTAGTAAAATGATATATTTAAAGAGAACTGGGTGTTTAGACATTTTTATTGAATAAAAATGTTGAAAGAATGCTCATTTTGTTGGGAATATTTTATGAATAAATGTTTCTAAGTTTTTTGAAAAATAGGGATTTCTATATCAATGGACATTTTATTCAAGTTTTGAAGAAACAAAAATTTTCGTTTGCCTTGAAAAGTGTGTTTGTGCAAAAAGAATGAAATTTCCAGAGTTAATCACATGTTATACCTGATGATGCTTGGATTTAGCACCACCAGGTGAGTGATAGTGAGCTCAAACAGTAGTAGTTATGGCAGCCATAGAGATGCAAGTATATAAGTATGTAAGTGTATAGAAGGGGATGAGTATAAGAGGAAATTAGACAATGATGTATAGTGGTTCAGCCAATTTGGCCTACATCCACTGTGAGTGTGTGATCCATTAAGTATGGGCACTAATGGCCTTGGATACAATGCACATAACCCTCTTTCCCTCTCTACTGTGTGTGTACAAGCAGAGTTTTAGCTAGGTCTACTGTTCATGGATCGATCCCCTGTAGGGTTGTAGGTGACAAGTTTATATAGGTCTTGGGAGGTGTAGTGTACCCCCCCCCCCCAAGTAAGCATGGTGCATGTGAATAATGATCTGGCCAATTCCCTGTTGACACCTGTAGATGCCAAATGATGACATAATATTCCCTCACGTGAGGGTGTGATTCTGTTATAACGGTCTGCCACGTGTCATATGAGCCTGACGCGCACTGTTCCACGCGTCTCCCAAACCACGCGCCGTCATGATATCACCCTCGGCCTATGAGCCGAGGCCGAGGGCAAAGTTTCTTCCGGTAGTGAGCCTGGCTTAATTCTGGCCTCGTACTATCGTACCCTCGTAGTGTCGTCCGGAGCCTGAGGAAGGGTCGGCCCCTCGTAGGGTCGTCTGGAGCCTGGAGGAGGGTCGGCGCCTCGTAGGGTCGTCTGGAGCCTGGTGGAGGGTCGGCCCCTCGTAGGGTCGTCTGGGCCTGGTAGTGGCCATCTGGGGCCTGGTGAAGGGTTGTCCCCTCGTAGGGTCGTCCGTATTGGAGGTAATCCTCATCCAGACTGAGGGTATAAACGGGTATATCAATCACCCCCCAGCCCTTAGCCATAGGTGTCGTTGAGATGGATGAGGGATATTTGCTGAATTCGAGACACGTGTGATCAGTTAGGTGAGTGACACCTGTGCAGATACTCATTGTTGTTCCAATTTTCAAGGCAGGGTGGCTGCGCAGTGCGCTTGGGGCCTTGTGCCCTAATTATACCTTTCTTTGGTAAATGGGTCCACTTACTGCCAAGGTATTTAAAGGTTTTTAAACTCTCTCTCCACCACTTCTTCTTCTTCACGCCTAAGTTCTCTCTCTCTCTAGAACCAGTCGCTACCGCCATTGCCAGCCTTTGAACCTTCAGGTCGTGGCAGCGTTCTTGCCCTTCTCCTCATCAGGTAACCTTTTTCTCCCTGTGTCTTCTTTTGTCTTCATTTCTGTTTATTTTTTAGGGTCGTAGGTCGTCTGGTTCTTAGAGTTCCCCCATAGCTTTTTCTGGTTTAGTTCTTGGACGTTCTTGACGAAAAATGTTTTAGTTCTCTAGTTTGATCCACAAGTCAAACCTGGTCAATCCCTCAAGCGTTTGTAGTTGAATTAGCCAAGTCCAGCGTAATTTCTCCAAGTGTTGGGTCTTCCCCTTAATGCTTAGGAGGCTTTACAACTTAGTGTCTGAATTCCCATCTCTGAGAGAGAAACTCTTTACCGAGATCAGACGAATAGAGGAAGAGGAAGAGAGGAGACGAGGGGCCGACCCTAATTGGGTACGACCCATCTTTCCCATTCCTCTTGCCACTATAAGACCATCTGAACCCTCTGAGTCTTGCGGGTCGTCGTCTCGTCCGGCCGACACTCCCAAACCAAGTAAAATGGACGAGAGAACCTCCTCTCCAACTGGTGCTGGAACGTCTGGTAGGAGGGACACGTCTGACCTTAGCCCTCCCCGAGAGGCCGAGGGAACGATCCCCTCTGAGGCTGTCCCTGTGACAACCCTATCCCCCAATGCCTTCCAAGTGGCTTTCCCTCAGGGTCCTCCTGCAGGTGATGAGAGGGAGGGGAATGAGGACGAGGACGACGATACGGATGACGAGGTTGATACCTCCCATGCCTCGTCTTTTATATCCTCCGTTAGGGATAAGGACCTTCTGGTATGGAGGCATATCTACGGAGTGCCCTCTGGGGTAACTATGAGGGTTCCCTCTGAGGATGAGAGGGTTTTTGAGGGTGAAGAGGGAGAAGTTGCAGTCTACGAGCAAATGTTCAAAGTAGGTGTCAGACTTCCCTTCCACCCTGCCATTGTAGATATTCTGTCGGCTTTGGGCGTCTCCCCCTCGCAACTTCCACCCAATTCTTGGAGGACGATTCTGGGGTACATATCTTTGTGGAAAAACGCTTTCACTGACGAGCCCTCGTCCGACGTGTTCTTGGCCTGCTACAATATCACCTCTTCATCTAAACAGCCCGGATACTATCATCTAGGGGCGAGAAGGTCTGAGAAGAAGCTGCTCCACGTAGCTCAAACTTCCAATCATGACTGGAAAAAAAAGGTTCTTCTTCATATCTAGGGCATGGGAGAGCTCCACCGAGGCGTCCCCTTCTGCCGATGCTCCGAGGGTTCCTAACAGATGGTCTAATCCCTCCATGAAAGCTAGGTCAGACCCCGGACTTAGCCTGGAGGAAAGGGATATCGTTGAGTATCTGAGGGGACAAGGGAGAGAGGGTGAGATCCCAAAGTTCGAAGATTTGATGACCCCTCGATTCCTTAAAGAAGCTGGTCTGAGGGTCGGCCCTCTGACAGAACTATGTGAGTTATACTGAACATTTTCCCTTCTTTACTTATTTTTGAAGTGTTCTCTCTTTATCTCTGAACTTTCCTGATGCATCGTATCCTTTTCAGGTCGTCCTGCAGGCGTGTCAGATTACCTCTGGGATATGACTGCTCCAAGCCTACTTGCTGGTTTGTCAAAAAAGAAGGGGAAGGAGCCTCAACAGGCTACCAAGAAGACGAGGGCCTCAGGGCCGACAGTTATTGAGCCGACGGCTGTTAGCCACAAAAGGAAGGAACCTGAGGCTCCAGTCGAGCCTCGTCCTGACCCTAGGACGAGGGCCAGGGCCGAGGCCTCTGAGGGAGCAACCTTTTCATCAAGCATGGGGGCCTTCTGGTCTCAAAATCTGTCCCATCTGAGGGCCGACCCCTCATCTCTTATTGCCAACCTGAGGGCAGCAAAGGCCTCTATGTTCTCTGCACCGTCGGCCTCCGACTTCGAGTTCTTGGCGCAGATGCCTCCAGCCAAAGTGTATGACTACGGTCTGCACTCCCTTGCTCAGGTATTGGCCCTGACCTTTAATTTCATTCTTTCACAAAGTGTTTCCTCGGCCCCCCTTGACGTATCTTCATTTTTCTTGCAGTCTGTCTGTGCCTTCACCTCAGCCACCAAGTGGATGGCTGAGAATCAACAGAAATTCCATGAAGCTGAGAGGGCCATTCAACAAGAGGCTGACCTACGAACAGAGCTGCACACTGCGAGGTCCGAGCTGGAGAGCACAAGAACTGAGCACGCTAGAGTCCTTGATGAGCTGACGAGGCAGCATGATGCCGATATGCAGGCCAAGGACTTGTTGATCAAGGACAGGGACTTGTTGATCAAGGGCAAGGATGAGGCTCTGATCAACCTGGAGGCCCAGCATAAGGCTGATCTGAGAGCAGCTATCAAGAAAGCTGAGGCTGATGCTGTGGAGGCATACAAGACTTCAGATGAATTTCAGGGCTTCGGCCTTGAATATCTTGAGAGGGGGATCAGGACGGCCTGCCGATGGGTCGTCCTCAAATTTGGCGATGTCGTCTCCTCTGTTCGCCCATCACTGGAAGGTGTTCAACTGGACGACCCCCTAATTGCCGAGGCCCTCAACCAAGTGGAGGCCCAAGTTCAGATCGAAGGGGTCGGTACATCTGAAGATCCTCCGGTGCTGGTACCTGAGGAGACCATTCCCATTGTTGAGGCCCTGCCCTCTGATGTCGTCCCCTAGGGTGGCTGCCTGTAGCCCATACCCTTATTTTTGTACTTTTGTTCAAAGGCTTTGTAAAAACACTTGATGCTTTATATTAATACCATCGTCTCTTCCTTTCACAACTGTCTCCCATAACTGCTGTCTTCCATATTTAATTCTGTTATGGTTTGTCCCTTGCTAATTTGCTTCTTCGTTGATGATGATGATACTAACCCTTCCCTCGTCTTTTTGAGGACCAATGTGGGGTCATCCCCTCCACTGGTCCTCATTATAACCGAGGGTTCAAGTAACCAAATTAATGGTTTTAAATAAAGTCTACCCTCGTCTTTCTTGAGAAGAGTGGTGGGGTCGTCCCCCCCACTGGTCCTCATTATAGTCGAGGGTTCAACTTACCAACTTAATGGTTTTAAATACAGTCTACCCTCGTCTTTCTTGAGAACAGTGGAGGGGTCGTCCCCTCCACTGGTCCTCATTATAGCCGAGGGTTCAACTTACCAAATTAATGGTATTTATGTAGTCTACCCTCGTCTTTCCTGAGGACAGTGGAGGGGTCGTCCCTTCCACTGGTCCTCATTATAGCCGAGGGTTCAACTAACCAATTTAATGGTATATATGAAGTCTACCCTCGTCTTTCTTGAGGGCAGTGGAGGGGTCGTCCCCTCCACTGGTCCTTATTATAGCCGAGGGTTTAACCAACCAATTTAATGACTTTTAATTAAAGTCTACCCTCGTCTTTCTTGAGGACAGTGGTGGGGTCATCCCCTCCACTGGTCCCCATTATAGCCGAGGGTTCAACTTACCAAATTAATGGATTTTAACAAAGTCTACCCTCGTCTTTTTTGAGAACAGTGGTGGGGTCGTCCCCTCCACTGGTCCTCATTACAGCCGAGGGTTCAACTTATCAAATTAATGGCTTTTAACAAAGTCTACCCTCGTCTTTTTTGAGGACAGTGGTGGGGTCGTCCCCTCCACTGGTCCCCATTATAGCCGAGGGTTCAAGTGACCAAATTAATGGTTTTTAAATGAAGTCTACCCTCGTCTTTCTTGAGGACAGTGGTGGGGTCGTCCCCTCCACTGGTCCCCATTATAGCCGAGGGTTCAACTTACCAAATTAATGGATTTTAACAAAGTCTACCCTCGTCTTTCTTGGGGACAGTGGTGGGGTCGTCCCCTCCACTGGTCCTCATTATAGCCGAGGGTTCAAGTGACCAAATTAATGGTTTTTAAATGAAGTCTACCCTAGTCTTTCTTGAGGACAGTGGTGGGGTCGTCCCCTCCACTGGTCCCCATTATAGCCGAGGGTTCAACTTACCAAATTAATGGATTTTAACAAAGTCTACCCTCGTCTTTCTTGGGGACAGTGGTGGGGTCGTCCCCTCCACTGGTCCTCATTATAGCCGAGGGTTCAACTTACCAAATTAATGGATTTTAACAAAGTCTACCCTCGTCTTTCTTGGGGATAGTGGTGGGGTCGTCCCCTCCACTGGTCCTCATTATAGCCGAGGGTTCAAGTGACCAAATTAATGGTTTTTAAATGAAGTCTACCCTCGTCTTTCTTGAGGACAGTGGTGGGGTCGTCCCCTCCACTGGTCCCCATTATAGCCGAGGGTTCAACTTACCAAATTAATGGATTTTAACAAAGTCTACCCTCGTCTTTCTTGGGGACAGTGGTGGGGTCGTCCCCTCCACTGGTCCTCATTATAGCCGAGGGTGGTTCAACTTACCAAATTAATGGATTTTAACAAAGTCTACCCTCGTCTTTCTTGGGGACAGTGGTGGGGTCGTCCCCTCCACTGGTCCTCATTATAGCCGAGGGTTCAACTTTTTTGCATGTATACTAGAACTGATAACCACTGGATGAGGGAAACACTGATACTTCTCATTAATCTTCAATGTGTTATGTCGAAACAATGCTTATTACAACTATGTCTTATCAAGACCTTGCAACACTACTGGTAGTATTTTTTCAAATGATCTGCATTCCAGGGGTTTGAGAAAGGTTCCCCCTCCAGGTTTTCTAGCCTGTAGGTCCCAGGGATGACTTCATCGATGACCCTGTATGGGCCATGTCAATTAGGGTGAAGTTTGTTGGGCTTTTGCCAAGTCTTCTTGAGGACCAAGTCCCCTACTGCGATGGGCCTATGTTTCACCCTCTGATTGTAGAACCTTGCGGTCCTCTGTTGGTAGGAAGCCTGCCTTATCTCAGCATCCTCCCTTCTTTCCTCAATCAAGTCTAGGTCAAGTCTCCTCTCTTATGTATTTCCCTGGGGGTTATACACTTGGACCCTATGAGTGGGAAACTCGACTTCGGTGGGGATGACTGCTTCTGATCCATAAGCTAACATGAATGGGGTCTCCCCAGTAGAGGTCCTTACTGTCGTCCTGTACGCCCACAACACTGCATATAACTCCTCGACCCATCTTCCTTTTGCCTCCTCAAGCCTCTTCTTAATCCCATCTAGGATTGTCCTATTCGTAACTTCGGTTTGCCCATTGGACTGAGGTCGGCCTGGGGTGGAGAAAAATTGTTTGATACTTACCCTCTCACAGTACTTCTGCAGAGAGGCATTCTTGAACTGGGTCCCGTTATTCGAGATGAGGGTGTTAGGTAGACCATATCTACATATCACATTCTTCCAGATGAACTGGAAGGTCTTCTGCTCTGTAATTGTGGCCATCGGTTCGGCCTCTACCCACTTTGAAAAGTAGTCAATTGCTACGATGAGGAACCGATAGTTATTGACTGCCCTCGGTAAGGGTCCTACCAGGTCAATCCCCCACACTGCAAACGGCCATGGGGATGTAATGGAGGTGAGGGGCTGATGAGGTTGGTGAGGGATGGTAGCAAATCTTTGGCATTTATCACACTTTTTAACATATGCGGCAGCATCTTTTCCTAAGGTCGGCCACCAGTAGCCTTGGGTGATCACCCTCTTCGCTAAGGATCTACCCCCCAATGTGGCTTGAGCACGACCCTTCATGCACATCTTGCAGGATGGAAGGGACTTCTGAGGGATGCACACACCTAAGTAAGGGAAGTAGGAACCCATTTTTGTACAGCGTGTCTCTGATGACAGTGAACTTAGCAGCCCTGTATCTCAGCTTCTTCCTTTCTTGGCTTGCTTCTGGCATCTCTCCCCCTTTAATGTATCTGATCAGAGGATCCATCCATGACGGTTCTTGAGAAACATTCATGCAAATGCCAAGTGTTCCCTCGATGTCTTCGATAGCTGGCTGAAACAAAATTTCCACTGGGACCGTCCTCCTGATGTCTGTTCTTGTTGCCGAGGCCAGCCTAGCAAGGGCATCAGCGCGGCCATTATCAAGCCTAGGTACCCTCCTTAATTTCACTTCTCTGAAGCCCTTCAGTAATGATCTCACCTTCTCGAGGTACCTAGCCATCCTTTCGTCCTTAGCCTCGTAGGCTCCTAGTATCTGATTTACGACTAGCCTTGAATCACTATGGACCAAAATCTGGCCGACACTAAGAGACTTGGCCAAGGAGAGGCCTGCTACTAAGGCCTCATATTCAGCCTCATTGTTGGAGGCTTTGAAGTTAAACCTCAAGGCGTATTCGACGTCTGTGCCATCGGGTGCTGATAGTATCAGTCCAGCACCACTTCCGCTATCACAGGAGGACCCGTCAACGAAGAGGCTCCACGGAGTCTTTCCTTCAGAAAAATTTCCCTCAGAGAGGGACCCCTGTCTAAAGATGTATCTTCCCTCTTCGTTTTCAGTCACTTTCCTTCTAGCGGTTCTCGTCTCAACCAGGTCTGCGGGTGTGTCTTCTGTATCTGCCTTCCCGAGGGTCTCACCCTCGACCTCATCATCTTCCCAGGTGAACTCAGCCACGAAGTCTGCCAAGGCCTGCCCCTTAATGGCTGTCTTAGGCTGATACACAATGTCAAACTCCCCCAGCTCTATAGCCCAGGTCATTAGCCTTCCCGATTTTTCAGGCTTGTGTAGGACCTGCCTAAGAGGAGAGTCAGTAAGGATGACCATAGTATGGGACTGGAAGTACGGTTTCATCTTCCTTGAGGCATGGATCAAGGCATAGGCCAACTTCTCCATCCTCGGGTATCTCTGCTCTGCCCCCTGGAGTGCCTTGCTGTTGAAATATACGGGCTTCTGTATCCCATCTTCGTCTCTTACGATTGCTGCACTGATAGCGGACTCTGAGACAGCAAGGTACACGTAAAGTCGTTCCCCCTGCACGGGTAGTGACAGCAGCAAGGGAGACCCTAAGTATGATTTTAGCTCCTTGAAAGCCTCATCACACTCTTCGCTCCATTCGAAGGCCTTCCTGAGGATCTTGAAGAATGGTAGACACCTGTCTGTAGCCCTTGACACAAATCTGTTCAAGGCAGCCACTCTCCCTGTGATCCTCTGAACGTCTTTAATGGACTTGGGGGTCTTCATCTCAAGAAGGGCCTTTATCTTTTCAGGATTGGCCTCGATGCCTCTTTGATTGACAATGAACCCCAAGAACTTCCCTGCTCCGACCCCGAAGACACACTTGGCCGGGTTGAGCTTCATTTTGTATTTGTCCATTGTATTAAAGGTCCTTTCCAGGTCTGCCACATGATCCTCTGCCTTCAGACTCTTAGTCAGCATGTCATCTACGTAAACCTCCATAGACTTCCCAATTTGGTCTTCGAACATTTTATTTACGAGGCGCTGGTACGTTGCCCCCGCATTTTTTAGGCCAAAGGGCATGACCCTGTAACAGTATGTCCCCTTGTCAGTGATGAAGGCAGTCCTCTCCGAGTCATCAGGGTTCATGAAGATCTGGTTATACCCTGAGTAGGCATCCATAAAACTCATGAGCTCGTGGCCTGCAGTAGCGTCAAACATCTGGTCAATGCGGGGGAGAGGGAAGCTGTCTTTGGGGCAGTGCTTGTTGAGGTCTGTGAAGTCCACACACATTCTCCACTTGCCGTTGGCCTTTGGGACAATGACTGCATTGGACAGCCACTCAGGGTAGATGACCTCTCTGATAAATTCAGCGTCTTCTAATGTTTTAACCTCATCCCTGATGACCTCATACTTCTCTCTAGAGTAAATCCTCCTCCTCTGCTTTACCGGCTTTACTCCCTCTACCACATTGAGTTTGTGGCACATGATTTCAGGGTCGATCCCTGGCATATCTACATGACTCCACGCGAAGACGCTTCGCCTTCTCCTCAACAGTTTGATGAGGTCTTCCTTGATATCGGGCTTCAGAGACTTGCCAACTTGGACGGTTTTTCCCGGGTCATCCTCATCGAGGATGATGGATTCTACCTCCTCAGCGGCCTCTCCTTTCTTGAGCTTCGTCTCGTCCCTGGGGTCTAGGGTATCAATGTTGTAAGTGGTTGTAGCCCTCTTGTGTGCCTCCCTTTCTTCAGCGGAGTTGTAGTAGCATTCTCTCGCCGTCGTCTGGTCTCCCTGGACTTCCCCCACCCCATAAGGGGTAGGGAACTTAACCATCTGGTGGACTGTGGACGGCACAGCTTCAAACCCCTTGAGGGCCACACGTCCCAGTATGATGTTGTATGCCGAAAACACATGCTCATCCAGCACAAAGAAACTGACCCTCTTGGTGAGCCATCTCGGCCATTCATCCCCCATCCTGACATCAGCCTCATATATTCCCAGGGGGTGAACCTTCTCTCCACTGAACCCAATCAACGGATGATGGTATGGGACAAGTCTGGCACGACTGAGGCCCAAGGCCTTGAAGCATGGCCAAAACATCACATCTACGGACGAGCCCCCATCTACCAAGATCCTCGGCACTTCGCACCCGTGCACTCTGGTAGTGATGACAAGAGGGTCATCATGCGGGGCCAAGAGGCCTTTGAAGTCCATTCTTGAAAATCCCACTATCAAAGTGTCCATGTCAACCTTCTTCCTTTTTTCTGACTTGACTTCTAGGAAGGTTGAGTGCACCATCTTCGTTACTGCCTTAGCCTCCGCGACATGGGCCTTCCTGTCAGCGACCTCAGAGCCTCCTCCTGCTAAACCCCCGGAGATCATTCCTACACCGAGCGAGATCATATTGAGCCTCTTGACAGGACCGTAGTCGTCTCTCGGCGGGAGGTCAGGGTCGTCCTCATCATCAGAGGGGTCGTCCCCTCTTTTTTGAGGACCTTCTCTGCAGGCATCGACTCGCTTCTTTCTGGGGTCGTCCCCTCGGCCCCTCTTGAAGTCGGCTTTGTCGACGTACTTTCTGAGCTTCCCTTCCTTTAGCATCTTCTCAATCTCATCTTTCAGAGCGAAGCATTTGTCCGTTACGTGGCCGTGGTCTTGGTGAAACTCGCACCACAGGTTCTTATTCCTCTTGCCGGGAGCTGCCCTCAGCTTCTCAGGCCACTTCAGCGTCTTGTCACTCTTTATCTCATTGAGGATCTGTTCACAGCTGACCGTCAGAGGGGTGTACCCCGCAAACTTATCATCCAGGGTTCTCTTCTTCCCCTCTTTGTTCTTCTTGGGGTATTTACTCCCACTTGCACCTCCTTTTTCGTCCTCATGTTTTGCGGCCATCGCCTCCTCGGCGTTCATCACCTTCCCTGCTGTTGACAACAGCTCGGCCATCGTCCTCGGAGGGTCTTCGGCAAGCTTCCATAATAGCTTTTCCTTTTGGAGCCCTCCAATCAGGGCTGTCATAGCTATGCTCTCCTCATAGTCTTCCACCTCCAGCTTCTCTTTATTGAATCTGGCTATGTAGTCTCTCAGAGTCTCATTCTTTCCCTGCTTAACATAGAGCAGGTGTGCGGTCTTCTTCTGTGGTCTCACCCCGAAGCAAAAGTTGTGGATGAACCGGTCTGCCAACTGCTTAAAATTTTCAATGGAATTTTTTGGGAGAGACGTGTACCAGACATGTGCAGCCCCTGTCAGGGTACCAGAGAAGGCACGACACCTCATCTCATCTGAGATAGAGTATATGTCTGCCGCCGATTGATACATCTCCACGTGGTGGACAGGGTTAGTGCTCCCATCGTATCTTGGGGTGACCACGGGAGGCTTGAACTTTGATGGAGTGGGAAAGTTGACTATCTTTGCCACAAAAGGTGAGCCTATGGTGTATCCCCTCTGAAGAGGGTCCCGGCTCTTCAGTATGTCGCCAATCTTATCCTCTAACCGCTGGATTGAGTCATTCCAGGGCCTCACAGGGTCGGCCTGGCCGATGTTATCCCCTGCTGCCTCTCGGAGGTGGATGGAGGGCTCCGCTACGGCAGGCCTGTGTCGGATGTTTACTTCCCTTTGGCCGTCATCCCGTCTTTGGGGTCGGCCTTCTGCTGCCTCTTTCCTAGATCTCGCTGCACTTCTCGACTTGGACAACTTGTCCCGCAGGTCATTCATTGGGCCCTGCCTCTCGAAGGCCGACCCCCTGCTCAGGCGGTCAAAAGCAGAGCCTCTTGGGCGATCATCAAGGTTTGGTCTCCCGCACTTTCCTCTACTGTCCTGGAGGGGTCGTACAGTATTGTTGGAGACCTCATATGGCTCCCAGCATTCTACTAGAGCCTCTTCTTCCTCCAGATCGTCATACCTGTCCTCAGGGCAAGGGTTTCCTTGCCTCCCCAGGCGTAAACGCCGGGGGTCAGCAACATCCCTATGCCGCTGAGGGGGTGGCAGGTCTTTACGTGGTGCCTGGGGTGGTCCCCTGGCCTCATGCTGTCCTGGAGCTGCTGCCGGAGTAATCATCTCAGGTGAGACCCCTGGTGGTCTCAGTATGTTCTGACTTAGGGCTGTGAACTGCTCCTGCATCATCCGCTGGCTGGCTGCCAGAGACTTTAGGGCTGCTGCCACATCTGCCATCTCAGACTGAGGCGGCGGTTGACTGGAACTGGGTCTTCCCCCCTCATCCGGTGGGGGAAGAGGTGGTGGTGGCATCTCAGGTGCCATGTGCTTGAGCTATGAAAAGTTGAACTGAAGAAAATACTGGTGAGCTTGGGAACCTTAGTGGGTCTCTTTCAATGGTGAAACACCTCCTCTCAGGGGGAGTGTTGGTTCACCACCAGAGTGCCCAGTGAGGTCAAGCTGTACAAAGGAAGAGATGTCTTCTCGTTTCCCACAGACGGTGCCAAACTGATGATGCTTGGATTTAGCACCACCAAGTGAGTGATAGTGAGCTCAAACAGTAGTAGTTATGGCAGCCATAGAGATGCAAGTATATAAGTATGTAAGTGTATAGAAGGGGAGGAGTATAAGAGGAAATTAGACAATGATGTATAGTGGTTCAGCCAATTTGGCCTACATCCACTGTGAGTGTGTGATCCATTAAGTATGGGCACTAATGGCCTTGGATACAATGCACATAACCCTCTTTCCCTCTCTACTGTGTGTGTACAAGCAGAGTTTTAGCTAGGGCTACTGTTCATGGATCGATCCCCTGTAGGGTTGTAGGTGACAAGTTTATATAGGTCTTGGGAGGTGTAGTGTACCCCCCCCCCCCAAGTAAGCATGGTTCATGTGAATAATGATATGGCCAATTCCCTGTTGACACCTGTAGATGCCAAATGATGACATAATATTCCCTCACGTGAGGGTGTGATTCTGTTATAACGGTCTGCCACGTGTCATATGAGCCTGACGCGCACTGTTCCACGCGTCTCCCAAACCACGCGCCGTCATAATATCACCCTCGGCCTATGAGCTGAGGCCGAGGGCAAAGTTTCTTCCGGTAGTGAGCCTGGCTTAATTCTGGCCTCGTACTATCGTACCCTCGTAGTGTCGTCCGGAGCCTGAGGAAGGGTTGGCCCCTCGTAGGGTCATCTGGAGCCTGGAGGAGGGTCGGCCCCTCGTAGGGTCGTCTGGAGCCTGGTGGAGGGTCGGCCCCTCGTAGGGTCGTCTGGGCCTGGTAGTGGCCATCTGGGGTCTGGTGAAGGGTTGTCCCCTCGTAGGGTCGTCCGTATTGGAGGTAATCCTCATCCAGACTGAGGGTATAAACGGGTATATCAATACCCATTTGATAGGATTTTTGGGCTTAAAATCAATCTTCTCATACATATAAGCTTGTAGTATTTTGAGATTGAATATATAAACAAGTTTAATCAGGGTTTTATTGGGTTTAATTATGAAATAAAGAAATTAATGTTTTTAGCCCTTAGAATATGAAAATGTGTTGAAAAGGTGATAAGTGTATGGTTTAAGACTACATGTGTTAATGAAGGAAAATGGTATGTTCTTATGAAGTAGTCTTATATATTCAATGATGTCTTGGAAAAGAAAGTAATTACATAAAGATATTTCCAACTAGAGATGCGTGTTACTCTAAAAGTGTTAAATAAGGGTTAATGTGCAAAAAGTACTTAAGAAGTTAGTGTGAGTAACTTAATGGTGCTCGAGAAATAACAGTAGTGAAAATGGAGAAAAATGACAAGTTTTGAAATAAATGTGTAAAATTGTAATTTTAATTAAAATTCAACATTTTTATGAAATTAAAATATTGGAAAAGGTGCTATACAAAATGGTCCTAAATGAACATGATTTTTGGGATAAAATCAATGCTAGAGTAAAAGGACAAGAAATGATCATTTTTAAGTGTAATACAAGTTGGGGTGAAACCCCGAGTTTTGACATTGACCGGGAAAAAGGAAAAGGTGTAATAATGCCGACATTTGAAAAATATTAAAAAACATTAATATGGACTCAGATGACACTGAGGTGATTAAGGAGGCCCTGGAGCCCTACGGTGAAAGATAAAAAATCACTGGCCAGAGCATATGGTAGCATAGCCGATGGTGTGGATCCCGTTAAAGTATGTGAATATTGAAAGATTCCAAGAAAAAGATAATGAACATGGAACATGTCAAGAAATGAGTTGTGTAGTGAAAATGAGAAAAGATAACCTAACTTGAATAAATTAATAAATGTTCCGATAAAGAGTAAAATGAACAAGTAATGTGAAAATTGATTAATGTCCATAAAGTAAAGGAATGGTATATTTAAGGGATTAAATTGGTAGTTAAGCAACCTAAAGAGGTTTAACCCATAATTGGCACATGAGTGTGTTTATAAAAGGTTTTCATAGAAAAATATTTCTAACACGGTGTTCATGTGTTTTTATTTTAATGAAAATACTAAAATAAGTTTGGCATGAGTAATAAAGAAATTTAGGTGAAAGAAATGACTTAAACAAGGGGTATTGTTTAAAGTATTTAACCGGATGTTTTAAATCAAGAAATAAATGTCATTTCAAGTAGAAGGTAATTTCTCTTATGGGATTAAGGTGAATTAATCAGGGTAAGTAGCATTTTTAGAATAAAAACGGTTTCATACATGTAAGTATATATATATATATAAGGTATTTGCATGTGCATGTAGATATAATGTATTTGAGTCTCCTTTCTTTCGTTCCATTGTATATTGCATTGTTGTAATTTCCCACTTGGCATTCGACTCATTCCCTCATCTTTGTTATGGAAAGTTAGGCGCGACTCTCTAATATGAGAGCGTTGTAAATGTAAGTATTCTTTTTATTTTACGTTAGAAACTTCGTATGCTGGATTTCGGGGAAGCTTCCCATGAGTTCCTCACATATCTTGATTTGAAATGGAAATCGCATGTTAAAAAAGTGAAATGTTAATTAAATAATACTGGAGTAGCAACATTATGCAAGTTATTTCATTGCACTTCACACCTAATGATCGGTTCAGACTGGGTTGACCACGGGTAACCCATAAATGTAGTTCGGGGCATTAGATTTTATTTCAAGTTAAAACTCATTACAACATCTGTTAAACTTGTTTATATGCCTATCATCAAAATGCTACAATTTTGACATGCGAAGAAGGATTTTAAGTTCCAAAATTCAGGAAAATGATATTAACACATTATTTATTCAAGAAATTTCATAATGTTTGCAACAACATGATTTCAAGAGTAAAGACATTTTTGATCCTTCAAGACTTGAATAAATTCCTATCTTTATAAAAATCCCTAATTTTAAAGGAAAACTTTAAAACCTTTGTTCCTAAAATAGCTTCAACAAGATAAATATTATTTTTAAAATATTTTATTCCATAAAATGTTTAATACCAAGTTTTCTTGAAATATATAATTTTACTCAACATGTTTAAAGTCCTTTATATGCCATTTTACACAAAACTACAATAAATACTTTCTTCAACCATTCATACCACCTACTCTTACAAGCTCTAATAATAAGACCAATACTATGGATAAATAGAGTTCTTAAACTAAGAGTAGAATTTTCCCACCTCAAAGAATTTCCAATAATGGTAAGATGTAATGTAGAAGAATATGGCAACCTCCCACCCCTTAACGTGACCTTAAATTGGTTGCCTATCTTGACCAAGCTTGACTCGATGAAAGCTCCAAGCAAGGCCCCTTTCAAACTCCATAAATTCCCACCTCTTCTTCTTTTAAAATCACCAACAATATCTCCAAAAATCTCTATCTTGTTTACATAATCTACGTTTACCATTAGTAGATATTGTAAAGGAAAAGGAAGGCTTGGAAATGGTGTAGTGAGGTGGTGGCAGGGTGTAACAATGGTGGGAGAGGCTTGGGGAAAATAAAACACGCTTGAAACTAGAGAGATAGAGATAGAGAGAGAGAGATAGATAGATAGATAGATAGATAGATAGATAGATAGATAGATAGAGAGAGAGAGAGAGAGAGAGAGAGAGAGATGTAAATGATGATATAAAATGGTGGGGAGGAACCCACCTCCTCTCTTTCCTATGTAACCCCAAATAAACCAAAAAATGATTTAAAATACCAATGGAAACACACTTAACACGTTTTTATGATATGAAGCCTTTAGAGGTTGACAACTCATTAATCAAAGGGTCCGAAATTCGACAACACACAAGGGCAACTCGAAATAATAAATTTTTGATGCGGTCGTTCGAACGACATACTAACGAGGAATAAAATCTTATGCAAAGGTGGTTCGATTGAACTCCATTAGAAGGTATTTCAAACGAGAAAGGTTTATTTCTCTAACAACTCTCCACTTCATTAAAAAGACATAATTAATATTGAATTCCAAATTGGCTAATAAATTTTCAATGATTTCCACAAAGGACACATGAATAAACAATTATCGATAACCATCCATAAATTATTAATTCGAATTCCCAAGCGTTATATATAATTAAAATTACATAGAGAAAGGGATAAGATCTCGAGAATGAGTGTCGCAGCTATAATATCTGGCTAAACCCAATGAACTCCTACCCTATGTAGGTATTTTAGGTTATTCTCACTTCAATAACTACAGATTCCTTATTAGGATCCATCGAAAACCTAGCCCCAGATATGACATGGTCTAAGAAATGTACCTCTCATAGGAAAAACTTACACTTAGAGAACTTAACATACAAGTTAGGTTCCCATAGTGTATGCAAAACCAATTGTAAATGCTCCACATCTTCCTACTTCGACCCAAAATACCCGAGAATATCATCGACAAATAGATTATGAACTAATCCAAGAATGGTCGAGAATTCCAATTTATGATGTTCATGTACACTGCTGGTGCATTAGTTAGCCCAAACGACATGACATAAAACTCATATGGTCCATATCACGTCAGAAAATCTATCTTCAAAATGTCCTCTGAGAAATATAGTGTGACCTAAGGTCTGTATGACAAAACCATCAAATTTTAATTATCAAAATTTGAATAAACTTGCACCAATTTTAAAACCACAAGTGTTATGAGAAACAATTTATTAATTTTAATCTTGACCTAATCATTCATATAGGTGAGTATAAGCAAGAATAAAAGAAGTAAATAATAACACGACAATGTATGAGGAAAACCCACAACGGGAAAAACCTCGGACGACCTAGTTACAGAAGTGCACTACGATATAGAATTATTTACAAGAACAACTTAGACTTACTCATATACTCGATGCCTTCAAGCCATGATGCACTTCCGTGTTCCATGTAACCATCTTCACTGCCACTATTGGACACTTTTTAATATACACACAACACAGGCACATTCCCACATCTTGGTATCCCACCGATCTTACTTGTAATGTGACCAGTCCAACCGTCGTTAAAAAAAACACGATCACCTCTGGTCGAAATGCTCAAAGAATGAATAGAAACCTGGCATGGTGCAACACATAAGAGATATATAACACACATATAGATGTAGGGTTCTTGGATCTCAAACATGGATGTAAATTAGGGTTTAGGAGACAGAAGATAAACCTTGGGAAATTGATTTCGTAAAAACCCTCTTCAAAAATTTATGCCCAATCTGAGTATATATTGAAAACACGAATTTTGAGGTGACATGTTTTTTGAGGTATTTGGAAAAAATATGGTTCATTCGAACAAAAATAATATCTTGTTTGAACCAACTAAAAACTCTTTCGAACAAACATGCCAACTTCTTTCGAACCAAATTTGAACGAGCTTCTAACGATATATTTCGATAGAAAAATTTCTCATTTGATGTTCATTTGAAGCTCATTCTAATAACATTCACATGTCTTTCGAATGAACTGGATAAACTCATTCGAACGAATTGGAAAAAAAATATTTTTCTTTCAATATCCATTTTACAAAAATGCCTCAAACATATTTATAAAAAAACAACCAAACTACATCCAATAATCAAATACAAATATGCATTTTTACCTTCATATACATCCCTCAGATGATAAAGATGAAACTCAGCACGTAACCCCATGTATTCTCAATAATGCTTTATCTTTGTCTCATGGTCTTAAATCTCACATCATAGGATTGAAGTCACACAACTCAAGTCCTAATCTATAACTCAAACATGTTTTGTCTAATAATGAAATAAAGACAATACTTATAAATTGACTAGATTTATAAATTTCTCCTTACAAACATGCCCCCATTGTCTATTTAGGGACAAAACTCAAAACTAAAAAACTACTAGGCCATCAAGGTCACTAAGACTCAATCCCAACCCTAAAAGGAAAAAAAAGTTACATAAGCTTAACCGACACAAACTTCAGTAGTTTTGCTTTTATGTAAACCTTTGTCGCACCTTCAAATGCAAAGAGAATATATCATATATAAACTTAATACGAAAACACCTCCCGCTTTGTGTAACCATATCCACCTAAGAAAGGATGTCTCCCCTTAAGTTAAAGATCTCCCCGACATGAAAGAGTTAGATACCATTTCTCCCCATTTTTGTTGAGGAGTAGACAGATAATAAGGTGCATAATAATAAAACATTTCTCCCTGATAAATCAAATCTCCCCCTAAATGAATCGTGGGTAATGATAATGGAAAAATAAACATATCATGCAGTGGTGTGAGTCAAGTCATGCAGTAACAAACAGTTTGGCAGTACAAGTACAAATAATCTGAGCTATGAACAAATGATATAAACTAATATGCAAGCATTTAAGTATAAGATACCAATATGATCATAACACATGTCAATATAAATCAAAGATTAAGCATAAGGCACATATGGATTAAATGAAAACGCAAAGAATCAAAACACAAAACATATCCACCCATATATATATATACACTAATAAAGTACATACACATATATAGGTATAAATGGTCACAAAAGACATAAACACATAATCTTTAGACACTTGCATAGTATCAATTCTTCTAAACATGGTGGTACAGAGTGAAGGGGTGTGAACTAGAAATAATAGAAAATGACCCAAACACTCAAAAATGTCCAAGTATATTTATTTGACCTCAATAATTTATCAACATTCGATTTAGCCTCACATATCAAATAATGAACTCAAAAGTACAAACAAACACAATGCACACTTGCTTATAAATTTTGATAATTCTCGAAGCAATAGTAATAAAACAAGTAAGTTGAACTAGGAATCATTGCGCAAATCCATTGTTCTTCAACTAAGCACCCTAAAAAATATATATAATTCTCTCTATCTCTTTTTCTTTTGAAGATATGTAATTTTTTTGAAGCGTCAATGTAAAAATTTTGGCCTTGGCTATTTTCTATTTTTATTGCCTCTCAATCTTTTAGGCTCTTGCCAATAGTGGCCTTTCATGCAAAGTAGATTTCTTCTTTTATAGCCCTTTTTAGTGCACACTCATATTTTAGAATAATATCAAACAAACTCATGGGAAATAGTTTTTACATGCACAAATGCCCTTTAGTAATTTTTTTATGTATATGATAAAATTATTGGGATAACACCTCACTTAGCTCATATGACACATGAAGTTAAAATCAAGAAGGAGCTCGTGCAATGTGGGTACGGAGGCATATTCAAAGTGAATTCATCGTGCAAATCAATTTCAAACTACTTTCTGTAAACGTGATTAAGAACAATTAAAGTGTTGAAAATCAAAATCAAATGCCCTAGTAACATAGATACATGTAATGAATAACATTCAAGCAAACCGATATGCCACACAATATGTATTAAACAAAAATTATGACATCCTGCTTTTTGGTATGAATGAACAACAAGTATACATAAAGCAATGAATTAAAGTTAAGGTGGAATAACATAGGTTTATTCATTACTAAAGTAGTTTACACAGGATAGTACCACCGTAGGGATGAGTTACATATTTTTTTGTACGGACTATAAAGTAGAAAATCAAAAAGCGCCACTCTTTGCTCCCATTTGGCTTATTCTTTTCCCACATAGTCACGTACGAAAACATGTGACCGATATCTGTCTCTAAAAGGGAAGAGATATTATCCTCTTTCTTCGAGTTCATCGAGAGGAAAAAGGAATTAACGCAAATATGCTAAACAGGTTTTACTAGTTTTATAACAAGTATACATATATATGAGAGTTGGAGTGTGCATAGAATCAGTGTTTAGGAACTCTAAAGAAATAAAGCTAATAATCCCTTACTTATCAGTTTATAAAGAAAATTAAGGTTCTTTGAACTGATAATCCCATACTTACCAGTTCATTAAGGATGATATAAAGAAAGTCAAGGATCTTTGAACTAATAATCCCATACTTTCCAGTTCACTAAGGGGTATAGAAATAATTAAGCTGTAAAACCAAATAATAATAATCAACCCAAAACCTTAGGAAAAAAGTAATCGGTTAGGAACACAATTAAAGTGGCACTCATACGTATGTTGCGATAAATCTAGGCTCTCAAACATCTGAGACCATTAGGCTAAGTATAAGGTTCTGTGGGATAACACGTCAGTCTACTTAGTAGTTAATACTGATGCTAACAATATAAATATTTGCACAAAAGTGCAGGGGTGAACTGAATCAATAAGAAACATGATATTAGTTCTTAGGTGAGAAAGGTTAAATTGATCCACATTCAAGTTTAAATACCGATGATATTCAATAAAATATGTAGTATGGCAGTATCATAACATGCACATACTAAGAGTAAATAGGAGCTATCACATAATGATATTAATAGTAGTATGCCAAATACACAAATTTTACTATTGAAAAGGTAGGAAAACCTACTTGCTCGGTATATCGTACGACTTTATATACCACAAGAGAAAATAAAGACGAGCTGGTATTTGATTCTCTGCATACAATGTTTGGGTATATAAGTATTTGGGATTGGGTCAGTAAGTTTATACAAAAACTATATATTTTAAAGTTGCGAGGTTTAATTTTAAATAAATTGGGACTTTAAAATACTCGACTTGAAGTCATAATTTAACTTCAGTGCAAAGGACTTTTTGTCCTAAAATATTTTGAAGTATTCATAAATAAAGTTTGGGTTCAAATTCATAAGTTGAAAAAGTTAGGAGGGGTCAAATTGCAATTTATGAAAATATTTCTAAGTTAAAACCTCATTTGTTCATAACATAGGCTAGGCTATTCCAAACATGGCCTTACCTTATATCATTTTGATCAGAAAAATAAAATAAAAATATTAGAAAAAATTTCAGAAAATTCTGATTGCCCACGCCCCCTCATGTGCTAGGTCAAGGTTTCTGGTGAACAAGTTCATCTTCTTCCCCTCGATAGTTGACTATAGGGTTTTTGGTTTTAGACTTTGAATAACTAATATATTTATAGAACATTTGAGATGAATTTTTAACAAACTCAACCTATTTTTTCATAAGGAATCCAAATATATAGGTTTTATGGATTGGCATGCAATATATCTCAAGTTCCATGACTGTGTGTTTTACTAATAATTTGACCTAACATTCGTGGATTTTAAGGATATGGCAAGGATTCTTACGAACATAATTTGATTTCTATTATGTGCAGGAGTAATTTGGCAATTGTAAAAACCTCCTTCGATAGTCGATATAAGCGTAATACATATAGATACTATTCAAAGATAAATAGTTTGAATCATATGACCATATGTTTAGATCAATAAAACGGTTGAACACCAAGTCGACTAACAAAGTGCTACATTTCTACAATCACAACGTAAAGAATCCCACTACTTTCTGGGATATCAACATAAATCCCCTTTATAACATCTGTGTGTGTGTGTGTGTGTGTGTGTGTGTATACACACATTAGGGTATGCCCGTGCCTGAAGGCACGATGCTAATTTTCGAAAGTTTTCGTCATCGATAAGACCTTACGTCGTATGTAGTTCACAACAGATAAAACAATTTTTCGAAATAACCTATAATACGGACCTATAAATTAAAAAAATTGGAAAAGTTTTGAAAGTTTTTAAAAGTTTTGAATTTTTTTTACACATATATACATACATCGTGTTTATATACATACGTACATACATAGTGGTACGAGCCTAATAAGTCAAAAAGTTTTTTTACAACACATAATTGTAAAAAATTGGAAGATATTTCATGTATTTATATGACTATTCATCGTGTTTAAGAAAAATATAGTCCAACGACAATACTAATAATCTATCATCGATCTCGTAATACTTGTTAATGTATAACACAAATGCTTGTAAAAAAATTATAAATATTGGGCAATTTTTTTATTTATTTATATGACAATCCACCCTATTTAAAAAATAAAAAATATTCACAACAATACTAAAAGTCCATCTTAGACCTCGCATAAAAAACAGCATAACCATAAAAAAATGATTATATATGAGATTTTAATTCTGAACTTTTATTTTCATCACATCATAGACAATCAACAACACCATATGTGTACTCTATTAAAGAAAAACACGATAAATTTATACATTATATATGACACATTCAATCTCAAACAAAAAAAATGCTCCATGACTGCCAACCGGGGTTTTTAGAAAGATAGATATGATTTAGATAAAAAGACCCAATAAAAGAGGCATAAAAGAAAAATAGTAACTACCAAATAATTGGTCAGATAGAAGACAAAGAAATTAGATGACTTTTGAAATTATCCTCAATACAAAATGCTAATCCATACCAAACTGATACAAATATAATGACACTAAGGTTTGGATTTGGACACACATAAGTGAAGGAATGGAGACAAAAATATTTCAAAATTATATACCTTTTAGCCATAAAACAATAGTAACTCGTGTGACACACCAAAACCATCACTAAAGCTAACAAAGTGTCATGAAATACCATGACTGTGTTATAGTAAACAATCATTAATGTCCAACAAATTATATGGTTGGAGAGGGCAATTTAGTAGGAAACACCCAACACCTTAGATGCATTTTCAATCAAATGACATTACACAATAACTCTCTAGCAAACTCGCACTATTAGGAAAATTAATGAAAATAAAGTATAAAAGCAGAAGTACCTTTAAAATTACTGAAACAAAATAACTCTCTAGTAATTGGGCATAAGTACATTTAATATGTACAATTCTCAATCTATTAACTATGTCTTCGACTCCAATAGACATGAACTCAACGTGTTGCTCATGATCATTTGAACATGTGTCTGATATGTTGCAGATATTTCCCTTTCCTGCTGAAGTTCATCACATAGATCTTGGATTTTCTTATCCTTCTCTTCCTGAAAAAAATTGATGTATTCTCATAAAATTCTGCTTCCATAGAAAAGACTTAGTGATGAGTTTAGTAGACTATAACTCAAAAAACTCTTTACCAATTTAGTAGACTGTAACTCGACACATTCATATAAGTTCTTACACTTTTTTTAACCTCAAAAATCTATAATTTCACCATTTTAATCAATCTTAAACCCAATTTTTGAGCCTACTACAAATACCTACTCAAAATAATCAAATTATTTTCCTACCATTGTCACTCCACAAACTGCTACAATCACTTGAAAAATGCAAATTTTAATGTTGTTGTTGACATCTTCTTTAGCATCTGGCTACATTAATTTATCCCCCTCTTTCATCTCTTCATCAGTGTGGACTGCCAGGCTATACTCGCCCCCCTCTCCCAACTGCATTTACTCAAAAATTGCAGTTACAGAGGTTTTTAGGTACTGAAACTGTGGGGACTGACCTGCCCCCATGTGAACTTCCCTGCCCCTATTGTTGAAACATAATAAATCATTTACCCAAAAAGTTTGGTCTCACTCTGATATAAAATAGCCCATATAGTTCAAATGTCAAAGAATCAATCAACTAAATATTAGCATAAAGTACCTAAGCAATATTACCTCTCTCCGCTCCAAATCTGAGATACCCATTACATTGTTTATACAGAACCCATAAATCGTTTATACAGAACTTGCAATGAATTATTCAAACTCAGCAGAAAGTTAATAACTAAATGACATAAAATAGAATATTGTGGAGACGGAATACTGCTTTGGTTGGTCTAAGACAGTGAGGGGATTGGGGAAATGGGGTGATGAGAGGAATAATTTGTTGCATCCAACACCAATAATAGATTACTCATATGTTGCATCCAATATCGAGAATAGATTACTCATATGGTACTTAAATGGCTAGGTTAAACAAAAGTTTAGTTAGAAATTCATTCAATTACATAATTCATTCAATAACATTTATGGAGGAAGAATCTTTAGAAATTCATTCAATAACAAAGTTTCCATAAAACCATGATTTAAGTAAAAAATTTCAAAACAAACACATTCTAAAAGTCCCAAACAAAGAATCTAGAAAATATCTACAAAATTAGTAGGTGTAATGAGTATGAGAAAACCACAAAGAATCTAGATCTGCGGCGAAACCAACAGAATCAGCCAATTTTATGCAAATATCTACAAAATTAGTAGGTGTAATGAATATGAGAAAACCAATTTTATTCATGGATCTAGAAAGTTGGGATAAAAAATTAGCGTATGCCATTTTCAAAACCCTACGCACCTCAAATCTTGGGCCTCTCTACTCCACAGTATTATACAGAGCCCAGCCATCAATGCATATGGAAACCGCCTGACCATTGATTTTGACAACGACAAAGAAAAAACCATCATCAATGATTCAACCGAACGAACAGAAAATTCAACCGACGGTGCTCAGCTTTATTAATTGAATACATCATTAATGATTCAACCGACGGTGCCCCATCGTTGATTAGAAAATTCTCAATTCAAGATCCGACCATAAACGAACAGATATAAGGATCAAAATAAACGAACAGATATAAGGATCAACTTCCTCACTTAACGATCGTAGTTGAGACTTGGACAGAATAAGGGTTTGGTACTTGAAATAGTTCTCAGCGTCTTTAATTTATCATACCCATTTGAGATTCGGCAAAAACAGTGTTGGTACTTGAAATACCCATTTGAGATTGGCCAAACTTCTTCCTCTTTAATGGACGAGCTAACCAAACTGGACTGGCATGCCCTCTAAGCTCCTTAAAGGAGGAGAGACGGAGAGGCAGACCGAGTCTGAAAAGCGGGAGGTGAGATCACAAGAGAGGGTGTGTGTTTGAGAGAGAGAGGGAGAGAGAGGCAGAAAATGAAAACTTAAGATTTTTCCTAAGCCTCATGTATTCGTAATAGGGGTAGGTGAGATATTGAGAGGCTCAAGGTCCGAGTACAATAAAGAGAGATATTTTGAGGCTCGAGGTACAGTTAATGAGGGTGGATAAGAGTCAAATGTTAAATTTGCACCACACGTGGCTCCATATTTTATCATCAGAGACAAACTTCCAACATTCAACCTCAACCTCAACCGTTAGATCCTCTTTTATTAGTGTTTTTACTAAAATACCCCAAATTTTAAATTAAAGTGTTATTTTGGAAAGCAAAAAAGTAAAAGAAGGAAAAAATGTGAGGGACAATATAGGTATTATAGAAAAATCATATTGATGACATCATCAATTAATCTTATGACATACATAAGTTTTATACTTTATTATGTAGATATATATATCTCATAATCATAGTAAAAATATTGCTAATAAAGAATGACAACTCCTTGATGTCTAAGTCAAGTTATGCTCATGAGCCACAAAAGTAATCGTACTAATCCCCCAGTGGTGTCCTCTAACACATGTTGTTCTAATTCTTCTACTAACTAAGTGTCTTCCTCCTCCAAGTTTATACATATTCCTCAAATAAAACTATCAAAATTTCATCCCTACAGGTAGGCCTACTGACCTTGCCTCTATGTTTGTTAGTGCTAAAACTTTCCATGTTAGTTATGATCTCATTGGTCGTGACCCTACTATTTATAAATTTTTTGTCTCTACGGGTCGTAACAATTTGTATTGTCTACTCTTGTAACCTTTTGGGATCTTCTGCCCCTATGTGGTTCCTTTTTTTGTTGAGGTTTTACATACATGGGTCAATGCTACATCGTCTCTAGTCATTAGTCCTACTTTGGTCTCGGTCTTCACAATATTAGGTACTCTATCCTTTATATGGTTGTGGTGGTCTTACTAATGTAGGAAGGTAATTTCCACTATATGAACGTAAGGGGTGATTAAAACTTTAGCCAATAAAACCTGCCAAGGCTTATGATAACTCCAAAAAAAATCTTCTCGTAGTGAAATAAATAATGCGAACATCCTTCTTCATTTTTGTATCAATTTATCCCGATGTAAAAAGAGATAGAGTTTAACTCCTCCCCATATCGGCTACCACGTGGTCACACAAATGAGGTCTTCAAAACCATATTTTAATACCATTACGAATGATGAGTAGAATCATTTCTCCTTGATCCATAATTTAAGTACATTCTAAGATCTCACGATAAAAAGTCCCCAACTCCTGATCGAAGTCAACCCCATGCGTGGTAGATCTTACAAAGGAAATGCAAACAAGGAACCCTCCTAATATATTTGGTTTTATTAAAATCATTCATCTGGAACAATGGTGCGAAACTCCTACCGATAGTTGTTATATAGAGTAAAAATATGAGATATTAAATCTCTAAAATAATTATAGAATGCAATTTGTAAAGGGGATGAACGCCTCAAGACCCTAGGACACTAGAAACTGGCATGCTCTGATACCAAATGTAACCCCCCTAAAATTTAATAATAGGTTGATAATGTTTAAAATAAATAATTGAAGAGTCGATAGAATTAAGTACCATTATAAATAATTTATGATAAAATAAAGTACTTAAAGTAGATAACTGAAGCAATAATCAAGTGAAAGCCCAATAACATTTGATACCATCACTGACATAATAAAAGTCTGATATATTCATAAAGTTATCTCAACATAATCCCAACATCTGAAAATAAAATATTACATAACACTGACTCAATAGAACGTAAATTATATCAAAGCAAATGGGTACAAAGACCTGACACCTACATCCTACAATCGACAACAAATGATGAAATTTATATTTGAAGATCAGGGATGAGGCAAGAACGATGACCTATATCCTAAAAAGTAAAGCCAAGAACAACATCAATAACAAGTCTAAATAGAATGAGATTATAATCGAATTTGGGTGCCATATTACTACTCATCTTCCATCGTCTTTTAGCAATTTTTAAGTTTATCCCAACCCGAAAAACTTGGGTATCTCATGCATCTAAACCAAAGCTTAAGTGATACCATGGTTAAGTATTATTCATCTCAATTGGGTATAAATAATGGATCCCAATTTATTCTACACTGAATATCACAAGTGTATAAGCATATAAGTAAAGACATTCCATAAGTATACTTTTAACATAAGTACGGTCCCTGCCATGTACATAACCATACAAGGGTTCCATTCAAGCCCACACATGACAAAGGCCAACCATAATGCCTTTGGGGAATTCTCACATCATATTAGGTAGAATTATAGGTTGTCCAATCCCATTAACACCCAAAATATTGAGCAAGGATTACCACTACACCTTCATACCAATATTATATCCCTATACCCAAAGCTATATGAATGAGTCACCTTATATCATCACCACACGATGTTACACATATAACCGTTAGGTAGTATCCATGATAAAATAACCAAAATAAAGCTCGTCTTGTCATCAGGGTACCAATTAACCTCTCATACGACCCATAAGAATGTTCTCTCTACTACATAATACGATGATGAATCAAGACCAAGTATGTTACATATAAAATGGAAGAATAGTAAACCCTAGCCTTTAAAATCCACTAAGTCTTACAAAAATTACCTAACTTAACATCTCACTTAATTAGGTATCCAAAGTCTTAATCAACAAAGTCATAACTTATAACCCATAATATATATATGTCCCTATAATAATTTAACTAAGTTGGAGGTCATCCTAAGATATCCTAACTCAACAGTCCATCCCCAAACCCATTCTCAAAATTGCCCAGGTTTGGATGTATTTCGGGAAAGTTTCGACATATTTTTCATCTTGAAGAGACATTAGCTCATTTCATACTCCATTATATGGATATATCCTCATACCAAAATATAGAGCATCAATATATCTTCCATGGCTTTAGATCATGTGTCAATCCAATTTCCAACAAAAAAATTAAGGTTGTTTTTATTTTCTAAGTTTTAGGGACCAAATTGATTTGCCTCCAAGGATCATCAACTTTGTACTATCCCTCCAATGGCTTCCCAAAATTATCTGAAATCTTCCTAAAACCCTCCAAACATCCACGCAAACCCTGACCCCCAATATATAAGTGATATAATATCGAGAATTATTTTAGTAACATGTTCAACCAATCCTAACATAATTTAAAGTGTAAAAATTGGGGTTTAATCTCATGAATCCTAATTTTTTCCAAGAACACTAATTCATTCAATTTGATTACATTGTCCATCAATTAAAATCATTAGAATGGGTCTTTTAATGATTAAACATAATATAATCAATTCTTACTCATCCTAGATTAGTTTTTATTTAAAATCATGTAGAATTCCTAAATTATCAATTATGTAGATTTTCTAAATTATCAACTATGTAATTTGTCTAATTTCTTATATTCATTATTTAAATTATAATTCCAACTAATTCAATCCTCTGATTCAAATTTCCATTTAATTTAATATATATTTCAAAGTAAGAATATTATAACCCAAAATAATTAAAAACAACTCGTAATTAAACTTGTCTCAATAACAAATGGTGAAAAAATGATGTCAAATTCCCTCAATTCCTACTTTTCTCTTGAAGGCCTTTCTCTCTAGGCCTTAGGAAACCTCCCTGATTGTATTTTGTGTAATATGAAAACCCTAATGAGACCATAAAACTTATAACCCACGAAATTAGTTTAACCCCTAGATGGGCCTCATCTAATTGATCCCCAAAACTTCCTCAATAAGTTTAAACTTTATCTAAGTCTTATATTTTGCCAATGGACATAGAAGCCATATTTTTAGACTAAAATGGACCTTATACGTGTGTCAAAACTAACCCTAAAAAATTTCATAAAATCAGTTACTAATCTAACTCCTTAGTTTAGAAACTTAGCCTATACGAATTCAAACGTCCACAAATTAATTAATTTATTAATTCAATGCAACCAAGCATTAGAGGAAACAGCTTTACAATTGATAAAACCCGTCATCGAGGGGATAATCCAAACTAGGAAACCTTCAATACCAAATTCCTGACTATTATTAAAAGGGGGTGTCCTTATGCGTGTATTTCAAATCAAACCAGTTTTCACCAAAAAATATCCAACTTTTAATTTGCACCAAACCAAGTTGTGAAAACCCAATTCTTACTTTAAACCAGTCTTATCTTGATTAATCCTAAACATGCATCTAGTGATTAAAGCAAGTAAATTAAAGTAAAGAATACTCACAAAGTCGAATGTACGAGGAAAAACCCAAAACGGGAAAAAACCTCTGACGGCCCAAGCTAGACAATCACTATGAACAAAGGTTTTACAAAGAGAGATTAGCCTTACTCAATGACTCGATCCCCATGGGTCTTAACGCTCCTTCTGATCTTATATCGTTCTTCAATAGTGCCCACGCAGAAATTTCGTCTTCCACGATACCTGTCCACAACACTCCACTCCACGAATGTCTGGATGTCCACCGAATGGCTTTGATTCGTCTATGATGTCAAACAAGAAATCATTTTCTTTTCTTCACCATAAAACCCTGATGTTCAATGGTAGAACAAACCTCTTTGGTGAAGCAAGATCACGTAAATATAAACTAATGATAACTCTAATCTTTGCAAACTATAAGGATGTGTTTAAGCTTTGTAAACATTAGAAAACCTGTGCAAAACTCGTACTCCGTGGTAAACTATTTTTCCAGAATGCACACACAGGAAACTCTGATGAAAACACGCTTTAAATAAGATTTAACTGTCGCCTAAAAAACGTGTCATTCGAACGACAAGGCCATGTCGTTCGCGCGACATGAGCATCTCGTTCGAATAAGAGCTTAAGTCGTTTGAACGACAGTGCATAAGATTGACTTTTTGACTTTTTGATTAAAACATCTCTTTTAAAAGAGATCCAAATTAGTCAAACTATATTTCGATATTATTAGAATAAAATGTAGTGTAAACCATTAAAACAGTTTTGAAAACATTTTAAAATATTTTTCTTTATAAAAATCCATCCTTACCTTTTATAGAAACAATTTCGATCACCATTAATTATATGTATTCATACCTGATTGATCTCATAATGCAATTAACTTTGAAGACGAATAAAATTGCACCAATTAAACTTCAGCATGATTAATTCTTTGAAGCTTTACCGCAACGTCTTAAATTTCTTTAATACGTCATAGACCAAGTGGGACCGTGATAAAATAAAATCTCCCTATGACATATTACAAACACAGTTTTGTTCATAGAATTAAGTCAAAATAATACAGGGACTCAATTGGAAATTTATTTCCTTACAAATCTCCCCCTTTGACTATTCCGGGACAAAATTAAACCAGTGAAATGCCTAAATCGGGTTGTCAACCCGTATGACGCCTAAATCCCATCCCATGAACCCAAAGTAAAAAATTACAGGACACGGACAAGAATGTAACACCGGCAAGCATGAACTGTCTGATTGTGATGTAGGCTTGGAATCTCGAATCGCTGAAGCATACCTACACACACGAAACAAACAATCAAATACCCAGTGAAGTATGGAGGAACAAATGATACCAATTTATATTTTCAATAAGAACAAATCATTTGACAATCATGTGAGCAATTATTTGATACCAATTTGAAAAAAAATATAATCAAACAAAATGTAAATCCAGATATCAATAAACATGCTCAACAAATCTCCCCTACATCACATACATCTCTCCCCCTTTTTACCTCGAATAGACAATCCGATGAAAAGATAAACAAGTTAATAACTATCTAGCATGAGAATATGCCAATTAAAAACAACTCTAGATAATCAAGAAACAACCAGCTAAGTATGATCAAGCAATGACAAATCAATAGATAGTAAACAAATGGATCACCCAAAGAGTATAGCAAACTAATCAGGTGTGATAAACGAGATCATATGCAAAATACCAATTTTAAAGATAATAGAACTGCATATAAACCAGTCAGTCCAGAAAAACTTCCAGCACTAACAAAAATATCACCAAAATAAACTAGTGGACTGCAAACCAATCATAAGCAAGAATTCAGGCTATCGTTCGAACGAGCCAGGGACGTTGCTCAAACGAGATGAGGAGGTCGATCGAAAGAAGTACAACTGTCGTTCGCGTGACATGGAGATGTTGTTTAAACGACTTCTCACGGCCTGCCAAAATTTCCCAGATTCCCAGAAATAATATATATTATTACCTAGTGAAAAAATTTCCACAAAAAAATTTCAAGAAGGGTCTGAAAGCAACAAAACAGTGTTAATACAATAGGCTTTTAACACAAAACGCATAAAAACTAACAATGCTAGTTACAAGCAAACATAGTATCAATATGCCCACGCATGGATATGGAATGTATGGGCGTGAAACTACAACAAATGAGTCATAATTCCAAAACATCAAAATGATCAAGAGGCTCTAATGGATAGAAATAAATCACAAACTTTATCATAGCCACGTGACAATTAAAGTGTGAGCTTAATGAACTAAACAAACTACAAGCACAAAAATCCATAATTTTGGCAATTCTATAAATAATAGCGTCAAATTGCAATGTTTCAACATTAAGATTAGATGTGCAAACCCATTTAAAATTTCTCCAACCAAACTCCCTCATAAATATATACCTTTTCAAATACTTTTGAGGTTTCTAACATTCTCAACTTAGAGAAAAATTTATTGGCCCTTTCATAGAATTTTGCCTTTTCTTTTGGACTCTTTTAAACGGTGGCTTTCACGATGAGTAAATTTTGAACTCTCGCAGCCCTTTCCCATGAATCACTCATCATTTTTTCAAATAGATATCAATTCAAATCCTCACGGTAAACAGTTATTACATGCACACTTCTCCTTAAGTCTACATACGTATAGATGACAAGATTGAGATAAGAACGCCTCATTAAATTCAAATATGCAAGATAAGTCAAACATCCATATAAACTCGTGCATGTGTGTAATGTTGGCATATATACAAAGTCGAATCAAAATGCATATCAACTTCGAAACAACCCCATATAAACAATGGTTAAGATTATTCTAAGCATCGGTAATAATGACCAAATGTCCTAGACACATGAATAATGAAATGATGGGGGGGGGGGGGGGGGTCCAAACACACCAATATGCCACATCAAACATGTAAAATCAAACACAAAAACCAAACAAGAAAACAAACTATTTTCGGTTTTTCAAAAAATTTTATTAAAAACAAAATATTTTTGTATTTTTTAAATAAGACTCAAATAAATGAAACATATAATACAAAGAGATAAACATGTCATAACACTAGGAAGAATGTACCATGAAGCAAAACTAGCGTATGACAAAAAGTACCATGCAAGAAATTATCCATAAGAAATAGCATGTGATGCATCGTGTGCAAGCATTTGAGAATCAACCAACCTAGCATTTAGCCTCTCCAAAACAAATTTCCTAATACAAACAAGTGTATACCTAACAAAAAGGGTTTTGGGAACCGGCGGGACACTACGTTTAAACTTCCTAGGATCTTTTCTAAGATCATAGAAGAAACTCCTAAGGTGACCTTTCCTACCACAATGCGAACATGTGTAAACTCGACAAGGAACGGGACCTTTACTTTGACCTTTCTAATACCCTAGGATGTGGTTGATGCTCTAAAACACCTAATGGTATTGTCTTTAGCAACGGAAGCATTAGAACAAGATGATCCATTACCATTACTACACAAACTACTTGAGTCGGTCAAATCACATTTAAACTTCAAAACTTTGGACTCAAGTAAAAAATTAAGCTCCTCAAACTTTAGGAACTCTGTCTTTAAATTACCAATTACCCCAAGAAGGTTATTTCGTTCCCCCTCAATGTGTGCAAACTTATCGCGAAGAGCCTTTTCTCGTGCCACAAAATCATTATTCAAATTATTTTCCTCAATGGCACAAACCCTAGAATTTCGTAATACCCCGTACTTTTGGCTATATTTATTTTTGGGATTAATTAATTAAATGTGTATTAATTGGAAATTAATCCGGGTTAAAAATACTAACGAGATGCGAGTTGGCATTTGATTATGTGCATACATGTTTTATATGAATATGTATTATGAAAAATTTGTCGTGAGATTGATATACGGCATTTTAGAAATTTTGTTGAGACGCGTGTGACCGCCGCGTCATGATATATTATTTTGATTATAAAAGTGATTTTTATTTCTATTAACCATATGGTCGTTTTGAGTGCGCCAACGCGTCCGGAAGGGTCGAGATAGTCAGAAAACACTAGCCGGGGGTTTAGTTTGGGTCCCGGGGTAGTTTTAGGCCATACCGGCAACATAAAGGGCATTTTAGTAATTTTGTATTTTTGGAGAATTAAAAGTGACGAAAATTGGGAGTTTTAATCTGATTGGGAATTGACCCACTAAGACACTAACCAACCCATATTAACCCAACAAGCTACGTAGGTTATTAGAATTAGGTTTTCTAATACCTTCCCAAAAGCAAACCCTAGCCACCATAGCCACCTTTGGAGAAGAAGCTTGGAGAAAGAGGGAGAGAGGGAATTCTACAAAAATCTTCACCAAACCAACACCAAAATCAGAAATCGAATCAAGGCAAGTGATTTAAATTACATTCTTTATGCAGTGAATGCTTCTTCCATGTTAGAAATCTTGATAATCTATCTTAATTAAGAGTTAAAGGAAAACCCATGAAATTTGAAGTTATTAGCTTAATTTTGGGTATAGGTTTGCATGTAGAAACATTGCTTGAAGATTGAATTCAGAGATTTCATTTTTATGTAGGGTAAAAACGGATTAAATTTTGGGATTTGACGATGATAAAAATCTAGGGTTCATGTTCTTGAAAAATTGGGGGAAAAGTATAGAATCTTGTGATTTAATGATGTTTAGGATACATTAATGCCTTAAAAGATGTTAGTATATGACCTTAGCATGTTTTAGGATGATTAGAGAACTTAAAACATTGTTGGAACGAACTTTGGAGAAGATTTGAGGAGTAAGAATGGTGAAAAACGAAATTTAGAGAAATCTGGGACGAAACTGGTAGGTCGTTAGAAGCCCCTGCCCAGGTCGTTCGAACGAACTCGTTCGAACGAGCTTCTAACGAATTGACCAGTCGCTTCTAACGAAAGGGAACTTCGTTCGATAATCTCGTTCGAACGAGATATTGTTAGAAGTTACAATTCGTTCGAACGAACTGGATCTCGTTCGAACAGTCTCGTTCGAACGAGACTTCTAACGAGTTGACAGTGGAATCTCGTTCGAACAGCCTCGTTCGAATGAGACTTCTAACGAGTTGACAGTGGAATCTCGTTCGAACAGCCTTGTTCGAACGAGACTTCTAACGAGTTGACAGTTTAGGCCTTTTTGTCCTGTTTCGATTTTTGGAGTCCCGTAAACTTATTCGAGGATATAGATAACCTTCCTTTGATGATGTATGGATAGATTTGGGACTTTTGGGTTATTACGAGGAGTAAATTATATATGAGAGATTTAAATCAATGAACCGTTTGGGTTATGACGTGAGTGTCTACTACGACGTGAGAATAGATTATAACGCGTATGATTATAAATCGAAATTGTATAAAGTGTGTAAATTATATATTGGTACTAGAATGAGAATAGTACTACAATTAAAACTACGGGATTACTAAGACATGTGTTTACTTAGTATTGGTATATGAATTGTGTGTATGACATACCTACCATACTTGCTATCATGGGAGGTTTGCGTTCGCTTAGGGCCCTCTAATCCTTGTGTTGCCCGAATTTAGACTGGTTACCTAGATGAACATAGGTCATAGAAAGACTTATTGGGATATTAATAAGTCCGCTGATCGTAGGAGCGTAGGTATGTGCGTGACCTATGTGATGTGACTGTGTTCGCCTCCATTATTTGTGATGTTGTTATCTGTGAACTATTCCTGAGAGATTCGGAATATGTAATCCTTATGTACGTGATGTACCGGGATGGATAGCAGAGTATGTGTGCACCGCAGCTTAGTTCTCGGGGTGCTTGTATTGTATATTTATGATGTGAATAATATACACTTAATTAATGGGAACCTTCATGTTAATGTTATGAATATAATTACGGTATTGTTTCGAGAAAAACATAACGGGTTAGCTGATAGTGAAATATGTTGCATTTTGAGCATCTGAGTTTACGTTAAACCCCTATTTAATTACGAGCGTTATAATGTTAATAGAACCGAGTAATATGGGTAGGACCTATGATAGTCTAGCTAGAGATGATGTCACTTAGCTAGTGGTTTGTGTCATTGTAGATGGGTACTTACGTTAGGAGCGCACAGTTAGACGAGAGGTGAGAATATCATGTGAGTGCACGTCCTAACATGTACTTTGCATTTAATGTTTTAAATGTTTTTAAGGAACTTGCAGGTTTTTAAAATATCTCCACATTCGGGCTCTGACCCGTTTGCTTTTCAAATCTATTTTTTCTTTGTAAAACCATTTTAGGTGCCCAGCCACAAGGACACCATGCATAGGATACTCATTCAGGTGACGAGCTGTAGCTGTTTGTGGAAGCTACAGAGTTACATTTCCATTACAGTTTTCAGACTTTGGCATGTATTGATTTAGTATTCAGTTTACTTATCAGTAGTGGGATTTGTAGTGAGGAGTTTTCCTCCAGACTTTATTTACGTTATGTGATGGTTATTCTATTTACTACTTTATGGTGAATGGTGTTATTATTCTTTATTACACTTGTTGCATGTTAATCAGACTTTAAATAAAATTTGGCACTTACTTTTTAAATACTAGGTGGTTAGTAATAATAAAAATGTTTTTCGACAGTGATGCTATTAATTGAACCAACTTAGAATTTTGAATTAATTTAATAAAGGAGTAGCTAACCGGTATTTAATTAGTCGGGGTGTCAGAGGTGGTATCAGATCATTAGGTTCTAGTGTCCTTTAAGATCTGACGGCTTATTATGTTTCCGCTAAGTTTCTTTGATATAGAGCCCTATATTTTAGGACTGTTGTACTCTTTTTGTGTATGCTTAGTTCTTCAGCTATTTTAAGTTTATAAACAGCGAACTTATAAACTTTGTTCTTATTTCAGATGCCTCCACGACGTGCACGACGAGTTCCCAGGGATGCAACGCCCGAACCCCAGCCCGCTCTAGTTCAGGGCATGATGAACGCCGCTGAGGTTGCAGCTATAGTAGCCCAAGCGGTAAATGCCGCAATTGCCGTTGTTCAGCAGGCACCACCTCAGGCGTCGGTTACCGTGCCAGTACAGGCAAATGCATTCCCGTCTGCTTGGGAACATGTACGTGACGCTTTTCAGAAAGCGCATCCGCCAGAATTTGCAGGTAGCTCAGATGTGGTACTCTCGAGCCAGTGGAGGAAGGATATGCAGAGGCACTTAAGGATGTATGAGTGCACGGACGTCCAGAAGCAGGTGCTAGCTACTTTCAAGCTAGTTGGATCTGCGCTACAGTGGTGGGAGTCTATTACCACCATGGAGGAGAGGGATACTCTCACTATTCAGGACTTCTGGGTGCGGTTTGACCGCAAGTACTTTCCGTCGGCTGTTCACACGGAAATGAGGAGGAAATTGATGAGTCTGAAGCAGGAGAGTAAGACTGTGGCCGAGTATGAGGCCGAGTTCACGAATCTATTGAATATCGTTCCATATGAGATACCAACAAAGAAGAAGAAGATTGAGAAGTTCAACGACGGGTTGACTTAGAGGATCCGTCAGCATCTGTTAGGGAACCTTTCGTTGGCCACGTATTCTGATGTGGCTAACGCTGCTTTGTTACACTGCCAGGACCACCGCTTTCATATGGCTGAGGGCAAGAGGTCGGGAGAGTCTAGCCA